>OY728123.1:105830055-107071126 GCA_963277665.1 Viscum album | reverse complement strand
CCTCATTCTGAAATTCCAGTAAAACCTGTTGTCCAACAGGCGGTGGGACCTTTTGCAGACCACTTGGAGGTAACACCTCAAAATTAGTGCCTTGTACTAAAGCCTCATCATGGGGTGGATCTTCATCACGATCACACTATAGAATCTTGTCTTGATGTCTTTGTAGAGGCATCCTGAAATAGAATCAATACATACCATGGTCAAAGAGTATATCTAGGGAGTTGACTCAAGAAGGATATGAAAAACCAAAACCCAGTACTATATGATGCATGTACCATTTATTTCCAAGTGACAAGTATCCAAATGTACCAAGTCAAAATTTAGGTTATCATAGTCTTGGTGAATGGATACATCGGCCACCACACAAACACTAGAACATTTTTCCAGAGATTCAAACTCGAAACATCCTAACACTATCGCAATGCAACCCAAACCAATCATAAGACAGTACGGTCCCAATGTGTAACCGACCAACTCTAATACCACTCTATCACAACCTGACTCAATGAGGTCCAAGCCATAACTCCCCAATCCTACCTCCCATAGGCCAGGGCTAGAGACTAGAACCACATAGGCATATCATTAACATGGGAGGAATTTCCTATGTACCTATAAACACACACACACACAAACATCTCCAAGCTCACAAAATGATGAAATTTAAAAACCAAAAGAAACCAATGCATGAATACATCAATATCCTGAATCCAGAGTACAATAGAAGTATTGAAAGTGAGACAAGGGAGAAACAATTCCTACTAAAGAAAATTATAAAAGCATCCAACCTTTTCAGAAGAAGGGGATCGCTGTCAACTGTATTTTCCAGAAAGATCCTTGGCCAATATCCACTAAACACCTCAGTCTGTCTATCTCACTAAGCTCCACGTACCTCATGTCCTCAGTAGACTATATCAAAAGGATTGTGGTCTACACAAGACACAAAACATATGGAGGCGAAGACTATGTAGGGGTGATTATAAAAATAATCATTAGGCACCGCAAAAACCCCAAAAGAAAAATGGAGAAATAGAAATTCAATATTCTGCTCGACCTAGCCATAGGGAAACCCAATTGAGATAGAGACTTCATCTCAAACCATCCTTGGCTATACATGACAATTCATCCTAGTCTATAATGGGTTTCAACCCTGACATGTGTCAAAAACCTAAGGACTCCAAGAATTCACCCAGATATACTCATCTCATATACTATGTCTCATGAGGTTCCAAATTCATAGCTATCCAAAATATTCTCTTTGAATATTCTAACCATAACATAAATCCAAGAGAACACACTCTACAAGATCAGCCTTCCTAGATGGAACCTGTCTGAGAGATTCATTACATCAAGAACAACTATACCATACATAATGGTACATCTGATAGAACGTGCTCCATCAGAAATATCTTGCTTGATTCATCTCTAGTTCCCAGCAGCAGAGGTCCCGTAATCGCTACATTGTTCCCAACGCATGCTTAAGAATCCCAAGTGAATAGTCCCACCCCTCACCATGACACAAAGTTAAAGTAGCACTACTCCAGACTATGCACCACATGAATCCTCTCTAACAAGAGATAATAGAGGGACTCATTCCATTCCACTACCCCACAGTCGAGGGAGTGCTTCTCCTAACTAACCCATAGAACCTCTATCGCTCCCATAAGGATTGGACCACACCTCAGTCTACTGATTTAGAACTAACAACTATTTGGGTATCGTTCACATATAGTGGATGGGCCTACTCCTCACAACTGTATCCCACATCTAAGGGAGCTCTAATCCAAAAGGAGGACCAGATCCCTGTTGCTACTTGGAGACGGGGGAGTACTACTCCATAGGTGAGGATCTGTGCCCTGATACAATAGGGGAGTACTGATCATGAAGGACCCACCCCCTGATATGATAGGAGAGTCCCACTTCATAAATCTAGGACCCACACCCTAACCCAGTAGGGGAGTACCACTCAGTGACTAGAGGACCCACATCCTGATTGGACAGGGGAGCATCGACTCTTCTATCTCATTCACTATGGGGGACATGCACCCTGACATGATAGGAGCGTACTAACCCCATGCTTGAGGACCCACTCTCTAACATGGTAGGGGAGTACCAAATATATTGGAACAACACTTATGGGGAAATCACAACCTAGAATGATAGGGGAGTACTGACTCCTAGAATAGAGGACCCGCACCTAGGTGTGACAGGGGAGTACCCACTCTATCTATATGTCCTATATAGAGGACCCAAACCCTAGTCCAATAGGGGAGTTCTGACTCCATGGATAGAGTACCCTACCCCTAGTCTAATAGGGTATTACCTACTCTACCTTCATGAACGTCACAGGGAAACCTATAACCTAGTCTATCAGGGTAGTAACACCCCTGGAGGAAACTACCCAAAGGTATTCAACTTGTGCGCATGACATGGGGAGTCCCATATCTACCTAAGTAGATAATTAAGGAAAAATCATGCCCTATTCTAATAGGGAATCAATCCTAGCATCACTCAATATGAACCACACCGATCGCCAATATCGGCTTAGAACCACTCTACAAGCATCTTGCTCGATTTACACCACCTCGTATCTCGTAAGCCATAACGGAGGCCACCATTGCGTCCTACGAATAAAAAAGATTAGGATAGAATACTCAAAATCATGAATCCTTGTCCCAGAGAAGGATATACATATGGTGGAAGATCCCATGAGGATCATCTAGTATTACACGATGTGCACCGGGGCACACACAATGTGTGAGCCCGCCCGAGCACCTGCTCGTGTATCTGGTCCACATGGTTTCCAACCCTTGTAGGGATACATGGTGTGTAGCAGAGGTACATGATGTTCCCCTCATATCTTAGCCCTGTTCGTGTTCCTATTCTACATGGACCAACCAACCATGTTCCTCACACGTCGTGTATCCCATAATACACGACCTGTTCAGATAAACGACCACCTTCCTATGTAGTTTTCCTATGTCTATGTAACAAACCTCATGTCTGTGTATCTTGGCCATGTGTTATTACATAGCCAGGAATTTTCACATGTCTATCGCAATACATGTCCCATGGTCACATGGTTTAGGGAACTTCATGGATTGTAACGCCATACATGGCATGTATTCCCAAAATATTATCTTCCCCGAACAGGAAGAGCTACATGGTGTGTGTCACTAAACTACATGCTGTGTAGATGGTAATTCCAGTAAGGAATTACATGAAAAATTCCTTGATTTATCCTGTTCCTCCCCAAAACTCATTGATATACCTATCATGGATCAGTAGAAATTGTATTTTGGCTATAGAACCTAACAAAATGCCTAACGAAAGTGATTAGGAACAAAACTAAAATTTTCCTACCTCGATGGAGAAACACCGAAGATTTGGATCAAGAATGATGCCTAGATCATTATGGTTATTGATCTGATGAAGTTTTTCTTTATAAATGGGGATTAACGATACCTCGTAGCATGTATTGGCTCAGTTTCCATTCTTCACCAAAGGGAGGATGAGATGAGAGGTGAAGTTGTCCATTGGGTTGTGCACACCTTTTGTGAGGGGGGGGGGGTCAGATTAGTCTAAGGTTTAGGTTTTAATTAATTAATTAAACTCTCATTTAATTAATTATTCTCCCATAAACCAAACCAATAACTCTCTTTCAACCAAATATCCCGGCACAGACAATTTTTTTATTATTCCAAGGGTAAACACGACATTCTGGAATCAACCGTGGTCTCATAAATCCGATCCAAGACTCCCACTGGGAGTTATTTATATTTCACGAGAATCTGCATTCCCAGGAAAATATATATTTATTATTTTCAATATCGTCACACCAAGGCTTCTTAGGCCCCAACTTCCTGCACTGACTCAGCTCCCAACTCTTGAAATATTTTCTGAAATATTCCAAAGCCCTTGGATTCAAAACCCAAAACATTACATATATATATATAATGAATATATATGATATAATAAGTATGTACATGATTATTTTATATAATTATAATAAATTTCAATTTATTATACATGAGTTTAAAGGACTCTCTAAGTAAGACAATCTCAAAGTAAAGGATTTTCAACTAACTTTTATTTCTATTGGACATATTCCATATTCACAACAAGTTTATTTTCGGTGGATTATATATTACCCAAGAATGTATTTTTTGATATTTAATATAAAATTTATGTAGATTTATAAATCCATCTATGTTTATTTATTTCATGGGGGTTATGATTGAAATCTTACCAAAGTGGGAAGGGTTTGATGTTATAATCACATTGTCTATAGGAAATTTTTATGATTAAGTTTTTTATGAGAAAGTATTATAATAAACCTTTTAATAAACTCATTAATTTTATATTCCTTTTGTTATTTTTTGTGAATACAAGTTTCCTTTCATTTTCCTCACATTAAGTACTCAAGAGAATGAAATTATGTTTTTTAAGAAAAATTGACATTATTATTCTCTTTGGTAGAAAAACCATTTTATTCCGTATCCATGTTTTCTATTAATGTTTTAAATAAGGGTTTTAATATTATCCTTTGATTTTTTAAATTCATTTTTACCCATATATGAATTTTTACCAAATATTTTAAAATAAATCTTTATGCCATTTTCTAAATATTGTACATTGTGATATTTTTTAAAAAACGTGAAAGGAGTGTTTTATTTTAACGTATACAATATAAAAAAATTAAAAATGTCCTGAAAACATAATGTTTTTAAGCTTCCATTACATTTTTTCAATTTTCTTTTCAAATAAAATGTTTCCATTATTTTTTTAAATTTTATGATTTTAATGAAGTGATTTCAAATTGAAAAGTGAATTTTCCTAAAGAAGTGTTCCATGTGATCATTGAAAATAATTTTCTATCTAAGGTGGAATCCTTTGATGTTACTAAATATTTAATGGGGATATGGTTTAATAATATCATCCTTATTATTTCTATGAATGGTTTATTTTTATAATGAAAATATGTTTATGAAATATGTTCCTTTACCATGGGTTATGCTATGATGAAATGTTGAAATGTTAACGAATCTTCCTTCTTTTACATGAGTTATTCCATGTTGAAATGTGTATGAAATACATTTTTTTCACGTGTTTTGATATGATGAGTTTTTTATGATCTTGTGGAACCCATATGCATTATTTTAATTATATGATGGGTGGAACCTATATCCCCCTCCAATGCATTTGGTAATGAAGGATAACCCAAGGGGTAAATATGTTATACATGAACCATATTTCTTTTTCAAAATTTTATGCTTGGACCCAACTTTCACAACCATAATTTTATTCATATAACTAGTTTTTATGTCCATAAGTTTATATATGGACCTGGATTTCATGTCCATAGGATTATGAATGGACCAGGTTTTCTTATCCATAACTTTATGTGTGGAATTGTATTTCATGTCTGTAAGATTATGCATTGTCCTGGTTTTCCTGTTTATAAGTTTATGCATGGACCTAGCTTTCATATTTAAAAGATCATGCATGGATTTGGTTTCATGTCCACAAGTTCATGCGAGTTTATGATTTCATTTCCTTAACTTAATGAGTTAACATGTTTCTATTTATACATGTTCACAAAGTTATATGATTATGTATGAAAAAAGTCATGTCTTCAGATAATGTTATTATCTCATATCCCACATTCTTTGATTCCTCTATGTCTCATGTATTATTAAATATCAAGCTTTAGGAAATTACTCAATATTTTGATATATGATATCTAGTGCGTGCATTTTAGACTCTATAATCATTTTCTCATACCCTTATTCCCGTTTTATACTCAATTGATCATTGATTCCCCCCTTGATTACCCTTACTGAGTATCCAAGCCCACCCTTTCTTATTTTTCCTTTTCCCCAGGTTATGAAGAACAATATTATATTTTATATTCTTAAGAATGGTTTGAGTTATGAATAACTAAGTAGGAGATGATGTAAATAACTTATGATCTAGTTGTTTATATATACATGTTTCCAAATACACTAGATATATATGATTCTAGTGTAGATTGTTATGTTATTTATTTAATATTCATCCAATAAGATGTAATATCTATTTACAGAAAGAATTTGTCACTATAAGAAGTCTTTATGTTTTTTAATCACACAAAATGTTATAAAAAACTAAAATAGTTTTAAAAACTAATTTCACTACGTTGTATAAAGTTATAAACTGAGAGATAAGAGAAAATATTTGAGGTTTTATCAGACAAAATAAAATTAACAAACATATTTGAACCTATTGGTTGAAGGTATAGTCCTACAAAATTTTCCTAAGATGTTCCTATAAAGTGGTGAATGAACACAGATCTAATTTTTCTATTGATATAAGAGGTGTTAGGATGTTATATCAGAATGACAGTTCAATAGTCTTTAGGAAATTTTCATAAATATATAAATGTGATGGTTTTTATTTGGTCAATCAATGTTTC
Source organism: Viscum album (assembly GCA_963277665.1). Lineage (NCBI taxonomy): Eukaryota > Viridiplantae > Streptophyta > Magnoliopsida > Santalales > Viscaceae > Viscum > Viscum album. The sequence continues at coordinate 107,064,675 of OY728123.1, read as the reverse complement.
AAAATAATAGTGTAAAGTCATGATTATTTCTTATTTTTAAGTATGTTTGAAGATAAATGTTATATACAACTTATAAAGAAAGTTCATACATTTAAGGAGGTTATATGTAATTCAAATATTGAATGCTTTGAGCAATATTATCAAAGTTTAAGTGGAAGGTTTTAATTTCAAGTATTCACTCTACCATAAATCTTTGGAAAAACGAGGTCTATATAAAGGGGTATAGAAGAATGGATAAATCATAGCAATATTATGAAGTAGCTATTGAGAGTATGTGTAATGTTGAAGAATTGATGTTCCATAAGGAATTTTCATCCATAAATATTGAGAGTGTTTATCATCTACATTGAAGCAGACTAGATGGAATAGGTACTGAATGGAGCGAAAGAACCAGATAAAGAAATAAAGCACTGGTTGAATGAGGGCATAAGTAATGAAGTGATACTATATAGAGATTTACTATCAGGTGGTATTATATGAATAGGTAACCGATGAAGCAGAAGGTATTAGATGAATTTTCACTAGGATAACTTACATTAGACACACAAGATCATATAGAAGGACCAAATAGGAGGATTAGATTGACATGTTCCAAATAGAAGTGTATAATAAGGAAAAATAAATTTTTTATTTTCTATTGGGAATAAGAAGAGTTTCTTATATGCTACTATGCAAGTAAGAGAAGGAAGATAGGAACAAAGAAGAACTATAAAATCCAATATAATTCTCAGTAGGTGGAATAATTTCTTGGTTTTACAAAGTATCTTAATAAGTTTGCGACACTCTACACAGGTATTATAAAGATCTAATGAGGATTTTTAGTTGGACAAGGAGTACACCAGTCCAGGGATTGAAGATTATTTTACTACCCCCTCTTATAGTGAATGAAATCCAACATGGACTAAGGATTGTTTTCTAGAAAAACCATTATAACATTTATATCAATATAGTAGAGAATTCCTGTACTTTTAATCACCTTACATGGAAAGGATTAACTACTATTATTGAGTAGTGATCCTTATAAAAATATAATGTTCAATTTCTTACTTTCATTCATTTACTTGTATAAGATAAAAAAGAAGATAATAATAGAATCATGATTTTAATAGGTCTAATAGGTAAAGAGATAAAATGTATTTATTTATTTAAGAAACAATATCTAACATTGATTCACCCCTATTAGTCTTGAACATATCCTTATGTGTTCCTAACAAGTGGTATTATAGTGGGTTCATCTCTATAATATTATCTACTTCAAGTTATTTTATTATTTAATATTAGTGGGTCATTCTTGTTTTAATAATTAAGTATAATTTTGGTGAAGATTCAATTATGAATGATCAAAATTCTATTTATACTATGACCATGATTAATAGGTTGAATGAAAGATAAATTAAATATAAAGAAAATACCCCTCTTTTCTAAAGAATAGTAAGTATTAGTTTCTCTATTCCATGATAATAAATAAGAAAATTATGGATTGGAAAGTTAAGATTATGTGTTTTAAGATTTCACCCACAAGATGAACAAAATTCCAACCTTCAGTGGATGAATAACAAGTGATCATGAGGTATGCCATTTTTTTAATAAACCATACTAAAGAATAATAACATAGTATAAGTGGTGATAATGATAAATCTATAAATTCTAAATATATATCAATTAATAGATTAAAATATATCCCAAATTACTTTATAGTGTAACAATCTATCTCGTTTTTAGAGTATTTTAAAGTATATTAGAAGAAATCATATATTCCAAGAGTAACAATCTCTCTTGTTTTTTAAGTATTTGAATGTATATAGGAAGAAATGACCCAACCAGAATGAGGAACATATTTCATGGATATGTATTTTCAATAAAGGATTTAGAATATATAATAATATCCAAATAGGTTCAAACCCTTGAGATAAGAAAATTTGAGCTTGAAATAAGTTATTCAAAATTTTAAAGTAAATGGATTAAGGAAGTTGAATAGAAATATGAGGTCAAGAAGGATGTTAAAGGGAATATCCATGAACCTAATGAAAATTTGAAAAATATTATTGATGTCAAGGATTTTCAATTGGAATTAAAAAACACAAAGATAAAGGAATTTGACTCTTTATTATAAAACAAAGTTAAGTTTCGTGAAGAGTAGATTGAAAGAATGAAGATGCCTTGTGTAAAGAATGTGATTATAATTGAAGATTAGAAAAAAAACCTCAATATGATATGTCTACAATTATAATTAAAGATTTTTAATCTTGAAGAGACACATATTGAGTCTTTACAAAATAAGGAGAATGTTTCTATAGACATGTAATACTCATTGTAGGATTCTAAGGCCAAAATACCACAAACGTGTTATAATAAGTTCTTGACTTCATTCATTGATTTGTCTCCTAAAGCTGTGAAGAAAGAGGTACCATCCATACTATCTTGTAATAACATTTAAAAATATTTTTTCACAAATAGTTTATATTTTAAAAAAATATTTAACATTATAGATGGAGAAAAGTGAGAAATTGTATTCCACCTTATCTAGAGTGTATAAGAAAATAATTAAGGAATCTAGTTCCTCATGAAGATCCCAAAAATTTGGGAATAAAATTCAAAAAATGGATATAAAAGTGTCAAGGTTTGGGGTTTAATGTTCGTGTCATAATAGGTTTGGGAATTGTACATTATATTGTAGGAAAAATCTTATAAATGAAATTGTTAAAATAAATCCCATTTCAAGGGAGACAAATCTAAAGATGAAGAAGAAACATCCAAAGAGTAATAAAAATATGTATACTTGATTTTTTTGAATATTGAAAATATATGTGATTTATACAATTATGGTGAACATAAGAATAGTGCATTATCATTTCAACATTTATCAAAATTAGATAAGAAAAGAAAGCCATAAAAGTTGGGGAAGAAAGGAGATGCATCCTTGAGAATTAATTAGAAGAACATTATTAACAAAAATTCTCCAAATAAAATATTAAGTAGGAATGGTGAGAAGTTATTGGATTCCAAATCAAAGAAGATAAATAAAAGAGTAGAATCTAAAGAACTATTGATAAGTATGGAACTCAGAAGAACCTTTATGGAAAATAAAAACCTATTTAAAATGTACATAATGAAATGATAGTAATCGGTCCAGAAGATTTAGATATAATGAGTAAAATTGAATAAGCACAAGAAAAATCTTTTATAAAAGTAAAATAAAAATTCCACATGAAGAAGTTGATGATTATAAGTGTTTTTCATCATAATATAACTCTTATGTTAAAGAAGTTATATTTGAAAGATGTACATAATTTAAAACGTTGTTTTACTATTATTATAGAGGAAGAATTAATCCATAAAATAATTAAGAATACATCATCCATGAAGGATGATGCGAAGTAAATTTCTCCACAAAAAGCAGTTTAATTTGTGAAAAGATCCATGCTACCCCAAGATAAATTTGAACTGATGTTCATATGTGTAATCATGAAGATGGAAGGATATAGAGAAACTCAGTTGAGAAAACTATCTCCAACTTTCTATTCACATTAGAAATTATGTAAGAGACACTTTATCCCCTTAACATTTATTATTTTAATTTTATCTCTCAAAACATGGAATTAAAGGTGAAGAATAATCTCTGGGGGAGAACCTAAGTAGGAGGAATGTCTACCAACATTGGATATCCAAGATAAAAGAAGCTATCATCCTAGAATGATTCATAAATTTATTTGATTAAATTTATAGGAGGATCATCCTTGATAAATTTTATTTGGTTTCTGTCAAAAAATTATTGTAAAGTAAATAATATCCCAACATGATTTTCTATCACTTTATAAACTCCAATGAATATATTGAAAAAATAATTCTTGGTGAAGGTATTGAAATTTTCAAGTATTGATGACCATATAAAGAAGATCCATTTTAGTGTATTCTCAAAAGAAATTTTTCAAATCATATCTAATAAATAGATTCATCATTATGAATATCGTAAGAAAATTATTTTTAAAGGGGATATAGGAAGAGTATGATGATGTTTCTTCTAGAATCATAACTTTATAAAAATCGTATTATTCATAAATATTCCTAATGTAGAGTCATTGATAAAGGTATTTGTTTTCATAAAACTATCATCCTCGGTTACTTAAAATAACAACTTTACACATATATAGAGATATTGAATCAATTAGTGACTTAATAAAAGTTGAAGTATGAAAGTTAACCAAGGCCTCTTATCCTAATATTTGTATTTGAATGTGTTTTAACATATTTTTGAAGTTTCTATAAGTTTTTTGTGCTGAATTATTCTTAAATTATTTTATATCACAAGTATTTTCATTATCCTATAATATAAGTGAACAACCCATGAATAAAAGAATATGAGTTCTTATTTCATGAGGTATCATGATCATTTAGAATAGGAAAAATTTATAATATAGATCAAATATTATTTTTTTCTTGACTGAGAATGGATCACATAGACTTAGAGTGAAATGATTTATGGAACATTACATAATAATGAGTTGATACCATTTTTCCAAGAACTTTTTATTTATTTTCAATAAGTTGGGAGAGAAGGAATATATAGATTCACATACTGACATGTTCATCATAATGTAATTTTGAAGGTATTTCTAATAAATCCAAAGGGGGAGATTGAAGAGTCCACCTTTTGTGAGAGTTTTATTTGTTTCAAATTGTTATTACATATATTTTAATGAAATATAAATATTAAATTGATTTTAATATGTTAAAAAAATTATTGGAATGTTTGGGTGAAGTATCAAAGCCTAGTGTGAAATTTTACGTGCCATTGATGAATGGATGAATAAGTAAGGAAGTTCCTAAGTCTTATTATCTTAAGCAACATATAAAAAACATAATTTACTCTTGTAGAGATAGAGATGATTAATTACTTGAAATGAAAAAGTTCTTTGAAGACTTTGAGTTTACTTAAGAAGATTCTCAAGCTGATCTTAAATTCTATAACATATGTGATGCTGATTGGAGAAGAATGCTTATTGAAAACATTTTGAATACTCTATAAGGAGTTTCCTAAAATAGTTTATAAATATAATTTTATTAGATAAAAAGGTGGAGTCTAGTGGATGGAGTTTCGTTTACCAAGGTGATCATATAGAGTTTCTATTAGATTTGTTTTTTTATAAATTCATCATTAGAGAGTAGAAAAAATTAATATTTCAAAAGTTATATAGCATAGTCCATCAGTCGAAGTAAGATGTAATGTTTATTGATCAAAAGAAAGATTGGGAGATCACTGAAATAGTTTTCAAAGTGACATAAGAATGATGTAAATGAACTGATTTGATCAGATGATATGTGAAAATAAATGTTTAAACAATTTCTTTCATAGTAGCATTAGATAGATAGTAGTAAAAAAAAACAAATATTAGTTGATTATTGTTGACATGTTCTATATTTTTTTAACATCACAATGTCTTATAGATATGGTTTAAAGATAATATTTGGAATAATATAAAATATTATGTAAAATAGCGCTCAATTAAGAGATACATTATTGACCCCTAATGTATTAAACATCATAAAGAGATTCATGATTCTATCTTGAAGATGTTTGGAGGAAAGTGTCAGAGGAACTTGGTGGAACTATGGCTCCCAAATATTTTGAAGTTATGATAAAATATGAAGTAATAACTTAAAAAAAGGTCAAAAAGAAAAGTTAATAAGTTGTGTAAAATGAAATACTAAACTGTTGACAAGGATATAGCTGATGAAAGGAAGTATGAAGTTTTTCATATAAACATGTTGAGTCATCATACATAATCTATCAGACATAATATTTTTAATAACCATGCAGAGTTTTCAAAACTAATTCAACAATTAGAGGAAACATGTGAATATAATTAAATAAAAAATTATTTTTATGAAGTCATCAAAAACAGATTTCTGAGTAAAATTTATTTGACTTATGTTTACTTGTTGGATCATCAGAAATAGGTTGTTGTGGTTTCTGAATAATTTTATTGGATTGAATTCTATGAGTACTATCATCACATAGAATTATATGATGAAATTTGATATATTATTAAAAATTAATTACACTAATTTCTAAAAAATTAATGGATTGAGGGAGAAGAGTAAATGTAGATGGGTTATTAGATATAGGAAAAATAACAAACATATTTGAACCCACCGGTCTAAGGAAGAGTCATGAAGAAGTTTCATGAGACATTCCTACAAAGTGGTGAAGGAACACCAGTCATAGTCTTCACTGGATATATGAGGTGAAAGGAAGTTGTACTAGAGGAATGTTTTGAAGGTATTTATTCAAAAAAATACAATATGTGATGATTCTATGATAGTCTATCAAAATTCAAAAAATCACAGAGTAAGGTTGTAAATCTTTCTGAGTTCTATTGAAGTTTTAAGATGAATGTTGTCACATAGATGCAAGGAAAGTTCCAAAAGTTCAAGAGGTTCGATGGTGGTAAAATATTGAATTATTTGAGAAGGATTTTAAAAGTTTAAGTGGGATGTTTTAATTTTATGTACACACACTACTCTAAATATTTGGAGAAGTGAGGCCTATATAAAGGGGTGTGGAGGAATTGAGAAATAATAGATTGATAGTGAAGTAGTTGTTGAGACTATGTGTAATGATGAAGAATTGACGTTCCATAAGTAAGTTTTAGCCATAAATATTTAGATATATTCTTATCTAGGTCAAATTATAGGTCGAAAATTTACTAGACAAAATAGGTACCAGATAGAGCGAAAGAACCAGACTGAGTAATTGAGCACCAGTTGATGAAGGGAACATGTGAATAAGTGATACCATAAAATTATTTATTATTAGATGGTATCGAGACAATATGTACCCGATAGAGAAGAAGGGATCAGATGAACTATTACTGATGGAACTTGTATCAAATGGATAGGATTACATGGAAGGATCATATAGAAGGATTTGAAAGATAACTTCTATATGGAAGTAGGGAAGAAGGAACAAGACACTTTTTGTTTTCTACAATGAAGAAGAATATTTTATTGTATGATACTATGAAAGTAAGAGATTAAGGAAGAGAACAAACGAGCATCACTATTGCGTAGAACAAAAGTCAAAATAGGAAGACGACTTTATTAGCATTACAAAGTAACTAATGAAGTTTGAGACATTCTACATAGGAATTATAAAGATCCAATAAGGTGATTTAGTTGGACTAGGAGTGAACTAGTATAGGGACTTAGAACTATTTTCTTATCTCCCTATTAAAGTGAAATGAAACAGACTTTGGATAAGTATTTTTGAAGAAAAACCACTACAATGGGAATCTCATTATAGTTGAGAATCCATGTATTGGTCATCACCATAAAAGACACGGAATGGAAACTATTATTGAATAGAGAAACTTTTAATAATATCATGTTCCATTCTTTTCTTACTTTAATTTACTTTCATTTGATAATCAAGAATAGAATAAAAGAATCGATTTCCTAACAGGTCTCTGAGGAAAAGGGATAAAGATTATTGTTTGGTTTTTTAAAAATAAATCCTCAACACTAATCCACCCCCTCTCAGTGTTAAAATATCCCAAAGTTGTCCTCATAATATCCAAGTCCACGAGTGACTTCTCACTATCATGATAATACCATTAAGTCTCTCTCATCTCCATGGAATAATCCCCAAAGAGCTTGCCATAAAAAATTGCTATCACATATCATTGAAATGAGGGTAAAATACAACCTCTAAAAGATACCCCTAATTTAATTGAACTAGTCCAGAGGCCCTATAGGTACCTCCATAACATTGATTAGTAATGAAACATAAATCGAATAAAACACTTGAGTGCTAAAAACAAATGCATTCTAAGAAAAGATCATAGGTCTCACCTAAACATCATTGGGAACCAATTAGTTTATCTATTATCATATGGATTTATGAATCAATCATCATAATTATCACTATAAAACACGTAATTATGATTTTATACAAGATATATATACCATGGATTCCCCTCTTACATGTGAGGGAAATATGTCATCTTGAAAAGGCACCAAATATTGTAATCCAACTCACCATACTCATTGTTCTCTGATCAAAATAACCTATTTGGAATTACCAAAATGAACTATAGATCATCCCAAACAATGATTTTGGTTAAGATATCAGAACTAAATATCACACCAAGCCTAACTCACATCGATCACTGTTATATGGTGAAGGATCCAAACCTCACCGAGTGTATATATTCCAATCAAGGGGATACCTACCTCACCAATGATGAACCCACACTACACCAAATATCTATAATAGGAGGATCTACAACTTGTCTCATGGGGAAACCAATCCCTTTTTAGTATGGGGGAACAAACATCATTGGTAATGATAGGGTACCAAACCCATTCATAAATGTTGAGGTAGAATCATACCACTCCAATGGAGGACCCATGACTCATGAATGGTTTCCATGGAACTTTTATCTATGAAGGTGTACTAAATCGCATGTATGAAAGAACTACACCTCATCTCTTCAAGATTTCTAACCTATATTAATGGAGGATTACACCATATCAATTAGGAGGATACCAATCACATCACAGTATGGGTAACCCACTCTTCATCAAAATTCAGGGTTGACCAACCCCACACTGGAGTGAAGGATATACAACCCATGAATGGTAGACACTCCCTTGTAACCATGGGAGTATACTGAACTCCACAATCATATATCGGGGAACCATTAATCATAGGAAGACACCTAATCTGAGTGAGTATTAATTTTTTTGGAGGATCTATCTCCCCATAAGAACTCTTTAGATAAGGGGGATACTGACTCCAAGGATAGAGGATACGTCACCCTATATAAAACTAGTGATGGGATAACGAACCTCTATGAAGATGATATCGACCATCAAGAAAAATCGATAGATCCCCTATAAAAAATCCTACACATCTATGAGTAGTCTCATAGATCTCATCATATGCAGAAGATCCATATTGCACCTATAGTGAAATATTTTTCATGATGAAAACCAATATCCTCATTACATAGAGGAAACATTTATGGTAGGATGTCATTCAATGAAATAAAAAAAATGAAGAAACCACAACATGATACATGCACATACATCATTGTACCCTATCACCAATGATATAAGTTCCCATGTTAGTCACCTATATTATAAAATTCCTTTCATAGTAATACATCATCCACAACACTCTAGAAGGGTTCCCTAGTATAATAACTAAACCAAAAAAACCAATCATTTTCACCCAACATATCCCAAAACAAACTCATGAGACACATATATCCAAACTACATCCCTAGGAAGGGCTCATGTTGATACCACTATATCAAAACCTGGAAAACTAGGTCCCCATATGAACTGGTTGTAAGTTGAGTGTGATACCCCAAGTTCATATGAAATAGTCAAAGGGATGGGGACTAACGCCACGTTGATATATTAAACAAATGGGAGGAATTATCCTAAATAATCCACAATAAAATAATACACACCAATAACTAGTAAAAGTAAGACCAAATTATAATAATACAAATAATATTCTAAAAAGTATAATATTCATGCATACCTCACAGTTGACTAGGAGAAGAGAGCCGCCATGTCATGTTATCTCCAACCCAAACCCTACATGCTACTGAGTCCATCTAGCTCCACCATACTCCAGAACCACAGTACAAGGACATAAATTCCACCAATTTATACTTAATATGAACAAACAAAACCTATTTGGGTAATTCCCATGAGAGGGTGAGTATAAAAAATAACTAGAAGTACACCCTGAAAACAAAAGAGATACCATACCATAGGTGTAACACCCCAATATATTATAATATTTTCCCTTTAGAATAAATTTAGTTTTTTGCCCGCATGATTTATAAAATAATCCAATTTAAGTTTACATTAAATTAAATATTGGCTTTATTTGGTATTACATGCAATATTATGCTTTGATTTCTCTACACGGAACACCAAGGTTAGCTTACAGTACACGCAAGACTGAGTTTTAACAAACTAAAATATACTATTAACATTATAATTTAAAATGATAGTTATCAAATAACCATTGTAATTACTTGTATGAAAAGTATTACCTAGTATTTTAAAACATTATTTACAAAGTTTAATATAATTTTTTGGTGTTAGTAATGAATATTTTACCCAATTGAATATAAAGTATTCATTTTTATAAAAAACTATTTTATGCCCACCAATGTTTATTATCATAAAAAATTAAAGTAATGAACATTAGTGAATTATATTAATTAAATTTATATGGAATATATTAAATAAAATACTTTTACATTACTCCAATTGGTTTTATAGGCATACGATAACAATAAATAAAATTTTATGCTTAAAAAGCTATATTATTCTAATGGCGGTTTTTCGGCCATTTATTGGCACACATATTTTACAAATAAATTTTGAATTTTTTTTAAATTTATCAGTTAAATTTTTTTTTTGAAATTTGAAAATTGAAATTATCCTAGGGTGAATTTTTGGTATTTTTATGTGATGTTTCATTTTTTGATGAATTGTGAAAAATACTAAATACTAAATTCAAATTGAAAATTTATTTTTCATCTAAATAATTTTTAGGGTTAAATTTTATTTTGAATTGGTTTTAATGTTTAGTTATTTTAATTTTACATCTATTAATAAAATTTATGAAATTTTAATCATTTTTATGTTTAATTTATATATGAAACCTTAAATATCATTTGAACATTTCACTTTAAAATCCCGCTTTCTCATCCCCTCTATGGGATTAATTTTAAATTATTTTTCTCCAATTATATGATTTTAATTATGAAAAATGTATTCCATATTTTGAATAATAATAATTTTAAATTTCTATTTATGTAAAATTAGTTTTTGACCAAAACGTTTAGTGAAAGTAACTAAAAATAATTACTTCAATTAAGAGAATAACTAGATTAACAAGGAACTAAACCTTAAAATTAATTTCTAAAATAACTTAGAAACTAGTAAAAAAGACTTTTTAAGGCCATATTTATACCATATACTTACTTTTATCTAATTTGGTTCATTATTTGAGGAAAAATATGTAAGGGATGCCTCTCAACAGTGTATACCTTTTTATATTTACAAGAATGTCACTCCACCTCCACTATAAAATAGCACTCACCCCCTCACATATTAAGACCTATCAATCCCATTGTATCATCAAAACTCTACCAAAATAATCCCACAAAATCCATAACCTTATCCTAGAGTCATCAATTTGGGAAGAAATCCAACCAAGTAATTATTTTGGTATAAACCAATAAGAGTAACCTGAAAAAGAGGCATTGTTCTTCAACAACCACTTTTGTCTTGTTTCTTTTTATACTAATTAATTTATTATTATATCATTATTATATAATTACCTCAGTATATTAAATATACTTATATTTTTAATTATAATATTTTATCCTACACTTTCACACACTTCCATAAAATGTGATACACATTCATAGTTCGTGTGTACGATGGACTACCACCCCACAAACTGATGTCATTCGTTCTTCCATTACCATATTTAAATGTTGAGAATAATTATGGATTTATTGTTTATATATGATATATATGGTATTTATAATATCATTCTTCTTTAATTATTATAAAACACATACCTTTATGCTTTTAATTTTGTGGAAATACAATGACATTGTTTATGGATATGTGGACTACCACCTCCTCAAAGCAATGTGATTCGTTCGCACATTACATTAAATGTATTAAGGATGGTTTTAATAAACATATGTGACCTATATGAAATAAATATAATAATGTAATTATATTATACATATATATAATTTAATTTTTATTATTTTAATATGTCAAGAAAATGGAAACAATGTTCATACGTACGTATGACCTACCATCTCCATGAATAGTGCATTTCCTTTCTCATCTCCAAAATTTATGGATAAATATAATCACATATATGCTGAATATATATGATAATTAAATAATATTCTACATTATGGATGTGGTTAAATCATGATCTAAGTAATACTAACAACAAATAACAAGTCAAAACGTATTCGAGAAACTAGGCAATTAACACCGAAAATAGTGAAAATAATGAAAACTTATTAACAAAAAGGTTAAGAGATATTATAAGTATTAATATTATTCTATAAAAAGTTATTAATATTATTAAAACCATTATAAAATATTTTAAATAGTGGTCAACTAAAAGGAAGCGTAAGGTAATGGATTTTCATCTCACTTTTTACCTTAGTGAGATAAATGTCATATTCACCACATATTTATTTTGTGTGATGTATATACATACCTTTGTCATTTAATATCATGTATCACAAATAAATAATGAATTTTTAATTCTCACTTTTAATTATCTCATCCAAAGGTTTTTGAATTTCCTTTATTTAGTATTTATTTATTATTATCCATGATATTTTCAATATGAAAAAAATATATGGATGTATTTTATTCTCAAATTATTTAAAAAATGGAATGGTTCTCAGTTATTTAACTTGAAATATTAATTATTCATTATCCATTTATTTAAATTGAAAGTGTGTTTAGTCATTTAAATTTTCATATTTGTTATTCTAATTGATTCATTATTTCTTCCACTATAGTTTACCCTTATTGAGCATTTGAGATCACACTTATTTTTCTTCATTTCCCCATGATATAAAGATGAATTATTTAAATGAGTTTAATGGATGGTGAGACTTTAATTTATTTATTCTTTATTTTATTTTCCCATTGTAATATGGGTATTATTTCTGTACCCTGGTTTTCCAAAACATCTAAACTATTCAGTACTTTGGGATTTGAATCTTATATCTATGCCAATGAAATATAATAAGGCATTGGCTCTTGGATTTCAGGGGTTTGGGTGTTATAGTTTGTATTAGAGCAAGTTTAGTATAAACCATGGAAACTATATTTAGGAAAAAATATATTAAAGAACATAACCCTATGATATAATTTTGGGATAAGTATAGAAGAACATCCTTGAATTTTGGTAAGGTAGATATTATGTTGGTATTACTAGAAATAAATCCCTATCTAGATACTACTAGTAGGTTTGGTTCTATAAAAAATATAACCAGGTGTAACAACTCTAAAAAGGGAGTATCATTATTTAATCAAGTGAAACCTGATACACGAAAATGGGCCTTACTACGCACCTGGTTTTACACTCTTAGAGGATATGCTTATGATAATTCGAAATTTCTTTACAAATAATTTTAAAGGATTTTAAAGTAATGATATCCACAATAAAACCATGTTTATTAATATGATATTATTTATAGACTTTTTTCAATTTATGTTAAGTGTTTCACTAGTTTGGGGATTATAAATTTAGTAACATAGTGTTATGATCTAATATAATATATTACATTGTTTATAAATGGTGAATGGAAGGAATAATGATATCAATACTCATGGAAAATGAAGTGTTTTTCATACTAAGAATAAAGATATATGTGGTATTGGAACTAAAAAAGTAGTTGATATATTAGGGAATATTAATCCGATTAGGAAATGTAACCTTGAACATATGAAGGAAGCCGTCCTAAATTGGGATTATTTTATGTTGGATTACTTTATCAAATAGAGGCTCAAATAATTTAGTGGTACTGCTGACCCAATGGTGGATGAGAAATGGATTAATTATTTGGGGGAGATATTCATGGAATTGGGATGTGGTTAAAAAGAAAATGTTACACATGCAATGTATTGTTTCAATGGAGATTCTAATCAATGACGGTCCTTCATCCAAAATAATAAAGAGGAAGAATAAATAGAACTCATGTATTATAAATCTTTTAAGTATTCATTTTTGACAAATATTTCCATTGTGAGAAAAAAATTGAGATGAAGACAAATTTACATAGTTTAAAGTAAAAGCATGAATAATGTGCTCGGAGTATTAATATACCTTTACAAGGTTATAAAGGTATGATACATATTTCATACACAACATAGAGTGCAATATTGATCACTTCTTTGAATGCATTAAGCTAAGTCTTTGAAGGGTGCCAATGTCTCAAACCTTTTCTTCATTTGATGAAATAGTTTTATGTGATATCAAGACCGAGAAATAATTCTATAAGACTTATATATTAAAAGTAAATCAAGATAATAAGAGTATGGAAGAAAAAATTAACAATTAAATGGAATAAGGGAAAGAAGTATTTTCAAATATGTGATAAATGTAAGAAGAATCACCCTGGGAAATGATAAAAAGGATCAACAATTTCTTATAATTGAAGAAGAAAAGTTCAATAAGAAGAAGAATATAAAGGTAATAAGGAAAAAACATCTATTAAATGAAAAAATTTAAATGATATGGGGAACTACATAAATTAATTCCCCAGGAATAAAGTTAATATACTTAAGAATAATCTAAGGGATCAAGGTCATGCTTATTCAATTGACACAACCGAAGTTGAAAGATTAATGTACTTCTATATTTAGATCTGAGAAATGTGTTGTAAATGTATTTTATGGATCATTTTATAATCACATTAATTATAAAATATATATAATTATTGTACTATAATACTATTTCATTATGGATTTGAGAGCATATGTTAAATGGTACCAGGAAAATTGATGCAATAACAAGTTAAACTTTTTGGAAAACACAAAGTTTAGGGAATGATAGAACTCAATATGTTCTTGATTTTGAGACAATGATTCTTGTACAAAGAGATGAATAATATGGATAAATTAAATTGGATACTACTAAATAACATGTAAATTATTATAAATAATTGGGTCATAATATTTTGTAAAGGTTAACCATTTATGGAATGTTTTAAGTTGAACTTTGGATGTGGTTTTAGATATTGATGTATTAATTCAACCTATGATGAATCTTGTGTTAATATATAGAGTTTATATAGTTCAAGGAACTACTAAAGGATAATATTGTGCGGATGATATAGAAACATTTTAACTAATTAAATTTTCGTAACATTCTTATAGAGTGAAAGAATTTCTCAACTATATGAAAAGGGTATTGAAATTTTATGTCATATTATCATCATTATTAATGATATCAATGAACTTTCTTGGAAATATAGTTTATGTATTTGTGGTCAATAACTATATCATGAACATTTTCTATATCACTCTCCATTATAAATTGATAATTATATTTCTCTTCCATGTCTATGTTGTCACTAATGTTATTCTATTAGAAAGATTAGTTTTGTGGTGATATTAAAATTTCCATATCCCTCTTACAAATAATATGTTTTATTAACCCAATTTATTATTTTGATTTTTCAATATAATATTTTCAACTATCAAGCCCTTCATTACCAAGAACAAGTTTGAATTGCGAGGATGCAATTTATTTAAGGTGTGGAGAATGTAACACCCCAAGAATTTATAATATTTCATTTTAGAATAAATTTAATTATGTTTCTAGAATAATTTATAAGGAACACCACGTTAAGATTATGATACATGCAACATTGAGTTTATATGGAATTATATGAAACATTATGCTTAGATTATTCTATATATAACATCATGGTTAGCTTGCAGTATACGTGAGACTGAGTTTTACCAACTACAATATACTATTAATATTATTATTTAATATTGTAGTTATCAACTATCCATTTTAATTAAATTTATTAAAAATATTAACTAAATTTGGAAAATATTATTTACGTATTTTTATATAATTCATTGGTGTTAGAAATAAATATAGAACCCAATCAAATGTGTTTATTATCAAAAAATATTTTAATCCCGCCAATGTGTTTTATGTTAATAAATTTGGTTAATCAATATTAGTGAATTATGATAATGAAATTTATATGTTATATATTCAATCAAATGTTTTTACATTCATCTAATATATTTGATATGTATAAGATAAGAATAAATCCAATTTTATGCATAAAAATCTATATTATTTTAACGAAAGTTTTTCCACCTTTTAATGGAACACCTATTTTAAAAATAATATATGTAACTTTTTTAAAAATTATAAGTAGAAATAAAATTAATTTTTTAAACTGGAATATCAAAATTATATTATGTTGATTTTTTGGTATTTTTCTGTGCCGTTTCATTTTTTTATGAATAGTTAAAAATACGGAATTTTATTTGAAAACTGTTTTTTCATTTAAATAATTATAGGATTAAATTATATTTTTAATTTGTTTTGATGTTGAATTATTTAAATTCAAATCTATTAATACAAATAATGTCATTTTAATCATTTTTATATTGAATTGTTACATAAAAACTTAGCAAACTTTAGAACATTTTCGATTTAAAAACCCACATTCCCATTATGTTTACGTGGTTAATTTTAAATTAATTTATGCCAATTCTGTGATTGAAATATGGAAAAATGGATTCCATGTTTTTGATAAGAATAATTTATAATATCTAGTAATTTCAACTTAGTTTTCACCAAAAAAGACTTGTGAAAGTAATTAAAATTAATTACATCGATTTAGAGAAAAACTTACTTAACAAAGGACTAAACCTTAAACCTAAGGGACGAAATTATGTAGAAAATAATAAAAAATCCATTATATGAAAATTTTAAACCATATCATTCATTTACAAAATTATTTTCTTTATTGGAAATATATGAAGTAATGGAGACCTCTCAATAGTGTTTTCCATTTAATATTTTCAAGAATGCCACTCCTCCCCCACTATGAAAAGGTTCTAACCCCCTCACTTATTCACACCTATAAAGACCTTTTTCTCATCCAAAATATTTCCAAAATATATTAAAAAATTACTCCCATCATCCTATATTCCTCACTTTGTGCATAAATACAACAGAGGAAGTCTTTTAGTATTAACCAAAATGAGTTACCTGGAAAAGAGGTAACATTATTCAATGACCAATTTTGTTTTATTTATTTCTCTACTCATTAAATTATTATTATATAATTGTTATATAATAACTCAGTATCATTAATATACTATTTTTTTTCTTATCCTAAAAGTTTTACATACACATTCAAACACTTCCATGAAATGGGATATGCAATCATCGTTTGTGTGTATGGGGGACTACCGCCCCGCGAATCGATGTTGTTCGTTCTTCCATTTCCACCAATCAAGGTTGGGAATAATGATAGATTTATTATTTATATATAATAAATATTATATTTTAATGTATTTAAGATTCTTTAATTACTATATAACACATACCTTCATGCTTTCCAATTTTTGGAAATATGATAACAATATTTGTGGACGTGTGGACTACCGCGTCCTCAAAATGATTTGATTCGCTCACACATTACATGGAATATATTAAGGATGTTTTACATAAAAATACGTTATATATATAACATAAATATGAAATTTTAATTATAATATATATATATATATGATTTTATTTTTATTATTTTAATATGAGAATAAAATTGAAACAACGTTCATGCGTACATACAACCTACCATCTCCCTGAATGGTGTATTTCATTTCCTATCTCCAAATTTTATAGATAATTATAAACACACATATAATTAATATATATGATAATTAAAACATGGTTTTCATTATTTATATTATTAAATCATTATCTAAATAATAGGAACAATAAATAATAAAACAAAACATACACGAGAAAATAGATAATTAGCACCCGAAATAGTGAAAATAATGAAAAATTACTAACAACTGGGTATTATGATATTATAAGAAGATCACATATGATATCATAAATATTAATATGTTTATGGAATACGTTAGTAACATCATTAAAACCATTATACATTAGGTTAAGTAGAATTATACCAAAAGGAAGTGTATGTTAAGGGATTTTCATCTCACTTCGTTCACCTATGAGATAAATGTCAAATTCACGACTTACTTATTTTTTGTAGTGTATGTATTTACCATTTTTCATTAAATATCATAAATTAGTCGTAAAACATGTTATTTTATGTCGCAATTTGAATTATCTCATCCAAATAGTTTTGAATTGAAAATTACCAAGTGGTTAAAGTTATCTTGGCAATCTCACTTTCTTTTGTGATTGTTAAATTTCTCATAAATAAATCAGGCAGCCCGAGTAGGGTGTGAGTATAAATTTTTAGGCCACCACCAATGGTGTATAAAAAATATCCATTCAATAAAAGTTTATGTAGTTGAATAAATAAATAAGTACAATGCATAAATAAAGAGTTTATTACATTATTAAATATTTTCTATTTAATCACATAAACCCCAGGTTCCCAAGGACACCCAAACCTCAATACCTACTTTGGCCCATGCCAGAGTTTAATCTCTCCATAAGGGATGTCAAATTTTAATGTTCATGTTACCATTATTAATACTTAGTCGAATATCCATGTTACCATTCACCATTTAATATAACATGATTGAATGATCATGTTACCATTAATAATACTTAGCTGAATGTCAATGATACAATTCACCCATTAATAATGCGTAATTTAATGAGCATGTTACCATTAATAATACTTGTCCAAATTTCCTTGTTACCATTTAACAGTTAATAAAACATAATTTAAAACATTATAATATTACATATATATCAAAAAACCCATTAATTAATTCACTAATTAATTAATCATACTCAAAATATAAATTTATCATAATTAATTCAGAAATTAATTATTCAATTCTCAACATCAATATCTGACAATTAATTTCACAATTAATTATCTCAATTCAAGATATCATTATCCCATAATTAATTATATAATTAATTATCTCAATTCATAATATCAATATCACATAATTAATTCTACAATTAATTATATCTTTTAATAATATCAATATCACATAATTAATCCCACCCTGATTTATATCAATTTATGATACCAATATCCTACAATTAATTATTCAATTATTTTTTTCATGAATCCCACAATTTCACAATTCCTTCATTAATTATTCCACGCAAATTAATTAATTAATCAACAACTTCAATTTCAAAATAACAATTGTAATTATATAATATGCATAGATGTAATCAAATCATGACTACGGGAATTTAAGATTAGACCACCTACCTCAATTCATCGTTGAATAATCACTCAATGTAAATAACCAAAAATTGAGTGACACAACAACATAAAAAAAAGATCTAAATATCAAAACCCTAAATCAATATCAAAGAAATAAATCTATTTTAAATCCAGATCTAGATCTCACCAAATAGATTTATATCTAACAAAATAGTGGATTAATTCACTAAAATAAAGAAATAAGAACGAGATAAAAATTATAAAATAAATCGAGTAGGATTCACATACTGATTGAGGTGCATATCGTTGATATGGTCTTCGAATTGCGAATAATGGAGGTTGAGAGGGATTGAAATTTGTTCTGAGATCTCCAAAATCGTGAAAGACATCCTAGGGTCAAATTGGGATCCAAATGGGTGTGTTTTGGGGGTTTGGGAATTTTGAAAAATAATTTTCAAGATACATCAATTTCCATCGATGGTTTACCAGGTAGGGGAACATGGTTTTCCCTAATAGTGTGCCTAAACCGTGTGCCGCCATGCAATTCCCCTCTATCCATGGTTACACAGTTAGCTAACACGGGGTGCACGATTTTTTCTAACCATATGACAACTACGCACAACCCATTTTTCTTCCATGTTTCTCAAAATTCCACCCAAACACACCCCAATTTATAACCCAAACAACAAGTACTCAAATAATGAAAAAATATTTCCTGAAATCCAGCACGAGTAAAATTCTTAAAAGGTCGGTATCTTACAATATCCCCCACCTTATAACTGATCATCCAGAAGCTGCACACCCAAGCATCCCCAAGATTTTGATTTGAAAATATTGGGCCACTGATCACTCACATATTATTCCATTTCCCATGTCTCCTCCTGAACAAGCCCATATTTCCACAACACATGAACTATCGACATAATATTTCCCTGCAACACTTTCTCACTACAATCCAACACACTTATCAGATCCTTCTCAAAGGATGCATCTATCTCAAGAACAACATCATCCACATAGATCACATGGGAAGAGTCAGGGTGATACTTTTGATGTTTTGATACATGAAAAACATCAATAAACATCATAATCTTCTTTACCAATAGTTTATTCTTCCAACACATCAAATCATAAACCACTACTGCTAAATTTTGGTCATACATAGGGTAGTTATTTTCATGTGGACTCAGCTTTCAAGACCCATACACTAGAACTCGATCTCCCTTCATCAACAAAACTCCTATTACAACCCCATTAGTGTCACAATACATCATATACTCCTCACCTGGATCAGGTAGGATCAAGATCAGTTCTGATGTCAAACACATCTTTATATCCTAGAAGGCCACCTCACATACTTCGGACCAATAAAACTTTATACCCTTTTTGGTGAATCCCTAAAGTGGCTTTGCCAAATGGGAAGAGTCCTAGATAAATCTATGATAATATCCATCTAACCCTATAAAGGTATGGATATTATAAAAAAATTTGGGATGCTCCTAAAAAACCACTACCTGAACCTTCTATAGGTCCACTGACACACTTTACTCTGAGATGATGTATTCTAAGAAGTATACTTGATCAATCCAAAACTGACACATAAAAATATTTGAGTATAACCAATTATCTCTCAATGTCTCAGGATGATGTCATGATGTTGGGAATTTTCATCATGAGTCATGTAGTACATCAATATATCATCCACAAACACTAAAAAAATGATCTAGGTGCATGTGGAATATTCTGTTCATCATGTCGATAAACAGTGCTGGTGTGTTCATCTACCCAAATAGAATTACGATGGAATCATATAGGTTATACCTAATTCTAAAAGAAGTCATTGATATATCAGAAGTCCAAACTCTCAGTTGATGATACCCCAATCTCAATTTGATCTTTGAGGACACACAATCTCCTCTCAACTAGTCAAATATATCATTGATACACAAAAGGGGATACTGGTTCTTCATAGTCATCCAGTTTAATTTCCGGTAATCATTTCACAAGCATATATTCCCTCCATCCTTATTAGGAAAAAACACTAGAGAACCCCAAGGAAACATATTTGGATGAAAAAATCATTTATCCTCCAACTCCGCCATCTGAATATTGAGTTACTGAAGCTTTGTTAGTGTCAAAATGTATGGTGGAATAGAAACTGAAACATCTCCCAACATGATCTCAATAGTAAATTCTACATATCTCTTAGTTGGAAACCCTGATAAGTCATTAGGAATAACATCCTGAAACTGTTCCACCACTGGTGGAAAGATATCATTCTTTAATCCTCTATTTTCCAGCAAAAACTAAAAACCTGGGATGTGATATCTCCCAATTGAGGAGTAATTGGGCATGCTTGGCCTGCATGGATATCCCACTTCCCATTGTGAATTTACTAGTCAACCTTAGGAGGTGTAAACATTACTCTCCTGAGGTAACAATAAATGTGGGCTTTTTATGCGACTAGATATTCCATACCCATAATTAGCTCTATGCCGAACATATCAGGAGTATTGAGATCCTATAGAAAACGATACTCCTCGAAATTGAGAGAACATCCATTAAACAAACAGATGTCTCTAGACTATACGTCCAATTGTGTATCTATATTCATTACCCCGCTCAGAAAATTCAATCACATAATCAATCCGTTAACAAATTTTATAGATATAAAGGAATGATAGGAACCAGTATCAAATAAGGAACTATCCAATATAATATCTATAAGAATAGTACCTCTCACTATTGATGGTCCAAGGTTTCTATCCACAATTGTAGGATTGAATGCATGTAGTTTTCCAATCCCTCTTCCATATGATGTAGTCTTACTCACATGAGTTGCACCAATCTACTGATATGGATGCACATACCCAAAATTACCATACACACATCCCATATCGGCTCAACCAGTAGAACTCTAGCTTCCATATTGTTATGGTATGGAAGATCCCCTTCCCACACCTTGGTTCTATCTAGATCCTCCATCATTTACCGTATGGCCCTGTGTCTAGCATAAATTTTGTAGATGTACCATATTGATGCAAGATCGACACTATAATGGTGGTAATGGTTAGTTTCTATGATAATGGCATGACTTACCAAACTGATGAAAGATCACTCTAGTATAGTCCTATATAACTGAACCTCTTGTCTGACCACTCATATTTCCACTGCTCTGACTAAATTTCTCATTACGGAGCTTCCTTATCTCAAAAGTTTCACTTCCATATCATCCTATAGAAACTATCTATCTTGCATTGGAAGCCTCTTTTAGGTTCCCCTCAACTATGAGAGGCTGATCCACCACCTCAACAAACCTTTTTAACTGAAAGAGGTTTAACTAGGGACATAATCACACACTTAAGTACACATTGAAAAAAATATTGTAATAGATTGTTATCTTCCACCAACGCTAGAGAAAAATTTTGTAGGTCTATAAAGCATCCAACATAGTCCATTATTAACATGCTCTCCCAAGTCAGATGCATGAACTCCACTATTATTTCTTGTCTCAACGTCTTTGGGTATCAGTGATTTAAGAACATCTCCAAGAAGTCCTTCTGTAATATACTATTAGTCTATATAGTATGTTCTAGAATGTCCCACAAGCTCTTTACTGATCATCATAGGATATAAGTGGACAAATTTACCCTCCTATAAAAAATAGTATCCAAATGGTAATGTATCATCTTGATGGACTCAACCTAGTACTCCACTCCCTTAGGTCCACCCTCTCTAGTAAATGTCAGAGGGCGATGCAACTGAAAGTCCCTCGTTAGGTCAGACAAACTCTCCACAGCCCTACCTTGGACTCTTTCCATGAATTTAATGAAGTGAGAAAAGTTATCTCATATCTTCTCCCCTACCTCCTCACCCAACACTATTGGTGCCTTAGGTTCCACAGTTGGTAGATCATCTCCATCTATATCCTCTGGTCATCCTCTCAATAATTTTTATCATGGAGGCATAACTCTACAATTCCAAAAACATGTCTTAGGACTAATAACACCACTTTATCACATTTATGTAAGAGATATTAATCAAAATAATTCACAACATATGTTTTCCCCAAACCATTCCACACGGACAAGACTGAGGCGCTATCACTCCCATTAACAGTCCTACTCCCAGGTCTTGGTTAACCAGGGTAAACAGATTCTCATATCATGTTTTTCATTTAAAAACTAATTATTTCACATTTTTCATCATTTTAAAATTTTAAAATTATGTATTAGGCACTATTTTCAATTGAATTTCATCATAAAGGAAAATAGTTTAAGTTAAACAACTTATTGAGAAATCATTTTCCCCTACATGCCCAAAAATGATGCATATCACAAATAATAATGAGTGACTAAAATGATGCACGAAGACTCAACTATCATTTCATTTCATGAAACAAGTCAATTCTTACAAAATATTAAAAAAAATTCACATCATAAAATAAGTCCATCACCCAAGGTGAAATAATATTCAACTATAACAGAAAACATTAATAACAACAATCCCACCCTAGGTACTTGGGTTTCCCCCATATATGGGTTTCAAACTCCCATGAATGAGCTCATTTATAAGCCCCAAATCATTCTAGTCTTATATATACCTTTCCCTAAATAGTAAGGAAAAATAAAAAAGAAAATAGAAATCTCATGATATGACTTTTTAATGTCTCGTCCCGGGTTTTATGCAATGGTTCCCCGAATCGACCAGTCACATGACATCAAGCATGCCTCCCTGTATGCCAAAGGATATCAACTAAAAGTGAGGGTCTGCAAAGTAAATCATGGGAAGAATATACCTTATTTTATCTGAGAAATAACTATGTGAAATAAATAAACAATATTATAAGAATATATCACCACAAACAATACCAATATCTCAAGATAATCAATATAGGAAATACAATATAAAACTAAAGAAGAAATTATTCCATGCTAATGTAAGTTTTAAGTGTCCAAAAGGAAAACCAAAACCAATGACACAAATGACCCCCAAAATGGTCTCGAACCACATCTAGTTCCCTCGTCCAAAATCCATCCACATATCATCCATCTAACCCAGGTTCTTTTACCTTAACCCATTCTACAACAATAAATTCTATTTAGGTACCGATCAGGAAACCCAAGTAGGGTGTGAGTAGAAATCAGTAGGCCACCACCAATGGTATATAAAAAGAATCTAGTAAATAAAAGTAGTTTTATAAAGAAATAAGTAAAGTGCATAAATAAATAGTTTATCACATTATTAAATATTCTCTATTTATCCACATAACCCCCTGGTTCCTAAGGACACATGTACCTCAATACCTACATCGACCAGTGCATAATTTCAATCTATCCTTGAGAGATCTCACATTTGAATGACCATGTTACCATTCTTAATACTTAGTTAAATGTCCATGTTACCATTCACTATTTAGTATCACATAATTGAATGAGCATGTTACCATTCGCAATACTATCCTGGATGTCCATGTTACCATTCAACCTTTACAATCCATAATTGAATGAGCATGTTACCATTCATAATACATGGCCAAATATCCATGTTACCATTAAAAATTTAATAACACATAATTGAAAACATAACAATATTACATATATCTCAATAATCCATTAATTAATTTACCAACTAATTAATCATACTCACTATTTCAATTTTTCATAATTAATTCACCAATTAATTATTCAATTATCAACATAAATATCTCACAATTAATTTAACTATTAATTATCTCAATTCAAGATATAATTATCCCATAATTAATTCCACAATTAGTTATCTCAATTCATAATATCAATATCACATAATTAATTATACAATTAATTACCTCTTTTAATAATATCAATGTAACATAATTAATTCCACCACGAATTAGGTCAATTTTTGATACCAATATCCTACAATTAATTCTTCAATTAATTATTCATGAATCCCACAATTTTACAATTCTATCATTATTTAATTCACCCAAATTACTTAATTAATCACGACCTTCAATATATATAGAACTCTTGATATTATATAATATGAATACATATGATCAAATCATTACTATGGGAAATGAATATTAGACCACATACCTCAATTCATCGATGAATAATCACCCAACGGAAATCCCCAAAAATTGAGCAGCTCAATGATGTAAAACGAGATCTAAATATCAAAACCCTAAATCAATATTATAGAAATGATGTATTCTAAATCAATGTACAGATCTCACCAAATATATTTAGAGCTAAAAAATAAGTGGATTACTTCACTAAAATAATGTGATAAGAATGGGTAAAGATTGAGAAAAGAACCCGGGTAACAATTACTTATCGGGAGAGGTGTGGATCTCCAATCTGAGATACAAATTGTGAAAAATAGAGGCTTAGAGGGCTTTTAATTTATTTTTGGAGCTCCAAAATCATGAAATCCCTCATAGGATCGAATGATTGTCGAAATTGATATGATTAAGGGTTATGGGGGATTTTAAAAATTAATTTTTACAGGACTTTAATTCGCACACACGGTTTTTTGGGGAGGGGTGCACAGTTTTCTTTAACCATGCACCTAACCCATGAACCTATTTTATAGGGGCTCATGGTTACTCGTAAGAGGGATCACAGTTTGAAAAAATGTGAGCCAACCATGCAATTCTCCTTGGTCTATGGTCACATGTTTAGCTGGGCCAGGACACACAATTTTCTCTAACCATGCACCAACCGTGCACTTCCCCTTTTACCATTTTTCTCAGAATTCCACCCAAACACACTCAAAGTTATAACCCAAAAAAGTACTCAAATAAGAAAAAAAACTTCGTAAAATCAAACCTGAATCAACTTAAAAAAAAGTCCAGGATCTTACAATCACTTAGATTTTCACTATGAAAAAATCTTTAGATGCATTATATTCTCACTTTATTGATGAAATGACATGGATTATAGTTATTTAACTAATCATATTAATTAGTTCTTATCCAATTATTTAAATGTAATGTGTGTTCAGTTATTTAACTTTCTATATTGATTATGATCATTTATTAATTATAGATTTTATTTTACTTTAACCTTTCTGAACATTTTAGATCACCCATATTTTGTTTCTTTTACCTAGGATATAAAGATGAATTAATGGAATGAGTTTCTAGTATACTGATATTTTAATTTATTTATGATTTATTTTATTTTCCCAATGTAATATGGTTATTATGTATGTAATTTGGTTTTCCAAAACTACTAAACTATTTAGTCCTTTGGGATTTTAATCTTGTTTTTATACCAACGTAATAAATAATGGCACCTACTTTAGGCTTTCTATGGTCGGAGAATTACAATAGGAAAACAAAAAATAGGAAAGAATTATATAACCACCCAATGCAACACAAAAGAAATCCATACATGGAAGAAAAAAATAAAGAAACTCATAGATTGAAAGGCCACCTATCAGGTATGGTATCCTAGATCAACTCTCATTTCCCATTCAACCACACCATAGGGGCACCCCAATCAAGTCCAATGACTTAGAGGGGAACACCTCCCTATTCATCAGCTGCATCATAAAAGACCAACTTGATCACACTAGAAAGAGGGGAATACATATCAACCTTATCAAAATACCCAAGGGAATATGAGAATATACATATTCAATAAAGGTACACAATGATATGAATCAAAAATTACTCATTAGAACTATCACTGATATGTAGGGTGAGTAACTAAAACTCTAGATGCACCATTATTCCTTGAATGAGGACTCATGCCACACCAAGAATAGTAGAACACATAGACAACAATACCCTGAGATCTCGACACATCAAAGGGAAGAATACACATTAGATAAACCTATGGAAAGGTAAACCTTATCAAAATGACACATAAGGTAGGAAAATAAAATCCTGAACACACTCAAGGGTTAATGGGAAACAATTATTATAAGAGTAACCATTGAAGAAAATCACTCATCTATAGAATGTGAACTACAAGGGAACTAACTAGATCCCTTATTCTCAACAAGAATTTGTGCACATGAACTATATATAGAGGTCAACAATCATCATTACTAGGCCATGAAATTTGAAACTATCATAGGTGACCCACACATCTCAGGTATGTGAAAACTAAGAAAGGTGGTATTGACCCTATACACTGATCAATCTCTTCTGAAAAACCATATTTAACACTGATCCAACTCTACAACCATGATGGGGATCCCACTTCACACCAAAGGTTAGAATGAGTTACAAAGAGTACCATCATAGATCATAAAGTAATAACCTAAATCTCTAAGGAGGGGGTTTCAAGAATATCAAAGTTACCTCTTAGAGGGACCATATATTACTTAGTAAGGGAATAATGAGTGGATTCAATTTAAAGATAGGGGATTTCACTCTATCCTATACTGAAATACTTGAACTTATCTACACCATCCCATAAGAGGTGATCGCAAGACCAGATGAATCTAACTAGATATCTAACCCTTAATAGGAAAAAATAATATAGGATTGTAATCCTAGGGCATTAGGGAGATACTAAATCCACCAATAAAAGGCATAACTTACCCCTCAACCTAGTAGACATGCTTAATGAAAACTTATAAATCCTAATACCACACCAGTACACCCAAATGATAATCGACCCAGATAGTCAATTTAAAAAGACCATTGATAACACTCTGGAATGCTTCTCCATATTACATGGTCACAACATGAGAAACCACATGGGAGAGGGAATATGTATACTACCTGAATGAGGAGTGGCCATAGAGGTCATCCTGACTATGTAATGAAGTTCTAATTCCCTCATCCTATAAAACCAATCCATATAAACCAAAATGTACTCTTTGGTTCATGGTTAGAAATAGGGATTAATTAATGATTCATGAATGCTACAAGGTACCATCAAACTACTCTACTGAAAAGAGGGTACCACTCATGCCTTATCAAACACAAGTGTCCATGAACCTCCATCATTTTTATAAACATAATACGACCAAAAATTATCTAAGGTACCTAATATCAAAAGGCACATGAAGGTCCCACGCACGTTGTTCTAAAGTTCCCCAGGTGGGTTTGTACCTTTCACACTTACTTTCCTGCAGTATTTTGATCTTATAATCATCATCTAGGATTACGATCCATAACCAACCAGAAATATCTCACCAATGGCCTCCAATAGAATATGGGACCTCATTATAGCATACTATATGGATATATAATCAAAATGGTCTCCTATTATGACCAAAACAAACGAAAGGGTGTGAAAAAGTACAAACCTAAAAGAATAGTGTGGTACACAGTGTGTACTAGAAGTGCATGATGTGTCTCACCAAATCCTTACTCTAGTGATGTTCCACAACATGACTAAGTGTGGAATTTAAAAGTACATTAAATATATATATACTACACAAGGTATTGGATACATAAGCTTTTGGTCATATAACCCATTTATGTCACATCTTATAACATGTATTGGTGTGTACAAGTAAATTCCATAGCTCTCACATAGGGTGTCTAGTTGTATGCATGGAGAAAACCCATGTTGTGTATCAAACGGTCCTACACGGTGTGTTCATATGGACAACATAAAATAAATACATTGTCCTTAACTTGAGATGCACTGACCAACTACACACCATGTGTTCTTGGGAACACATTCCATGTATTTGGGATTTCCAGGCATAGTCCGCCTATGATCAACCCAAATCTATGCCAAAACCCATGAATTTAAGAGAACACAAAAAGGAAAATGAAAAGAAGGAAATACATAATCCAATTCACATAAGAGTATTAATATAAAAATTAGAAACAATATAGAACTGAATTAACTAGCCCTACCTATCCTCATATCATAATAGCTTCATAATTGTGCATTTTAGATCTATTATCCAAGATTGTGGCATCCCAATTTGGACATGATCAATCCCATCAGACACATCATCGATCAACACTCTATCTCTTAGTTTCCATAACTAATAGGGAATTGGAGGAGTGTAATCACGTATGCATAAGGATAGAGAATATGGTTTGGATAGATTAATAACCATAATTAATGAAAATTGAATTCCCATTAAGGCCTAGCCTATGAATAGAATCCAAATAAAGATTATACGTCCCCAAGTTAAAAACCCCCATTCTAAAAGAAACTATAAAGTCAAAATTCTAATATAGAGAATTGTTTAGGATATATAAATATTTTATCTTGTAGATTATAATAAATATTTATTTAATAAATATTAAATATCCATATTTAAAAACACAAGTCAAAAATCTCACCAAATTCCTTCCCTAGGGTAAATAATATATTCTAAAATCAATATAACCATAAAATTTATTTTCCAAGGTCATTATACCAAGGAAATTTACTATATTACCTTTCAAAAATTTATGGGGCTCAAAAATTCCAAGTCCCTTAAAAGATTTTACATTTGAAAATGTGGATAATTATAGTAGGGAACACTAGTCTTCCTATATCTCAACATCTAGTAGCAATTTATGATGGTTGTGAGATTGTTAGATTAACATTAAAGTCAATTGCCCGTGATATAGTGATTTAGGCACCATTATACATTTTAAAAAATACGTGTGAGTTTTTACCATATATATATCATCACATATTATTAAATTGAAGGTATGATATCTGGAACAAAATGAAAAGTGTTAATGCATGAGCATAAAAATAAATTTGTTTCATGGTTTTAAGAGAAATTCATCATCGAATCTTCAACATCAGAAACATTGAAATGAGTTAGCTCAGAGACTATTTGTTAATGTAATCACATGGTTTCGTCTTTATATTAGTGGTTACATATTTTACATAAAATAGTAGGACAACAAGAGTACCAATCCAAAAAGTGTTGTAATGGTTTTTTGCTGAAGAAATTCATTTTTTTTAATTTTAAAAGATAAAAAGAAAATTCATGCATTAACAAAATATTTTGGAGTTATTTAGTATATATAATAAATTGATTATACTAAAGTTCAAGTACTATTGTTTATGTATAACTGGGTTAATAATAATAGTAGTATGAAGTATGATGATTATTGATTTACACTTGTTGATTTGAAAATATTTAGTTATAAAGAGGAATCATATTACATAGATAAACATAAAGATAAAATATTTTATGTTATTGGTCCATCAAATGATAAATGGTCCATTATTTTTTAAAGGTATAAATCTATTTGGTTGATGAGTATATTGATAATATTATGGACTTATATGATGATTCTTTATCAATCACATGATTACCTGAGGATTATAATGACTAATATGAAGGTATTGTCTATTCTATACAAAATGATCACATAGAATGGATATGCCAAATACTCTATTTATATTTAAATTATTTAGTTAAATATCTATTTTATGTTATTTGTTTTCTAAAAATTACACACATAAAAACATATTTTTTAACTTAGATGTTTAAATCTACAGATATTGATCATTTTTTCCATTTTTGAATAAATATTTAGATTTATTAGTTTTAGTTACACATTTTTTTGATTTAAGAAGCATGTATTAATTACTTTTTTATGAAAATTATACATGTAATAACATTATTTTTAACTTGGATATTTATAGATATTTATTATTTCTATAATTTTATTATAATTTATTATATTAATTAATTTTAGTTATAAATTTTATGGTTTAAGAAGTATAACATCATTATTTTTCTTCAACTATTTCTTTATATTCACTGTTTGAAGATATACACTTTTCTTCAGTTATATTTGTTAACATAGTAGTTATATTTTTTTATTATTAAAAATATTATTTTAATTCTAAAAATCATTTAATTCTAATCAAATACAGGAACACAAAATTTCATTACATGCATTTATTTAAATAAAATACATAGAGGTATAATAACATTTATCAAGGTATGTGTATGTTTTTATATATTAATATATAAGTGGTAATTAATTTTTTTTTTGAAATTAAATTTTTTTTTGAAAAAATTATTTGTAGCACCATTGGGGGGCCTACTATATCAGAGTCTTCTTCTTCTATGGGAAGATGATACCTGGTATTGGTAAATGTGAGATTACATGTTTACTAAAACTTTTTCTTGGTTGGGTAGAACATAGCTTGTGAATTGAAATTGATGATAATAATAAACCAATTTGAAAAAATTCAAATTAGTTTCAGAGTTATATGGCCATATAGAGATATTTTATGATTAAAATTTTATATACTATTATTGGAGTTTTAACCAGATGAAAAAAGATCAATTTTGGTATTTTTCAATGATAAAATATATCACTAATTTATTTTTCCCAATCATTAAAATATTATATATTTCACATGATTAATATTTAATCTATTCAATATAGATGAAATTTGACTTTCATGATATTAAAAATGTTAATAAGAGGTGGATATTATTTATGGAAATTGCATGGAGATATTTAAAATCAAAATTGACTTTGGTTTATATTTCTGGGGAATAACTTAAAGAAAATACATGCCTCAAATATGGATTTTTAGATATATATACAAGATAGAAGATTTTAACTAGCTAGTGGGAGGAAGCCTTTCTTATATAATAGTTATTGTATATAAAATAAATTTTAAAAGTTATTTACCAACTAACCAATGGATTATTAATTTATTCTCATATAATATTCCACTAGAAGATCTCACTAAGAGACCAAGTCACAAAATTTGAACCCTAAAACTTTATCACGGGGAGGGAATCATTTACTATATGAGAAAATGATAACTAAAATGATTGATGAATTAAGAGATAAATCTAATATTGGATCTAAATAGGTTCAGTTAATTCCTCCATATCCCCCACTCTCCAT
Organism: Viscum album; assembly: GCA_963277665.1. NCBI lineage: Eukaryota > Viridiplantae > Streptophyta > Magnoliopsida > Santalales > Viscaceae > Viscum > Viscum album. The sequence goes on along the minus strand of OY728123.1, from coordinate 107,032,917 downwards.
TAAAAATGGAAAATGTAAAGGATAGAAAAATGGTATTTTTTCTTATAGGTCCATAAAAATAATTAGATGATAATATTTTAAGAAATTAATTATAATTTTCTTGAATACTCGTATTTTGTAAATTTATTAGACTAATATAAAATTTAAATCTATCATTTCAAGACTCCCTTTTTGAGAAATTGACTTAGGGGACCATTATCCCCAGTGTTAACATAAACATTCAAGATTTTACTTAATGAAATCAATAGAAATTTGGCCATATAAGAGTATATGAAGTAGGTATCGGTATTGTATTTTTTTTATCATACTAGTTTTACATATATATAGATAGAATACAAAGGAAAAATAACTTTTATGAAGGATGAGACATGAGAGATGTATTAGTTGATATATAATCAAATTAAATCATCTCTATATGCTATATTTATATAATCTAGGAGACATACACAACTTTCATAGCCAACCTACCCAGATCCTCCACCTCCCCATTCAGGCTCGACTGTGTATGGTGAGTTACATGTCCAAGATCCCCATTTATATATTATATAATATGATTTCATAAATATTTTTCAGTTATTATGTACATAAATATATTATTTATTAGGTTTATATATTGATATTATTTATCTAAATACTTCATTGTCATTGACTATCGAGGAGGTGTCCTGAGTTGAAGATAGTTTGAGTTACTTTTTACACTGTCCAGATAGCCTTATTCTTCAATTGAAATATTAGGCGTGTTCTATTGTTTAATTTTAATTTTAATTTGATTTCAAATTTTTCTTATTTCTTCTTACATTTACCTTATATAAGATTATATGTAATCAAAAAAATCATTGTAAAATAAAAAAAGTTTCAAGAACTAACACCTTTAGATGCTTCCATGGTTTCTAACGGGATAAAACAATTAGTACAAAATTATTTTATATTGGGGCCATATCATCAGTTTTTAGGAATTCTTACATTTTTGGGAGATATTACACATTAGAAATATTTAGAAAAGATATATTGTATCTTGTTATTAGTGTTGATCTCTCCATACGAGTGTTGTATTAGTTACCCTTATAATTAAATTTAAATTTCAATTTTCATTTATTCAAATAAATATAACTTATAGGGACTTAAATTATTACTTATCTAATTAAGTATCTCCATAATCATTCCATCCAAAATGATATAACTTCTACTTATGGTTTTATGGATCTAGAACACATTTCAATGACTCTGAAATATCTAGATAATGATTCTATAGGTAAATATATATGAAAAAGATTAGAAACTAAATAGATTAGGTGTTAGTTTATTCCATTAAATTATAATTAAGAATATTTATATAACACTAAATTAATATTCATTATAATTTTTAAAATGATAAACTCTTTATATTTATGTAGACATCGGATGTTATGCATATTATGGATGGACCCAAGAACACCCTAAGAGTGGAGGGGTTAATCAGAGTGTCAAATTTTTCTACTAAAGTGACATATCTTGTTCCCAAATTGGTAGTAACTAATTAAAAATATCTGATGGGAAAGCACAATAAAAAAATCACATTCAAAGAGAAAACATGACAATTATACTTGGTTCACCACTAAGGGATAGTCCAAGGATCATACACTGATAGTGTGTCGATCATACATAAATCCAATAATCTTCTATTTTTGTGGAAATCAAAAGTTCGAAAATAGTCACTATGTTCCAGGTACACTTCCATTACAATATTTTAAGGATTTATAACAACAATCCTCAGGACAATTTCATTGACTCCCCTAGATCACTTCTTTGAGAGAAGTCTAATTCATTTTATCGACTTGAAGGTCGCTTCAATGGATTGACATTAAAGTATTTTTAATTGACTATCATGAGACTCTACTTGAACTATTAACCTGAGTTGATTCACTCTAAAATCACATTTCACAAGAAATCAGATGTTCATTACTATCTTTCACGAAGCTCCTTCACGAATATCAGTCTTTCACGAAGCACCACTACCTTTACGGGACAAACTACTTCACAAAGCTCACTAAGTAAACATGGAATTGCAAATCATTGTGAATAATCCTTTATTAAAAATCATTTTTCTCATTCAAGACATATAGACTTTTCACTATGCTCAAGCATTTATAGAAATCCAGATTCACAAAACTCCCTTAGCTCTATTAAATCAGAGCATTTCTAGATTTTCCTTGAAAAAATACATGTTATGTGAGATGGGTATCCTTATATTTATAGGCTCATGTATTCGTGATACTCCACCACCTCCAATGAATTTTATGGAACATTCAAAAAAATATTCATAGTGCTCCTCCCTTAAGGATGATCTATTAAAAATTGACATAGTCACAGAGCATTCCCTAAAACCATCGCGTGCTATGATGCTCCAATTATTTTATATTCACGACACTCATCACTATATTGTAGATCACCGTCAGTTTTGTTTTATCCTTAGTGAAACACAATTCGTGAAGCCTATCTTTACGAAGCTCTTACCTTTTCTATATTTTCATACGGCCTAAAAGGAAATCAACTTTTCATGATGCTATCCATCCTCAAATTTGGGAGGCCAAATTTTTTTCAAAGAATGGGAAACACCACCACTTTTAATACTGTAGTCATCTAGTACTATATGGCCCATTTCCTTGAAAAATCCATAATATTACATGTGATGATTGACAATAAAAAAAACCATACTCCATTTTTAGAAATGGAAAACCTTGGTTCCAATAATATTCCCCTTTGGGTTTGTTGGAAACCTATAGATAAAATCAATGAAGCACTAGCTGTAATCAAAACCTGATATGTGAGAGACGAAACATCCAACACTCTAAGTCTATGAGAGCTAAGCTTGGAGTTGAAAATAAGCGGGGAAATAAGAATTGGGTTCTTTTGTTTTTGAATACTTAATGTTTTCCAAGATAAGATACATTTGTTTCCTCATAACACCAAATTGGGTCACAATTCTAATTCAATGAATTATGTTATCATGTTTTGGAATTCATAAAGATTTACGAGCTATGATCTAACTATTTCCTCATAACACCGAATTGATTTTGTCCATATCTAACTCTCCCACTTTGTAACTCATTTAATTTATCCATTATCTTTGACTCTCCCACTTTTTAACTCACTAAATTTCTTTATTCTCCCCTTTTGGAAAAAACCCAAAAAACCTAAATTGTACTTGTAGAGATAAAATAGCACACTCCCCTATATAATATCTCTTCCATAAACCTTCATCACTTCCAAAAATAGATTAAAAAAGTTAACAAAAATATGGAGATGGGACCACTCATAACCTCCTCATGCACTAGGAGGTGGATGAACACCTCGGTTCAGCCGATGTTTCTCAAACACATGTGCTGCTAATGGCTTAGTCATAATTTCATCCACTTGGTTATTAGTTCCAACATGATCCATTTTAATTATTCCTTATTTATCATTTTCCTTGATGAAGTGATTTCTTATTTCAATATGTTTCCAATGAGAATGATGAATAATATTCTTTATAAGGTCGATCACACTCTTATTGTCTCAGTGAATCAGCATTGGATGTTTCACCTTATCTCCAATATCAGTTAATTGTTTCTTTATCCATAATAGATGACTGCAAGGCTTTGTAGTAGAGATATACTCAGATTCTACTGTACTAAGAGAAGTACTTTCCTATTTATTACTCAAATATCCCACACATTTCTTTACAATAAATAATGATCCACCACTTTTGGAATTTCAATAAATAACATCTCTATCCCTATAACCATAAAAAATTATAATAGTTCACTATCTATTCTCACAACATAGCATAAACCATAATTATGAGTACCTTGAATGTACCTCATTATTTTTTTCACTACTTCCATATGTTCTTCCTTTGTATTTATTTGAAAGTGGGATGCTAAGAATGTTTTAAAGACAATATATGGAAGTGTTTCTGTCTATTACAATAAGATTCCAATGGTTATCGTACACATTATAGGATCTACAGATCTCCAATCCTCATGCATTCCTAGTTTTTTCCCAACTGCAATCAAATTTTTCATTGGTTTGGAGTCAGGCATATTGAATTTCTTCAGAAAATCTCTTGCATAATTTTCTTAAGAAATAAAAGTGTGGTATTTCCTCTGAATCGCATGCAACCCCAAGAAGTATATGAGCTCACCAATCATGGAAATTTCAAATTTTGATTTCATGTGATTGTAAAATTCATCCACTGATCCCCATCTGCTTCCACCAAATATAATATCATTTTCGTACACCAGTATCATAAACTGATCTTTATTAGAAGTTTTTACATAGATATTGCGATCCACTCCTCCTCTTTTAAATTCAATCTTATTTAGAAAAGAATCCATCTGAGACAACTATTCTTGTGGTTCCTATTTCAAACCATATATTTCGGTCATTAATCTTAAAACATTCATTTCATCATTACCAAGCATAAAACCCACAGGTTGTTCAATGTAGACTTATTATTCAAGAACTCCATTCAAGAAAGATATTTTGACATACATTTGATACACTTTGTATCCTCTTTGAATTGACATGGGAAAAAGTCTGATTGACTCTAGTCTCGCTACTAGAGAAAATGTTTCTTCAATATCAACACCTATAACCAATGAATATCCTTTAAACAACAATCAAAATTCATTTTTGATCATATTACCATTCTCATCGAATTTATTCTGTAAAACCCACTTTTTTACAAATAAATTTTTTTATTTCTATACTCCTAACAAGATCTGATGTCTGGTTCTTGTCGATATGATGTAACTCTTCATTTATGGATTTCACCAATGATTCACCCTTTGAGGCTTCTTCAAACTAGTTTGGTTCTATAAGTGATAAGAGTGTATATTGTTAATTATTATTCATTCTACTTGTCTGTGTGGGCACTGTCTAATGCCCACTGATTTTGGATTGATCATTTTCTATTATTAGATTTATCCTATGAGGTTCAAAAGAGTTTTCTTCAAATATGGGTTCCTCTTTGAATTATTCTTCGGAATCAACATCGTGTTGTGACGTCTTAATGTTTTCACTCCTTCATCTACTTATGTATTTGAATTTGTTCTATATGTAGTGTCTTCTACATCATCAATCACATCAGCATAAGATCCCCTCAATGTATTTTTGGTCATATCTTCAATGATCTTAACATCACTTCTTTCCACAGTTCTTCCAATATGGCTATTGAAACATTTGTAGGCTTTTCTATTCATTGAATATTCAAGGAATATTGCTTCACCTACAACGTCACCATACTTCCCTTGATTCCCTTTGTTTCGAATGAAACATTTACTTATGAAAATATGAAAATTCTTGGAAGAAGGATTCCTTCTATGAAAAAATTCACATGGTGTCTTGGTATCTCCCATATAAATTCCTATTCTATTTTGACTATACACTATAGCTTATAAAACCTCTTTCTAGTAATGGAAAGGGATACGACTCTCAATCAGCATAGTTCTGGCCATATTGTTCACCTGTCGATTCCTAGACTCAAAAAATCTATTTTGCTATGGGGTTATCACAATAGCCACATCATGTTGTATTACATGTTTCTACATGTAATTTTTGAACTCAATGGATGTGTATTACCCTCCATTGTCAGACTGAAAAAACTTAATTGCCTATCTAGTATCATTCTAGACTATCTATCAATATGTTTTCATGCAACCAAGCACTTTTAGCTTCCCATGTATAACCACCACAGAAGCCATTATACTATAATCATCAGTGAAAATGAAAAACCACCTTTCTAACTATGTTCTAACAACATTTATCAGACCATATACATCTGTATGGATGAGATAAATAATATTTGATGCCCCTTTCTTCTTTTTCTGATATGAACTACATACCAGATTTCCTCATATGCAAGTATAACAAGTATTTTTCCATTCATGTTTAATATTGGGGATATCCATTACTATTTTCATATTAGATATATTTTCCATGTATTTTTTATTAATGTGACCCAACCTTCGGTGCCACATGTTTTTTTCTTATTCAACTGTCATGTATAAAATGTTCTCTTTACAATCAAACTGATATAATTTTCCATCTATTCAACATCCTTTCATAAGATAATTCCCTGTATTTCCTCTAATAGTGCTACCATTTTGATTAAATGTCACCATTAGTTCAGAGTAACATTGTTGACTCACACTCAAGAGATTGTGACCCAGACTTTCCACATATTGAAATTCTGTTTTTTCAGCTCTCCATTACCCATTTCAATAATTACATTACCTTTGGACTTCAAATGACAATCATTACTGAAACTTACTACTCCATAAAACCTTTTCTTAACATTAATTAATAGGTATTCATTTCTTGTTATATGGGATGATAATCCTCTATCCAAAATCCATGTAATTCTTCTCTTTGTAGCTTTGAGGGAAACTTCTATAAGGCTTGATTTCGCAAATTTCTTCTTTTACTTCCATGGAATATTTGATTGAGAGAAGGATACTGATGGGAATTAAAATTTCTTTCCCTGTGATAAGGTTATTCATACACATAAAATTCTTCTTGAAGAGAAAATATATTTTTAAGAGTAACACTATCTAGTTGATGAGTATTGTCTTATCTCTAAATTCTGTATTAATTATTAATGCATTTCCTCTACCTGCAATAAAAAACATTATAAACAAATTTAGAACAATGAAAACAATATCCATTGAAATTATTTCTTATATAAAAATTAGGATATTAATTATTTATCATTTTTTGACTTCATAGCTATTTTTCATTCAAATAGATCTTTTCCTATGCACAGTATTACATGGTATGGCCCAGATAGCCACAAAATTGACATTTAATAAGTGGAAATGTCTTCTTTCTTTTGTTTCTCTTCATATATCCTTCCATAGGAAAATATTTTGACTACCTATAATTTTAGGAAATATTTGGATAGGATCCCTTTATCCATTTAGTTTGATTTGAGGAAATCATTTTTTGGACATCAATTGACTTTGTGATATGTATAAATTTCAACTCACCTTTAGTTTGCTATTTTATTTTCCACATTTGATTTTTCATCATCACATCCAATTACACTTTTCCCATAAATTTTGATCATTGACCATTCAAAGAGTCATCTGCACCTTCATAACTACCCTTATCTTTCTCCAGCAGCTCATCATCAGAGAATCTTCTAAAATATATTTTCTTCATTGTTTCTTTTGTGTTTAATTAACTTTCAAGTTTACTCGTAAGAGTAAAAACTTCTTCTTGAATTCCCTAAACAGTATTGTAATTATCCTCTAGGTTGGATGTAAGGTCATTGATGACATTTTCCCAGTCTTAAATTCTAATATTAAGTTCAAATATTTCTTTGGAGATTTCAATGGATGTGGAATGTTCTTTTACTACTTCTTTTAGTCAATTAATTTTATCATTCAGTTAATCAATACATTCTGATGACTCTTTCACAAATACTCTCCACTTTTTTATTCTGTTTCTTTCATTATCAAGCTTACTAAGAGAATCCTCAAGTTTAATCTTGATATTATAATCCCAAATCAATTGATTATCTCTATATTTTTCTTTTGATGGATCTAAATTTTCAACTGCATCAATCATAGATGTTTGGGTTCCAGATTTAATCTCTAGTTCTTCTTCCTTAAAAAATTAATTATCATCATCTTCTTCTTTGTAGAAAAAACTCTATCTCTATAATTTCTTTCCATATTTCAAGTCTATTTTTTGAGAAAATATTTTCTAAGGCTTTTGTGAGTTTCCTCCCTCACTTTCTTCATCACCAAACTTCCTTTAGCACTGAGAGGCAATGTAACCAACTCTACCACAATGTAATCATGCCAAGGGTAGTTTTCCTTCAAATATCCCTTTTAATCTCTTGAATTTATTGGAAAAGAGAGAATGTAATTCATCTTACTCATTAACTTCATTAACACTATCTCCTGAAATCTCAATTTTCCATGAATTTGAATAGAATCTCTTTACTAACATGACTTGTTGCTTCCTTTGGTTTCACTATCATTTCATAAACCACTGGGCTGTTCATCAGATCATCCAAGGAAGGTTTTGAAAGATCCATTTCATCGAGGGATAAAACTTTTGGATTATAAAGAGGTTGATATAACATCACAAGCTCCAATGGTATGGTTCTTTTTAAATAATGCAATGACTTGCATTGTATGCAACCCCAATTTCAAGTACACCACGACCTATCAAAGTAGCTGTTGAAAAAGCTGTTATGAATAGTATTAACCACATTTTTAAAATTTATAAACTTTATTTTAAAAAATAGGAATTGTTTTAGAATTTAGAATATTAAAAATAGATTATGGTGAAATTTTGGTAATTGTTTTGAAAAGTTTTAATTTTTGATGAATAGTAAAAAATACTGCAATTTAATTCAATACTTCCTTTTCACCTAATTTATTTATATTGATAGATTGTATTTTTAATTGGTTTTAAAGTTTAATTGGATTAATATCTAATCGTTTAATACTATTATGTCCATTGGAAGTAATTTCACATTTAAATTGTACATAAACACATGTTAAAATTATGATAGATATTACTTCTTAAAAACCTGCTTTTGGGTTTTGACAACAAGAATTAATTTTAAATTAATTACAGAAAATTTTGTATTTTGAATTTGGGAAAATGGATTCCATATTTTGAATCATAAGTTCAAATCTTTGTAAACAGTTACCTTCTATTTTTGGACATTATGAATAGTAACTTCAGTAATTATTTTTATTTACCATGGTAAAAGGGTAAATATGGTAATTAAGGGAAAACAATAATATTATAATAATATAAAATTACCCTAACACATGTATTAATCCTATTAGATTAGATATTTCCTACCTTCGGCATCTTTGGGTCGATTTTTGGACCCCATGGAGCCACTTGGGTGTGAAAATGACATTTTATAAGAATTAATTTAAAGTATAGAAATATATAACATAAACATCTATCTTTAATAAAATGATTTTTATATGGGGTAATATAATTGATCTCTTCGAATATAAATAGTCATTATAAAGTTAAAACTATTTCCAATATCATGATATATGTTTTATAATTTTTAGCCAGTAAATAAATAAATTTAATTATGACATAATGATGATGTTGTGATTGCTTGATTAATAATGGATTCAAATAAATGATATTATAAATGTTATAATAAATTTAATTTGGTTATTTTTATGTCATACACAAATTTTATAGATGATATTGAAATATTAAATTTGAGTTAATGACTTTGGTTCGAAGTAATCAGGTTGTTATGAATTTGTAAAAAAGTTAAGTATGAATAATGTCCAAAATTAACATAATTCATAACATAAAACATAAAATAGTTTATTAAATGATATTAAATTATTAAAAATATAATATTCATAAAAATGGTTAATACCATTTCAAATGTGTCATAAATGACTTTTTTGGGGTCTTTTTTACATGATATGGTAATTACATTATCCCACAATATGTAAATAACATGATATCATAGTAAGATTAAGAAGGGTACAATAAGGGTTAAACCGAAAAGATTAGGATAAAAAAATTAAAAAATTTCCTAAAAATTATTTTATGATGGTTATTTGAACCAAAATCATCTTATCATAGAATTAAATGAGTTTTGGACCATTTGTAATCAAAATGGAATTTATAATAAATTAATATTTCTAGACTTTCTTGAAGTGCCTCTCATCCCTCTTATAAAAGGGCACCAACTCTACCCACCTATTAACACCTCCAAATCCCTTTGTCTTAGCCAAAACCTTCCCAAATACCATTCCAACATCCCTCACTTCATCATAGATGCCACCCTTTTTGTATAAAACCAACCTAGGTAGTCCTTTTCTACAAATCAAAAGAAAATACCCGAAGAAGAAATAATTGTTTTATCACTTATTTCAAAGATAATTTCCTCTTATACTTCCTAATACTAAGTTGTTACAATACTAAAATAATAAATCTAGCATATAATATTTTCTGATATTTTTTTATGATTATGGGACAACCATATTCTTCTTTTACCAATTCTATTAAAAATAATATCACCATGCGTGTGTACATACGACTTACCATCTCCACGTTGTGGTGTAAACTATTTTTCATCTATACTTTATTTCAATGGGTATAATGATGAATAAAAATGACTTAAATAATAAATATAACATGATATTACTTCTTTAAAATTAACATTTAATCCAAATCCATACTATTAAACCATTAAGAAAATGACATTTTCGTTCGTGTTTACGTACGACTTACTGTATCCATGACGCGATGAGACTCAGCTTACACGTTCACCATCCAAGAATGTTTATAAAGATATATATTATCAATAATTATGAAATATGTGACATAATAAATCTATTGTAATAATATATATATATATATATATATATATATATTCCATTCACTTCTATTCATACGATAAGAAAACGGAAACAACTTTCATGCATATGTACGACCTACCATCTCCATGAACGGTGTATTCATATCTATTATATATATATATATATTTGATATATAAATCATATTATACATTTTTTATGTAACTAAATAATGATCTATGTAATATGATCAAGAATAACAAGTCAAAACATGTATGATAAAACAAAGCGATTATTACCCGAAATGTTGCATTTACTTTTAATTGTTAATAAATGGGTAATATAAATTAATAATAGAATCATATATGATATCATAAATATTATTATTATTCTAATATAAGTTAATAATACCATCATACAAGAGTTTCAGAAAAATATAGAGAGTATCTGTCTTAATGTATGTAATTTCGTATCAATTTTATTTCATTGAGGAATATTGAAATGTTATTCATGTAGTTGAATTTATATGGTGTATATTCCACCCTTTGATTTTTTATCACTAATCTCTTTATTTTCATGATATTATGTAATTTTCTTCATAAGAATTATTGATAGATCCAAATTACTCATTCAATATGGTTATTTGTTAAGGCATATTATTTATTTTTATTATTCAATATTTGAAAATCTTGGACTAGAAATGAATGGTCGAGCCCGAATATTATATAGTTCCTCAATGCATCAGGAGGTTATCATAAGACGAATAAGTTGGCAAAATGGGATTCTATAATTAATTTTAAACCATCTTGTGAAAGGTCTTAACGGTAATAGGTTTTCATGTGCTTGAGACATGATCTCCTTAAATAAATTATTTCCATCATTTAATTGAATTTATTATTTATCTATTATATTTCGGATCGATATATCTATAAAATTAGTTTATTATCAATTTATTGATTTATGGCATATGTTTTAGTTCCTTACTTTTCATATTATTTGTGCCTTATCTAGTTTTGTAAATGTAATGTGTTCTAAGATATTTACATTTTTATATATAATGATTGTTTCTTCCACTATACATACCCTTACTGAGCATTTTAACTCACCCTTATTGTGTTTATCTCCCCAGGTTATGAAGAAGAGAAATGTTATTATGCTTTGAAGGATGCAATATATTTCAATTATTGTTTATCATGTTTTATTTTTTCCCCAATGTATTATGGGTATCATGTATGTAATCTGGATTTTCAAGGCTGCTACAATGTATGGTATTTTGGGATGTGATTACTTGTAATCATGCCAATATAATGTAATAATGCTCCAGCTTCGGATTATTTGATGTCGAGGCATTTTATTCAGTATCAGAGGAATTTTAGAAACATCCTTGGAAACTAGATTTAGAGAACATATGTAACGCCCCGACCCTAGTTACCCAGAGTCGGTGCATTATTACATAACATTGGCATGATCATGAGAAAGATCAAGTCTCGAAAGACCGATTAGTTTAGTAGCATTGGAATAACTAGATACATCCATAAATTTTTTACATTACATCATAAAAAAAAACATCTTGTCTTCATATCCCCTCATACTATCCCTGCAGGTCATTCATAAATTACTTCTTCATAATCCTGGGAAAAAAAAAATAAAACATTGAAAGGGGTGAGCTCGGATGCTCAGTAAGGATAACATTATAGCAGAAGCTTTCATAAATAAGCATAAACACTTAAGGCAATTTATAACTAAAACAAAAGCCTTTTAAACTTGAACTTCAGCATAAAATGGAAAAGGTAAAATGAAATAATGCCATTTACTTACTCACATGGATATTCTACTAGTCGAATGATCACATGCAATATCAATAACCACTTTCATAATGATGGAATGCATAATGCCAGACTATCATAACCACATAGTCAAGGCCTCGTGCCAAGACTACAAATAAGATTTTGTCAAGGCCTTGTGCCAAGACACTAGTTTGTCTCATGAGACCTACCGATGCATCGAGGAGCTATAGCGGGCTCCACCCGTCACTTATTAAGTCCAATGCATTCCTCATATGAATAGTTTTAAGCATAAAATAAACATTCGTATTGAAACTAGCATACGAAATGTCAATACTTTTACCACAAACCTTGACTGGTATAAAAATAGCACATCCACAGTCAAACATAACTCATTCGATACAATATGGAAGATTGTATTGTATCACATTAACCTCAATCAAGAATAATGAAGGATGTTGACATAGATGAAAATAATCATCAAAACTATTTGAGAGAAATATCCCCCTTTTCTTGAAATCATTTAAAAGTCACACTATTTGTCAAAAAGCCATTTAAAAATAGATTTTTGAATCAAAGTGTCCCATACCACTTTGAAACTTTTTAAAAGGATTTTTAATTTTAAAACTTTAATGTCCATATAAATAAATCCTTAAAACCATTTTTAAAATATGGACATTAATGAGCAAGATTTAGAAGAATAAGTCTTTAAAACATTTAAAAATGGTATTTTAGTTAGAGATTCTAACCAAAAGAGACACTTGAATACAAATAATTGAGGTAATCAAAACATTGTAATATCATGAGAATAAAGGGATTCATGATATACTATGTCAAAGTACATTATATACACCACATAAAAGTGATTTGGTGTATATCAACAAAGAAGTCTCAATGGAATGTAAATTGAGATGAAATCTCTCATAAAGGCCGTATCCTTAGGTTAAGGATAAATCAACGACATAATTATGTGTGACAAATATAAATACACTAAATATGATTGGATATTCAGTGTAAATCAATCAAAGTATATTCACACATATTCTTGTAAAAACAATACCAACGAATTGGATGTTTAACTCAACAAATGGAGAATGAGTTAAAATTAATCTTATAAATTCATATCAATGAATTGAGAATTATCAATGGAGTGATTATGTGTATCAAACTTATATCCACAGTAAGGGGAGTGGAAATTATGACATAATCAAATGAATAGTGATTCCACACATAATCTTGAAATATGCGTAAAGCCAAATGAGTGGAAATTGAAATCTCAAATTCCCTTATTGATTAGGTAACTTAAGAAACAAACACCCATGAAAGAAAGATCATACCATGATGATGTAAATACTCATAAAATAAAGTATATTACACAATGAATACAATCATGGGTAGTACACATACACCACATGCAATAATTAAGTGGTGATCAATGGAATTCTCACAGAATTAAAAGTGAGACAAGAAACCCCTTACCACGTTAATCAAATGAGTCGCATGGCCAAAAGTTAATAACCACCAAATGATTTACAGAATAACATGAATATAAAGTGAATCATGATAATATATATCAAATGGATGTACACAATACACCAATTTCAATAATTTAGTAGCGAACAATGGAAATCTCACGGAATTGAAAGTGAGATAAGAGAATCCCTTACTTTGTACTTTTTCCTTGGTCGATGGTAGGTTTACCTCCTGTATAATGGTGAAATAATTGTTATTGAATAATACAAGAATCATTTACTTTAATATGATATCATATATTATCTTTTAACATTGATTTGTTAATAATATCTTAGTATTAACGCCGTTTCGGGTGTTAACTTACTCATTTTCTTTTATATGTTTTGTTACATAAGTCATGTTTGTTGTATCTTATTAATATCCAGAATGATATCAAGTCCTTAAACATCATTTTTAAATCATTAAATGATAATTATACTTTAATGGATACGATGGATAATGAATCTCATCGCGTTCGTGGAGACGGTAGTCCATACGTACGCACGAACGCTACTTCCATTTAATTTTTATTTTAAAAGAATCGAATCCAAATGATACATAGGTATATTACTATTCCAGTATAATATAATATTTTATATATGTTACTTAAGTTCATTAACACCGTCCTTTATACGTTCCATGTGTGGTATGAACGAGTCATATCATTTTAAGGGGGCGGTAGTCCGCACTTCCTCAAATGAAATTATCGTATGTATATACAACATGAAACGAATAATGGTATGAAATAAAATGGAATTACAGAAGCTTATATATAAAATATATATCATTAATATCATATTTAATTATAGTTCCATCATAATGGCCACCATGAGAGGCGGTAAGATGTATTTGAACAATCATCGTTTCGTGAGGCGTTAATTTGCCATCCACAGAAACATTATGTTCATCATCCATTAGATGGAGTTGTGTGTATGTGTAGTTTGAATACTTCTTATAACAACATCCTAGTATATTGAGGATACTGGTGTTGTTACAAAAGAAGGGAAATAAAAAGATTTTTGGGGTTGGAGAAGCAAAATAAATGAAAATAATTTAAGAGAAATCGTTACCTTTAATTTAGGTAACTCACTTTGGTTGGAACCAAAGGACTTCTTGAAATGCTTTCTGCCTAAGGGGAAGCTTCAAGGAGGAGGAGAGGGATGTGGGGAGCTTAGTTGGGCAGAGTTTGGACGAGCCAAGTGGCTTGAGAGGTGTGAAGAAATGAGTAGAAGTGGTCTCCTTTTATAAGGGAGAGGAGGGGCTCTTTAGGAAAGTGTGAAAGTATTACTTTATAATATATTTGTATTCGGTTTATAATGGTCCCAAAATCATTGAGGTCGAAGATAAGATGACTCATATTCTAAATAACATCAACCAATAAGAATTGGACAGGTTTTAGATAATATTTTAATCATTATAATCTTATTTATTTAAATGATTTATTAATGAGGTAAACATTGCATCATTATTGTGTCATTAATAATTTAACTTATTTGATGTCTAAAAATTATAAATAAAATATCATCATGTAGGAAATCCTTTTAGATTTCTAATGAATATTTATAATCGAAAATCCAACATGTATAGACCTATGTAAAAATTGTTCTTCTAAAAGATGTAAGCTTATGCCATTTTTATTTTTATTTTAACTTTATTAATATAATGTGTCCCTACCACATACAAGTGGCTCCAAGGGGTCCCCAAATTGACCCAAGGATGCCCATGGTCGGGTATGTGTTCACCAATAAGGTTAGGACACGTTTTAGGGTAATTTTTTATTATTATAATATTATTTTTTAACCCTTATTTACCGGATTTACCCTTTAACCATGGTAAATAAAATATTTACCGCAGTAATTATTCAAAATGTCTAAAAATAAAAGTTACCTATTTACACAATTTGAACATCCTGATTCCAAATATGGAATCCATTTTCCTAAATTCAAAACACAGAAGTGGCAGAAATTAATTTAAAATTAATTCCCGCTGTCAAAACAAAAAGCGTGTTTTTAAGAGATAATAACTATCAAAAGATTGACACTTGTTTATGTTCGGTTTAATTGTAAAATTATGTCCAATGACCAACATTATATTAAATGGTAAAAATATATTCTAAATATACTTTAAAACCACTCAAATTCATAATTTATCACTATTAATTATTTTGATTAAAAAAGTTGTTTTTAATTAAAATTTAGTAATTTTCACTATTCATCAAAATATGAAAGTTATCCGAAATGTACCAAAATTTCACCCAAGGCTAATTTTGATATTCAGAATCTAAAAATGAAGTCCATTTTGAAATATTGAATATATATGATTTCAAAAAGTAGGTATTACTATTCACAACGGCTAGTTTAATTAGTTGTGGTGTGTGTTAGAACTCGAGGTTGCGTACAATACACGCTTTCGCATTATTCGAAGGGAAACGTACCGTGGAAGCTTGGGGTGTTACATTCTACCCTCCTTCAATAAATTGCGTCCTCGCAATTTTTAAAATTTTTCTTGGGAATATAATGGAAAGTCCCACATTGGAAAAAGAGTCAATAAAACTATCACTTTAAAAGAAAGAAAGAGAGGTATAAGGGTCATCCAAGATAACCCATACTAGGATTCCATGTAAGAAAACATGGATATGGATGATAAACTAAGTGTCAAGTTCTGATGGAGAGGGATAGAAATCATGATCAGGAGAAAGTTAACAATGAGAAAACCACAAACTTGTGTTGGGACAAACGACCATTAGTCTCCTAGTAGGAAAGTAAACAGACAACATTTTTTTAAGTTACATTACATAAGGAAGAGGAATTCATTTATGATATTGACTAAGAACATTATGAGATATACTTACATTTTAAGTAGATTTTCATTCTTTAATAAATTTCCACCACTAACTCAATTTTTTTTTAAACGATGAGTATTCAAGAAGACTTGGTCACACTGGAAGAGCTAGAATAAAATTCTATAGAATCACATGATCCATGCAGGATAAACCATATATTTACATTGTCTTTGAAGATTAATCAAAACCAAAATGGTAAGTGAATTATCTAATGATCCCCCAAAAGGATATTCATTGAGATAAATATGCACTATCTTAATTTCTAAAATTAAACCAACAATACCCCAAAGTTAAATAGATACCACTCAATAACCAATTGTCCTTAAAATCCTTTAATATAATCCAAACTAATATTGAAACCCAAATCATAGAAGAATTTGATTATGTAGTCTCCCATGTTACATTGTATCTCCAAATGACATCAAATACTCTTAAAGTCACATACTTAAAAGTAATTAACATCATCACATATTCTCTGTTATAGGTTAATCATTTCCATAAATAACCCAAATCACTATAAATCAACAATAAAAACATAGATAAAAATCCACCATTACTCTACAAATGAAACCCCATTGTATTCTATTTTCCTTGGGCATATAGTGTTCCCAACAAAGCGAACATCTTCCAAAATAACATTTATCACTTAATCACCAAATCATTTTCCTATACCAAGGGTATTCATTTGATAAGACATAAGAACCCAAATCATCTTATTATTGATCAATAAAATCATTTAACAAAAAAAATAGTCACACTAACCAGGGACTTCACGTAGTCCAGTGGTAGGCGATAAATCCCAATCGCACTTTGGTTGTGGGTTCGATTCCCACAACTTTGTCCGACGCGACGGGTTGTCACATGGTCTACGTGTTGTCCTTTTTCAAAAAAATATATTTTATAATATTACCAAAATGAGATAAATTCCTCAAAATAACATAATTTAACCACAAATATTATAGCATACCTTGCATTTTCATCCCAAATTATAATAACTTATAATTTCCTCAAACCCAATGATCATATAAGACCAAATGGTTATTTATAACTATATCCGCAACAGAAAAGATAATTCTTCCTCAGATATCATTTTCACATGATAAATTGCAGGTTTACACATACAAGAGAAAATTATTCCAAAGTAATCCCATCAATAAAGAGCACTAACACTTTTAAACATTTCACCATCCATTTATTTCCACATAGGTTCTTCATCATATGTTCCTCGGGTTCCCACATTACCTCTTCCATCTTATGATTTCTCCATAGATCTTTTACCAGACAAGTCATCCGATTTCTCAACACTTGATCTTTGGTATGAAGAATTCTGATAGGCTCTTCATAATAAGATAGATCGAGTTCCAGTTATAATTCTTCATAGGTGAGTACATGCATTGGGTCAGGCATGTATTTTGTCACTAGAGGTATGTGGATCACAACATGAACTCTGGAGAGACTAGGCGGATTTGACTTTTGGTAGAATGCGTTCATGTGTCACAATGGTACCTCAGGAATTTTTCAAAATCATCTACTTCCTTTACCCAAAAACTCCTCATCCATTTTGGATTATATCGATGGAAGCATCGATGCATCATAAAAAAATAGGTATTTCTTATATATAATTTTGAGACATCGTCTTTAACATGTTTTTTTAGAAAAATTCTCACTGATTCATCTTCAAATATTTCAAAATAAGGTTTTGGTAAATCAGTTTTCGTATATCCCAAAAGGCATAAATATATAATTTGATACATATAGGCTGCTCGAAGGTCTCCCTCTTCTGCAGCATCTAGAAAATCATTTAGTGCATCGTAATTTTGAGATAAAGTGAATAATTTGAAAAGACCCTGATGGTACTTCCCACGCTTAGCGTGGTAAGAAAGTTGAGAGCGCAAAATTATCCCATAGTCGGTACTTGATCCTTGAAAGAATCGTGCAATGCTAGAGGTATTGGATGTCTCATAAAGTTGTTTGCATGTAACTTGGACATTTGAAAAAGTTTCAACATCGTCTGCGCATGACTTCTGGATAATAATTGTAAGTAGTTCTTCAGGAAGAGAGAGAAGAGTTGTTCGTGATCTTGCTCCCTCCATGTTTCAACTAACAAAAGAAAATACAATTAGGGTTTTTTGAATACTTATCTAATAACAATGTAAAAAAAATAGACATAATAGGATAATCTTGTAATTGAACAATATATCCTAACTTGGGGTACGCTATGTTAAAATCTAGGTTATCCACTATCTATTTGCCGACATATATTCTTAGGGGCATTTTTTTTTGTATTCCCTTAATAATGGTTTATACTAATCTTGTGAATTTACCAAAGCATATCCCCCGGGAGTGTCGTAACCAAGAGTGCAGCAAGGCCTGTTGTCGTGCACCAGTTCCCGTTCGAGTCTAGCTCAAAGCGGTGTTTTCGGGTTTTACCCCTAGGTACATCTGTGCCAGAGCCGCCTCTACCTGCTCGTATCCAGACAGGGATGTATTGCTCGGAAAACTCACAAAATATCTACAATACCAAAATTCTAGGATGTTCTTCTATACTAATCCTCAAAGTTCATCTTAGGTTTGCGTGCTCTAATCAGAGTTTATCTAAATCTAGCTTCCAAGGTTTGTACTAAACTTCCTCTGATACCAACTGTAACGCCCCGACCCTAGTTACCCAGAGTCGGTGCATTATTACATAACATTGGCATGATCATGAGAAAGATCAAGTCTCGAAAGACCGATTAGTTTAGTAGCCTTGGAATAACTAGATACATCCATAAATTTTTTACATTACATCATAAAAAAAACATCTTGTCTTCATATCCCCTCATACTATCCCTGCAGGTCATTCATAAATTACTTCTTCATAATCCTGGGAAAAAAAAAATAAAACATTGAAAGGGGTGAGCTCGGATGCTCAGTAAGGATAACATTATAGCAGAAGCTTTCATAAATAAGCATAAACACTTAAGGCAATTTATAACTAAAACAAAAGCCTTTTAAACTTGAACTTCAGCATAAAATGGAAAAGGTAAAATGAAATAATGCCATTTACTTACTCACATGGATATTCTACTAGTCGAATGATCACATGCAATATCAATAACCACTTTCATAATGATGGAATGCATAATGCCAGACTATCATAACCACATAGTCAAGGCCTCGTGCCAAGACTACAAATAAGATTTTGTCAAGGCCTTGTGCCAAGACACTAGTTTGTCTCATGAGACCTACCGATGCATCGAGGAGCTATAGCGGGCTCCACCCGTCACTTATTAAGTCCAATGCATTCCTCATATGAATAGTTTTAAGCATAAAATAAACATTCGTATTGAAACTAGCATACGAAATGTCAATACTTTTACCACAAACCTTGACTGGTATAAAAATAGCACATCCACAGTCAAACATAACTCATTCGATACAATATGGAAGATTGTATTGTATCACATTAACCTCAATCAAGAATAATGAAGGATGTTGACATAGATGAAAATAATCATCAAAACTATTTGAGAGAAATATCCCCCTTTTCTTGAAATCATTTAAAAGTCACACTATTTGTCAAAAAGCCATTTAAAAATAGATTTTTGAATCAAAGTGTCCCATACCACTTTGAAACTTTTTAAAAGGATTTTTAATTTTAAAACTTTAATGTCCATATAAATAAATCCTTAAAACCATTTTTAAAATATGGACATTAATGAGCAAGATTTAGAAGAATAAGTCTTTAAAACATTTAAAAATGGTATTTTAGTTAGAGATTCTAACCAAAAGAGACACTTGAATACAAATAATTGAGGTAATCAAAACATTGTAATATCATGAGAATAAAGGGATTCATGATATACTATGTCAAAGTACATTATATACACCACATAAAAGTGATTTGGTGTATATCAACAAAGAAGTCTCAATGGAATGTAAATTGAGATGAAATCTCTCATAAAGGCCGTATCCTTAGGTTAAGGATAAATCAACGACATAATTATGTGTGACAAATATAAATACACTAAATATGATTGGATATTCAGTGTAAATCAATCAAAGTATATTCACACATATTCTTGTAAAAACAATACCAACGAATTGGATGTTTAACTCAACAAATGGAGAATGAGTTAAAATTAATCTTATAAATTCATATCAATGAATTGAGAATTATCAATGGAGTGATTATGTGTATCAAACTTATATCCACAGTAAGGGGAGTGGAAATTATGACATAATCAAATGAATAGTGATTCCACACATAATCTTGAAATATGCGTAAAGCCAAATGAGTGGAAATTGAAATCTCAAATTCCCTTATTGATTAGGTAACTTAAGAAACAAACACCCATGAAAGAAAGATCATACCATGATGATGTAAATACTCATAAAATAAAGTATATTACACAATGAATACAATCATGGGTAGTACACATACACCACATGCAATAATTAAGTGGTGATCAATGGAATTCTCACAGAATTAAAAGTGAGACAAGAAACCCCTTACCACGTTAATCAAATGAGTCGCATGGCCAAAAGTTAATAACCACCAAATGATTTACAGAATAACATGAATATAAAGTGAATCATGATAATATATATCAAATGGAAGTACACAATACACCAATTTCAATAATTTAGTAGCGAACAATGGAAATCTCACGGAATTGAAAGTGAGATAAGAGAATCCCTTACTTTGTACTTTTTCCTTGGTCGATGGTAGGTTTACCTCCTGTATAATGGTGAAATAATTGTTATTGAATAATACAAGAATCATTTACTTTAATATGATATCATATATTATCTTTTAACATTGATTTGTTAATAATATCTTAGTATTAACGCCGTTTCGGGTGTTAACTTACTCATTTTCTTTTATATGTTTTGTTACATAAGTCATGTTTGTTGTATCTTATTAATATCCAGAATGATATCAAGTCCTTAAACATCATTTTTAAATCATTAAATGATAATTATACTTTAATGGATACGATGGATAATGAATCTCATCGCGTTCGTGGAGACGGTAGTCCATACGTACGCACGAACGCTACTTCCATTTAATTTTTATTTTAAAAGAATCGAATCCAAATGATACATAGGTATATTACTATTCCAGTATAATATAATATTTTATATATGTTACTTAAGTTCATTAACACCGTCCTTTATACGTTCCATGTGTGGTATGAACGAGTCATATCATTTTAAGGGGGCGGTAGTCCGCACTTCCTCAAATGAAATTATCGTATGTATATACAACATGAAACGAATAATGGTATGAAATAAAATGGAATTACAGAAGCTTATATATAAAATATATATCATTAATATCATATTTAATTATAGTTCCATCATAATGGCCACCATGAGAGGCGGTAAGATGTATTTGAACAATCATCGTTTCGTGAGGCGTTAATTTGCCATCCACAGAAACATTATGTTCATCATCCATTAGATGGAGTTGTGTGTATGTGTAGTTTGAATACTTCTTATAACAACATCCTAGTATATTGAGGATACTGGTGTTGTTACAAAAGAAGGGAAATAAAAAGATTTTTGGGGTTGGAGAAGCAAAATAAATGAAAATAATTTAAGAGAAATCGTTACCTTTAATTTAGGTAACTCACTTTGGTTGGAACCAAAGGACTTCTTGAAATGCTTTCTGCCTAAGGGGAAGCTTCAAGGAGGAGGAGAGGGATGTGGGGAGCTTAGTTGGGCAGAGTTTGGACGAGCCAAGTGGCTTGAGAGGTGTGAAGAAATGAGTAGAAGTGGTCTCCTTTTATAAGGGAGAGGAGGGGCTCTTTAGGAAAGTGTGAAAGTATTACTTTATAATATATTTGTATTCGGTTTATAATGGTCCCAAAATCATTGAGGTCGAAGATAAGATGACTCATATTCTAAATAACATCAACCAATAAGAATTGGACAGGTTTTAGATAATATTTTAATCATTATAATCTTATTTATTTAAATGATTTATTAATGAGGTAAACATTGCATCATTATTGTGTCATTAATAATTTAACTTATTTGATGTCTAAAAATTATAAATAAAATATCATCATGTAGGAAATCTTTTTAGCTTTCTAATGAATATTTATAATCGAAAATCCAACATGTATAGACCTATGTAAAAATTGTTCTTCTAAAAGATGTAAGCTTATGCCATTTTTATTTTTATTTTAACTTTATTAATATAATGTGTCCCTACCACATACAAGTGGCTCCAAGGGGTCCCCAAATTGACCCAAGGATGCCCATGGTCGGGTATGTGTTCACCAATAAGGTTAGGGCACGTTTTAGGGTAATTTTTTATTATTATAATATTATTTTTTAACCCTTATTTACCGGATTTACCCTTTAACCATGGTAAATAAAATATTTACCGCAGTAATTATTCAAAATGTCTAAAAATAAAAGTTACCTATTTACACAATTTGAACATCCTGATTCCAAATATGGAATACATTTTCCTAAATTCAAAACACAGAAGTGGCAGAAATTAATTTAAAATTAATTCCCGCTGTCAAAACAAAAAGCGTGTTTTTAAGAGATAATAACTATCAAAAGATTGACACTTGTTTATGTTCGGTTTAATTGTAAAATTATGTCCAATGACCAACATTATATTAAATGGTAAAAATATATTCTAAATATACTTTAAAACCACTCAAATTCATAATTTATCACTATTAATTATTTTGATTAAAAAAGTTGTTTTTAATTAAAATTTAGTAATTTTCACTATTCATTAAAATATGAAAGTTATCCGAAATGTACCAAAATTTCACCCAAGGCTAATTTTGATATTCCGAATCTAAAAATGAAGTCCATTTTGAAATATTGAATATATATGATTTCAAAAAGTAGGTATTACTATTCACAACGGCTAGTTTAATTAGTTGTGGTGTGTGTTAGAACTCGAGGTTGCGTACAATACACGCTTTCGCATTATTCGAAGGGAAACGTACCGTGGAAGCTTGGGGTGTTACAACATAGATTAGGGAACGTAACATAAGTCAGGATTCTAGTATACACATACGATAATTCATCCAAATTATCCAAAATTTATGACTTATGATGCAAAGATCCATTGCAAGAAGAAGTATGTTATGATCTGTGAGGAATTTGTAGAATCTGTTATCTTTAGAGTAGAAACTTCATCACCTGATTCTTATCAAAATCCACCCTAGTATCTTTACTGAATGATATTATTGAGGGGGAATAGAAATCAATATCTAGGGATGAAGGAGTAATCATATAATTTAGAATGTACCTATTGTAAAGGAATACATTGATTTTTTTCATCAAGATTTACCTAGGCATCCCCCAGAGCGTGAAGTTGAGTTTTTTATTGATTTAATCCCTGATGGAAGGCCAATTTCAAAAACCCCCCTATAGAATGGCCAATGTGGAATTTGTAGGGCTAAAAAAACGTGACGAGTTGGGTAAAAAGGGATTTATCCGCCCTAGTGTTTCTTCATGGGGAGCCCCTATTCTATTTGTCAAGAAAAAATATGGATCCATGGGGTTGTGTACTGATTATAGGGAAATCAATGAGATTAAAATAAATAACTAGTATCCTCTACCACAAATCGATGATTTATTTGATCAAATTAAATGAACTAAATTATTTTCTAAGAGTGATCTCCATTATGGATATCATAAATTAGGAGTGATGAAGGAAGACATTCCGAAGATAGATTTTTAGACAAGGAATGGTCATTAAGAATTTATAGTAATACCTTTTGTATTTACTAATTAACCCTCAATTTTTATGGATTTCATGAATAGAGTATTTAAGTAATATCTTGATGATTTGGTTGTGGTATTCATTACAGATATTCTGATATATTCAAAAATATTTGAAGAGCATGAGTATCACTTATGAATCATTCTTGGGGTCTCATGAGAGAATAATTTTATAGTAAATTTAGAAAGTGTGAATTCTGGCCCCATGAAATTTCTTTCCTTGGACATATAGTTTACAAGGATAGAATCTCTGTTGATCCTTCAAAGAAAAAGGCATTTCAAGAATGTCCAGCACCGAAAATTTTAACTGAGGTATGCAATTATTTTGGTTTAGCAGGTTACTATCGGTGCTTCGTCCAGAATATTTCCTGATAGGCTAACCCATTAACCAAGATCACCCAAAAATGGGTTAAATTTTTTTGGAAAAAAGAGTGTGAAGAATGTTTTGATGAATTTAAGTGAATATTAGTCAATTATCCTATCTTGAATTTACCATTTAGGAATGATGTGTTTGTTATTTATAGTGATGCATCAAGGAAAAGAATTGGTTGTGTTCTTATGTAGACTGATAGGGTTATTTTATATGCATCAAAGCAAATAAAAACACATGAACATAACTATCCAACTCATGATCTTGAGATATATGCAGTAATATTTGCTCTGATGATATGGATACACTATCTCTAGGGTAAAAAATGTGATATATATTCTAATCACAAGAGTTTGAAATATATTTTCTCACAGAAAGAACTGAACATGGGACAAAGGAAATGGCTTGAGCTACTCATGTATTATGATTTGATAATACACTACCTCCTAGGGAATGCAAATAAAGTAGAGGATTCCTTGAGTAGAAAGCACCATGGAGTTATAAAAATGAAGAGAGTTGAAAGGGATCATTTGTTCATGGATCAAGAAAATATGGATATGGGGATTATCTTTGAATGTAAATCATCACTACTTTTTTAAATGGTTTCTAAACCATCTTTACTGGAAAGGATAAAATTATTTCAAACTGATGATGAGAATTTTCAAAAGAAAATTAAAGCGTTGTATGATGGGAGATTGATTGATTTCATATTTGAATATGGAATTTTGAAATTTGGGATGAGGATTTGTGTTCCTACTATACCTGAGCTAAAAAGGGAATTATGGGATGATTATCATTGCTCCAATTTCTCTATACATCCAAGTGGCACTAAGATGTATAGATATTAGAAAGAAAAATTTTGGTGGGAAAACATGAAGAGGGAGATTGCTGATTATGTGTCAAAATGTTTGGTTTGTCAATAGGTGAAGGCTAGAAGACAACATCCAAAAGGATTCATGAAACATATTTCTATACCTATGTGGAAATGGGATGATATTATGATGGAATTTTCCATGGGGATACCAAATACTCTCAGAAGGAATGATGTGATTTGGGTTATTATTGATCGTCTTACCAAGTCATCACATTTTCTTGCTAAAAGAGAAGATTTACCACTTGAATGTTTAACAAGTATATATATTAATAAAGTTTTAAGACATCATGGTGTACCCCTATCGATTGTTTATGATCATGATACCTGTTTTACATCAAGATTCTCGAAAAGTCTTTAGAAGGACCTAGATAGTGAACCTCGTTTGAGCACTGCATACCACCCTCAAACTGATGGACAATCAGAACAGACTATTCAAAAATTAGAAGACATGTTGAGATCATGATCATGAGACTTTCAAGGTATGTGGGATCAGTATTTACCAATTGTAGAATTTTCCTATAATAATAGATTCCATTCAAGTATCCATATGACACCATATGAAGCATTATATGGAAAGAGATGTCGTACACCAACTTGTTGAGATGAAGTTGGCGAAAGAAAATTTTTAGGTCAATAACTTGTTGGAGAAGAAATGGATAAGGTGAAGATTATCCAAAGCAATATCAAAACATCACAAAATAGGCAAAAGAGATATGCTGATAACAGAAGGAAGGATTTGGGATTTCAAGTAGGAGACCATGTTTTCTTGGAGGTATCTCCATGGAAGGGTCTTATACGATTCAGTAAGAAGGGTATATTAACTCCTAGGTACATCATAAATTTTTAAATTCTATAATGAATAGGATCTGTAGCCTACTGTATTGTAATGCCTCTAAGTCTCTCGAATGTTCATGATGTGTTCCACATATCACTGTTATGGAAATACATGCCAGAACCAATGCATGTACTCACCTATGAAGAAATAAAACTAGAAGCCGATATAACTTATTGTGAAGATCCTATCAAGATTCTTTATAACAGAGAACAAGTGTTGAGATATAATACAACTTGTATGGTGAAAGTTCTTTGGTGAAACCCTAAAATGGAAGAGGCGATGTTGAAACCTGAAGAACATATGATGAAGAACCACCCAAAAAATTTTAGGTTGTGATATTATAAAAATTTTGAGGATGAAATTATTTGAATGGGGAATAATATAACACCCCATGATTCCATAGTATAGTTATTATTAAATAATTCAATGGCTTGCGTTGTATGCAACCTCAAGTTCAAGCATACACCTATCAATGTAGCCATTTAAAAAAGTAGTTATGAATAGTATTAACCACATTTTAAAATTTTATAAACTTCATTTTTAAAAATAGACTTCATTATTGAATTCTTAATATCAAAATTTTCATAGGGTGAAATTTTGGTAATTTTCTAAAAAGTTTCAATTTTTGATGAATAGTGAAAAATACTGCATTTTAATTCAAAACTACATTTTCATCTAATTTATTTATATTGATAGATTGTATTTATAATTGGTTTTAATGTGTAATTGGATTAATATTTTATAATTTAATACAATTATGGTCATTGTTAGTAATTTTACATTTAAATTCTACATAAATACATGTCAATCATTTGATAGATATTACTTCTTAAAAATCTTTTTTTATTTTGACGACGAGAATTAAATTTAAATTAATTAATGAAACTTCTATGTTTTGAATTTAAAAAAATATATTCCATATTTTTAATCATAAGGTCCAAAATGTGTAAAAATTTACCTTTTGTTATTGGACATTATGAATAGTAACATTAGTAAATATTTTTATTTACCATTGTTAAAGGGTAAATCTGGAAAATAAGGGTAAAAAATAATATTATAATAATATAAAACTACCCAAAAACATGAACTGATCTTATTGTATGTGATATTTCCGACCATGGGAATCCTTGGGTCGATTTTGGGAACCCATGGAGCCACTTGAGTGTGAAAATGACATTTTATAAAAATTAATTTAATGTATAGAAAAATATAACATAAACATCTATCTTTTACTAAAATAATTTTTATGTGAGCTTATATAATTTATATCTTCAAATATAAATATTAATTATAAATATAAAACTATTTCCTACAACATGATATTTTATTTATAAATTTTAGACAATAAATAAATAAATTTAATTATAACACAATGATGATGTAGTGATTGCTTCATTAATAAAAGATTCAAATAAATGAAATTATAAATGTTAAAATAAATTTCATTTTGTTATTTTGATGTCATCCACGAATTTTATATATGATATTGACATATTAACTATGAGTTAATGCCTTTGGTTAGAAGGATTGAGGTTGATATGAATTTGTAGAAAAGGCAAGTATGAATAGTGTCCCAAATTGACATAATTCATAACATAAAATATAAAACAGTTTATTAAATGATATTAAATTACTAAAAATATAAGATTCGTCCAAATGGTTAAAAAAAGTCCAAATGTGTCATAAATGACTTATTTTGTGGGTATGGTAATTACATTAAACCACAATTTGTAAATAACATGATATCATGGTAAGATTTAAAAGGGTAAAATAAGGGTTAAACAAAAAATATAAGGATAAAAATAAATTTAAAACTTTTTTAAAAACTATTGGATGATGGGTATTCAAAAAAAAATCATCTTATCATATAATTAAATGGGTTTTGGACTATTTTTAATCTAAATGGTCTTTATAATAAATTACTATTTCTAGACTTTCCTAAAGTGCCCCTCCTCCCTCTTAAAAAAGGGAACCAACTCTACCCACTTATTCACACCTCCAAATCCCTTGGCATTATCAAAACCCTAGAAAAATATCCACCAAAATTCCCTGAATTTTTCCCAGAGGCCACCATTTGGGACCAACCTATGGAGTCCTTTTGTGAAAATCAAAAGGAAACACTCGAAGAAGAGGCAATCGTTTTATCCCTTCTTTCAAAGTTAATTTCTTCTTTTACTTCCTATTATTAAGTTGTTACCATACTAAAATAATAACTCCAGAATATAATATATTTTGAGATGTTGTTATGATTATGGTACAACCACATTCCTCTTTTACCCATCCTATGAAAACAATATCACCATGCATGCGTACGAACTGCGTACCATCTCTATGCTGTGGTGTAAACTATTTTCAAGTATACTTTATATCGATGGGTATAATAATGAATAAAAATGACTTAAATAATAAATATAACATGATATTACATCTTTGAAATTCACATTAAATCCAAGTCCATACCATTATACAAATAAAAAAATGATATCGTTGCTCGTGCGTATGTACGACTTACCGTATCCATGATGCGATGAGACTCATCTTCCACGTTCACCATCCAAAAATGATTATAAAGATATATATTATGAATAGTTATGAAATATGTGACATAATAATTCTACTGGAATAATATATATATATTTTTATGTACATATATTTCATTCACTTACTTCCATTCATACAATAAGAAAACAGAAACAACGTTCATGCCTACATACGACCTACCGTCTCCATGAACAATGTATTCCTATCTGTTATATATATTTATATTATGAATATATATGATATATAAATCATATTATACATTTTTTAAGTATGTAAATCATGATAAATGTAATATGATCAAGAATAACAAGTCAAAACACATACAATAAAACAAAACAATTATTACCCGAAATGTTACATTAACATGGAATTGTTAATAAATGGGTAATATAATGCCATAAAAGAATCATATATGAATCATAAATATTATTATGATTCTAATATAAGTTAATAATACCATCATAAAGGAGTTTCAGAAAAATACATATAGTATCAGACTTTAGGTAAGGGATTTTGTCACAATTTCATTTCATTGAGGCATATTGAAATGTTATACACCTAGTTCAATTTATATGGTGTATATTCTACTCTTTGATTTGTTATCATGAATCTTATTATTTTCATGATATAATGTAATTTCCATAATGGGAATTATTTATAGATCCATATTACTCATTCAATATGGTTATTTGTTAAGGCACATTATTTATTTTGATTATTCAATATGAGAAATACTTTGGACTAACAATGATGGTTGGAGCCTAAACTTCATATTGCTCCTCGATGAATCAAAATATTTTCATGAGACGAATAAGTTATCCAAATGTGTTTTTACCCTTAATTTTAAATCATCTTGTGAAAGGTCATAATGGTAATAGGGTTTCATGTTCCTTAGACCTGACAACCTTAAAAAAATTATTTCCCTCATTTAATTTCAGTTATTATTTATCCATGAGATTTTGCATTGAAATATCTATAGAAGTATTTAATTATAAGTTTATTGATTTATGGCATATATTTCAGTTCATTATTTTCCATATTATTTGTTCCTTATCTAGTTTTTTAAATGGAAAGTGTCCTCAGATATTTACCTTTCCATATATATTGATTATTTATTCTGTTGTACATACCCTTAGTGTTCATTTCATCTCACCCTTATTATGTTTATCTCCCAGGATATGAAGAAGCGAACTTTGATTATGATTTTAAGGTTGTAGTATATTTAAATTACTATGTTGAATGTTTTATTTTTTATTTCTAATGTATTATGGGTATCATGTATGTAATCATGATTTCCAATACTGCTGAACTGCACGGTCCTTTGGGACATGATTCCTCGTAATCATGCCAACATATTGTAATAATTCACCTACTTCAGATTAACTGAGGTTGTGGAATTATAGTTGAAGTCCTCTCAAGATTTTATTAACAACATCTATGTCTTTAATATATTTAACAATCCCTTGAATAACTCTCACAACATAATTAATTTAATTGAAAAAGGTATCCACATTTTCATCAGGATGTACCTTCATATCATAAAACCTGTTATGAAATACTTGATGTTTGGATCCCTTCAGTTTGTTATCACCTTCATATATATTTTCCTGCTTTTCCAACATAGACTTATCTGAGGTGAAACTCATCACCTTTAGGTAGATTCGATCAAATAGTTCTACAATAATGGAATTTTTTACTTTGGCATCTGCATCAAGCATTTTCCTGTCTGTTTTAGTCATAGATAGTCCTATGGCATTAGTTACCCAAATCCCTTATGTAGTAGCGAAGATTACTTCCATTCCAATTGATCTTAGATGAGGTCTCATCATATTCTACCAAATATTAAATTTTATTCCCTCAAAGATGGGGACTCCCCTGACATTATCTGAGTTTTCCATGAAAGAAAAATGGATAGATTTAACACAATCAACCTCCTCTGATACCACATGAAGGTACCTAGAACACCCTGGGAGGGGAGGGGTGAATCAAGGAGTCACATTTTTATCCTAAAGGAATGGATCTTGTTCCCATGTCACCAGGAACCTATTAAACCTGTCTTATGGGGAAGAAAAATAAACATACCATCACATTAAAAGAGACAACACATCAATTTTACTTGGTTCCCCAATAAGAGAATGTCCAAGGAGAATACAACAAAAATGTGTCAGTCATACCTAAATCCACTAGAATTTACTTATTGAAAAAAACAGAAGTTTAGACACAGTCACTATATTCCAGGAACACTGGCATTAGAATATTTTAGAGATAGATCAAAATTTCCCTTAGAACACTTCTTTTGACTCTCCTAGCTCACTAATTTGAGAGAATTATAACTCAATTTATCGACATGAAGGTCACATTGATGGATTTAAATTAAATTATTTGTCCCTAAATAACACGAGACTCTTCATGCACTATTGACCTATGTTGATTCACTTTGAAATAATTGTTCACTAAAAACTAAATGTTCAAGACTGTATTTTATAAAGCCCCTTAATGAAGCTCACTCATTTGAGAAGCACCCCTATCATCACAGAACAAATTCCTTTGAAAATATCACAGATTCAATGTGGAATACCCCATCATATCAAAGAACTATTTAATAAAAAACATTAGCATCAGTCAATACTTATAGTAATTTTGTGATGCTCAATCTCTAATAGATATCCAAATTCATGAATATCCCTTAGCTTCATGAAACTAGATCATTTCTGGATTTTCCTTGAAAAACAACGTGTTAAGTGTAGAGGGGTATCCTTATATTTACAGGCTCATCCTTCCTGGATGCCCCAACACCTCCTTCACATTTTTCGAAACAACAAAAAACTTATTTGTGATGCTCCTCCCTTCATGACGATCTAGTGAAATTTGAGGTAGCCACAAAGCTTTCTGTCAAACCATCGCACGTCATGATACTCCAATTATTCATTGTTCGTGATGTTCATCGCTATCATATAGATCACCATCAATTTTATTTGACCCTTCATGAAACCCAATTCATGAATACTATCTTTGTGAAACTCATTCATTTTCAATATTTTCATAAGGACTACTAGGAAATCCACTTTTCATGATGCTAGCTATCCTCCAAATTTTGGACCCCAAAAATTTTGCAAACACTGGGAAACAATTCCACCTTCAATACTGTTGTCAGATTGGACTATAAGGTCCATTTCTTAGAAAAATCACTGATCTTCCATGTGATGATTGAAAAAAATTCAAACCATACTCTATTTTCCGCAAAGGGTGGACTTGGCTCTGAAAATTCTATCCATATTAATTCATGCTACATTGGTTATTATTTTTTACTTGGTAGAGTTCATAAATTATTTAAATAATTTTAAAATTAATAAGTTTTATTCTATTAGACCAATTATTTAATCTTAAAATTTCTTTTTATATATGTTTTGGTAATTGATATATGAAAACATAGGATATGGAAAGAGTTTAAAAATGTACACATATAGATAAAGAATCCAAATAAAATCAAATATTTGAAAGTGGAGGTAGATAACTTTTATATCAGTCAAAAATTATTTTTCCTTATATAAATAATGTTTCTTATTTTCTATATTTATTCAAACATATAATTTCATTATCAAATATGAATTGTTCAATGAGGTTATTATTTTTTATAATTAATTTTAGATATTATCACCACCACAACGATGAACGATTTTCAAAAGGTTAGTTCAATTACAAATATTATGTTTATAACCAATAAGTTGTATAATAAGTTTCCCATATTTATTTTTTTGTAGGTTTTCAATGAAAATTTATTGTATATTTATAAATAATTAAATCACTTTAATGTTTTATTGGGGGAATATTTGTTTGATCTAAATAGTGGATACCTGACCCTACATCCCAATATTATCCACTTTGGTTCACTACCTCATAGGTTTTTTCTTCAGTAAGGCTCACTTATCACTAAGGTATCTCACTACCATCCCCCCTTTGAAAATGAATTTTGATGGGAGGGCTGATGTTGAGGGCTTATATATCATGACCAACACCCCTCCAGTATCCAATGTGGGAATAGACTCCTGCACTTAGCAACCTTGACCCGTAGGGCTGCACTACATTGATTCCGGATTCTAATAATCTTTCACCAATGATTTCCCCACAAATCAGAGGTTTGCCTACCCGCTTTGATACTAAAGAACAAACCTATGATCTAGTTAACCAAAGTGTTCCATATTGTGATGTAGGGTCCTATATACCCTATGCATATTGAACAATATTTTGTAGGGTTGATTAGTATATAGATTTACATCTAAAAGTTTCTCATCTGTGTTTTTTTATTTTGGTAAACAACGTTGTATTAATGTTTATATTGAGTATTTTGATACCTATCTACTGCGATTTTTGGAAATTCGAATTCTTGTTACAATTCATGGGTTATTATATTTTATTATATTTTTTTAGAAAATAATTCATTTTAATATCAGTTATAATAATAAATGAAATTAAAACCTATTTAAAAGTCAGTTTTTATAAAAACATTACATCCAATGTCCCATTAAATCAATATTTATTTGGATATTTCAACATCTTTTATTATGTAAACTATCATGGAAATTAAATTCAGACATCATTTTTTATTGATACTCGACATAGAAAGATATTTGATTGTTAGTTTTTATAATTATATATTTTTAATGTACCAAATAATAATGGATATTTATTTGGGATTTCAACATCATTTTTTATAAAACAATCGATGTGAAAAGTCCATATATATCTATATTTAGTAGGGGTTTCAACATTGGATGTTATAGTTAACAATGTGAAAAAAAAATTTACATCAATTTTAAATGATTGATATTAAAAATATTCTTTTAACATCAAATATATTCATGTACCTTTTTATCTAATGTTAAAAATGAAAAAAATTAACATCAAAAGGTTATTTTTCTATAGTGAGGGAAGATATAAGTTCAATCCTCATAAGCTTATTGATCTTGAGGGATAAGATGATAAAATATACACACACCAAATTCTAATTGATCTCAATGGATCATATAATGAATTATTACAATATAAAATTCTAATATCTTTATAAATTAAACCACACCAGATAGAGATCTCAGCATGCACATAAAAATATTATATACATGAGTAATCAAAGTAAATGAGATAATAGCAAAAATTAAATTATAATAAAAATTTCCATAAGTTTAATCAGTTATCTAATTATACTCCTCAAATACTTGGGTTCAATTTGTATATATACACTATAATAATCTACAGTAGTTAGATTCAAAGATCTTTTGATTTAGTTGCAACAACAATGGACACATTTTTCTTTTGTTCAATGGATATAGTTTATCAGATATCATCTGATGAGATAAATTTCCTCAAAATACTATTGTATACATTTAAATTATCTCATTTTAGATTCTTAACATGCCAAAACATAGGTATATCAGATAGGTTTATCGAAAGCTAAGGTATCAAATATAAAAATTCACAAAAAATCATAAAACATATCATGGAAAATCAGACTCGTAATAAATTGTATTGTTATTTTTAATAAAAAAGATATGAATATTTTCTTTTACAAAAAAAATATCCCATTTTTTTAAAATAAAAATGTATGTTGAAGAAGATAAGTTTTACTAATGTTTAAAAGGAAAAAAGCTTGTAACTTCTGATGAAACTTCACCCACGTTTTGAATGTAGAGCATTTAATATTTCTGATGGCATCCCCTTTAATATAAATTGTCAACAAACAAATTAGTTACAAAAACTTAATATCCTCAAAATTCTAAAATTTATCCTCTTTTTGATTTTCATAAAGAAACATTATATGACAGAAAGATGAGGTTTTAAACCTAAGTTAAAAGATTCTAATGAGGAATAAAATCTTACCCTTAATATTTTATCCCCCATTCATATTTTGATGAATTCCATAATTTTTGATAATTTATTGTGTTAAAAACAATCAAAGTAAAATAGTAAAACCCAATCAATGAAAAATATATATATACTCCCCTATTAAATATAATTAATAGAAAACAAAAACAAGAATATTTAGTCATAAATTCATTTATCAGTGTAAAAAAGTCCAATAATAATTTTTTTAATATAGATGATTAAATAAATCGACAAAAAAAGTTTTTATGACAATCAAAAAAATTTCAATGATCAAAAATAGAATATTTTAAAATTTAGTCTTTTTTGAGAGTCTTGTATTTCATTTTATCTAGCCTTATTGATCTCTTCATTAGATCTTCAAATAATCCATTAATTTTCATTAATTCATTCTTTAAATATTTAACCATACACTTCTATTACTTTAACTCTTTATCATAATCTTCTTTCTTTTGGTCAAATTCCATTAACTATAGATCGTAATCCTTCAAATTTTGATTCTGATGACCAACTTTAAAAAGGGTTTTATCAACATCCATTATTAAAGTAGAATTCATGTTTAGAAAGTAATTAATTTATATATCCCAAATTTTTTCACACTTTTCCATCTATTTGATATTATGGAAGTGAATTTATGATATTTTTTTAAAATTTGACACATATACCTTCATATAAACCGAATGATAAATTATTTTCATTAACCTCTTTAAAAATTGAGAAACAACCAAAATATCTTGAATATGGATAAACATGAGTCAATATGTGGAAGAATCGACATGATTATATATATCCTAAGTAGTCGTTTAGCAATTTATATGTTTTGTTTTTCTGTCCATCCACTCTTTAAAGTTTCCTCAGAAGTGCTATCTTCTGAAGTACTTATTGATTCTTCTACAAATACTTCATCTTTCTCTAAGGCTTATGGTTTCTCTTTCTATTTCAGGTAAATTTTCAAGATGTCAACATGGCATAAAGATTTTACTTCTTGAAATCTATTACCATTGATTCCATTCCATTATATATATTCTAGAGTTTTCTATTTCTCTACTACTAGAGTTGCAACTAATTCATCTCTATTTGGATGGTCTTCTACATCATATCTCTTCAATTTCTTAGAATTACCAAAATTTGGAATATTTTTTGAAACATCTTCTACTGAAATATTAGTATTAGTTTCACTAGAATATGTTGGTGTTATTTTTGATTCCGAAGAATAAGTTTCTTCATAAGGAGTTGAGGGGGTAATAGTTTCTTCAATTATAGTATCCACTTATTTAGATGTATTTATAAAATCTTCTAATCCCATTAAAAACCGTTCCATATTTAAAGACATATCTTTCGTCAGATTTAATGACCTCTTTATTTTTTTTATTTCTCTAGAAGATTCATCGATGGAAACTTTAGGAGGGATAATTTGAGACTCTTAAATTTTCAATGAATACTTCTTCTTCTTCATTAAAGATTCCTTTTATTAAGATTCAATTTCATTAATGAATTTACCTTAAAAATTTTATAATAAATAGAATATATTTCCATATTTATTCACTTCAAAATTCATTAAAATTTAATTCACCTTATTTTTCTAATAACTTCTATAATTATTAATTATTTTTTGAATTATTTATGTGATCGAAAACTTTTCTTATTCATAGCAGCTGATCTATCTACCAAAATATATTCCAATTCATTTTATCTTCTCATTTGGTGTCTTTATTCCCTTATACTATGAAACATTCTCACACTTCTCCTACTACTAATTATCCACAAATAGGGAAACATTCATTATTTTTATGATAAAATTCCTCTCATTTAGGTGATAAAATAACTTTATATGATAGATAGTCTCAAAATTCAAAGGATATTGCTTCAATATTTAAAAACAACCAATGTATTTGACTCTTTAATATTCTAAATACTTTACCAATATTATATTTCATTTGTTTATATAATGAAACATTTTTAAATTCACCATATCAATTAAAACCACCTCAATGTATTCCCAAACAAATTTCATGCTTTTAAAATTTCTCATTCATGTAAAAAATTATAAAATATAAAGATATTATTTCTTTACTGACTCTCTATATCCTTTATTAAGTATGATAAATCCTTGTACTCCTTGAAAGATAATCCTAACATTAGTATAGAGAGAGTTCATTTTATGAATATTATAATTCAAAAAAATAATGCCTCCAAAAATGGACTCCTATCGAACATGATTGAAATGTCTAAAATATTTTTAGAAATGAATAATATTTTTCTTTTAAGAATAATTCCAATAGAATCTATGAAATATCTTAGATATATGACAAACCCTTTCTCACAAACCATAAAATTCACCCTTTTAAAACTATTTGAGTTATCAAAAATCACAGTTCTATAAAATTGATAGATGATGTCTAAGTAGAATAAGTATTACTCGTCTAAAGGTAGAGTTAGAAACTACTATCTTTGGAATGTAATATATTTATTAAACATGGATCCATTCTTAAAAATCCACATTAAGTTAATAATCCAATCAAAAATGATTTACCTTTAATCTATTTCTTCTAATGAAGACTTACATAACCATAGAACATATAGAATGTTTGGATAATAATATTTTAGGTCAATAAAGATTCATAATGAATTTTGAAAACAAACTATGGGTCCACACCCCTTTATATTGAAAATCCATGTTATTGCAGATCACTTATAATCTAGTAGTTCATATGACCCTATGCAAAAAGAAAGATGATTCGAAACCTCCCTTTAATTTTTTTGATAATTATTTCACATTTCCTTTTTATTATATTTATTTTATAAAAAATCATCAAAAAAATCAAATGAAATAAATTATAAAATATAAATATAAATGTACCAGAATTTACAAATTTATACAAAGTGAAATGTTTAACCAATTTATCAAAAATTATACAGGTCATGAATGTAATGGTTTAAACCTTTTGACTGTTATCTCTATTATAAGGGATTGATCTTATTCTATAGAATGTGTTTCCATAAGACATTCAAAAACCATTTTCCTATCATCAATTAATTGTAATGGTATGTCAAAAAATAACTCGATAATAAAGTTATCCCAACAAAACAAAACTGCCCCATGACAGGGGAATTAACATTCAAATCAGAAATTTCTAAAACTGAAAAAATTTAAAAACAGTAATAAAAACTTTGAGACATAATAATATAGAAATTAATTGATACCAAACATAATAATTCAATTTATGTTACATATCAACTTCAATTGATCAGATATGTTTGAGTAATCCAGACATGCTTAGTTCTTGAGTCATTTGTGAAAAGAACTTTAGGAAGCCATATTTAACTTGATCTCCAATATTACATATAAAAAAGTTATTTTAAAATATAAACATGGTTTTGATGTATTGATTAAACATTCTTCAAATACCTCTAATGTAATGTCCCAACACAAGTGCCACATACTAGTGCCCCAAGACGATCGGTTACATGGCCCCAAGCGTGCCTCCCCGTATGCCAGAGGCTACCAACTAGCAGTGAGGGTATAATATATTACAAGGGGAGACTATAACCTCTTTATCAAAGTATAAAAATATCATAAATTAAAAATAAATAACCAAATTAAAATAACAATAACTAGAATAATACCAGTATCACATGATGACCAAAAGAGGAATACAATATCCAAAACCAAACTGTAGATATTTCAGGCCATAATAAGTGTTAAGTATCTAATGAGAAATCCAAATAAGGACACTAAAACTCCCAATAGGGTCCTAACACCAAATATGGTTCCCTCATCTATGATCCATCTGAACTTATCCATATAACATATGTGTCTTTCCCTTACCTCGTCCTATAAAAATCATGTCCATTTAGGTACTGACCATGAATCCCAAGTTGGGTGTGAGTATAACTCAGTAGGCCACCACTAATGGTATCTAAATAAATTTCCAATCAATAATAGTGTATGTATTTTTTTAAATAATAAATTTCAATCAATAATCTAAACAATTTACGTATTCAATTATTCGTTATTTAAAAACATCATTTTCTCAGGGTTCACGATGACAACCCAACCATAAATACCTACATCGACTCGTCCCATTGTCTGAACCAAACCATGTAGATAAAAAAATTCATTATATAATGTTATTTCATTATCCATTTTATTTCAATTAAATATACGACAACTTGGAACCACATTCTAAATCTAATCTCATTGGAATAGAATGTCATGTCTTGTACCCTGTGTGTATTTGGAGTATTAGTCCCTATCCCACACCTCATGGGTATTTCAAGTATTAGTCCATGTCCCATACAATAATATTCACATGCATGAATTTTGATATAGAACTCCATTTCTAGCACCCCATGGGTATTTGGAATATCATTCCTTGTCCCAGACCAAATTTTTCAATCAAACATATATATCACATAAATCACATTTATCATGGTTAACCATAATTAAACCTCTCATAAATCTTTCACAACTTGTCATACCATTTCAATTATCAATTAAATCACAATTCATAACTTTAATCACTTATAATAATAAGAATAATTCACCATTAAACCATTTTTCATCATTTAATCAATTAAACAATTAACACTTGAAGGTTAATACATCCATATCCATTTTAACATTATCAATAAATTCCAAAGCCTATAAATTAATCAATTAAACAATCTTATTAATTGGCTAATTTCATAATCCTGATATCCCATCAAATCCATAATCCCATCATTCCATTAATTAATTAACCAATTAACTAATCCAATTAAAGAAGTGATTTCCAAAAACTGAAATTTATATTTCACAATTCCATAGACAAAGATTATAATCAAGACTATGGGACATGTTATTTATACCACCTACCACAAGATAGTTAACAAATTCCCGCAAATGGAAATACCCATATTGATGTGGAACATTTAATTACACAATGAAGAACGTTATCTAGATCCAAAACCTATATCCAAGTTCAAACAGAGTTATATCTGTTAGAACCTAGATCCAAACCAATTCCAAAATAGGAAAACTATCCCCTAATAACTGGGAAAGAGATATAGGAGAGTGATATAAATCTAATCAAAAAAATCACATACTGGGAGAGGGGTAGATCCTTCAATCAGATCTTTTATTAATCAAAAAAGCATGTTGGAATTCAATAGAATTAATCTAAGTTCCTATAAATAATGTATAAAAAGGATTAGGATAAGATAGTGTGGATAAAAACAAGGTTTTTCAGAAATTAAAAATAAGTTTTCAGAGGATTAAAATCCCACACACACAATTTTCTAGGTTAAGGTGAACATTTTTCCAAACTATGAACATTAACCAAGCACATATTTTATGGGGGTGCATGAATACTCATAAGAGGGAACAAATTTTTAAAAACCATACACTGACTAAGAAATCCATCTCTATTTAGCGTTACATAGTTTTCTAGGGTAGGGCGTACGGTTTGAAAAAATGTGCATCAACTATGCACTACGCAAAACACGTCCAAAAACTTCCAAATTTCACCCAAACAAACCCTAGAGACACATAAAAACAATTATAACCAAAATAATGAAAAATATTACCTATAAATAGGATCCATACATCACTAAAAAAGGTTAGGATATTATAATATCTCAACCTTATAACAGATCCTCTTCGAGGTGTACTCCCAAGCATTTCTATGATTTCAAGGTAAAAAGGTCGATCCAATGGGGTTGGATATCTAATTATCTATACCATGTTTCCTCCCAAACAAGGGAATGTTTCTAAGATACTCGAACTATTGGAATATTCTTTCTCTAAAACAAATTTCTCACTATGATCCACAAAATGCATAAGATGATCCTCAAAGGATGCGTCTATCTCAATATCAACTTCATAAAAATTTGTCGCATGAGAAGGGTTGGTGTGATACCACCAAAATTGAGAAACATGTAAAATGACATGCATATCACTGTACATTTTTTCAATAACAAATTGGTATTCCACCGACATGGTTCTCCCCGCAACCTCAAAAGGTCCAACAAAACTAGGTTATAACTTTCAATGCCTCCAAATCCTATGGTGACCCAATATAGGAGGAACTTAAAGGAGAACATGATAAACCATTGTAAACGCAATGGTTTTTCAATGAATATAAACATAAAACTTCTATATACTCTGAGACATATCCATATGCTTCTGAATCATCTGAACATGCTTCGATGTATCTTGTATGAGACATGGTCCCAACAACTTTGACTCACCTACCTCCATCCAATATTGACGTGATCAACATGGCCTACAATAAAGAGCCTCATATGGTTCCATCTAAATAATTTCCTAATAACCATTGTTATAGTAATGCTCTATTGGGGCTAGGTGATTCTCCCATGAACCATTAATGTCAAGAAAACATGCTCGAAGAATATTCTCGAAAACATATATAGTATGTTCAGAAAACCCATCTTTCTGTGGGTGGAAATCTGTACTCAGAAATACCTATGTACCAATATCCTTGAAAAATGACTTCTAGAATCATAGATTAAAACATGAATCATTGTATAAAACTATAATTTGTGGCACCCTATGCAGATGGACTACCTCTCAAATGTACAAGTCTTCGAACTGATGCACTGAGAAAGTCTCCCATATATGAAAGAAATGTGGTACGTTCATCAATAGGTCCATATCCACCCAAATATCCTCATTCTACCAAGGTATCCTCAGGATATCCACTAGAAAATGCATGGTAAAGTCACCTAGATTCCATTATGAAATGGGAAATAACAGTATTAAACTAATAGGTTGTTGATGCTTAGCCTTCACATATTGAGAGGTGTAGCATCATGTCATGAACCCTATAATTTCACTTTTCTATCCTGAACCGCAACATGCATCTTATCTAGTAGATTCACCATCTTCCACTGATAGCTAGACTCCTAGTCTTCCTAAGTTTGAGTTTTCCAACTTAATGTGTCAACAACATTGTTTCCCTTACTGGGCATATATGCTTGATCAATGTCAAATTACTACATACACTCAACCCATTTCCATTGATGAAGATTAAAATATCCCTACAAAAATATATAATTTAATCTTTGATCAGTATACATAGTAAACTTTTCACGAAATAGATAATGTCACCAACACTTCAAGTAATAAACCAATACATCTAAGTCAAGGTCATGCATGGGGTAATTCCAATCATGTGTCCTCAACTTTCAATACCCATACGCCAAAACTTGACCCCCCTAAATAAACACTTCCCCAAGTCCTATTCCAGATGTGTCAAAAAAGCATAGTATACTCCTCCATTTTCTCGGGTAGAATCATGACCATTTGGGTAGTCAAAAACCTCTTTAACTCCAAGAAATCATTAT
Organism: Viscum album; assembly: GCA_963277665.1. Classification (NCBI taxonomy): domain Eukaryota; kingdom Viridiplantae; phylum Streptophyta; class Magnoliopsida; order Santalales; family Viscaceae; genus Viscum; species Viscum album. The sequence continues at coordinate 106,990,867 of OY728123.1, read as the reverse complement.
CACATGCTCAAGACCCTTCAAATTTAAGTACCTTATTTTATAAGACTAAAAGTGGCGCATCAAGGAGGGTAAATTACTAGATGAACCTCTGATAATAACCCAATAACCCCACAAATATATGGTTATAAAAACATTCTTGGGATGCTCCCAAGATACAACTACCTAAACCTTCTCTAGGTCAACTAATACACCTCCCAATGAGATGATGTTACCCAAGAAATATACCTAACCAATCCATAATTGACACTTAGATATCTTGGAGTATAGATGATGCTATCCCAGTGTACTCAAGATGATGACAAGATGTTGGAAACGATCTTCATAATTCCTAAAGTAAACTAAGATATCATCCAAAAACACAACCACAAACTGATCCAGGTGCGGCTGGAAGATTCGATTCCTTTAGTCCATAAACACTGACGAAGCATTTTTCAGTCTGAAAGGCATCACAACGAACTCATAAAGGTCATTCCTACTTCTGAAAGTTGTATGTGGTATACCAGAAGGTCGAACTCTCAACTAATGATACCCTAATCTAAAGTCAATCTTATAAAAAAAGGCTCCTCTAAACTATTTGAGGTCATCTTCGATACACAGAGGATAATATCAATTCATCACTATCATCTGATTTAACATTCTGAAATCAAAACATAAGGTCAATGTCTCATCAGCCATATTAAAAAACAAGACTAGAGAACCCTAAGGAGATGTACTCGGATGGATAAAACCCTTATCCATCAACTCCTCTAGTTGAGTCTTAAGCACTTGTACCTTAGTTTTTCCCATTCTGTATGGTGGAATGGAAACCAGATCAAATCCAGGCATGAGCTAAATCCTGAAATCCAAATATATCATAGGTAGAATTACTAATAATTCATTATAAAAAACGTATTATAACAGGTCTATAATGGGTGAAAAAACATCCCACTTCACACAACCAAAATATAGCAAAAGACATGAATCTTGGGAAGTGATCTCTGCAAATTCCTAAAGAATTTTCCCTACACGACCTACCTGGATATCCCACTCTCTGTGATGAACATAATTGTCAACCTCAAGAGTTGTAAGTGTCATAGTTCAATGGTAATAATATATGTTGACTCGGTATGATACTAACCAGTCCATACCCAACATCATGTTGAATCCAGAAATATCAAGTATATAGAGATCCCATGGAAAACGATACTCCCCAACCTCGAGGGAACACCCACTACACAAGACGATATCTATTGAATGAACTCCCAATGGTGTATAGATGTTCATAAACCCACTCAAAAACTTCACTACTTGGCTCAAACCATTCACAAGTTTGTCATATATAAAATAATTAGAGACACCCGTATAATTTAAGGAACTATAAATGTAACTTCCCCGACCCATAATCCACTAAACCGGTGCTCCGTGTCAGGTAGTTACATAACCTTAAGTACGCCTCCCCATACCCCAAAGGCTGCCGACTAGCAGCGGGGGTCTTTTTTGTCAAGTCGGGAGACTATACCCCCTTTTTATCAGAGTAAGACACAATAAAAATAAAACAATAGAGGAAACAATAACCAATAAACAAGGAACATGTATAGCAACCATTTCTAACAATAAACATGCCATGTCATACTACAAGTGCGAAAGTGAACAAAAATCCCAAAATAAAGACAATGGCCAAAATCTCCAAAATAGTTCTGAATCCAAGTCTAGATCCTCCAGCAAGTGCTACCCATGTCCACTCAACTATCTAGAAAGGACCCTTTCCCTTCTCCTAACCTGAAAACATGAAGTCTTCTCGGTTTCCCAATGGTGGCCTAAGCAGGGTGTGAGTACAACTCAGTAGGCCACCACCAACTGTGTCTACAAAATATTCAGTATGAACAGGTAGTGCATTCAAAAGGAATATGAATGATAATTTCCAAGTAATTATTTAAGGTTCCATTAACTAGTTCAGAGCCAAATCCATTGCCACTACCATTACCATTAATTTCACACGAATTATCATCACATACCATTTCATCACCTTTCCATGGGTTAATCACATACATCATGTTACCTGGGTCTAAGGCCAACAGTCACATGCAAGAGGAAAACCACATCATTATCCTATCTCACTAGGACTAATATCTTCAAAGCAACCATATCCTCACCTTGAAGCCTCATTCTGGGTGGATGAAACTTTTAGGAGAAAGGAGCATGAGTCCCCATTCCCAACCCGTTCATTTAGGGTGGAGTTTAGAGCATCAGTCTTCACTCGACCCGTGGGCATATATCCTCAAGTCATACCCCACTCTACCAAGCCATGTGCACATGCTTATATATATAAATAATTATAAACCCACCATACCATTGTCCTTTGACAAACACCATTCACAACAAACCACATGGGAATTTACATTATGCCTCAACCCATTAACACATTACCATTTGACGTCATTTAACCTTTCACCCAATTCCCATGTGTTATGCCTATCTCAATATGCATTCAACACTAGACCCATAACTTATCCCACTATGGTCTTTAATCAGTTTACACATTAACCCATTTAACACATTCCTCATTTCCATGAATCAACTATTCAACCCATTTCAATCAACCCTTAGGTTATTTCCATGTCTAGGCACATCACCTAACATCCAATACAAGCTTAACCAATCATGCCAACATATTCGTCAAGGGATCTACCATTTAGTACAACAAGGTCACTTGTTTAATAAAAATCCCTAAACCTGGGGAAATCCGGCACATCCCATGGATGGCCCCAATTAAGTCAAGTCATTCTCAATACATCCCATTTGAATTGTGAGGGTTCCCATTTACCATTTTTAAGCACCCTTTATACCAACCACATCCAGGTTGATCAAATCTCATCAAAAGGAATCTATGAGCAAAGCCACACTTGCATAAATCCACCATAAAACTATGGGATAACGCTTGTAGACCACCTACCTCGAAACCGCAGTTGAAAGCACACTCAATAGAGTCCTTATACCTCAATCCATCCAGACTTTGGAGCTTCAACCTAGAACTCTCCAAAAATATAGGGTTTTAGAGCTTCATAACAAGAGGGAGAGAAGGTACAAACCCTAAACCAAAAAGAGAAGTAAGGATGGGGTTAGACTTACTCGAAGCTTTGATCCACATCCAACGGAACCAAAAATGACTTAGAAACGAGGGAGATCGACCTCTTGGAGCTCTTGGGTGATTTGGTTTGTTCTTAGGCTGAAGAGAGAGAAATGGAGAGGAAACCCCGAGTGGGTTCTTAAAATCTCGGGGTGGAAATTTCGTAATTTTACCCAACTTTAAGAGGCCGCAGGGTTTGGCCACACAGTTTGACAAACCGTGCATAAATCGTGTGCATGCTACTTTCTGGAGGAGGAGGGTTGCACGGTTTACCTGGGCAGGCTGCACGGTTTTCCCTGGCCGTGCGCCCAGGCTTGTCTTTCCCAACTTCCCTTTCTTTTGTGCCCCGAGCCCCCAAAATACCCCCAAGACCTCTCATACATTCAGAATACATCCCTTGAAGCCCGAAACAATGGATTAAAACAAAACATGACGAAAACAAACCCTTCAAAAAACCGGGATCTTACAACCTCCCCACCTTATAATGGATCTTCCTCGAGCCGAGTTTCCAAGCCTCATTGATCCAACGAATTGAAGAGTTCGGGCCACTGAGACCGCATATCCAATTCCCTATCCCAAGTTTCTTTCTTAACTTTCCCATGATTCCAAAGTACTCACACTAATGGCAAAACCTTGCCTCGTAAGACCTTTTCACTATGATCCACCACACGAACCGGATGCTCTGCAAAGGACGCATCAGCCTCAAGTTGTACATCATCCACGTCAACCACGTGAGATGGGTCAAGTTGATATCGTCGAAGATGCGACACATGAAACACATCATGCATCCCACCATACCACTGTGGAAGAGCCAATCAATAAGACACTGGTCCAATCCTCTCCACAATCTCAAAAGGTCCCACATACCTGGGTACCAACATACCCTGTTTTCGAATCTGAAGGTGACCCAACCTTGGAGATACCCGAAGGAACACTTTATCACCCATCCCACACTCAAGAGGTCTACACCTCCAATCTGAATACGAATTCTACCTACTATGAGCCGTAGCCATCCGCTTCCAGATCAACTTAACTATCTCTGAAGTCTCATGCACGAGACTTGGCCCCAAAAACTCAGATTCACCAGCCTCTAGAAAACACAACGGAGACCTACATGGCCTCCCGTAGAGTTCCTCAAACGGTGCCATATGAATTGTATCCTGAAAACTTTTGTTGTAGTCAAACTCAACTAACGATAGGTGCCTCTCTCAAGTACCACCAAAGTCTAAGACACAAGCTGTCAACATGTCTTCCAACACTTGGATCGTACGCTCCGACTGCTCGTCCTTTTGCGGGTGGAAATCCATACTCAAAAACACCTGTGTACCAAGTGCCTTCTGCAACCCTTTTCTGAAATGCGATGTGAAACGTGGATCTCGGTCTGAAAATATGGTCTGCGGAACACCATGAAACTGCACTATTTTCCGAACATACAGCTCACCCAATGGGTCGACTGTAAAGGTCTCCTAAATCAGTAAGAAATGAGCCAATTTCGTTAACTGATCCACAACCACCCAGATAGCATCATTCTTTCACATCGTCCTCAGAATACCCATGAAAAAATATATTGTTAAATCATCCCACTTTCATTCCGGAATGGGAAATGGATGCAATAAACCACCTGGGCGTTGATGCTCGGCCTTCACCTGCTGACAGGTAAGGCACCGTACCACAAAGCCCGCAACATCCTTCTTCAATCCAGGACACCAAAACTACCTTTGGAGATCATGGAACATCTTGGTCAAACCAGGATGCACTTCCCACTTTGATGGATGGAAATCACTCATCAACTCTTCCCGCACACACTTTGGAACAACCAAAAGATCACGAACACGAACAACACCATCCATGTTGATGGCCCAACCAGAAAGTAGCTCCCCACCATTAATCGTTTACTTCATGATCAAACACTCGGGATCATCAAGCTAACCTTACTTAACTCGACTCAAAATAATTGACTCCATCATTAAGGAAGCAATAGTTACATGACCACTCTCCTCCTACACCCCCAGGTGCATCTCTGCTAACAAAGACATCACTTTCCACTCGGTGGTGGAATCCTAAACCACCTGATTTTGAACCTTCCTGCTCAGAGCATCAGACACACTGTTTCCCTTTCCCGGCGTGTACCCCAACTCAAAGTCAAAATATTGGAGATATTCCACCCATCTTCACTGCCGAAGGTTCAGATCCCATTGTGAGAAGATGTACTTTAAACTCTTATGGTCGGTAAACACAGTAAACTGTTCTCCCAACAGATAGTGCCTCCAACACTTCAAGGCGTACACCACTGCATCCAACTAAAGGTCATGAGTGGGATAGTTCCACTCATGGGGTCTCAAATGCCTTGACCCATAAGTCACAACCCGCTCATCCTACATCAACACAACCCCAAGTCCGACTCCGGACGCATCACAAAACATGATGTACTTCTTACCCGGCTCAGGTAAGATCAAGATAGGTGTGGTCATCAACCGCTTCTTCATCTCTTGGAAGGAATTTCACAAGCCTCAGACCACGCTAACCTGATTCCCTTCTTGGTCAAGCCCGAGAGTGGTGCTACCAACCGAGAGAAATCCCGAATGAAACTTCAGGAATACCCAACCAAACCCAGAAAACGTCAAACATTAGAAACAATCTTGGGCTGGTCCCAAGATACAACTACCTTCACTTTCTCTGGATCCACTGTCACACCTACCTTCGAGATTATGTGACCTAGAAAATGAACCTCATCTATCCAGAATTGAATCTTTTATAGCTTGGTGTATAGATAATTCTATCTTAGCATACCCAAGACGATGTCAAGATGTTGGGCATGATCGTCTTGAGTTTTCAAGTACACTAAGATATCTTCAAGAAAGATAATCATAAACTGATCTATATAGGGATGAAATATTCTGTTCATAAAATCCATAAAAACCGCCGATGCATTGGTCAAGCCTAAAGGTATTACCACAAACTCAAACAACCCGTACCAAATCCGGAAAGCTGTCTGTGGTACGTCAGAAGACCTCACCCTCATCTGGTGATAACCTGACCTCAGATCAATATTAGTAAACACTGATGAACCCCTCAACTGATCAAACTGGGCATGAATTCTATGAAGAGGGTACCGATTTTTCACCGTCATCATATTCAACTTTCGATAGTCAACACACAGCCTCAATGACCCATCAGCCTTCTTTGCAAAAAGCAAGGGAGATCCCCAAGGAGACGTACTAGGATGGATAAACCCCTTATGCTCCAACTCGTCATGCTGAACCTTCAGTTCCTGGAGTTATGCCAGTGCCATTCGGTATGGTGGAATAGAAACTAGCTCCGCTCCCGGTAGCAACTCGATCGTGAGCTCGACATCCCTCTTGGGTGGTAACCCCGAGAAATCCTGAGGAAACACATCCTGAAACCGATCCAACATGGGATAAAAATTATATTGTTCCCCTCCCTCATCATAATCATGCATGAGACATGCCACTTGAGCCGTGAGTCCACTCATTTGTTGAAAAAATGGCCCCGCACGCCCTGCTCGAACATCCCATTCGCCATGGTGGACATAAGCGTCACCCTAAAGCGGCCTGAACGATACTATGCGACAATAATACTCTATGTTCCCCCATGCAACACCAACCAATCGATTCCCAATATTAGGTCAAACCTTGAAATATCGAGAATTAAAAAGTCCCACAAAAAACGATACCCACCAACTTCCAAGGAACATCCCTTGCACTACGTGATATCCTCAACCCAAACTCCCAACGGGGTGTTAATTGACATAAATCCACACACCCCCACAATTAGTAAACCCAAAAATACCACAAGATGAGTAGAAAGAAAAGAGTTTGTGGCACCTGTGTCAAACAACGCACTAGAAAACATAGAAGCTACAAGGATCGTACCTCGAACAGTTGATGGTCTGGCCTCACTATCACCAGGCGCAAACTGAACTGCCTGAAGCTGACCTACCCCTCTACCCTGGGCTCTAGCCTGAGCACCATGCACTGCACTACCTGGATGGCATGAGCGATCTTGCCCTGGAGTTCCACGTCCACTTACCTTTCCAGTACAGTCCATGGAGCTCCAACTGCCTACCTGATATGGGGAAACTGATCTCTTTCACGTACCCAGTACCTGCTTTTCATCATCATGCTCACCCGCTTGTCGAGGGTTCCTGCAGAACCTCTGCACATTCCCCATCCTGCAGCACGAACGACACTCAACTGGAGGACAAGGACATTGACCACACATATTCCCCAGCCTACCACACTAATAAAAGAACACCTGGTTCCCACTCTGAGAGGCTGACCCTCTCTTCTGTCCACCTTGCTGGAGACTTTCCAAATGACGCTTCCGACCTTCGAAAGATACACCACTTCTCTGCCCAGATGGAACGACAATCCCACCACCTGAAGCTCCCTTCAGGTTCCCTTCAGAGATGAGTGCCTAATCCATCACCTCTGCAAACCTCCTCAAGCGGATGATATTTACTTGAGACCTGATCTCATGTCTCAACACATCCTGGAAACGCTTTCCTACCTCAGACTCATCCCCTGATAACAGTAGGACAAACCGTTGCAAATCAGTGAAGCAACTAGCTTAGTCCATCACCGATAAAGATCCCTGATTCAGGCTCATAAACTCTATAGCATGATCCTGACTCAGTGTATCTGGATAGAAATGCTCCAGAAACTTCTCATAGAAAACCTTCCTTGACATCCCCTCAGCCTTCTTGGTCTGAGACTGAATGTCCCACCAACGCCTTGCCTGGCCCCGCAACATATAAACAGTCAGCATTACTCACTTTTCAAAAGGGTCTCTAGATAATCCCGGATTGTCTGGACATACTCTCACCAGAACTCAGCTGCATCTAGCCCACCCTCTCCGGTGAATGTCGGAGGGTGCTACAGTTGGAACTCCCTGGTCAGCTCAAACATACTTGGTGCAACCCACCCTGGGTCCCGATCCATCATCTGCATAAGGTGAGCCATGTTCTCCCAAAACTGGTCTACTCTACCTTCATTGATCACCACATTTTCATGCTCTTCTACCAGAGGAGTGTTCTTAGCAACATCCTCCTTTTCCCCAACTGGTAACAGACATCGTGGTGGCATCTCTCTACATTGCCAAGCACAATATTTACCACGCATCCCATTAAACTTTCACGACTTCATAAAAAGATATTTACTAGATACACCAACCCATTTTCATATACTAATTAAACGACATTAACACCTCAAATTCACAGCCCCGACCATCCCTACCACGGGCCATGGTCCACATGGGGTAAACAACCAGGATCTACCACCAAACTCACACAACATTTTAAACGGACATTTTCCACACCATTTAAAACCATTATATTTCATTAAACATCATTTACCCACTTGTTTTATTTTATTCTTCTCATTATTTCTTGGTTTCATGAAATGCATGATGCAACCTACTGTCCTGCCTCACAAACCAACCCCGTGCGTGTGCATAACACAATGCATGTCACCTATTTCCCTAGGTGCCTACAATGATGCATGGATGCAAATCCTCATGCTGTTAAGGCCACGATCCAACTATCATAAATCAATCACATCAAACCACATGTAAATCACCCAATGGTAAAATATCATCAATTGTAACAATAGAAAACCAAGAAAAACATTTCCCACCCAGGGTGACATGGGTTTTCCCTCATACATGGGTTAGATACTCCCAAGAATGAGCTCATTTACCAAGGACCGACACATCTTAACACTTGGCAACCTATCCCAAATAACAAGACCTCAGAGAAGGAGAAGAAAGATCTCCTCTGATACCACTTTGTAATATCCCCGACCCAGAAGCCACTAAACCTGTGCTCCTATCTGGGTAGTTACATAACCTTAAGCATGCCTCCCCAGACGCCAAAGGCTACCAACTAGTAGCGGGGGTCTTTGTGGTCATGTGGGGAGACTATACCCCCTTTTTATCAAAGTATTCCACAAAATAAATAAACCAATAGCAAAAAAAATAACCAATAAACAAGGAACATGTATAACAACCATTTCCAACAACAATTATGCCATGTCCTACTACAAGTGCGAAAGTGAACAAAAAGCCCAAAATAAAGACAACGACCAAAATCTCCAAAATAGACCTGAATCTAAGTTCGGATTCTCCACCAAGTGCTACCCATGTCCACTCAAATATTTATCAAGGAACATTACCCTTATCCGGACCGGAAAACATGAAGTTTTCTCAGGCACCCAACTGCGGCCCGAGCAGGGTGTGAGTACAACTCAGTAGGCCACTACCAATGGTGTCTACAAAATATCCAGTATGAATAGGTAGTGCATTCAAAAGGAATACGAATGATAATTTCCAAGTAATTATTTAAGGTTCCATTAACCTATTCAGAGCCAAAGCCATTTCCACTAACATTACCATTCATTTCACACCAATTATTATCACTTACCATTTCATCACCTTTCTATGGGTTAATCACATACATCATGTTACCCGGTTCTAAGGCCAAGAATCACCTGAAAGAGGGTAACCACATCGTTATCCAATCTCACTAGGAATAACCTCTTCATAGAAACCATATCTTCACCTCGATGCCTCAGTCCGGGTGGATGAAACCGTTAGGAGAAAGGAGCCTCAGTCCCCATTTCCAACCTGTGCATTTAGGGTGGAGTTTAGAGCATCATTCTTCACTCGACTCGTGGGTGTAGATCCTCAAGTCATACCCCACTCTACCAAACCATGTGTAAATGATTATATATATAAATAACCATTAACCCACCATACCATTGTCCTTTGACAAACACCATTCACAACAAACCACACAGGAATTCACATTATTTCATAACCCATTAACAAATTACCATTTCACATCATTTAACCATTCACCCAATTCTCATGTGTTATACCTATCTCACTAAGAATTCAACACTAGACCCATAACCTATCCTATTATGGTCTTTAATCAGTTTACAGATTAACCCATTTAACCCATTCATCATTTCCATGAATCAACCATTCAACTCATTTCAAACAACCCTTAGGTTATTGCCAAGTCTTGGGGCATCACCAAACCTCCATTACAAGTTCAACCAATCATTCCAACATATTTATCAAGGGATCTACCATTTATTACAATAAGGTGACTTGTTTAATAACAATCCCTAAACCTGGGGAAAGCCAACGCATCCCATGGATGGCCCCAATTAGGTCAAGTCATTCTCAACGCATCCCATGGGAATTGTGAGGGTTCCCATTTACTGTTGTAATCACCCTTTATACCAACCACATATAGGTTGATCAATGCTCACCAAAAGTAAACCATGAGCAAAGCCACACATGCATAAATCCACCATAAAACTATGGGATAACGTTTTTAGACCACCAACCTTGAAACCACAGTTGAATGCACACTCAATCGAGTCCTTAGACCTCAATCCATCCAGCCTTTGGAGCTTCAACCTAGAACTCGCCCAAAATATAGGGTTTTAGAGCTTCAGAACAAGAGGGGGAGAAGGTACAAACCCTAAACCAAAAAGAGAAGCAAGGATGGGATTAGCCTTACCTAGAGCTTTAATCCTCATCCAATGACACCAAAAACACCTTATAAATGATGGAGATCAACCTCTTGGTGCTCTTGGGTGATTTGGTTCATTCTTATGGTGAAGAGGGAGGAATGGAGAGGAAATACCGAGTGGGTTCTTAAAATCCCAGGGTGGAAATTTGGTAATTTTTCCCAACATTAAGAGGCTGCACGGTTTGGCCACACGGTTTGACAAACCGTGAACAAACCATGTGCATGATACTTTATATAGGAGGAGGGTTGCACAGTTTACCTGGGCAGGCCGCACAGTTTGCCTTGGCCATGCGCAGGCTGTGCGCCCAGGATTGTCTTGCCCAACTTCCCTTTCTTTCATGACTCGAGCCACCGAAACACCCCCAAAACACCTGAAAGATCTCTCATACATTCAGAAGACATACCTTGAAGCTCGAAACAAGGGATTAAACAAAAACATAACAAAAACACACCCTTCCAAAAACTGGTATCTTCCAAGAAATCATAGAAGCTACAAGAACAATACATCTAACTATCAATGGTCCATCCTTTCTCTCCACAAGAATAGGTTTAACTATGTAAAACCATCCCTCTAATCTTACCTATGATGAAATCTTATTCCCCTGAGATGAACCACTATGTTGATACGAGCACTCCTTCCTAGAAGTTCCACATCTACTACCTCTACCTCCATGGCCAGTATAACTCTAATTCCCATACTCATTTGGGGAACAAGACCCCCTTCCAACACTCTGATTCTTTTTATCTCCTCCATCATTAGCCATATGTGATGGGTTCTTACAAAACCTCTTTAGATGTACCATCATGCAGTATGCTTGAAACTCTACCAGTGGTAAGGGGAACTATCTATGAAAGTGACCCAGGATATCACACTAGTTACATAGTACTCAAGTAAGGTCCCATGTAACTAACCCTTCTCCCTTGTCCACTCTTCTTGCTATCACCTTGGTTGGTATTCTCAGAATAATGTTTCCTACTCTCAAAAGGAGTACCTCTTGGTCATCTAACAATATCCACCATCATTAAATTGGAATCCTACTTCAATTTCTCTTCAGATATGAGATCCTAATTCACAACGTCAGAAAAAATTATTAGCTGAAAGATATTAACTTGGGATTTAATCTCACATTCAATTCCATCCTGAAACCATTTCTTTGTAGTGGCCTCATTTCCTTCAAAAACATGAACAAAGAACTATAAATATGTGATGTGACCAACATATTTCATCATGGATATAATCCCCTGCTCCAGCCTCATAACTCAATTTTCCTCTCCTTCCTAAGAATCTCAGGGTAAAAGTTATCCAAGAATTATCTTAAAAGACCTTCCACTCCATGTTCTCTAGCAGTAAATCTCGAGTCAGTATGTACAACCAACGCTTCACTTGAATATGTAACATATAAGAAACTAGATTGAATATTTTCATTGTAGGAGTCTCTAGGTGGTCAAGAATCATTTAGATAGACTCAATCCAGAACTGAGTTACCTCAGTTCCACCCTCTCAAGTAAATGTCATTGGGTGGTGCAACTAGAATTTATGTTCCATGTATAACATACTCTTCACAACCCGCCTCAATTCTCTTTCCATAAATTGTATTAATTTAGAAAAGATCTCATGGAACTTCTCTTCATCTCCCTCAGTTGGAACTATTGGTTCCTTAGGTTCCACTACTGGAGGATCATTTCTAGAAATTTCCTCCTACCATTCTATGAATAAGCATCATCATAGAAGCATATCTCTGCGATTACAAACACACATTTTAGGAAACATTACAAAAAATTAAAAAAATTTCATAAGGTGGATATATGACAATCCATAACAAGTATTCCCACATACCTCACCACATGGTCAAAACCGAGGCACTATCACTACCATCAACCACCCCTTATCTAGGTCATGGTTCAAATAGGGTAAAATATAGTCCTAAATCGTGTTTCTCATTAGAAACAAATTTTAATATTTCAAATTTACCCAATTTTATCATTATTTAAAATTTTATATTTTGATTTAAAATTTTCACATTTTCATATTAGAAACCTTTTTTTTGTTTAATTACACAAGCAAAGAAAATCATTTCAATTTCAACTGCTTACCCATATCATAATTATCCCATGTGTGCCTAAAAAAATGCATGTCACAATAATACCAGAGTGCCTAGAATGATAAATGAATACTCAACTCTCATTCCATATCAGGACAAGAGTCAAATATTAGAAAATCCCAAAAACAATAATCACATCACACAACAAGTGCATCACTCGAGGTAAAATTACATCCAACTATAACATAAAACATTAATAATAACAATCCCACTATAGGGACTTGAGTTTCCTCCATACATGGGTAAGATAATCCCATTGACGGTCTCATGAACAAGCCCTGGATCCTCATATTCTACTATCTACCTTCCCCAAATTGTAAGATAATATAAGGAAAGACATATCCTATGATAAATCTTTGTAACTTTCCGACCTCGGTGACCCAATCCAATTAGTTACATGACCTCAACCATGGATCCCCATACAATAGAGGTTGTCGACTAGTATCAAGGTTAAAATATATAACATGGGGAGACTATACCGTCATTAACAATGAACCAAAATAGTGAAAATAAATAAATAATAACCAAATGACAATAACCATAACATTAATTATACTTGTATCTCATGATAACCAAAACTAGAATACAATATCCAAAACCAAAGAGTAGATATGTCATGAAATAATAAGGGTTAATTATATAAGGTAAAACCAAAATATGGACACTAACACTCCCAAGCGGTTCTTGACACCATGAATGGTTCCCTTATCCATGATCCATCCTGATTCAGTCATATAACATAGGGCTCTTGCCCTTATTCTTTCCTATAAACATGAAGTGTATTCTGGTACTGATCAGGAAGCCGAGGTAGAGTGTGAGTACAACACATTAGGCCACCACAAAATATGTCTACAATAATATCAAGTCAATAACAATGTATGTTGTTGTATAAATAATGAAGCACAATCATTAAGGTAAACAATTTACATATTCAATTATTCTTTATTTAACCACATCCTTTTCCCCAAGTTCAGGATGAAACATAAACCATCAATATCTTATTCAACTCATACTGGAGTCTAAACCATATCACATAGGTAAACAAAATTCATTATATCATGTGATTTAATTAATTATTTCATTTCAATTATTTTCATAACCACATGAAACCATAGTCCAAATCCAATCTCATGGGCATATAACATCATGTCTAGCACCCTATGGGAATTTGGAGCATTAGTCTTTTTCCCACACCTCATGGGTATTTGGATCATTAGTCCCTGTCCCATAAAATACTATTCACATGCATGCATTTGGGGCTAGAATGTCATGTATCGTACCCCATGGGTATTTGGAGCATCATTCCTTATCCCACTCCCCATTTATCAATCAAACACACATATCACATATATCACATATATCACATATATCACACATATCACATATATCACATTTATCAAGGTCAACAATCATTAACCCTCTAATCAATATTTTACAACATAGAATACCATTTTAAATACAAATTCAGTCATAATTATTAACTTTAATCAGATGGAATAATATGAACCATTCATCATTAAACCATTTATCAATATTTAATCAATTAAACTATTAACCCTTCAAGGTTAAAAAAATAATACAATTTTTACCATTATAAATCAATTTCATATCCCATAAACTAATCAATTATATAATCACATTAATTGATCAATTTAATAATCCCAATATCCCATCAATTCCAAAATCACATCATTGAATTAATTAATTAACCAATTAATAAATCCAATTCAAGATGCAATTTCCAAACCGGGAAATTTATATTTCACAATTACATACACAAAATATTAATCAATACTATGGGATTTTCAATTTAGACCGCCTTCCAAAAGATCATTTATAGAATCTTGCCAATGAAAATACCGAAATTGAAGTGGAACATTCAATTTCACAATGAAGAACATAATCTAAAACAAAACATAGATCCAAGATCAAGAAAAGTTATATTTATCAAATCCTAGATCAAAAATAATTATAATGGTGGAAAACTATTCCCTCTTTATCAGGAAAGAGAGTTGGGAGATGGAGTAATCCAATCACGAAGAAAGCATATACCAGGAGAAGTGAAGATACATTAATCAGATATTCAATTTGTCAAGAATTAAGGTTATAATTCCTTGTAATTTTTCCAAGATCCTCTAAAAACATATGAAATATTTTTCTCCAAATCTAGGGTGTTTAGGGATAAAAAACAGGGGGTTCATAAATTTAAAATAAATTTTCAGAGGATTTAAATCTCAGATACACAGTTTTTTGGGGAAGGGATCATGGTTTTCAAAATTGTGTGCCTATCCTATGGGGTGTATAGTTACTCCCAACAGGGAGCATGGTTTGGTAAACCGTGCACCAACTGTGCAATACCTCTCTGTTTGGATTTTTAGGATTTACTGGGGTAAGGATCACGATTATAAAAAAAAATCCAAAGAGTACCTATAAATGAGCTCGAGATGTTATAAAAAAATTCCAAGATCTTACAATTACTTTTTGTTATGTCTTCCATATTGACACTTCTTGCAGAAAGGGGCACTGCTTGGAAAATATAGTTATTCTGTTATTGTTTTCTTTTGTTGGATATATGACCTAGTTGGGAAGTAGTCCTTTTTAGTCACATTAATTTGAAAATTATTTCCAAAATTATTCTTCTATATGTGAAATTTGGAAAAATATTACAACTTCAAATTCTATAATTTAGTTTAACCACATGATTATAATTTTTGATAATGATACTTGTTTTCCATTTTTCTTTGAAGTTAATGGAATAAATTTACTTTTCATATTTTATAACACTGATGTAATCTCAATATTTACATTCATCATCTTTTCTAACAAATTCTATGACTTATTATGTTAAACATACATTCTAGAAATTTCATATTTAAGCCTTATATACTTGATACTTATTTTTTGATTTTTCAAATAAGTCACTTTTTTGGGATAGTGAGAACCGAACAAGAAAAGGTAAGAAGAAGCAAAGGAACCCTAAGTGGGTCGGTCTTAGAACCATGCCCAAGTCCAGACCTTCCCAAAAGAGAAACCAAACAACAACAACCAAATTCACTTTGAGGCAAAGTGGGAACCAGGGAAAACAGTCGGCCAGACCGACCCGCCAAACTGCCATGGATGCAACACTTAGGACCAGACCCACTGAACTACACCACAAAATCGTTGAGCCATTGAGAACAACAAAATCATGACAAAAAAACACCCCAATAGGTCCAACTTCACCAAATCCACCAATATTATCCAAAATATCATGAAATCCATCAAACCCAACCAAGATGGGGTCGTTCATGAAGAAGATTTAGAGGTATGTAAGTTGACTTAGAATAGAATTCAATATTCTTTTAGCTATCATCTCTATCATCTGATGAACCATCATAAATTTTCAGATCCTCACTCATGATTCTTGTTTTTTGGAACTTTAAATTCTTTTTATCATTTATCTTATAACTTATCCATGATTATTTATCTTTCCTTTTGAGTCTCACAAAATTTTATCGAATGTGTCCTTGTTTTTTACACTAATGACAAATGAATTATGAAGAATATTCCTTTATATTATAATTTTCATTTATATTATTCTTGTATTTTTTAGTCTCTTTCGAAATTATAGAAAAATATTATACTACCAAAATACACATATTTATTTTTTTTAAGTTCCATAATAATATCACCCGAATATTTCACAGATTTTCTACTCTTTAATGTACTTAGATTCAAGGTATGAGCTCCAAAATATAAATATATGGACATTAATGCAAAATAAAATCTATTCGTTTTCCCTCTATTTTTGGGCATATCTTTTCTATTTAATCTCATATTTTATGAGAGTTCAAATTAAAATTTAAATGATCAACATATTGATATTTTTCGTATTTTCAACCAAGATACAATTTTACTCCCATTATTTAGGTAAGATATCAATAATATATTAAGAAAGATAATTGTTTTATAATTATTTTTCACTTAGAGATTTAAAACTATTGACAATGTCCATGAATCTCTGAGGAATTCTTTAAATAGACTCTCACAATAGAAAATAAAAACTTTGATAAACATCTCTCAATATAGACCTTTTAGTTTCTACAAATTTATATGTTTTAAAGTGAGTAACTTATAGTTCCTTCAAAAGTTCACATTCTATCTAGAATGATGAAACATGGCTATATATACTTCATTTAATTACACAATACATGATGTTCTCGGCATAATATTTTAGCTAAAAATCATCTACTTCCTATCAAATAAAAGTAAAAAATTATTTCTCTAGAATATTTTAACTTTTGATAAGCATGAGAAAATACTTAACATCTGTATTTATTATAAAATTTTATATCCATTATCTCTAGTATTCCTAATCTTCACTATCAAAGATAAATGGTATATTTGGATTAATATTTTCAATCAATCCAACTGGTATTCCTAACTTGGAAAAAATCTATTCTCTTCCAACATAGTTAGTTTAAGTATAACATGAACATTTTTAAAATCAAAATTGCTGAACTATGTTCTGGATAAATGATACATAGTGTTCTTTTCAAATGAAAATAAATATGTGAAATTAAATTTTGTCTCAATTAGAGCAAGATATAGAACAATAGTGTGGGTGGGGGTGGGAGTGGAGTGGGGTGAATTATAGTATTCAAAATTAATGATAACTTTTCAACCCCCTTAATTATTTTTTCAATAAAGGAATATATATTTTGATCAAATAAATGTATAAGAAACATCAAATAATAAACCAATTTGAAATTGGTATTGTTTTGATAAAACCAATAAACCAAAAAAAAATAAGGACATGTTAGAACCAATGAATGGAGTTCTAGATAATAGTCCAAAAACTCCTAAACGATATATTACTATTATAATTCCAATTAAAGGGAAGCATTTTATTTTATCCAAAGTAGAAAGTGGATTTGTAGACCTTATATTAGGAATCCTAATTATACATTCAGATCTTCCTAAAACATAGACATGTTAGAAGGTACTAAGTTTCTATAGAAACTTATTCAAAACCATGGATGGTAGTAGGTAGAACTAGTCCAAAGTCCCTATTTAATCATAAAAGTATTTGTAATTACACACCTATAATTTATTAACAAAAACTATAGGAATATACATCTTGAATCCCCAAAATCTCATCAATATTTATGGTTTAGAAGATACAACTTCCACGCACTGGAAGATATTATATTTTGAAAGAACATAAAATGAATGATTATAGTAGGAACTGATAAGAGATTTATAATGTAAACCTCTCCACATGGATCTTAGATCATGAAAAAAAATTACAAACTTGAGAACTCAATAGGTAATGAGATAACTATATAACTTCACTCATAAAGAAATTTTTAGAAAAATCATATATATAATTATGCTACTTGAAACCTCAGGTTCCTATTTTTAAAAATACTCTCTCAAAACTCAAATGGTCAGATTTTCAGAACGTTAGGTTTAGTTATAACTTCATCGAACACAATATTTCATCATCTGATTGATGTATATATGCCTCTATAATCTGATTACTTTAATTCCATCACAAAACTATAATATCAATTGAAAGTATCTCAATGAAAATTATTAAAAAACCGAAACATAGGTAGATCAAATAGGTATAATATACATTAAGGAATTAGAGATTTACCGTTATAATAAAAATTTAAACCAAAAAAATATTGTCAAATGAAACTCATAATAATGTTTTTTATAATTTTCAAAACAAAGGATATAAAAATGGTCTTTAAACCAATAGTACCCATAAAATGGGTGGTGTTTCTGTGAGGATTTTTCCAAACCTCATTTCCTCTCAAACATATCTTCACCCCCTAATATAATTAGTGAGGCATTAACATGTTGTGGTGAGTAGAAGAATCCAACCCAAACATGGGGTGATTCTTTCAACTTGTGAACACACCACAAATGTGGGTTTAGATTGTGGATACTTAAGGATATTCCTAAAACACCGTGGTTTAAGATTGATTAAGTGGATATTTGGTGTATAATATATAGTATGGTTATTTATTTTACATATTATCATTGTTTCAGGTTTCTAAAATCACAAATCTTGATGATATTGGGTTTATTATTTTCTCCACTTCATTGATTAAGTGTTAATATTTTCATTGAAACATAATAGTGATTTTAATGATTTATTAGGATCTTTTATTCTCAAATTCATGTTTAAAATTAATAAAATATGATATCATAATGGTTTACATAAAAAATGGGCAATAATTTGTTCAGTGGAATTTATGGTTGCAATATGTGATATAAGATATTATAGGCCATGAAATAGTTAAAATATTTAATTTTTTGATGTATCCAAGTGTTTGATATTGACCTGTCTTAGAAAATGATGGCACCAATTTTTTTTTCCAATATATAGAATAATATTTATTAAATAGATATCAATGCTAATAATTAAATATGATTTTTAGGTTCTGGACACTTATGTAGTAGCAGATCATAGGCCACAACTATCTACCCAGTATAAAGTTAATCCTACATAGGGGTTATCCCTCTAAGTCAATCTTACAGTGATGCTATATCTTATAACATGATTAATTTCACCACAAATTACTCTTATACAGACCAATACATGCTTGGTTTAATTTAATGCAAATTCTTATTATAACCTATGA
This sequence comes from Viscum album, assembly GCA_963277665.1. Lineage (NCBI taxonomy): Eukaryota > Viridiplantae > Streptophyta > Magnoliopsida > Santalales > Viscaceae > Viscum > Viscum album. The sequence continues at coordinate 106,971,457 of OY728123.1, read as the reverse complement.
TTTCTAGTGAGTCAAGTTTTTTATTATGAATGCCTTCACAAGAAATAATAAGTTTTATCAGTCATAAAGCATGAATGATAGTGATAAATGAGTTTAGTGTCATGGGTCTTATCTCTCATGACATATGAGATATTATTTAAACTATACCAAAATGGATTTTTAAAATTGATTTGATCAAGTTTAAAATAATACTAAATATAGGAAATAAATATTTTTTTAATTTTTTACATGATATGATTATAATATAGATAGTTTGTCTTTTATTTAATATCAGATATTGAGAATAAATTACATACAATGAATAATATGAAGGATTTTATATTTATAATAAATATAAAATGCTTATATTTATTTAAAGTATAGAATTACCATGATATATGGATAAATTATAATGTTTTTATGATTAGATTTATTTATGAATAGCATATCTCATGTTTAAATTTATGAATTGTTAAATTATTTAAAATTTACAACTTGACTTATTCGTAGATAAAATTTTTATATTATGAATTGTGATGTATGATTTAGATTGAAGGTATTTAAACTACTTCTAGAGATAATAAAACATATATCTAAGGAGTTTCATGTGAGGTATGATAATTGATTTAGTTTTCTTATACCTTAACTTTGTCTTGTACTAGGTTATGAACATGAATTAAGTAGTAAATTATGAAAATAAAACTTAAATGTTATAGTTTTGATGGAATTGATATCTATATAGTATAAGTATCCCTTTGTAGAGGGAATTTCCATTAGAATATTCACTATCTTGAAGGCTTATGGAATGTCTAGAAAAGTAAGGGTTTCAATATCTATGGATCTTGTATTACTCATTTAGTGATTATTGATTTATTTAATTCTAATCCTTTAAATGAAAATATTTCATGTACCTTATAGATGGGATGTTTCTGGATGTGTATAAATATAGATTTATTTTAATTTGGGTTAGTAACATAGTCCATGGGTTGTGTAAAGCGTTACACTTCAATATAGTTTAAACATATTAATTTAGTATAAAGAATAATATTATAAAATTAATCACTAAAATCATGTATATATAAAAGAAATAATATGATATTAGATAGTGAGATTAAATCCCATTTAAAATATAAAGTGTTATATTCCTTCCAAAGTGACAATTTTCAATACCTCGATCATCCAACTAGATAGGCCATGCCATAGTTTAGTGATTTTGTATTATCTAGTATAAGTAAAATAAGTAATGATGTGACCCTAAATATTATATTCTTGGTTCATGGTGTATGATTTGGGTTACACTTAGTTGGGAAACCCTACATGTTAGGATACAAGAGAAATCAAGTTGAGACAATCCATATGATGGATTGGATAAAGAGTTTTCTAATCAACTATCTAAGAGTCATACATGATTTGTTTGGAAATATTTATTTACTAGATATATTTAGGGACTATTTACATGATACCAAGTTCAAGTTGTAATGAAATATGGATCTTGGGACACCAATAGATATGATGATTTTAAAAGGGGTCATGTCACACACATATTTTTATTTTTCTATTTTATTTTGTTTATAATTTTTTCTTTGGATTTTTTCTTGAGTCTTGGGTATTTTAGATCTAAATTTTGTGTTTTGGGAAGTTTTTCCTCCACTATGATATTTGTGTGCACGGTTTAGGGAAAACCATGTGACCTCTTGACGATGAGTCATTTTTCATTTTATTTTCCTCTTTCACGATTAGGGTTTCATATGTGGAACATGTTTAGATTAAAATCACATGGCTCTAAGGAGTAATAGTGTGGGTCTTGGGGTATGCCTGGATGAGTTTTCATGTCTTGATCATGTTTTCTCCAAATCGTGCAAGATGCATTCACACGAATCTCCAATTTTTGATAGAAACAAACAACACTATTGGTGCACAGTTTCCCAAACTATGTGAAAAAACCATGTGGGTGTCTTATGAGTTCAGTACAAGACAAAAAGTTAGCAGACAGTTTCCTAAAAAATGAATCCTAACCTTTCATAGTTCCTAGATTCATTAAAAATGGCCTTTTACCATTTACCCTTCTCAGTTTTTAACCACAGGACCCTCCCTTTCTCCCCATTTAGATCATGTGACGCTAAGGAGGCTCATCCAATCATCCTAACACATCCCTTATCCCTTCAATGGAGGAATTTTGGGGATAAATCAACAAGGTAATATTTTTTCTTATTCTTCCTCATCCTCTTTATTCCATTTTCTTCTTGGTTCATCTTCCCTCTTAGTTTAGTTGGCTAGGGTTCATGTTTCCTTTTATTTTTTTTGATTTTTTTCATGTTAAGGATCATATTGGGTGTTTTTACCTCTCTAGACCATTGTGGTGTTATTTTAGGTTTCCATTATCAATGTGCCTTGAGTTTGAGGTAGGTCCACTTATGAATTAGCCTTTAAAATTAAATAATCATTGATTTATTGACATTCGAACCATTTTTTTTACTAATTAGCTATGTATAATTCATGTAATAATTATTTGATATGAAATAAATTGAATATATTTTTGTATTGAATTGTATGACACAGTTTTACAAATCTTTGTACACAAAGTGTTTGAAAAAAAATCCTTATTGGCCTCTGTAAATGTATTTTGATTTTCAAATGGTGATCCAGGTTTCTAAAATGTGTTTCTAAATAGTTTTTGGATTCATAAATAGTGTTTTTGATCCCTTTTTGAAATTTATTTTCACCTAAGCATTGTGTGAGGCTTGGTTGAAACTTTTAGAAATTTGGTTTTCTTTGGAAAACTCCCCTTTAGATACTTCTCCCGCCTGATTGGTGTTAAAGGGAATGAGAGGTCCTTAGCATGGGATATCCCTTGTAAATTAATGGTTGAATGAAAATGGATTATTCCTTGGGGGATTCAGGGGTGATTCCTGGTTTTGTGACTCTTATGGGTGATTTTACTTAATATATATATATATGGTCAATTGTGTGGTATTTCATGGTTCACCCCTACTTTAGAAATATCTTGGGAACTTATCATAGCTATAAGAATATCCAAGAATGTTTACTACACTAGTTTAGGATTATTTTTTTGATAGTATCCCCTTAGTATGGAAAAAATCAACCTTTGGGATGGTTCCCCTCAGTTAGGTTAGGTATTGTATAATCAAGTGTGAGGGATGTATGATTGCATCATGCGTGCCAAAAGGATGGATTAGGTTTTGTATGCTCTAGATTTTCCCCTAAGAACCTAGGTATTTCTATTCATAATAGCACTTATTTATCTAAGATGGATAATTTAGGTGCCTCATTTGGTATGGTCATATGACTATTTCTTTAACATTTCCCTCTATTTTTTATTTCTCTTATGGATTTTCGTTATGGAATTGAATTTTTGGTTTATCTTTAATATTTTTATGAAAAATGTTTTGAAATATTATTCATATTTTCTATACCTGTCTCTTACTTCCCCTTAATTTTTAAAATACCCAAATCTCTCATTTTATGAAGAACATTTTTTTTAAATAAATAAGGAAATGGACAATGATTTTATTTAAAAATAAATTTGTGAAAACCCAAAATTTATTTATTTTATTTGAAACTTGCGATAAATGAATCTTTTATTTAAAGGAAATTCATGAGGAATATATTACTTGGGAATTCCTAATGTGTTTTAATACACACTCTTATACTTATATTATTTCATTTAGATTTAGTTGTAGGTTACATATTAGCCTCAATCACTATAGAGTGATGTTGAGTTTTTGGTTCAGTGAGTGACCCTCAGGGTTACACATAGATCTGTTGATTATCAAGTTTAGTTTATTATTTTAGTTTTTTAATGTTCTCCTCATTGGTTATTTTATTTACATTGGTATTCCTATTTATCTTTCCATTTCATTGTTTATTTATATTTGGAAAAATAATTGTCACTACCTCTCATTGATTCCCTTGGTGTTTGTCACCACCCCAAGACGATCAGGAACGTGCCTCCAAGATGCCATGGGCCAGATCAGATGATTGGATTATGGTTGAATTTGGTTGGTACCTTAAGAAATGGTACCAAATAATAGGTTTTTAGAGGAATTAGATTTTAGAGCACCCTTTTTTTACTTGGGTTGTCTATGTAGAAGGAGTATGACTATCAGAACTTGGGGTGTAGGCATCAGGAAGTGTTTGGTCAATATTCTCTATGATTAACCTTGTGTTTCCATGGGAAGTCGGGTTTTGAGTTTTTTTTGATTTTTTTGATTTTTTTCTCAATATTCTATGGTTTTGATAAATTTTTTTTCTTTATTTGGATTTTTTATAATTGTTTATGAGTTTTTGGTACTTGGGGAAAGAAATGGGGGTTTGGCTAGTTGTTTTCGGTGAGCTCACAAGGTCTAGAAATCCATGTGAAGCTAGGGAATGTGGTCCTAAAAGACTCTCTATGGATATAGAGTGATTATCATATTACTTCCAACTGTGGGTCCAAGTCATGCATTATCACTAGTCCCTTTTAATAAATTTTTCTGGGTATTTCCTAATTTTGAAATCATTTTGAAACCCTTATTCTAGATTGCTAAAAATCATAATTTTAAATAGTGACGACTTTGTTTCTAAATAGAAATAAACGATTATTCAAATTTTTTTATTAAATACTTGGAAAATTTACTTTTAACAAAATGAATTTTAGTATAAAGACAATTAATTTATTGAAATAGGATTTCTGTAATTAAAACCCTTAGTTTTTTAAATATGTAATGGGTTGTTTTGAAAAAAAATATATTGGAAATGAAATGGTTTTGGATAATTTTTGGGGGTTATTTAAGGGTTTTGGGAAATGTGAAATGGGAAGTGAATTTATTATTTATAACTTGGTTAGAAAGTTTTGTTTTATATAAATTTATGGTTTTGACCTTTGGTATTCTTATGAATGATCACATATATGGATGTGTGTGTGGAACTGGATTGTTGGTTGAATGTATGGATGAGTTACTGGGATGGAAAAGCATTATATATGTGTGAGGTTTCATGGAATACCATAGTTAAATTATTAAATTATCAGGCTTGTCGTTTTGAATGTGTTTTCAAAATGATATTATGATATTTTGTTGAGTGGGTGTTTTTTGATGTTTTCTTTTGTGATTTTGGGATTTACTTTTTGTGGCATTTTTTTGTATATTTGAAATGTTTTTTAAGTTGTGTTTTGAGTTTGGAATCTTGATATATTTTTATTATGTAGATTTTTTATGATGTGTTTTGGTTTAGTCTCATGTTTCTAATCTCTAGAGTATTCACCCACTAATATCTAAGACTTTATGAAGAAGATTCACAGGTGGTTCTTCTACCGTGTGCTTTTGGTTGGTCATGCCTTATCCTAATTGTCTCATTATTCCATTATGAACCTAGATCATTATGGACCTCACCATCAAGAATTCATCAATATGTTTAAATATTATAATCACTCTTCTAAGGGAAGCATAAACTAGAAAATGTTGAGGAATGGTTGAAAACCATCAAGTAAATTTTTTCTTAGCTTGAGATTCCTGAGATTCTTAAGCTCATGTTTCTACCATTATTATTGAATGTTTAAGTTGGAATTGGTGGTAGTCAATCATTAGTACCAAGCTTCAATAATACCTCTCCTGGAAATTATTCAAGGCTCCATTCATCATATTGTACTTTTATGAGGATTTGAATGTGGAAAAGGCGATGGAGATGTGCTTCCTTCAGTATGAAAATTTGTCAGTATTATATCTCTTCCCTATTTTTTGTGGATCTATTCCCTTATCTCCCAGAGTTGGATGAGTATGATTCTCTAAAATAATAAAATTTCTAGAATTGGATTAATTCTAATAATTAGTTTAGGGTGTTAGAACATAGTCTAACCACCTTTGCCGATGCAGTAAAGTTGGAGGTTCGGGTTGATGCCATGTTAGTGGGACTGCTCAAGGTAGCCAAAACTCTTTTAGTCTCTAGAAATGGTGAAGGTATATATAGTAAATAGATGATTACATAGACTAAAGTATACTATGTTGGTGGTGGAATTATGAAAACTTATGATCTTTCATCAACTTTTTCTGGAAATAGGACCCCAGTGTGTCATCAATGCAGAAAGTAGGGTCACAAGAAGATTTTATGTCCAAGTGTTCCAAATAAATGTTATGTTTGTAGACATTTTAGTCATATTTATAAATTAATTAGGGGTATCACTCAAAATAAAAGTGGATCTAGATCCACTCCCAAAAAAGTGGGTAGTACAAATAGATTAATGTGGTGCTCATTGTGAATTCTGGTTAAGGGTTTTGATGTAAGTGTTTTTTTGTAATGGATGTGTCTTGTGGTGTTTTATTTTTGATTATAATTAAATAAGATATTATGTAACTTTTTTGAATTTTTTTAATGGAAATTACTTTTTGGAAGTTCTAAATTGTTTCGTCTTAGTGTGTGAGAGAATGTTCCATGTGTGTTCTGTTCGAATCACTTAGTTCTATCTAGAATTATGTGTGTTTGTTATAGTTTAGGGGTTCGGTGTATGTTGGGTTGTGTTGGTTGAGAATATTTCTTTAATCCTAATATGGTGGGGATTCCACCATGGCCTTTGATATACACTAAAATTGAACCCATGTTTATACCCTATCTATTACCATTGGTTTCCACTTGGGAAAGTCCCTAGTAGTTATCCACTATCTTTCTAGGTAATCTAACCGTGAATTTCCCTTATTAATTTGTGAACATTTGGATCTTGGAGTTAGACAAATGGTTTTGGTGATGTTTAGGTGTTTGGCTTGTGGATTGAGATTTTTATCATTGTTGGAGGCACGACTTGATTCCTATTGTTTGATTTTGGTATGAATGTAAGTATTGTCCTGGTGGTGCTCTTGGATTTCTTTGGTTTGGGGAGTTGAATTGTGTGAGCGTGTGTTCTCTAGTCATTCAACCAAATCAAATATAAAATTTGGGGATTTATGGGGGAAAATACAGAATGGTGTGGTGAATTTTCACACTCTGGTTTATATGTTTCTCTTTTATTTTGCTTTATCATTCCATCATTGGATTTTCTATGGATTCATGGGTGTTTTAGACCAAAATTTTGGGTTTTGGCCTATTTTTCCTCTATTGGAAATTTAGTGTACATGGTTAATGGGAAACCATGTGGCCTCCTAATGTTGAGTCCTTTATCATTTCATTTTACTCTTACACAATTAAGGTTGCACTAGTAGAGCACAATTAAATTCAAATGATGTGGCTCCCAAGAGTAACCTTGTGGGTCTTGGGGTCTCCTTGGATGGGGGGTTCATGACTTGAGCATGGTTTGTATAAATCATAAAAGAAGAATGCATATGGATCATCAAATTTTGACAGAACCAAAACACATGGTTTTCACATAGTTTCCAAAACCATGTAGCCAAACCATGCGGGTGTTATGTGAGTATAGTAAGAGATGCATAGTTTGGGAACAACCTCCTAAACCATGTATCCTAACTATTCACAGTTCCAAAACTCATTAAAAATTAATTTTTTTACCATTTTTCCTTGATAGTCTTTAAACCCAAGACCCATCCCTTTCTCCCCATTTGGATTTAGAGGCCCAAGGGAGGCTCCTCCCTTCTTCCTCACACATACCCTCTTAATACCATGGTGGAATCAAGGGATTACTTCAAATTTTGGGGCTAAATATTCAATTTAATATTCTTCCTTCCACATCCTCATCCTCATTCCATTTTATTCTTTGTTCTTCTTCTTTATTGGTTCCATTGGCATAAGTTTCATGTTTCCTTTAATTTATTTTAGTTTTTTTTGTCTTGTTAAGGTTCCTATTGGGTGTTCTTGCCTATCTTAACCCTTATAGAGATTTTTTGGGGTTCTTTTGTCGAAGCACATTGAGTTTAAGGTAGGTTCCCTTATACAACGGACAATAAAATTAAATAATCCATGATTTTTTTGACTTCGACACCATTTATTGGTGTTAACCAGTGGTTTAGAATTCTTTGAATAATTATTTTATATATAATGAAGAGAATTTCTATTTGAAATGAATTTTATTATTTTTTATTAGGATTCACACACCAAGTGTTTGAAAAAAAATGCCTGATTGGCCCTTGTAAATGTGTTTTGATTTCCAAATGGTGATTTAGGTTTCTAAAATTGGTATCCAAATGGTTTTTGGATTCATAAATGGTGTGCCTGACCCCTTTTTAAAATGTATTATCACCCAATGGTTGTGGGGGGGCCCGGTTGGTACTTTTGGAAAGTGGGATTTATTTTGGACAACTCCCCTAGGGATACTTATTTTCCTTTTTTATTTTGAAAGAGAATGTGGGGTCCTAGGCATGGGACATCAGTTTTAAATTAATGGTAGAAATGAAAATGGATTATTCCTCAGGGTGATTTGGTAGTGATTCTTGATTTTTTCAATCTTGTGGTGGATTGTTCTTATTATATATATATGGTCAATTGTGCAGTATTTCTTAGATCACCCCCACTTTGGACATATCTTGGAAACCTATGACAACTAGAGGAATATGCATGAATGTTTGTTGCATTAGGTTAGGATTATGCTTTATCTAGTGTCCCCTTTGTATGGACATGCTTTACTTTGGGGATGGTGCCCATCATTTATTCTAGTTAGGGTATGACCGAGTGTGAGGGATATTTGATTACACCAAGTGTGCCGATAGATTGGACCAGGTTAAATATTTTCTTTATTTTCCCTTGTGTTCTTAGGTATTACCATATAATATGACACATTTTTATCTTCGGTGGATAATTTAGGTGTCTCATCTTGTATGGTCATTTGAGAATTTCTCCCCATTTCCCTATGTGTGGTATTTACCCTATTGTTTTACTTGTGAAATTGAATGTCTATTTTTTAAAAAATTTTATGATTTCTTTCAAATATTATTTACAAACTCACTATTTATCTCCCACATTACCTTACTTTTAAAAATACCCTAACATCTCCTTCTATAAGAAACCAATTTTTAATTCATAGGAAAATAGACCATGTTAAAAAAAAGAATTGTGCAAAAAACCTGAAATTATATATTGTATTTGAAACTTGTGATAAATGAAACATTTAGTTAAAGAAAATTCTTGTGGAATATATTAATTTTTCATGCTCACTAAGTCCTAATTCTCATTCCTATACATTTATTCATGATTTTATCTTTAGGTGAACGTTCTAGCTTGGTCTAAATCTCCATGGAGATATGTTGGGTTTTTGGTTCTGTGAGTGACCCTCAGGGTCACAAAGATATCTATTGGTTGTCCAGTTTGGTTTGGTTTTTTAATGTTTTTTCTTATTTTTATCATTGGTTATTTTATTTATATTGGGATTATAATTTGTTTTTCATCTTCATTGTTTATTTATATTGGTTAAAATCATTCCCACTACCTCTCGTTGATGCCCTTGGTGCTTTCTTCCACCCCAGGGATATCAAGAACTCACCTTGGGGATGTCTAAAGCTAGATTGGGTGATCAAATCGGTGTGGGATCAGGTTGGTTCAGGCCAGTTCATCATTTTAGTAGAACCATATTTAATAAAATTTATTATTAAATGTTTATAAAACATGATACACATCTGATAAAATATTTTGTTATAGATAAATGACAATATCATCATCCAAATTAACTTTGAGAATAATCCTTATTGTAAGCAATTTATTGGAATGATATATTATTTAATAACTTTTATTAAGAAAAAAAAATATTTTTTAGAGAAACACCTCTCTAATTCAACAAATTCTTTAAACAGTTCAAAAAATAAATCTATATTCTAATGAGAAGCATATAATAATTCACTAAAGGTTTCCATAATGCCTGTTTTGTATATGTAATTCATTATATTTTCATCGATGGAAAAGTTCAGAAAAAATAATGAGTTCTAGAAATGTTTACTCAATATTCTAAATGTGTTTGGGATAAATGAACTAGGCATAATATGTATGATTTTTGGGGATTTATATATAGTATAAGTGGGTAAATGTTTAATCCAAAAGTGGAAAAATTAGTTGGAAAGTGAAAAAATGTTTCTTCTATTAGAAAATAAATTTCATTTAAATATATAGTTATCATGAATGAGGATTAATATTTTTATATGATTGAATTTTCTAAGATTCTTTAAGTGATTGTTGAAACATCATGGAATTTCTATGTTAATTTTTTGAATTATAGAAATTATTTTTTCTAATTTGAAGAGTATGCGATACAAAATGTGTGTATTTAAAGTTTTATGAGTATATAGGTTTTAAAAATAAAGGTCAGAATTAATATATCTTGTAGTTTGTATCCCAATAATGTAGTAACAGTGTTATCCCCCCTAGGTTAAACACCCTCTGTATGATGTTATTATCTACAATCACATTCTTTCTTTATATTGATTGTGTTTATTAATAATCAACTCAATGTGTTGATGGTTATGAGGGTTTTATAGAAGAGGAGATTATTGAATAATTGTTATAGATTCATCAAATCAATAAGGTCTGTTGATTATATAGAAAAATGTGTTGGGAAGATAGTCACTATAGAGAACCCCATAAGGCTATGTTATAGGATCTTCATGATTAAAGGTTCATATTCCAGGGATAGATTATTTCTTCACCAAACTTTTGAATAATTGAGTACCTCACTGTAGGATCACATTACACCATGGAGGGTGTGTATTTAGCAATGTGATACTTTGTAGTATTTCTCCATGTGTATAAGAGGCTATGTTGTAGCATGTTATACTGTTTCATGAGGAGGTATGTAGGGGTGATCCGCTAATTTCCAAAATCCATAGATTTTTAAAGATGAATACTCCATGAGTGTAGGATACACTATAGGGGTTTAATGGGTAGGATACCACCATGATAAAGATACACCGTGAAACATAGAGAGTCTGGTTTTTCTAGTTTAAATTGTTTTGATTTCTGCTAATTAAATAAGAGTTCATGCTGCAAGAGATTGGAACTTCATAGTTAGTTTAATGAGTCAATAGGTTAGAGGAGGTTGTGGTATGATCATGGTTATTACTCATATGATCCTTATACTTGATAAAAATGGTATTTATAAAATTATGGAACACAAAAAAATATGATATTATTATCATGATAATTTATTGAATCCATCTTGTGCTCTATAATATAAGAGACTATATTGTGGTGTTCCTCGGGTCAGAGTTTCCTATACCATAGAAGGTTAATTAATTATATAATCAAGTAGTTCTAGTCAAATAATATATTTTTTATATGGAATTTATGATCCATATTTTAGGCCTTTCATGAAAATTAAATGTTTATTATTAACCACCTTTAAGTGGGAATGAAACGTGGAATGTTCTTAGAAAGGGAAAAAAATATTTTGTTTATACTAACACTTGGATAAAATTAATTTTTTTGATTACTCATAAAATGTACACAATGGTGATATAGAGGATCAAAAGGAGAATTGGAATGATATTTTTTTATACTTGATGTAAAAATTGTAATGTGTAGAATTATGAGGAGAATCTAGGAACTTTATCTCATTAGAACATCATCAAATTGTGCAAAAGACAGAAACCACTCAATGTGAATTTTTAAACACTAATTTCATGAAGTATAAGTATTTCATGGAAATATCTATGATTTCCTATTCATGATGAGTAGAAGTTCACTTTTCTCATCTCTATGAACAGTGAGATCGGAGGGTCAGTGTGATTACTATATCGTATAAACTAATCATAAGTGAATCCCTCTAGTTTTTAGTTCATATAAACAAAAAAATTTCATAATCCTTGTACTATCCCTATTAGGGGGACCAAATTAAAAATATATTGTGTTATTTATTGATTTCATTACTCATAGAGAGAAAGTTATGGAGAGAAATAGGTTTTTATCACTTTAAGAGAACAAGGTCAATTTCCAGGGATTTTTTTAAGTATGTATTACCCTAATTCACCCCCTCTTAGGGTAGTATCATTTATGAAGGACCATCAATTGGTATTGAAAATAGGATTTTGGGGAGGTGGTTTATCTCTCTTAGAATAATGGTAGTGGTAGTAGTGGTTAATCACAAATATTTTCCAATTTTCAAAGGAAGAAATTTATATTTATGGAATAACAAGTCCCAACACTACCTCAGGTCATTAGGTATATACGTTTACACAATAAACTTTCACATTATATTAGTCAATATGTAAAGTGGTTCTTTATCCAAAAGATACCATAAGAAATTGGATGTGGATGACAAGGAAATAAATGTGTTAGGGGGAGCTCTGAGAAAAGCTCTATATACCAATGTAATTTCCTATAAAACCTAGCATGATATGTGGGAAAAAATCTTGAATATTTTTTAAGATGATTATAATGTTTTAGAGGAAACTTTTCAAGTGATGTGGAATAAATATAAAGACTTGAGGAGGAATCTGACCGAAACTATAAATGCATTATTTGATCATCAAAAAGTTCTTGTAGAAGATCATTGTGGTCTTTAAGAAATTATTAAAGATCTTAATATCATTAACATAATATTTAGGATAATTCCTCCATGATTCAATGAAATTTTTTCCATTCTAGAAGATAAGGATTTAAAAGACATATAACTTGACAGCCTTCACAGTACAATAGTCATATATGAAATGAGAAATGAAATCAACAAAGTCAGGGTGATGTATATCTCACTAGAGGAATATTTACAATAAATGATGAATATTTCTATTAAATGGGGTCTATATGAAGATTAAGTCTATGATGTAACACCCTAAAACTTTAAGATATATCCCCTTTCAAATAAATCTAATCTCTTTGAGAGCTTGTGATATACGCTACCCTGAGCCGCAATTATAGTATGTGAACATTATATCTTAATAAACTATAATAAAATGAAAATTTCAATATTTAATGGTAAAAATTATAATTTAATTGGATTAATATAAACATTTAACTTGGTCAAAATAATACTAGAATGAATTTTTGAAAATTTCTCTTAGAAATATGATTTTATGATTAATTAAAAATATAGTATTTAAATATTATTGATTTTATTTATAAAAATGAATTATAATATGTATAATTAAAAATTTATTAACTATAAATTTTATCAAAATTAAGATAATAAAATATGGAGGTAAAAATGGATATTTTTAAGAAAACTGATTATTTTCTAGAAAAATATTTTTGTTTAAAAAGGTATAATGTCTGTCCATTTAAATCAACTAAAATAATCTTTAATGATGAACTGTTTAATTTAATAAATTTAGTATATATTTAACTATATGAATTTAAATCCATATAATTATTATTACAAGTCATATAGTTAATATAAGATCATATTATGCTTTAAAAACACATTTCCAGAAAAACAATTTATCGATATGTTTGCAGGTTTATTTTAAATTACATTTTACTACTCCTATGAGTTGAATTTGAAAAAAAATAATTTAAATTTTGAATTATAAAAATTAATATTAGTAAATAATATCATATTAAAGTTTTTCAAAATGATTAGTAAAAACAATAATAAATTAATTAAGACATTTAAAGTGAAAATTAGGATTTTCATATTACATGAGCTTGTGATAAAATTAATTTTCCACACACATATAATTTTTATTTGATAAATTAGGATAAATATTTATAATAATTAGGTCTACATTTTCTAATAAGGTTTATTTTATTTTATTCTTAATTGATAAATTACCAAGGATTAAAAACTAGTTACCGTGATGAAAACTAAAATGGTAAAAGTTAGTAATCTTAGAGGATAATATAATAAAATGTTGTAAAAATGTTTATTTTTATGTGGTTGAGGTTTTTATTCACCTTAAATTACCTATAATTAATTATTTATCTATTTTTAGGCAGTTTGGGTGATATTGATGTCCCATTGTTAAATAGTTTTGAGTATTTACAGAAATGACACACATCCTCAATTATAAAATAAAAATCGATTCCCTCAATTATTACCACTTATAAATACATTTGGATCGACCTAAACATGAATAATACCTCATATACATCCTTATAGACCTTATATATGATCTGGTATTCCGAAAAGAAAAACCCTAGAGTCCAGAAGAGGAGATCTAAAGGAGGTTTCATTAAGAGAAGATAATCGTCTTCAGAAATCTATTTCATTTTCCTTTTTCTTTTACAACCTTGAATTATGTATTAACACTTAAAATATAATATAAATATTATATACCATATACCAAGATATTATTATATTTTTTTATAATACATATTTATCTCCTTCTCCATCAAATGGGATCAAAGCCATCACTCATCTGTACAGTGGACTACAACCTCTCAAAATGATGTAATTTTTTTCCTTCACCGAATCACATGGATAGTAATAATGATGGAAAAAATCAATATATATGATAAATATTTAATGAAATTAATTCAATAAAATTAATAAATCTTCCACTCCCGTATCCTTTCACCCATTATGGGAATGATATTGTCGCTCAAGCATACGTATGATCTTCCATCTCCATAAGGAGATGCAATTAATTTTCAATGTAAAAACTTCATGAATGATTATAAAATTTTATATAATTAGTAATTTTAATATTTATAAGATTTAAAAAAATTATGGAGATGATATATCAATATCCAATATAGAAGAATTGGAACTTTCATAATAAAACATGAATAAGAAAATAGGGCAATTAATATCTGAAACAACGTTAATAATGAAATATTATTAACACAATGGTTGTAAAATGTTATAATATGATTATATGTGATATTAAAAATATAAATATGGGGTTTTTATAAATTAATAATATTCTTAAAACTGTTATTTATGAGGCTAAAACATGTTCAACTAAAGGGAAGCATGATGTAATAGATTCTGACTCAATTTCATTTCATTGAGGCACATTTGAATGTTATGCACTAATTTATTTTATATAGTGTATATAATATCCATTTTATATATAATATCATGAATAATTTATAACTAATGGTATTTTAAGTTAAAATTTTAATTATTTCATCAATGGGGATCAGAATTGAATGCTTCAAAGTGGTAAGGGATTTTTTCTCAATATAAATTCCATTGAGTCTTATTTGTTATTATGAACCTATTTACTTTTATGTGGTCTATATTTTCCACCTTTTATGTATTTGAAATGAATATTTTTTTCATAAATTGTTTTGTTTCAATTCATTTATATTCTTTCAATGGGTTACAATTTCAATGCTACCAAATAAGTAAGAATCTATTTTACAATCTCACATTATTTTTGGATTAATTTTATTATTATTGAAGGAATATTATCATTTATCCTTAATAAGAACCAATAATTTTCTTATAAATTGGCCATTTAAGGAGTTTATATATTTTATTCAACTATTCCTATTTTTGTTACTTGAATCAAGAAAATAATTTTTTATAAAAAAATTTGATTTTATTTCTCTTAAAATCAGATATATTTTTCATCCATGTCAATATTTTACATAATTGTTTTGAAAAATTAATTTTAATTAAACAGATGATTTATTAAGGAAATTTTATGTTATAAATGACTTTTAATAATTTTTTAAAATGAATCTTTTAATATTTCTCAAATGGGTTTTTTACAAAAAATGTCAAAAAGAATGTTTTTCACATATATAATGATAACATAATTCCTCACCACTGTAACCATTTTAAAAAAATGTAGATTATTATTAATATTTTCAATGGTTTTACAAAGAAAAATATTTAATGAAATGATATTTTAATATTTCACTTATTTTCCCTTTAATATTCCAAATGACATGATTTTATTTCAAAAAGCTATATTATCGATTAACAATATTCACCTCTCATATCTTGATTAATTATGTGATTATTAACGTTCTATTGGGACAATCAGTTTTTGTGATCATATTTCATTAGAAATATCATTTATATTAAATATCTATATTATTTTTATCATTGATATGTTTATTTTAAAACCATATACCTCTTATAAATATAGTTTTTACTTTTAATGTTATTTGATTAACCATGGAAAATTGATAAATCTATGTTATTTATAGAATGTGGAAATTTGTTGACCAGAAATATTGATTCACAAATTAAATTTATTATTAAAGATATGAGGAATGATTTAGACATGCAGTAATGTGTGGGAACTAAAATTATATTGCACCTTGATACATTGGTAGGTCTCATGAGACAAATCAGTTGCAAAAATTAAATGGATTTTTACCCATAGATTAAAACTGTCTTGTGAAAGGTATTGAAAGTATAAATATTATTATGTCTGAGATAATGATGTAAATAATTAATAATTTCATTCATTGTGAATTTTATTATTATCATCCATGTGATTATTTCATTGATATTATCCATGGAGGCATTTTTTCTCTAGTAATTGATTAATTGACATGTGTTTTCATTTATTAACATTCTATATTTATTATGCCTTATCAAATTATTATAGTCAAGTTATGGATTAATTGGAATGTGTGTTCAGTTATTTATATTTCCATAATGGTTATTCCTTATTATTTCAAGATAGATTTTAATGCCAGAAACCCTTACTGATCATTTCACCTCTCCCCTATTTTATTTCATTTCCCAACGACATGAAGAATAATTCTTTGAACTAGTTCAAGGAATCTGATTTTTTTCCATTTCTATACGTTATTTTATATTCCCAATGTAAAATGGGTATCATGTATGTATCTGATTCTCAATCAATACTAAAATGATCAGTCCTTTGGGATTTCACCCTTTGTATCTATTCCAATATAATAAAGCAGACACCAGGCCTCAGTTACTGGATTCAAGGTTGTTATAGTTGGTATCAAAAAATATTTAGTAGGATCCTTAGGAACTATATTAAGGATAATATAGATTACAGAATATAACCCTATTGTAAAATTTGATAAAAAGTATAGAAGAACATCATAATGTTTTGTTTAGGTAGATATTATATGTTTTTTTTCTGAGAAATACATCCAGGTATAGAAACTTTAAGTGGACATGATTTTGACATAGATGCATATAGGGGTAAAACCCCCGAAAAGAGTTGTTGAGTATATCTTGGCTATAATTTTGATGAATGGTGAGTGTTATATTTCAACTCACCTAGTTTTTCATTCCCAAGGCATATGATTAGGATAATTAAATTATTTATTGCAAACATTATTGTGGATTTTAAAATAAATTTATCCCTAAGGAAACCAACTTTATGATTATGAGATTAAAAATGAATAAATTTTTGACCAGTGATATGGGTTACACCAGATTTAGAATTATAAATTATAAATTAAAATTCATAATTTTATGAGCTTATCTAGTGTATTTCATTATTTAGAAATGGTTTCTATATGAAGGAATAATATAAATACTCATGTCTAATGTAGATATTTCCCTGACTAGCAAGCCAATACAAGTGGTATTGGAACTAAATAGAACAAGAATATATTTGGAAAGATTAATTAGGCTTTAACAAATAACATTTAACAATTTGAGAAACCTATAGTTCCACGGTGTGATTCTATTATGTTGGATCACTTCATGTGATATAACCCCCCGTAATTTAGCGAGACTAATAATCTAGTGGTTGCCGAGCAATGAATTAGGTCTCTTCTGAAGATATTTATAGACTTAGGAGGCAATCAAAAGAAAAAGTTACACTTGAAGTATATTTTATCAAAGGTGATACTGATCAATGGTGTCCATTGATCTTGAATACCAAGGAGGAAGAGAAAATAAATCACATGTAATGGGAATCATTTAAGGAAAAAACATTTGACAAATATTTCCCTTGTGATAAGCAAAATGAAATGAATATAATTTTCCTTATATTAAAGAAAAATGGATAGGAAAGTGTTGTGGAGTATGATGACACCTTTACAAGACTATCTAGGTTTTATATACATTATATATGTAACACAAAACGAAATATTGACCGTTTTTTGAGGTGATTAATCCATGTCTCTAAAGAGAATTAGTTTCTAATTTTTTTCATCAAATGATGAAATAGTTTTATGAGACACCAAAATAGAGAAAAGATTTTCTGGATCCTATATATTCAAAGGGAATCAAGAGGATAATAGGATGGATGATAAAAAATGGATTGGTGGAAGATGATTGAAAATGATAAATTAATGACATTGTATTGATGACCATGAAACTAATTAGTGGTTTGATAAAAAAAGTGGCATATGTTATCTTTGATGTAGTTTACAACATTTATGGATTTATTGAATATATTCAATAATATTTTCTTTTCTTTAAGGAAATAAGAGACAATTAATTTTTTAAAGCATACATGTTTTCATTATGTGTTTATGGTAATTTATGTTATTACCATGCTTCAGGTGAATAAATAACCAAGATATTTCCATATTGGATTTGTGAAATTATGAGCTACTTTATGTTTTCTAGGGATAAAATTTTGAACAAATATTTCATAATTGTTGGTTTTTTCTAAATTTTAGACATATTTTTTAGGACTCTTAGGTATTCATATGAAACTTTATGAAGCATTATATAACAAGAGATTTCGTACTCCAACTTATTGGGATGAAGTTGATAAATTGAAGCTCGTAGAACTAGAACATGTGGAGGTTACAATGGAGAAGTTAAATTCTATTAGAACCCATATAAAAGAAAATAAAAGTAGGTAAAATAGTTAAACTAAAAATCAGATGAAATATTTTTAATTTCAAATTATCTCCATAGAAGGGTGTCATAAGGTTCAGTTAGAAGGGAAAATTGTGCCCTAGGTTCATCAGAACATTTTAATTTATAAAAAAATTAGATCTATGGATTATCATTTGTAAATTCCACCAAGACCCTCTAAAGTACTTGGTTTGTTCCATATATCATTATTAAAGAAGTACATTCTAGACCCCACACATGTTCTAACATCTAAAGAAATATAATTTGAAAATGATCAATCTTACAATGAAGAGACCATCCACATTCATGATACTATAGAGAAATTATTGAAGAATCCGATGAATCGACTAGTAAAGGTACTCTGTAGAAATCATAAAATGAAGGAATGTCATGACCCTATTTTTTCAATTTAATAAATTAGAACATTTCATATAATAGTTATGGATCCAGGCACTGAAACAACTTGAGAATCTTAGCCTTAGTGATCTTGGATTTCATATTTTAAAAATATTTTTTATATTAATGTCACACACACCCTAGTTTTGATGAATAATTGGAATAAATCCCAAATGTATTCTTGAATAGAAACTTTGAGGCCACAATTATGTTTAGAATAAGGGGTTTTCCCTAGATGCAACACAATCTTTGTCAACATCTTGAGTTTTAATTAAGTGCCACCATGCGATGAAATATTAAATTAACTATTATTATTTATTAATTTTTTTAATTTATTCCAAAACTTAATTAATCATAAATATGTAGTTATGAATAATCCTAATGATAAATTCAAAACTTAAGAGATTGAGTGGAGATGTTGGGGGAGAGTGTAGAGGAGATTTTTGGTGGAAAAAAATATATCAAATAACCAGAACGATACTGTTATGATCACCTACACTAATGAGGTTCATGGATTTCAGCAACAACTATGATTCAAGATTATTTTTCCTTAGGAACTGATCCAAAATTGATGTTGGATGTTTTTTTATGGATCAATCCCTTTGAATTATCCATTCTCTAACTAAGACTAATTCCACTAAAAAACTGATTCAAGCATTGATGGTTGATTTATTTATGGTTTATTTGATTAATTGTTTGATATTCAGTAATCATTATAATAAAAATAGATCAATTCCAACTTGAACATGTCTATGGTTCATTACTCATTCTTGTTTTATGGATTTATCCTATATTTCTTTTTTACATTTATAGTGTTCAATTTATTTGGATTTTGGTTTAATGTTTACTTGGTATTCAATCATTACACAACCATTATTCCCTGAAATAGATTGATACTATGGGTTTGATTTATCTTCAGGGCATGAAATTGATGGAGGATGTTTTTAGGTGGATCAGGATGGTCTGAATATTCATGTTTCCTTATATTTTGATCTGCAGTGAATGTGTGAGGTGTCAGTGGTCCAATATGTAGGTAGAGATAAAGATTAAATTTTATGAGAAGTGATGGAGAAGGTCGGAAAACATAGATCCATGATTCATAGTTAGTATCATATTTTGATAAATGGACGATGGTGTGGGCGAAGATGTGTGATGGAACCATGGAATCTTGAAAATTCTATGATACACTATGTGTACTTAAGAAGAACATATGTTGTGTGGACCCATCTATGAAACAAGGGTTTTCATGAAAGTTCCATACCAAATTTTAGGTGACGCATTTAACAGGCCATGTAACTCATGGATGGAGGCTTGGAATGTACCCATGGGGTTCAAAGGTAGTTACATGGCCATGTACATACGCAGGTATATAAGAACCATTAGGCACATGGGCATGACCATGTGCACTAGCATGGACATGAGTAAAAAATAATGGGTTAGTGACATAGGGAATTATATGACCTAGTATAAAATTAATGGGACAAACCATGTACCTATAGTACATATTGTGTACTTCTTCCTAGGAAGTGTGAGGCCCTCTCTCTCTTTCGTCTAGATTATATTCTGTTGGGTGTGTTCCCTTTATCAGAACACTGTGGATAGTTCTCTTATTTTGGAGTGAGTTTAGTCTTAATTTTCCCCCATGAGACTTTAGTAAAACATTTGGTCCTGAGTATTAGAATTCATACCACTTGTAAGATTATAGTAGGCATCCCTCCAAGAGGCTTGGGGTGATCCTCATTCCCTTTATGTACCCTAGGTAGGGTTCATAGATGTTTTGTGACCAATACATTATAGATGGTGATACCCTATTTTGTAGGATAAATATAGTATGATCAGGTATCCCCCATGATCCATGGGTGTGATTCCCTACCTATGTATAGATATCTATTCATTATGGTGATTTTTAGTCCTATCAATTATATATCTCAGATGAGTCCTCTCAGTTTTAAAGGTTTACTTATTAGGTGGGGCCTAGTGATTATGAACTCTTAGATGCACATAAATTCTGAAAACATATCTTTTTGAGAGGATTTTGATACGTGAGTGACACCTTTAAGCCGGGAGTATAATCTTATGGATAAAAGTATAGTTGTAACCACTTTAAGACATGGAGGCTATTATGAGTAAAACTGGTTTTTTTCTTGGTTATCATTATGCCTTATATATTGATTTACATACCCAAGTATTATAGAGATAAGTACATTTTATTCTTCATTTTCGATAATTTGGGGTGTCTTAATGGGTATTGTTATACTCACCCCTTCATGGGCTCTGCAAACACATGTCATGTCTTATGAAAACAAATGTCATTTCTAGAGTCCTTGGAGTACTAAGAGCAAGAGAAGCTCAGTATTTGGGAAAGATATACCAAGTTTTATACCAGGTTTTCATTTGATAGAAGTCCCCTCCTTATGATTAGGTAGACTCTTTTGTTATTTCTGTTTGGTGGGTGTGTATTTGGACCCAATTTATCACTTTATTTACTTTGTTCACAATTTTATTGTGGTATTATATATGTTTTCATGGATTAGTATAGGTTTTAAATTTCATTCTATTCATTTTATGGGATTATAGATGTGTGTAAGTGAAAAGGTAATTTAGGATAATGACTCTAGTGTTTGGAATATAAATAATCAGTGCTGGTCTCTAGCCCCTGGCCTAATGGAGGTAGGCTTAGGGATGCCACACATGGTATATAACTAGAAAGGCCGGCCCTGGTGGGCCGAGTCATGACAATGTGGTATCAAAGGAGGTTCTACCTTAGGATTAAATCACAGTTATTTTTCTAGATTTGATATTGGTTTGGGAATTATGCAAATAGTGTTAGAGTGAATTGAGTTCATCTTTTAAGCCAGGGGTGTTGGTGAAATGGATGAAATATCCATTCATAAAGGCTCTAATCACTTACATATTGACTCAATACATCTAGACACAGGTTATAGGGAAAACATTAATACATGAATCATATAGGAATGAGTTTTGTTTTCTATATATTTATTCAGTTAGCTCCCAAGATATACTCATTGACCGTGGTATATATTTTCCTCTTATAGGATGTATTCATAATGATATTCAGAAAGGTTTCCATAGTAAGGTTGAGAGTATGACCTAATGGGTGATGAGGCCTCCAATAATGGTCCTTGTCATGAGGTTTTTATCTTTTTGAGTGGAAAAAAGGAGTTGATTCCTCCCATTGATGAATGTGTCGACCCACCTCTGGTGGTTTAGGTTGATTCAACTTGTTAGACTGAGCCATGGATGGCTCTATTGGTGCTGGATGATGATGAATATGGATCGAGTGAATATATTGGGATCCAAAGGAAGGGATATTCAAGGGTCCATGGTGAGAAAGACCCACTGACAATAGATGTGAAATAAATTCCATATAATATGAGTTTTTTATTAACAAAGTCTTTGGGGATAGTATGGTATGATGAGGTTGAGGCATTACCTTTATTGCAATAGGCATGGACATCTTGTGCGGGATTGTCTGACCCATCACACAGCTAGAGGAGAGGGAGTCGAGGAAAATCATAAGCAAAAGCAATATATGAAACATAGATGTTATAAGGGAATAAAATGTAACATAGGAGATTGGAAAATATATGGAGTTGGTAGAAATTTTTATTTATTGCCACCACAACCACTAGGTGGTCCATGCCAGGCTCCAAGAGCTGGTGGTTAGGGACAGGGGTGGCTGTAGGTGTTGGAGGCACATGAACCAGAGATTTCAGGAGTGATTCAAGGTAAAATATTTGTATTTTATATTTTTTCAATAGTATTAATAGACATGGGTATGATCCACTCATTCCTTGATACATATTTTTGCTCGATATTAGGATCTTTGGTGGAGACCTATGGTTGTGATGTTTGATATAACATCACGCCCACAAGGAAGAGGGCTAATTCCACCACTAAGACATGTTCTTATGATGTATAAAATAAAAATGTGGTAAATTTAGAGATTTCGAAAGTATATTGTGCCATGGTGTGGTGGAAAAGTTCCTTTGAATTGTGTGTTTGGGGGTTTTTTGGTGTGAGAAGGCATCGAAGTGAGCCTTAGTTGTGGTGGAAAGGTGGGGTAAGAGAAATGATAGATTCATGTGATAAGAGTTTGTGACTAGAATCTTAGAGTGTAGTTCTAGGTATGACATGCACCACCACTTCTCCAACTCCATTTCAGGAAAACAGGTAGTAAGCCATATTTCCTTGAACATAACTCCTGTTCAAGACCTAGAAATACCAATGGATCCATTTTTCTCGACACTTTGTGTAGGATACTCCTAAAAATAGGTCCAGTGATCACAAACTATCATCGATAGTATGACCTGACTATGAAAGGGGGAGATATATCCTTTAATGGAATTTTTCCATAGTGAAAGTGATACCCTATGATGTTTTCCTTAGTATGGAATTCTTTATTACTATCCATTCTCAGTTGAATATTACTAGTAAGGGTTGTAATAAGTCTAAGTTATGGGATGTTGTTTTTCTCCTTTGGTAAGAAGTGGTCCTAGGATGACCAGGATGAGCTCATGTATAAGAGGATTCAACCTCTTTATCAGTTTCCTACTATGACCCTTGGAGCCATAGGTTCTATATTCTTTCAAATTTTTGTGTTGTTGGAGGAGTGTGAGGAAATATTCCCGGAGTATGTACTATATTACCCCCCTTAGAAGTTTATTTTTGAAAATAATTTCACCATATGTGGTCTGATATTTATGTAAGAATATCGAACGGTCCCATAGAGTTGAAAGAGTTAAAGGTGGAGTTGGTGAATCTACTGAGTTAGGGATTTATAAGACCCAGTGTGTTAACTTGGGAATCCCAACATGGTTCACCTCAGAGATAGATTAGAGCTCGAGGTTGGGTGTGGATTGACATCACCTAAACTAGGTGGCTATCTAGTACAAGTATCCACCCCTATAATTAATAACATGGTTTTCCTATGATTAGGGGAGAATTGGTTCTCAGTGATTTACCTTAGGATAGGTTGTCAACAACTCCAAGTGCATGGATATTTTGTACCAAAGGTTGAATTCTAAATCCACTATGGTTTCTTGTGTTTATGGAGATACCTTCAAGCATGTTGAACACCCAAGATGTAGTTGAGAAAATTTTGAACCATATCTTTAAACCATTATATAATAGTTCATGGTATTCTTTTGTGGTGACAACCTAATGTATTTGGTGTCAGTGGTGGATCACACAATTCACTCGAGGATGGTTCAAAACATGCTATGATTGTACCCATTTTATGGTGATCTCCCATAGAGTCAGTTTTAGATTTAGGAGGTCCACTTCATAGGATATGTATTGTAAAACATGGGAGTGACAGTGGAAACAGTAAAGGATATATTAGTGTTAGTATGAGATCCACCCATGAGTGTGGTTGTGGTAGAAGATGCCTACAATGTAGTTTTCATCAATAGTTTTTGACTGAGGTGAAAAAGGAAGTTGAAATCTTTGTAGTTGTTCCATGAGGATGAGGATGGTTTAGTATATTTTTGGACAATAGTTGTTACCCTACTACGTCTTTAGCAAGTTATGGTGGTACAACTTGGAGATATCGATTGTTTGGTCTTACAGGACAAAATATCCAGTGGACATGGTCATGAAGGATTTTATAAAGGTAGGAAGTACATAATCTTTGTAAGGATGGAAAATGACACAAGAAAAACTGTGATAGTAGTCTATTAGGTGGTTTCTTTCCCTTATAAATACATAAAAAAGATATGAGGAAGTTATAAGGTCCTTTTGCATCAGGTTTGGTGGCCACATATGTTATATATTATTGCTGAGTTTGACACTCGATGTCTCACCTGCTCATAGGTAAAGACCTTGGTGCCCGAATGGAAGAGTAAATGGGATGATATCTTCATAGTTTTCTTTTTGTATTTTCAATGATTAGAGTAAGGTTACGACACAATATGCGTGATCATAGAACAACTCATCAAGTTTTCCACTTCCTAACCATATCGGATCAAATATCAGTAGAGAGTTTGGGATGCCTGTGTTCAGAGTAGGTAGTCCATATTTCTAGAATTCTCTCAATGATTATTATAGATGGTGATATTTTTGAAACATCGTGCTTAAAGAGAGGATTCATGAAAACTCTGGGGACTTAGTTTTTGGTTGAACCTAAATTTTCTACCCCAAAGAGTTATCCAAGTAAAGTGGACCATTCAGATTTAGAAGAATATACTACGGGATTGAATGTTAGATTTGAGTCATAGCTAGGATGATCATCTACCATTATAGGGGTTTTCAGATCTTAATAGATAAAACACGACCAACTATGTAGCACTATTTAGATCCATATATGGGAGACCCTATAGGACACTGTTATTCTGGTCAGAGACAGTAGGTGACAACACTTGTGGTCTAAGAGTTGGTGATAGCGATTATTTTAAAGGGGTTCAGTTAATCTGGAGGTGTATGAGAACTACCCCATAATGATATGAGTTCTTTATTGACTTTTGAAATCAAAAATTGGATTCAATGAGAATATCATGTGTTTTGTGGGATCTCCCCTCATTACGGACTACAAGGACTTGGCCAGGATGACCGACTAGCTCTGGGGTTCATAATCCCTCTTTCTAGTTACTATGTTGTGTTTTTGAGGTGATGCAATACTTGACCCAGTGACTATAGTTAGATTTAGTTCTTGGTGTCTTCTATGTTTCATAGTTGAGTAGACATGTGCATGACTTTTTTTCATGATGCCGACCTGAATGAGCTAAATGTTGAGAGTTGAGTTTCTTTTTCTGGTACATAGAGAAATTATAGAACTATCTAAAACAACCCTCTATGGGATAATGGATCCCATATGAACATGTTTGTGAGAAACATGGAAACCTTCCTAGAGAAATAATTGGTGTGGGAAACCCAGTTAAGAGATCAATTCCCCCTTGTGCATTAGATTTTTTTTCAGGTTTCAAATCCTTGAAGGTGGGGAGATTGTAGTGACCCAATTTTTTCTATATATTACATTGGAATATTTTTAAGAATATTTATAAATCCAATATCTAAGAATAAGTGATATTATGAGGCACGACGAGCCCGAAATTGATGTTTTCAAAATATTAAATATATTAATATCACACCTACAATGTTTTCTTAAAGAAGTTAAATAACTTCTAAAAAGAGTATAAAATTAGAAATATGAGGGCATTATAGAGTATAGAATGTGTGTTTTACCCTAGGCATGACATAATCTTTGTCTGCATCAGGTGTTTGGCTTGATAACCATCATTAGTGGAATAATTGAATAAATAAATTATTATTTATTGAATTGTTTAATTTATTGAAAAACCTAATTCCTCCTTAAAAATATATTGATATGACTAATACCCTAGCATGCAATATTACCAAGAATATTGAGAGGAGATATTGTAGGAGAATGTGGAGGAGATTTTTAGCAGACGACAAGAGATCATAGAATCAGAACGATATCATTAGGATCACCTACATCAATGGGGTTCATGTATTTCAACAATGAATACAACACAAGATAATTCTCCATTAGTGACTGATTTGAAATTGATGTAGGAAATTTTCTTTTTTGGATTCGTCCTGTTTAATTATCACATACTGAACAGGGATCTATTCTAGTAACACGAATTGATTTCAGAATGAATGATTGGTTTTTTCATGGATGATTTGATTAATTGTTTGATATTCATTCATAAATATATTCGAAATGGATCGAGGAAAACCTGAATATGGTTGATGTTTTTTCCTCCTTTTTGTTTTATGGATTTCCACCCTGTTTATTTGCATTTTCATCATGGGAATTACATTGGCACACAGTTTGATGAATACCCAACATTAGATCATTACACTACCTATATTTGTTATAACGTATTGATATCACAGTTGTGGTCTGGTTTTGAGTTGTGAAAAGTATTTATGATGTTCAACGGTGGATTAGGACAGTCCAATGATTCCAATTTATTTCCAATTTTATGCACGATGATGGTTTTAGGTTTCAGTGGTCGCTGTTTTGAGTAGATCAAAGGTTGCAATATAATGAGCGGTGATGAGTAAGGTCAATCAACCTAAATCCATGATCTTTATTGAGTATCATGGATGTATCAAAGTATGAAGTCTTGGGTGAAGAAGTGTGATAGAATTGTGGAATCTATAAAATTCCCGAGTACACATTGTGTACCCCAGAAGAACACACATCGTTTGGACCCATCTACAACACTAGGGTTTTTATAAAGTTAAATATCATATTCCATGTGGAATTTTTCATATACCATGTTATTCATGGATCGAATCTCAATGTGTGCCCCCAGGGTGCATGGAAAATTACACAGCCATACACACGATCTGGTACACAAGTATGACCAGACACACAGACACATCAATGAACACAATCATGTATATAGGCACATCTATGAGTGCATGAGTATGGTTTGGAAACATGGTAAGGACAAAAACTTGTATTCATTTCATAGGACACACTATGTGTCCCTAGTACATACATTTTAATTCTTCTAGGGAAGTCTGTGGCCCTTCTCTCTTCAGGGTAGATAATTTTTAGTTGAGTTCCTTCTCTCTCTCAAACCAGTTTGGGTGAGATACCTTGTTCTAGTGTGAGTTTAGTCTTAGTCCTCCCCATGAGGATTTAGTATGATATTTTCTTCTGAGTATTGAACTTCAAACCCCTTTGTGGATTAGAACATGTATCCCTCCAAGAGTCTTGAATAGATCCTCATTACCTTTGTGTTCCCTAGGTAGGGTTGTCAAAATTAAAGTGACCAACACTACAAGGGTGGTTATTCCATATCTAGTAGGATAAATCTAGTAGGTTTGGGCATACCCCATGATCCTTAGGTGTGATTCCCTACCAGTGTGTCTATATCAATTCTTTCTGATGAGACATAGTCCAATGGAGTTTGTATTTAAGAACAATCCTCTCAGTTTATAGTGAGTACTTCCTAGAAAGGTCCCAATAATCATGACCTATTTGATGCATGTCACTAGTGATATCATAGTTCATAGAGTCGATTTTCCGTATTTATAATTACCTTGAATTCTTGAGAAGAATCATGTGGCTGACAGTATTGTTGAGACCTTTTTGATACTTGGAGTCTATTATGAGTATATTTGGGCTTATTCTTGGTTATCATTCTGTCTCATATATTTATTGAAACATATATATATTGATTAGATGACTACTATTGATGCTTTATGTTCAGTGATTTGGGATGTGTTATTGGGTATTGTTATACTCAACCCAGTATGGGATCTACCCACACATGACATTTCTTATGTTGACGTAGACCTTTCTTTAGAGTCCATAGAGGATTGAGACCTAGTATATATTAGTATTTGGTCAAGAAAGGCCAAGGTTTTTACCAATGTTTTATTTTAAAATAACCCCCTCTTTCTGAGAAGGTTGTAATCTTTTGCAATTTCTTTTTGGAGCACCTGCATTTTTTCCCTCTTTATCACTTTTAGTACTTTTTTTGTACTCTGATTGTTGGATATAGATGTATTCATGAATTTTTTGTAGTTATAGTTTAAATTATTATAATTTTAAGGGAATAGAAATGTTTTAATTAATAAATTTACTTTTTTATAATGCCTACCATGTATGGGATACGCCAACATGGTGATGGTCACCAACCCTTGGCCTAATGTAAGTGGGATTGGGGTTCTGAAACTTGTCTTATCACCAGACAGACATTCTGTAGTGGGTTGAGTTGTGGCAAAGAGGAAACATGGGAACCATAAAATGTTATGAATAAGAACAAACCTCATTTTTTTATAAGGTAATATCTATGAAATTTCTATGACAAATTTTTTGTTGGAGTTTATAATGTAACTCCATGAGATTTTATGATATATTACCTTTAAAATAAATTCAATATATTTGATATCATACAATAAAAAAACACTAAGACTCAGTTATAATAAGTGATAATTATATTTTAATAAAAATAGTATACAATTCTCATTTTAATGTTTCATGTGACAAAAATTCTAATTTTATTAGATGCATATCATTTCTTAACAATTTCAAAATAATTCTAGATGGATTTATTTTTGTTATTTTCCCATAGAAATAATATTGTATGATTAATTGAAAATATAGTATTGAAAAATTTATCTTTTTATTTATAATAATATTTTATAATATGTTTAATTAAAAATTCATTAACTATAAAATTTAAAGTTATAAATATAATAACATTTGGAGTTAAAAAGGGATTTTTTTTATAAAATTGATTATGTTTAAGAAAATTATATTTGTATAAAATGAAATAATTTCTCTCCATTTTAAATAATTAAAATAACATTTAATGATGAATAATTTAATTTAAATTAATATATTATATATCTAAATATGTGAATTTAAATCAATCTAATGATGATTTCTAGTCATATAGCTAATATAATATCATCTTA
The DNA here is from genome assembly GCA_963277665.1 of Viscum album. Taxonomy (NCBI): domain Eukaryota; kingdom Viridiplantae; phylum Streptophyta; class Magnoliopsida; order Santalales; family Viscaceae; genus Viscum; species Viscum album. The sequence goes on along the minus strand of OY728123.1, from coordinate 106,942,098 downwards.
GGGTTGAAAAATTCATTTCTTGAAAAACTATTTCTCAACCCATTTTACGGGTTTATTTTAAATTAAAATTTTCAACTAATGTGAGTTTAATTTTATAAAATAGATTAAATATTTTAAATAACAATAATTAATATTAGGTAATAAGGCAAACTTGATTTTTTTATAATGATTATAAAAACAGTAAAAAATGATTTAACATTTCTAAGGTTTAAAAGGTGCTATTGTGGGTGCCCTCAATTGATTAGTGATTTTTTGGGTACTTAGGTGTAGTAGAGTGGCTGACCAATTTCATCTCTCAATGGAGGAAGTAAATTTGACAACTTATTAAAGGTATTTTAAAAAATAACATAAAACGGAATAATAACACTACTTGAAAGGATGTGAGGGGTTTTTACCATTCATAAATCTAGAAGTAGTTTCCTGGAAGAAGATTGTATAATATATATTTTTTATTTTTTTGAAATGAAGTTCGATTAAAAAGACACAACAAGAAGAAGTTTTTAGGCAATATTTAAAAGGTGTAATAAATATAACTATACCTATTCATTTACCTATTAATCATTATTATTTAAATTAATATCAACTAAATTATGATCCCTTAATTTCTTAACCCCTGAACCCTATGAGAATTAACTTTACCTCAAAGGTTAAGAGAATTAAGCCCAAGGCTATCTTCGGAACTTGCAATCGCAACACCCAGATTGGATTGATGTTTTAAGGATAACTTATGTTCAGTGGTAAATTATGGAACATGTAAATTATTTAAAATGAGGTTGAATTGATCTTAGGGATAATATTTTAACTCTACAAATTTATCCCATGTTGTCTTATTTTACCGATTAAGTTTGTGCTCTCACAATTTATAAAAATTACCAACCTTGTGTGTTTTTGTGTTAGTTGTTCAATTGCTTTATTAGTTTCTAATAATTTAAAAACTCAATTAATATATCATATTAAGTGAATTACATTATCTTATTTATTAAAAATAAATTAATGATGAAGCTTAGATGTAGATCGATTACTAAAAAAGAACTATGCTTCCATGGGTGGTGTAGTCATCGTATAAAACTTTTTCCTGTGAAATAGTTTAGAAAGGGTAAAACCCAATCTCATTTATACTCTTGATTCTAGAAAAATTATTAATATTAAAGAAAAATTAAAAAAAGGAAAATAGGGGAATAAATAAGAAAATATAAGAAATAGAAGAGGAACAAAGAAGTTTATTATGAAAACATAAATATTACAAAGCAAGGGAGAGAGGAAGGTTTCGATGAGGGGATCCTTGCTTCAAGAGTTACCCCTATGGGTATTGATAGTTCTAGAACCTATAAGGTTGTGATATAATCATCTATTAGTCCAAAATTACAGCACTTTACTCTTTGGCCAAACCTCTAAATGGGGTGCCCTAGATGTCAATTTATAGCCAAAATGGGGAGTGATTTAGAGCACCCAGTTTTTGAGATACCACTTGTGTATCAGTTTGGAGTTGGTAAATATAATTATCTAGAGTTGGAAAAAATATAAAAGTTCTAGGATAGCAGATTTACTATCTCCATGTCAAATGTGGCTTCCAAAAGAGGAAGAAATCGCGATATATGGAAGAAATACAGAACAAAATCAATGAATTCATGCAGATGTTTTCCCCTAGATAGATTGGCTCGGATGGAACCCTTAATAAACAAATTGGGCATCAGATCATTGATATGAGTTGTATCCCATGAAGTTCTGGAGTGGACCACAAAATTGCATCCCATTTTAAGTCATTTATTTTGATCAATGAGAAAAATAGTGTACATGTGTCCTTGGGCTTCCATGCAGTTTGGCCCATTTCCCTTCTGGATCATATCCGACCCTCCAAGTCACCTCCTCCTATAATGAAATCACCAAAAAAAGAATAATTTACCTTCTTAACAGTGATAAAAATTTAATAATTTAATCAAATGGGATGTGAAATTTGAGATAATATTTCTAATTTTAAATACAAAACTAGTTTAAAATAGTGATTTAGGGGTGAAATAAAGTAGTGAATTGTGATGAGATCACACCCCCACACCTCCCCTTTCTGACTTTTGAAAAAAATCTCATATCATGTCTTCCAAAAAATTGTGACAAGTAAACATCAATACCAAATCAAAACAAATTTTAAAACACATATCCTTGAGATCCAACAATTCCATACTAAGACACAAAATATATCATGCCTCATAAAAAACATTATTTAAAGTTCTCTATTTATATCATTAAATATATTTCCACTTTATTTATCCTCCCACACACAAAAAACTTACCTCACTTGAATTTTCTATTTTCAAAAAAATATCAATTCTTCAGCAATTTCACACTAATACAAACTCATAAAAAGGTCACCATAGGCTTGATAAATTCCTACATCACCACTTGATGTGATTCAAGGACATATGTTTATCATGAGGACTTTTATGGGTGGTTCTATGGTTTTCAGTTGGTAGGATTTAGATGTGAAAAATTATAAGGCTGAATGAGGAGGGATTGACTCTTTTTGAACTAAAATTTCATTAATATTTTTTAACTTAATTATGGTCTTCTCCTTAATCCCCATAACATCAATTAATGTTCACCATCATGAAAAATAAAGGAATGTGAACCCCAATTAACATTTCATAAGTACAAGTTTCAATCTCCCCAAACATGATTTTCTTGAAAGCTCCAGATAGGTACAACTTTCTCCCTCTATTAAAAGCTCCCAAATGGAACAAATTCATTTATCATGGAAGCTCCAAAAAAGGCACAAAATTCAATGTAATTATTTTATTCAGCAACAAAAACATCTCTTTAGAATTTAATTTCCCACCCAATGTAACATAGAATGTGGTATCACAACACAAGACAACATCCCTCACACTTAAGTTCAACTAGATTATGAAATTTTACTTTAAGAGTTGGTTGTATAGGGAAAATTGGCTTGTAATGTGGCTGACCTAAAATTTTGTTCATGGATTCTAAGGGATACAATGACTAAATGTTCAGGTTATGCCATTATAAAAAGGATTCATTAAAATAGGGTCTTTAATAAAAAATGACTCAATCAATTAAACATAAGTACCACAAACACTCATGTTTTGAAAGGAATAAATAAAACTATATTTAAATCAAGAATGGTTTTGATCTCTCAAGAAGTGAGATAAATGTAAAGAATATGAAAATAAGGGTTCAGAAGCCTCACAAGAATGTGTTTTTAAATATAATGACAGTGAGATGTGGTATGGGATTCAAAATTCTGAGTACTTTTCATGAAATTACTAAAGATTTGAACTAGAAACAAAGTCAATTTCAGCATTCATTTAAGCTTAGTTTATTTGGATAAATTGTTTCACTTATTGATATGGATTTCAAAAATCATTATGAGAATCATTTTAGCTCAAAGGATTCAAAAAACACACAAAATTTGAAAAATAAACACAAAAAATTTGAAAAACACACATTGTTTTTTTGAAAAACATTGAAAAATAGGAAAACAATTAAAATTACTAAACTTAAAGGTTCCCTCCACCACACATAAGATATTGAATATTTTTCAATGTGAACCTATGAGATAATATCTGCACATGAAATGAATAATTTTAAATAGGACAAAAAATAAATAAGTGAAAGGGTTAAGAACAACCTAATATGCTCAAGTGATGATGGGTCATGCAGTGTGATGAAATACACTACATTAGTATGAAGTCCCTCAATGTATTTCTTCAAACATTTCCCATTGAATATAAATCTCCTTCATGTGTCATCTTGTGTGATCTCCCCTGCACCATAAGGAAAAAAATTAGTCACAACATAAGGACCTAAACATATGGAACGCAACTTACCTGGCATCAGCTTCAGTCATGAACTCTATAAAAGGGATTTCTCTCCAACATGAAACTCTGTTTCCTTGATTATTATATCCTGATTTGCTTTAGATCTTTCTTTATAGAGCCTTGAGTTCTCATATGAAGACAATCGAATCTCCTCAAGCTCATGAATTATCAACTTCCTCTGGATTCTAGCTTTTTTCAAATCCATGTTGCATTTCATTATAACCCAATAATCCCGATGGTCAACTTCCCTGGGGAGATGATACACTTTCCCAAAAACAATCTGAAATGGGGACATAGCAATGGTTGTCTTGTATGCTGTCCTATAATCCCAAAGCGTATCATCCAAGTGCTTGCTCCAATATTTCCTATTTGGATACACAGTTTTCTCCAAAATTTGTCTCAACTCCCTATCTAAACCCTCATCCTGAACATTTTTTTGGGTTTGGTTTGATGTTGATGGTTTTTGTGACACTCCATAATTATAAATTAATGAATCCAAGTTACGATTGCATAAGTGTGTCCCTTGGTCACTGATAAAGGCCTTTGGTACTCCAAACCTGCAAAAAACTGTGCTTTGACAAAGTCCACAACAACATGAGAATCATAAGTCCTGGTGTCCTTATCCTCCACCCATTTTCTCACATAATCAACCAAAACCAAAATATACAAATACCCAAATGAACTAGGAAAAGACCCATAAAATCGATGCCCCAAACATCAAAAATCTCACAGAATAATATGGGTTATTGGGGAATCTCGTGTCTTCTAGAGATATTACCAGTGCGTTGGAAACATGAGCACGACTTACAAAACACATGAGCATCATGGAATAAACTAGGCCAATACAATCCAGAGTCCAAAAAATTTCTACCTGTCTGTTGGGGTCCAAAGTGTCCACTATAAGAGAGTGTATGACAAAATTTAAGAACATATTCAAACTCATGATTAGGATCATACCTCCTAGTAACATGGTGCCTACACATGTTCCATAAGTAGGGATCATCCCACAAATAAAATATAGAATCACTCTTTAACTTTTGGACATGATGTTTTTTAAATATTCAATACTTTCATTTGCAATAAGGTAGTTCAATAAATCAGCATACCAAGGATGCATACTTGAGATGGAATAAAGATGCTCATCGGGGAAGGTGTCCCGAAGTAGTACCTAGTCCAAGGTGTCATCCTCTAGTGTGTGAGTAATCTTACTCATGTGATACACCACTAGATTTTATGACCCATTCGTGTAGTTTATCTCAATATAAAATTCTTGAAGAAGGAGAATCCATCAGATTAGCCTGGACATGACATCTGACTTCTTCCATAGGTACCATAGAGCTGCATGGTTAGAAAAAACAACCACTTTAGAGCCTAATAAAAATGAATGGAATTTATCTAGAGAAAATATAAGAGCAATAAAATCCTTTTCTATAGTTGTGTAGTTTTATGGGGCGGAATCCAATATCCTTGATGCATATAAAATCACATGTAAATGTCCCTCCTCCCTCTGAGATAAGAAAACTCTGACCACAAAGTTGGTGGTGTCACACATAAGCTCAAAAGGAAGCTCCAACAGTGGGGGATGTATGATAGGTGGAGTAGTAAGACATTGTTTTATCTCATCAATGGAATTCCTACAAGAATCATCAAATACAAAATCAGAATCCTTTTGATGTAATCATGATGTAGGAAGAGCAATCTTACTAAAATCATTGATGAATCACTGATAAAATCATACTAGCCCTAGGAAATATCTAACATCACACACACATAAAGGATAGGGTAAGGATGAAATAATGTCTATCTTAGATCTATCAACCTCTATCCCATGTTTTGACACTATAATCCCAAGGACAATGCCATGACCTACCATGAAATGACACTTTTCAATGTTCAAGACAAGATTCTTCCCAATATAATGATTCAAAACCTTTCCCAAACTAGAGATACAATCATCAAATAAATACCCATACACTGTAAAATCATCTATGAATACCTCCATGAAGGTCTCAATAAAATAAAATAATATAATCATCATGCATCTCTGGAAGGTACCTGGGGCATTGAAATGTCTAAATGGAATCCTTTAGTAGGCAGACATATCGAATGGACAAGTGAATTTTGTCTCCTCCAGATCCTCTAGAGAAAGAGGAACGTGAAAATATCTAGAAAATTTGTATTTGAAATAGTAGTGTGTTTTCCCAACTAGTCTCTTAAGCATCTGATCAATAAATGGGATCAGAAATGGTCTTTACGATTGGAATGATTTAGTTTCCTATAATCAATACACACTCGCCAACTATTTTTCGCCCTGATTGGAACTAACTCATATTTCTCATATTTCACAACTGTAACACCACTTTTCATAAGAACAACTGGAATAGGACTTACCTACTGATAATATAAAATCGGATAAATTATACTTGCCTCGAGAAAATTTTCATCCTCATTTTTAACAACCTCCAGAAGGGTTGGATTGAGTCTCCTTTATGGATGCCTCACTGTTTTAGCCCCATCCTCCAAAATAATCCTATGCATGAAAATAGAGGTGATAATACCTGATATGTCAGCCAAGGTCCACCCTATTTCCTTAAAGTTCTCCCCCAAAAGATTCAAAAGTTTTTCTTCATGTTCAAAAGGAATATTATTTGCAATTATAACAGGTAATCTCTCTCCACTCAATAAGTATGAGTATTTGAAATTTGGTGGTATTGGATTGAGATCCAATGAAGGGGGGGGGGTGTATGGATAAAGACATTGAAGGAACATAAATATGTACACAAAGAGCATTAGTATCAGAATAGAAATCATCACAATTAGAGAATAAAGAATCAAATTCATCAGTATACTCAATAGCCATGTCATAATCCAAGTTCAAATGATCAGAATATGATCCTATTTCAAAATAAAATCTAAGAGTGTCTAGTGAATTAGAAATAGGTTTGTAAGTACTCTTAGAAATCAAACTATAAACAATACTCATAATCTCTATAAGTATAGAACAATCAAATTCCATGGGGTTTTTATTTGGTGATTCAAAATAGGTGATAACAAAATTAGAATGGTCTTCTGAGGGGTACTTCATGGAGTCCATAATATTAAATATCACAACCTCATCCACAAAATCCTTGGAAAGTGTACCCTCATTGACATTTATGATAGTTTTTTTAGTTTTTAGGAAGGGTATACCTAAGATAATGGGAGTGCATGAACTTACTTGATCGTCCTCCATTTTAAGCACCTAGAAATCTGCTGGAGAGATCATGTCTCTTACCCAAACAAGTACATCCTCAAGGACTCCCACTGGATATGCCATAGCTCTATTCTCTAGTTTTACCACCACTCTTTTTGGTTTCAACTTAGAAACCAATAAATAAGAGAATTCAGAGTGAGGCATAACATTTATAGAAGCTCCTAAATCACATAAAGAATCAGTAATGTTCAACTATGCTATGTTGCAAGGGATGTTGAGTATCCTGAGATCCTTTAACATTGTTTTAATTTCTAGAGTTGGTGTAATAACTACTGACACATTCCTTCCAAGACTGATCCTCTCATTTCACTTGATCCCTCTTCGATTGGTACAATGTTTTTTTAAGAATTCCGTATACCTTAGGATTTTCTTAATAGGTTCAAGTAGAGGTATTTTGATCTCCACACACATGAATGTATCCAAAAATTCTTTTTTTGCATCGCCTCATTAATCATATTTTTGTTTTGGACAACTCTATTTAAAAAAGGTAGGGGTTTAGGAAGGATATCATCAATCATTTTCTTACCTTTATCTTTATCTTTGGGTTCCTCATCACCTAGTTTTGAATGGGTCTTCTTTGGAGTTGAGGTTAATCCTGGTGGAACTATAGGTTCAGATGTATCAGTTTTTTTCTTTAAACATCTCAATGTGATGGCACTGACATTCTCTTTGGGATTTGGAGTAGGTTGGGATCGTAGATTTCCAGAATTATTACTTACCATTTCATGGAGGGCAGTGGAAATCCAGCTCATTTGAGTCTTCAACTCCCTCATTTATGAACCTTGACTCTTCAACTCATTCTATTGATTAAGAAAAATTTTCTTCAAAAGGTCATCAGTGTAAGAATATACCTTTGGTTGAGAGTTCACTTTTTGTTGACTTGTTGATGCTTGAGCTTTAAATCACCATTGGGGTTGTTTGAAACCTAGTGGGTACGGTGGAGGATGTTTGAAATTTTATTAGAAAGGGGACCTTCATTGTTATTAAGATACATACCTAATGTCTGATTGATCTATCCACCATTGGTTTTATGTTGGAGAAAAAGAATCATTATTTTTTTGGGGATATAGTTGTTACTGCTGCTGATATAGTCTCCCAGGAAACCCTACTATGAAATCTTTTTTTTCTTCTAGTTGGGGGAAATAGTCAGTTGGGTGGCTTGTATTAGTGAAAAGTCCACAAGGCCTTGAAGGAATGGGTTGATATGTATTTTGGGCCAAATAAATTTTCATCGCCATAGTGTTCAATTATTATAACTTGGTATCAATCGAATGACTCTCAAGAGAAGGAATTACTTGATTTACTCCCTTGACATGTGGTGTATCTTGATTACCAAATTGTTTGGTGTTTTGGGCCATCTTATCAATCAACACACGTGCACCTAGTGGTGTTTTGTCAACCACTTCCCCTCCATCTACGACATCCACCATGCTTCTCTCCATAGGTGTGAGTCCTTCAAAGAAGTATTCTATGAGGAGTTGATCACTAATTTGGTGATGTGGGAAGCTTGCACACAACTTCTTAAATTGCTCCCAGTACTCATACAATGACTCCTCTTGGATTTTCTTGATCCTAGAGATCTATTTTCTAATGGATGTGGTCCTTGATGCAATAAAAAATCGTTGCAAGAAAAGATGTTTCAAATCGTTGAAACATGTTACATCTTCATGTTGTAAATAATAAATCAAATCCTTCGCAACTCCATCAAGTGAAAATGAGAATACTCTTACTTGGATTTGATATTTAGATACATTTCTTGGTTTAAGGGTTGAGAAAACCATATTAAATTATTTTAGGTGTTTATTGGGATCCATACCAGATAATCAATGAAACATTGGAAGAAGATGAATTATCATATATTTCAATTCAATTTTTGATTCAAGATTTTGGTACACAATACAATTTGGTAGATAATTAATGTCTAGTGAAACTAACTCTCGAATGGTTCTATTAAGTTCATTTCCATTATTTTCAGCCATTGGATATTGTTTTAGGATTTATATAAAAGTGTTTCGAATTTATATGTTCTTGGAGTTGAGAAATTTACTAACTATTTGAATGTTGAAACATCCCATAGATCGAGAATGTCTGATTCGATCCCTAGGGATGCATTAAATCTCAAGGTCAAGATCTAAGATATCATCGAGATTAGTTCCTGTCATAAATCAAATAAAAATGTAATGAAGAAAATTGGACCATAATAAAATAAAAGATAAGAAATTTTATTTGATTGTCTAAAAAGAAGAAGAATAAAATAAAAGAAAGGAAAAATTTAGATTGGGTAAAGAAGGAAGAAATAAGAGAATAAGAGAATAAAATGTAAAATAAAATAAATACCTCTAATTGGTTGAAACAATTACATGACTATTGAGAAATGGTTCAATTTAAGGAATAGTCGTGGGCGCCCTCAAATAATTTGTGATCTTTTGGGGTACTTAGGTGCAGCAGAGTGGTTGACCATGTTTGTCTATCAAAGGAGGAAGTAAATTTGATAACATATTAAAGGTGTTTAAAAAATAACATAAAAGGGAATAATAACACTAATTGAAAGGATATGGGCGGTTTTACCATTCATAAAACTAGAAGAAGTTTTCTGGAAGAAGACTGTATATTTTTTTAAATGATGTTTGATTAAAAAGACACAACCAGAAGATGTTTTTTACACAATATTTAAAAGGCATAATCGATCTAACTATATCTCTTCATTTACTTATTAATCATTATCATTTAAATTAATATCCACTTAATTATGATCCCCTAATTTTTTAACTCCGAACCCGACGAGAATTAACTTTACCACAAAGATGAATAGAATTATGCCCTAGGCTATCTTTGAAACATACAATCGCAACACCCTTCTTTGATTAATGTTCTAAGGATAGATTATGGCTAGTGGTAAATTAAGGCAAATGTCCATTCTGGAAAATGAGGATTAATTGAGTTTAGGGATAATATTTTAACTCTACAAATTTATCCCGTGCGGTCTGGTTATACCGATTAAGTCTGCAGTCTCACAATTTACACAAATTCTAGACCTCACATGTTTTTGTGTTAATTGTTCAATTTCTTACATAGTTTATTCTAATTTAAAAAAATAATTCATATCTCATATTACGTTAATTACAGTATTATATTTATTCAAAATATATGAATGAAGAAGGTTAGAGGTAGATCTATTACTAAAAATAAATATGCTTCTATGGGCAGTGTAGTCATCGTAGAAATGTTTTTCATGCGCAAAGGTTTAGAAAGGGTAAAACCCAATATTGTTTCTACTCTTGATTTGAGCACAATTAGGAAGATTAAACAAGAATAAAATAGATTAAAATAGGGTAATAATGAATAAAATATAAGAAATATAAGAGGAACAAAGATGTTTATTATGCAAACATAAATATTACAATGCAAGAAAGCGAGGAAGGATTTGATGAAGGGATCCATGCTTTAAGAGATCCCCCTATGAGTATAGGTAGTTACAGAACCTTTAAGGTCGTGAGAGGACTCCACTATAAGTACAAAATGGCATAACTTCACACCTAGTCTGAACTTCCAAATGGGGTGCCAAAGGTGTCAATTTACAGCCAAAATGGGGAGTGTTTTTGGGCACCCTGTTTTCGAGATACAACTTGTGTATCAGTTTGGAGTGGGTAAATTAAATTATATTGTAACACCCCAAGCATCCACAATACACTTATCTTTGAATAATACAATAGCATGTGTTGTATGCAACTTCGAGTTCTAACACACACCACAACCAATCAAACTTGCCATTATGAATAGTAATACCCACTATTTGGAATTTTATAAATTTTATCTTTAAAAATGAACTTCATTATTGGATTCGGAATATCAAAATTAGAATAGGGTGAATTTTTGGTATTTTTCTAAAAACATTCAATTTTTGATGAATAGTGAAAAAACACTGAGTTATAGTTTAAAACCAATTTTTTATTTAAATAATTTTTTATTTTATTTAAATTAATTTTAAGTCAAAATAGAAACATAATACCTATATTAGTTCAATGTAATTCATTGGATTCAGTTTATAATAATTTTAGATATATAAAAATTTTATTGAACTTTTCACAGTCTTTTACCCATCTCCTAGGAGAATATGAAAATTCACATAAAACATAATTTTACCTCTTCTTTGATGGGAATTTCAAAAATTTGAGAGAAAATATTAATATCAAGGGGTAAAATTTGGTTCAATAAGATACAAATAATTTTTGGTGATAGTAACTTTTTACTTTTATTTACCACGGTTAAATGTAAATAGGGTAATTAAGGGTAAAAATGATATTATTATTACCCTAAAAAATGTCCTAATTCTATTATCTAAGTATTATTCGACCAAAAAAAACCTTAGGAATAAAATATGAACCTCTTTGGTCCACTTGGATTAGATTAGGACATTTATTATTAGTAAATTCAAAGAAAAGTTAAAAGAGTAAAAATTTTAGTTTAATAACTAAAATATTTTTAATATAGGATTATACATAAAATAAAGTTGATTATAAATATTAATTAGAAATATAAAAAGATTTCATACATAATTATATTTTATTTATAATTTTTAGACATTAAATAATTTAATTTATTTATGACATAATGGTGATGCAGTAATTACCTAATTAATGAAATATTAAAATAATTGACATTATAAATATCAAAATAAATGTAATTTGAGACTTTTTTTGAATTAAAATAATTTTATACGTTAAAATATAATATTAGGGTTGGTTAGATTAAAATTCTTTGAAGTAATAATGCTGTTATGAATTTAGAAAAAACAAAATACCAAATAGTGTCAAAATTGACATAAAAGAGTTTTTAAAACAAATATTATATTATTAATTCAAATTATATTCCTAAAAATCTAAGTTTCAGAAAAAGGTCTTATATAATGGTATTTGTATCATTAATGGACCACTTGGGGTCTCTTAGAAGTATATTGTAAGTTTATAACTATATAATAAAAAATACAAAGAGACATGGTAAATGTCAAACTATTTAACTAAGAGTTAAATCAATAGGATAAAGTCAATATAGTAACCCAAACTGCCTAAAACCTATTGGTTGAGTGTTTTTAGACCTATCCCCACCTTAAAATTTAAATAATCCACTTTGGAGACATTAGAAACTGAATATTAAGTTTTTATAAATTAATATTTCTAGCTTTTCCAAAGGTTCCCCTCACCCCTCTTATAAAAAGGCACTCCCCCTTATCTCAAATTCACACCTTCAAAGCCTTTTGGATCGGCTAAAACCTTCCCCAATATTCTATAAAATTCACTCATTTCAACCTAGAGGCTGTATTTTGATTAGAAAACCAACCTATGGAGCCCTTTTGATCAAATCAAAAGGAAGAACCCGAAGAAAAGATAATGTTTTCACCACCCTCTTTCAAGTTCCTTTCTTCTTCAACTTCTTCTTTCATTGTTATTTAAATTATAAAATAACAACTCTAGTATATTATATATATTTTGATGTTATTATAAATATGTTTCAACCATATTCAGTATTCTATCCATCCTTTGAATGACATGTCACCATACGTGCGTACGTATGACTTACCGTCCCCACGTCGTGGTGTAATTGTTATTCAAAACATTATTATTTGGATGGGTATGATAATGATTTGAAATTGAATTAAATAATAATTATAACATTATAATTATTCTATATATATGATATAACATCCAATTATTTATATTTTTCTATCAAAAGAATGATATTGTCGCTCGTGCGTACGTACGGACTACCGTCTCCACGAACGTGATGAGATTCATTCCCCATCGTATAAATTCATGTATAATTATCATTTTATGATTCAAAATAATGTTTAAGGACTTTATATCATTATGGATATGAATAAGATACAACCTATCAATAAAAAACACGGCTTCTGTAACAAAACATATAAAAGAAAACGAGTAAGTTAACACCCAAAATGACGATAATAATAAGATATTATTAACAAAGCAATGTTAAAAGATCATATATGATATCATATTAATGTATATGATTCTTGTATAATTTAATATAAACTATTTCACCATTATACATAAGGTTAATATACCCTCAACCATGGAAAATTACAAGGTAAGGGTTTATTTCACAATCTCTTCATTATCCGAGGTTATTTATATGTAATTATCTACTGGGACCTCTTTATCATCCAGATCCATGTTTCTTAAAAATTTATTTCAATTAATTCTTACTATTTTATAGGCTATGGGTTAAATTAATTTATACCCTTGTTTAATTTTTATAAGATGTTTATAAAAGAATCCTTCCGTCGCTTTCCAAACAAGGTCCTTTTTAACCTTTTCGACAAAATTAAGGTAAGAATGTCTTTTTTTAACTTATACGGAGGGTGCGGCTATTTTCCGCCATTATAAAATCATCTAAGCTTCCCTTAAAATATTATAAGAATATTTTCAAACTAAATGTTTTATTTTATAATTATGTGGCTTTTAAATTATTTCATAAAAAGATATATTTCTCTCAAATAGTTTTGATTTCATCTATGTCAACATCATTTGATGGATTTTAAGCTTATTTGAAGTTTATTTATTATTGTACAAAACATTCATATAGTATTGAAGGTTTTGTGATATTTTTAACTGTGGATGTGTTATTTTTATACAATTCATGATTTATAGAGAAAGTATTGACATTTCGTATTCTAGTTTTAATACGAATGTTTATGTTATGTTTAAACCTGTTCATATGAGGAATGCATTGGACTTTATAAGTTACGGGTGGAGCCCGCTATAGCTCCTTAATTCATCGGCAGGTTTCATGAGACAAACTAGTGTCTTGGAATAAGGCCTTGACAAAATCTTATTTGTAGTCTTGGCACAAGGCCTTGACTATGTGGTTATGATAGTCTATCATTATGCATCCTATCATTATGAAAGTGGTTATTGATATTGCACGTGATTATTTGACTAGTAGAATATCCATGTGAATAAGTAAATGGAATTATTTCATTTTATTTCTGCCATATTCTGCTGAAATTCAAGTTTAAAAGGCTTTTGTTTTAGTCGTACATTGACTTAAATGTTTATGCTTATTTATGAAAGTTTCCTCTATATTGTTATCCTTACTGAGCATTTGATCTCACCCCTTTCTATGTTTTATTTTTCCCAGGATGTGAAGAAGAATTTTATAAATGACTTGTAGGGATAGTATAAGGGGATATGAGTGTGGAGACAAAATGTTTTTGTAGTATTCACTCAATGATGTAATGTAAACTTTATGAATTTATCTAGTTATTCCATGTTTACTAAACTAATCGGTCATTCGAGACGTGATATTTTGTGATCATGCCAATGTTATTTAATAATACACCGACTCTGGGTAACTGGGGTCGGGGTGTTACAGTTGGTATCAGAGGAAGTTGAGTACAAATCGTGGGATCTAGATTCAGATAAACTCTAATTAGAGCACATATACCTAAGATGTACTTTTTGGATTAGTATAGAAGAACTTCCTAGAATTTTGGTATTGTAGAGATTTTATGAGTTTTATGAGAAATACATCCCCGTCTAGATATGATTAGGTAGAGGCAGCTCTGGCATAGATGTACCTAGGGGTAAAACCCGATAACACCACTTTGAACTAGACTCAAATGGGAACTAGTGCACGACAACGGGCCATGCTGCACTCTTGGTTACGACACTCCTGGGGGATTTGCTTATGATAATTCTCATTTTCTTTACAAACCATCATAAAAGGTTTATGAGTATATACATCCTCAAAGAAAAAAATTTTATGATTATGGATTATATCCATAAATTGTTCAATTTTTTTAAGTGTTTTACAAGTTTGGATTTATGTATTTCGATTCATAAACTAATCTAGTTTATGCCATTGTTTATAAATGGCACCTAGTGGAAGAATTGGAAACCGTATCAATGCATGAACTCCATGTAGTGATTTCCCTCCGGCTCAAGATAATTATAGTGGAGGTGGTGATGCAACTGGTGCTGATCAGCTAATCGCCATACTGGGACAACTCACTCAGGTTATGAATAATAACCTTACCCATATGGAGCACCCTGATCCATAGTGTGGAGGATCAATGTTAGATAGCTTCATGAGGAAACAACCACTAACATTAAATTGGAGTGCAAATCCCTTAGTAGTTGAGCAATGGATAAATTACTTAGAGAAAATATTCCATGCCTTGGAGAGTAGTGAAAGGGAAAAAGATATCATGATAGTTTATCGCCTCACTGGAGATGCTGATCAATGGTGGTAATTGATTCAAAACATGAAGGAAGATGATGAAGTATCAAATATGGAATATAGGGAGTTCAATGAGATTTTCATAGAAAAATACTTTCTTTGTGACCATCGAGCTGATATGGAAAGACAATTTCTGAGTCTGAGGCAAAAGGAGGATGAGAATGTCGCAAAGTATGAGGCTAACTTTACAATGTTAGCGAGGTATGCTGTAGATTATATATGTAACCCAAGAAGTAAGATTGATCATTTCTTTGATGGGTTAAAACCGTTTCTCCATCAAGAATTAGTCCCACAAACCTTCTCGATGTATGCAGAGATTGTCTCATGCACTATCAAGACAGAAAATGAATTCTCTATGTCTTACAACTTTAAAGGAAAGCGAGAGAAGAAAAGATATGCTGATGACTCTGGGAATGGAAATAAGGGGAAGAAGGGAAAAGTTGAATATCCATCCTGCAGTAAATGTGGGAAGAACACCCTGGTACTTACTTGAATGGAATGGGAGTCTATTACAAGTGTGGTGAAAAAGGCCAAAAAGCTCGTGATTGCAAGGGGAAGAAAGAAGCTACCGATGTTCAATGGTACAACTGCAGGGAGATGGGACATTATCCAAATGAATTTCCTAAGCGTAAGGGGAACTTACCTTAGAAAAGGCCAAGGGATCAAGGCCAAGCTTATGTTATCACTACTACTGAGGTTGAATCTCTGAAAGACTTAGTGGTAGGTAATTTAATGGTTTCTTCATGTTTATCCAATGCTTTATTTGATTCTGGATCATTACATTGTTTCATATCTTCCCAGTTTGCTAAGAAAATTAGAAATTTCCAATTTTATTTAACAAGGTAGTTTTCAGTTAATACTCCTAAGGGAAGTCTCATTGCTAAAAAGTTTTGTGGATCCGTTCCCATTAGGGCATATAAATGTTCTTTATCTGCTGATCTCATCATCATACCCATGATTGAATTTGATATAATCATAGGTATGGATTGTATTTCAGACCATGATGCGAAAATTTATTGTAATAATAAGGAGGTTACGATTTTTGATGATGATGATAAAGAAAACCTTATATTTAGAACATAATCATCACCACCTGATTCTTACTTAGATCCACCCCAAGTAGCTCAACTAAATTCAATTATTAGAGAGGAATAGAACGAAATAACTTTGGGTAAGGAAAGGAATGTTCAAATAGAGGATGTGCCTATTGTTAAAGAATATGTAGATGTGTTTCTGGAAGATTTACCTAGACATCCTCTATAACGAGAAATTGAGTTTTCCATTGATTTAATTCTTAGTTCAATGCCTATATTGAAGACCCCTTTATACAATGGCCACTGTGGAATTAGTTGAACTAAAGAAAAAACTAGAGTAATTGAGTAATAAGGGATTTATTCACCCTAGTGTTTCTCCATGGGGAGCCCCTGTCCTTTTTGTTAAGAAGAAAGACGGATCTATGAGGTTATGTATCAACTATAGGGAAATCAATGCTATAACAATAAAGAACAAGTATCCCCTACCTTGTATTGATGATTTATTTGAGAAACTGCATGGAGATCAAAACTTTTCAAAGACTGAACTTTGATCTATATACCATCACTTTTGTGTGAAGAAGGAAGACATTCCGAATACAACATTTCTAACCGGGTATGGGAATTACGAGTTTACAGTAATGCCTTTTGGATTGACTAATGAACCCTCTGTATTCATAGATCTAATCAATAGAGTTTTCAAGGAATATCTCGATGATTTTTTGGTGGTATTTATTTATGATATCTTGTTATACTTCAAATTCTTTGAAGATCATGAAAATCACTTGCGCATTATCCTGAAGACTCTTAGAAGACATGAATTATATTGGATGTTTTGTAAGTGTGCATTTTGGATTCAAGAGATTTATTTTCTTGGACATATTGTCTCTAAGGATGGAATCTCTGTTGATCCTTATAAGACCAAGGAAATACAAGAATGGCCATCACCAATGAGTATAACTGATGTATGTAGTTTTATTGGTTTAGCAGGTTATTATCAACGTTTCATCCAGAATTACGCCCGATTGGCTAACCCATTAACAAAGCTCACACATAAAGGGGTTAAATTTGTTTGGAAAATAGAGTGTGAAGAATGTTTTGAATAACTGAAGAAAAGATTTGTCAATGCCCCTATATTTACTCTACCATCGGGGAATGATGGGTTCGTTATTTATAGTGATGCATCGAAGAAAGGACTTGGTTGTGTCCTTATTAAAAATGATAGGGTTATTGCCTATCCATCACGACAACTAAAAATTCCTGAGAAAAACTATCCTACTCATGATCTTGAGTTAGAAGCTATTATCTTTTCCTTTAAGATTTAGAGACACTATCTCTATGGTGAAAAATGTGATATTTATACTGATCACAAGAGTTTGAAGTATATTTTCTCACAAAAAGAACTCAACATGAGGAAAAGGATATGGATTGAACTACTCAAGGATTATGATTGCATGATACACTACCACTAGTGGAAGGAAAATAAGTTGGAAGATGCTTTAAGTAGAAAGGATCATGATGTTTTGACCAAGATGAGAGTTGAGAGGGATCCTATTTTCATGGATCTATTAATGTTGGATATGAGAATAACCATGGAAGGTGAAAAATCGATACTTTTCCAAATGGTTTCAAAACCATATTTACTAGAAATTATAAAGAGTTCTCAAACCGACGATGAAGAATTTCAAATGAAGATTAAAGATGTGAATAATGGGAGATTGAATGACTTTGTGAAGATGGAATTTTGAAATTTGGGAAGAGACTTTGCGTTCCCGATATACCTGATCTAGAAAGGGAATTTTTTGGACGATGCTCATAGTTCCAATTTCTCTATACACCCTAGAAGCACCAAAATTTATAGAGATTTTATGGAAAATTTTTCGTGGGACAACATGAAGAGGGAGATTGCTGATTTTGTGTCAAGATGTATGGTTTTTCAACAAGTGAAAGCTGGAGGGCAACAAACTGGTGGAGTATTGAAACCTCTTCCCATACCCGAGTGGAAATGGGATAATATCACAATGGACTTTGTCATTGGACTACCAAAGACTCCTAGAAGGAACGATGCAATATGGGTCATTTTTGATAGTCTTACCAAGTCAGCACATTTTCTTGCTATAAGGGATGATTTACCACTTGAACGTCTAGCAAGACAATATATTTATGAAGTTGTGAGACTTCATGGAGTACCCCTATCGATTGTTTCTGATAATGATCCCCATTTTACTTCATTATTCTAGAAAAGTCTTCAGAAATCCCTGGATACTGAACTTCGTTTGAGCACTGCATACCACCCACAAACTGATGGACAATCAGAACGTACTATTCAATCCTTAAAAGACATGTTTAGATCATGCTCACTTGAATTTCAGGGTATGTGGGATCAATATTTACCTCTGGTAGAATTTTACTATAACAATAGCTTCCATTCATGTATTCGGATGGCACCATTTGAAGTGTTATACGGAAAGAGATGTCACACACCAACCTGTTGGGATGATGTTGGTGAAAGATACCTCGTAGGCCCGGAACTGGTGGAGGAAATGATGGAAAAGGTAAAGGTAATCCAGAACCACATCAAAGCATCTCAAAGTAGGCATAAGAGCTATGCCAATAACCTAAGGAAGGATTTGGAATTTCAAGTAATATATCATGTTTTATTGAAGGTATCTCTATGTAAGGGAGTTATACATTTCGGTAAGAAGGGTAAATTGAGTCCCAGGTACATAGGACCATTCGAAATTCTAGAACAAATTGGGGCTTCAGCTTATCGTTTGGCAGTGCCGCCAAATCTCTCCAAAGTTCACGATGTGTTCCATGTATCACTAGTGAGAAAATACATTCCTGACCCAACGCATGTACTCACATATGAGGAATTAGAACTGGAACCCGATATGTCTTATTGCGAAGATCTTGTTAGTATTCTTCATATAAGAGAACACGTGCTGAGAAACCGGATGACTTGTCGGGTGAAAGTTCAATGGAGAAACCATAAGATGGAAGAGGCAATGTGGGAACTAGAGGAACTCATGATGAAGAACCACCCGAGTCATTTTATGAAGTAATATTCTAGAAATTTAGGGGATGAAATTATTTGAAGTAGGGGAGAATGTAACACCCCAAGCTTCCACAGTACGCTTCTCTTTGAATAATACAGTAGCGTGTGTCATACGAAACTTTGAGTTCTAACACACACCACAACCAATCAAACTAGCCGTTATGAATAGTAATACCCACTTTTTGAAATTTTATAAATTCTATCTTTCAAAATTAAATTCATTTTTGGATTCGGAATATCAAAATTATCCTAGGGTGAATTTTTCATATTTTTTTGAAAACATTAAATTCTGGTTGAATAGTTGAAAAACACTGAGTTATAGTTTAAAATCGAATTTTTATTTAAATAATTATTTTCTTATTTAAATTTATTTTAGGTCAAAATATATACGTAATACCTATATAATTTCAATGTTATTCATTGGAGTCACTTTTTAATAATTTTAGATATATAAAAATTTTATTGAACTTTTCACAGTCTTTTACCCATCCCCTAGGAGAATTTGCAAATTCACATAAAATTTAATTTTACCGCTTCTGTGATTGGAATTTCAAAAATCCAAGAGACACAGTTAATATCAAGGAGTAAAATATGGTTCAATAAGATAAAAATAGTTTTTGGGGAATAGTAACTTTTTTACTTTTATTTACCACGATTAAAAGTAAATAGGGTAATTAAGGGTAAAAATGATATTATTATTATCCTAACACATGTCCTAATTCCATTGGATAAGAATAATTCAAGAAAAAACAACTTTAGGAATAAAATATGAACCTCTTTGGTACACTTGGATTAGATTTGAATATTTATTATTATAAAATTCAAAGAAGAGTTAAAAGAGTTAAAATCAAGTTTTAATAACTAAAACATTTTTAATATAGGGTTATAAAGAAAATAAATTTGATTATAAATATTAATTATAAATAAAAAAATATTTCATAAATAATAATATTTTATTTTTAATTTTTAGACATTAAATAATTTAATATATTTATGACATAATGGTGATTCAGTAATTACCTAATTAATGAAATATTAAAATAATTGATATTATAAATATCAAAATAAATGTAATTTGAGACTTTGTATGAATTCCACTAATTTTCTAGGTTAAATTAACGTTTTAGGGTTGGTTAGATAAATTTTTTTGAAGTAAAAATGCTGTTATGAATTTATCAAAAACAAAATACCAAATACTATTAAAATTGACATAAAAGAGTTTTTAAAACAAATATTATATTAATAATCCAAATTCTATTCCAAAAAAATCTAAGGTTCGGCCAAAGAACTTATATAATGATATGTGAATCAATAATGGACCAATTGAGGGTCTCTTGGATGTATATAGTAATTTTATAAACGATATAATATAAAAATACAAAGAGACGTGGTAAATGTCAAAATATTTACCTAAGAGTTAAATCAAGAAGATAAAGTTAATACAGTAACCCAAACCTGTATAAAATCTATTGGTTGAGTGGTTTTAGACTTATACCCACCTTGACCTATAAATAATCCACTTTGGAGCCATTAGAAACCGAATATGAATTTATTATAAAATAATATTTCTAGCTTTTCCGAAGGTGCCCCTCACACATCTTATAAATGGGAACTCACCCTTCTATCAAATTCATACCTTCAATGCCTTTTGGCTCGGCCAAACCCACCAAAAATATTCTCTACACTTCCATAATTTCAACCTAGAGTCCTTAGTTTGATCAGAAAACCAACCTAAGAATCCCTTTTGATCAAATCAAAAGTAAGAACCCGAAGAAGATGTAATGTTTTCCCCACCCTCTTTCAAGTTCATTTCTTCTTCAACTTCTTCTTTCTTTGTTATTTACATTATAAAATAATAAATTCAATATCTTCTATATATTTTGATTTTATTATAAATATGGTACAACCATATTCAGTATTCTATCCATCATTTTAATGACATGTCACCATACGTGCGTACGTACGGCTTACCGTCTCCACGTCCTGGTGTAATTGTTATTCAAAACATTATTATTTGGATGGGTATGATAATGATGTGTAATTGAATTAAATAATAAGTATAACATTATAATGATTCTGTGTATATGATATACCTTCCAATTATATATCATTTTATTAAAATAATGATATTGTTGCTCGTGCGTACGTACGGACTACCGTCTCCACGAACGCGATGAGATTCATTCCCCACCGTATCCATTCAAGTATAATTCACATTTGATGATTAAAAATAATGTTTAAGGACCTGATATCATTCTGTATGTGAATAAGATACAACCTATCCATAAAAAACATGGCTTATGTAACAAAACATATAAATGAAAACGAGTAAGTTAACACCCGAAACGACAATAATACTAACATGTTATTAACAAAGCAATGTGAAAAGATCATATATGTTATCATATTAATGTATATGATTCTTGTATAATTTAATAACAACTATTTCACCATAATATATGAGGTTAAACTACCCTCAACCATGGAAAATTACAAGGTAAGGGTTTATTTTACAATCTCTTCATTATCCAAGGTTGTTTATACGTAATTATCTACTGGGACCTGTTCATCATCCACATCCACATTTCTTAAAAATGTATTTCAAATCATTCTTACTATTTTATAGACTATGGGTTAAATTCATTTATACCCTTTTTGACTTTTTATAAGATGTTTGTAAAGTAACCTTTCAGTCGCTTTCCAAACAATGTCCTTTTTAACTTTTTCGACAAAATTAAGGTAAGAATGTATTTTTTTTGACTTATACGGAGGGTGAGACTATTTTATGCCATTATAAAATCGTCAAAGCATCCCTTACAAGATTAAAAGAATATTTTCAAAGTAAAAGTTTTATTTTATAATTATTTGGCTTTTAAATGATTTAAAAAAATGAGATATTTCTCTCAAATATTTTTTATTTCATCTATGTCAACATCCTTTAATGAATTTTAGGCTTATTTGAAGATGATTTATTATGATAAAAAACATTCATATAGTATTGAAGTATTTGTGATATGTTTGACTGTGGATGTGTTTTTTTATACAATTCATGGTTTATGGAGAAATTATTGACATTTCATATGCTAGTTTTAATTCGAATGTTTATGTTATGTGAAAGAGATGAAAGCGCTGGAGAGCCCGCCTCTGGGAGAACGAAGGCGAAACCCTAAATATGACACCTTCGATAAAACTGGGGTTGATAATGCCAGATATTTCGCCGATGTGGTTGCGAATCGAGTCCCTAGAGATGAACCAAAAGCCCCTGAATCTTTTGAACCAAATCATTTCTTCCATCACGGGCTATTAGCCATAGCATTCTTGGATGAAGAGGTACAGATACTCTCTTCAGATTTACACTATGTTCTTGTTGGAATATTTATCAAGCGCATGCCTTCTCTTGTATTTTTGCAGAAAACTCTTGAGAACATAGGTTTTGAGAATTTCCAGGTCGGTCTTTTGAACTCCTTACATGTTCTGCTTCGTTTTTCATCTGAAGCTGATTATTATAGGATTTGGGTGGGGGGTTCTTTGATTTTTGGTGGTTGTAGTATGAAGGTCTTGAAATGGACAACTGATTTCAGTGTTGACTTCGAACCACCTACTGTACCAATTTGTCTAGGATTACCATGACTCCCAATTCATCTGTTTAAGAAAAAATCCCTTTTTTCCATTGCTAGATTATTTGGAAATCCTATTAAACTAGACTTTTCCACTCAAAATTTGACTAGACCTTCTGTTGCTTGTGTGTGTACTGAAGTTTACATTTCACAAACTTTGCCCTTGAAATTCTGGTTGAAAATGGTTCAAAATGTAATGTCCAAGAAGTTGTCTTTGAAAATGTTCCTGCTTTTTGTAAGAGGTGTTCTAGAGTTGGGAATTTTATTGATGAGTGTGAGCAGCAGAAAATATCACACCCCCTCCCCAAATACAAACCAGTTTGGATTCAGAAGGACATACCCAAAAATTCCCAGCCATCATTTTCTATTCAGATCAATGTTGATGTCTCCACCTCTCATCCAATTGGGGAGGCTAATGAGGAAAAGGCCCCTTTTTCAGTCTCACCTAAGGAGAATTTAACAATAGTTGAGGGCTAAAATTTACACCTACATCCCTTGATGGAAAACCAAGATAAAGATTTACAACATGATGTTCCTATCGAAATGGATCAAAGGATGATCCTTGAACCAGAAGATTTTAGTGATAAGGCTGATGATGATAACAATGTTGATAATCTTCAAATGGAGGATGAATCATCAGTTGGAATTGAGGAGGAATACCTCAAATCAAGTTCTCGAAAAGGAAAAAAAGCCTATTGTTGATGAGGATGGTTTTATTAACCCCAACTCTAAAAAGACTAGGAAGTGTAGGGATTAATCTGAAATAGAAAGGACAGTTGTTACCCTCTCCTTTCAAGCCTCTCGCATTGAGTCTTCCAAGGAGTTGCCTGAAATGGTTCCAATTCATATGGAAGAGAATTATGACAGAAAGAAGGATCCTACATACAAGTATTCTTTCCAGATACCTGAAGATGAAGATTTGAGTGATGAGGTTTGTTCTTAGATGGCTGAGCAAGATCAATTGATATATTAGAAGTACCTTCATCACCAGATTTCTGCTGATACATATCTGGATATTAGGAAAAGAATGTATATGAGGATGATTGAGTAATTCAAGAAAAATCCCAACTTCAACTTTAGGGATATCCCTTGGGTTTGACCCTATTGTTTTTTGGATTTCTTTGATTTTAGATATACAGATTGTGATCTTTCTTTGATATGGATGGTCACTACTTTTGAGGCTGATGTTGATTGTGAGAACTTGATATGTTGTTTTTAAGAGGAACTTATGAGATGCTTCTTTTCGGTTTGAATCTTCTTTTCAAGGCCAGATTAATCTACTATGATCTGAAGAGATGGCTGGTTTCTGTGGTTCAACATTCTTGGATAATCTTACTGCATTAATGTTTTAGGAAAAATCTACTTTAATGGCTGTTTCTATTTTGTTGTGACTCATGTTGCAACATTCTTCCTTTGAAGATGGTTCCTCTTGAAGTTTCTGTCCTGAAGCTCTATCTGGCTTCTTGCTATGTTCTTGTTCCTGCACGATGTTCTGATCTTATCTTGAACTTTTCACTACGATTCTGCTTGATCTACTATACAGAATCCTGATTCTTCTCATGACCTGTTAAGATCCCGTTTGGTGGAATTGGATGCATGTAATCCTTGGCCTTGAGACTCCTACTGCAGAAATATTCTGAAGTTGGACTCTCTTGAAGTCTATATTTTAAAGCTCACTCTGGCTAGTAATGGCGATGTAAGTTGACTGGTTTCTTGTTTTGGGATGATGTTGTCTTTGTATTTTTGCATCCCGGTTAATTCCCTACTGGTGTAAGTTCATTACACCTCGTGTTTTTATTGTTTCTTTTTTATTTTTATAAATTCCATTCGGGGCATGAATTGGGAAACCAGTTAATGTATCTTCCTTCTTCAAAAAAAAAGAATGTTTATGTTATGTTTAAACCTATTCATATGAGGAATGCATTGGACTTAATAAGTGACAGGTGGATCCCGCTATAGCTCCTCGATGCATCGGTAGGTCTCATGAGACAAACTAGTGTCTTGGTACAAGGCCTTGACAAAATCTTATTTGTAGTCTTGGCACAAGGGCTTGACTATGTGGTTATGATAGTCTGGCATTTTGCATTCCATTATTATGAAAGTTGTTATTTATATTGAATGTGATTATTTGACTAGTAGAATATCCATGTGAATAAGTAAATGGAATTATTTCATTTTATTTCTGCCATATTATGCTGAAGTTCAAGTTTAAAAGGCTTTTGTTTCAGTCATATATTGCCTTAAATGTTTATGGTTATTTATGAAAGTTTCTTCTATATTGTTATCCTTAATGGGCATTTGAGATCACCCCTTTATATGTTTTATTTTTCCCAAAATGTGAAGAAGTATTTTATAAATGACCTGCAGGGATTGTATAAGGGGATATGAGTGTGAAGAAAAGATTTTGTTGTAGTTTTAACTTTATTATGTAATGAAAAATTTATGAATGTATCTAGTTATTACAAAGATACTAAACTAATCGGTCATTCAAAACTTGATCTTTTGTGTTCATTCCAATGTTATGCAATAATACACCGACTCTGGGTAACTGGGGTCGGGGCGTTACATATCTCGAGTTAGACAAAATATAAAAGTGTTAGGACAAAATCTTGAATATATCCATGTCAAATGTCGTGGAAAATTGAGGATGAAAGAATGATATATGTCCAAAATATAGAACCCAATCATTATCTTTGTGCATATTCTGTCCCCTGGACAGATTGGCTCAGATGGGCCCTTGAATGAACGAATTGGGCTTCAACTCCTTGATATGAGTTGTATCCCATGATGTTTTTGAGTGGGCCATAAACATTCAGCCCATATTGAGGTATATATGCTGATTAATTAGAAAAATAGTGTATATATTTCATTGGGTTTCCATGAAGTTTGGCCCATTTCTCTTTTGGACCATCTTTGACCCTCCATGTCACCTCCTCATATACAGAAATCTCCAAAACAAGAATAATTTCCATTTTTAATAGTGATAAACATTTAATAATTTAATAAAATGGGATGTGAAATTTGAGATAACATTTTTAATTTTAAATACAAAACTATTTTAAAATAGTGATGTAGGGGTGAAATAAAGTAGTGAATTGTGATGCGATCAAGGTTTAAACATGATTTTGTGCATTACATCTGTTTCTATGAAAATTAATTTTCCACACACACATATATTTTATTTGATAAATTATAATTAATATTTACAATAATTGGGTATAAAGTTATCTAATAAGGGTTATTTTATTTTATGATTAAGTAATAAATTATCTTGGTTAGAAAAATAGTTATTGCTATGAATACTAAAATATTATATGTTAGTAAGCATAAAGGAGAATGAATAAAATATTTGAAACATGTTTATTTTTAGGTGTAATAGGTGTTTATAGAACCTAAATTCCCTCCAATCCATTGTTTAAAAATTTCTACAGATCCTTTGGTGACATTGAATTCCAATTATTTAATTCTTTAGGTATTGAAAAAAGTATCACTCCTCAATTATAAATGGGAACTCCCTATCCTAACTTATTCACACCCCTAAATCTCTTTGTCTTAACAAAAATAGAAAAACCACTTTAAAAAATCCTTATCCACCTTATAGATATTCTGGTATTCCCAAAATACCTAACCTAGATTTCTTAAGAGGGGATCCAAGGGAGGTTTATCTATGAGAAGGTAATCGTCTTAATGAATCTATTTATTTATATTTCTTCTTTTACAACCTTAAATTAATTGATTATAATTAAAATATACTAACACTAGTATATTACATATAATAATATTTTATTATGTTGATATCATAATATTTATCTATCTCATTCTCTATCAAATGGGAATGAAATCCATCACTCGTGTGTACGACAAAGTACCACCTCACAAACTGATGTAATTTTTTCTCCATCACCGACTCACATGGATTGTCAAAATGGTGTAAATAATGAATATATATGATAAATATAACATGATATTAATTCTAAAAAATTAATATATCTTATAATCATTACCCTTTCACCAATTAAGGGAATGATATCATCTCAAATGTGTATGTATGACCGACCATCTCTACGAAGCAACGTGGTTTGATTTCCATATCCTACATTCATTAATGATTAGAAAAAGGCATATAATGAGTTAATATGATATATATAACATTAATAATTTTTTCTATATTATTTATATATATCCCATATGTTGTTGATAATGTTTTTATTCATCAATTTTGTTAATTTATTTTTTTATTTTGATGCTCAAAAATACCCAAATTTATGTGACAAATAATGTTTCTTTTAAAAGAATTTCAGGAAGATAATATTTGGTAGAATATTTAATTAGGAATCATATTGAAGTAATTTATCCATGGTAAATATATTTTGAAGTATTATGGATGTGTTATTCTGGAAACATTATTTATACCCTATGTTTGTAAGCATAACATAATCTTTGGAAACCCTGTGTTGGGAAGAAAGTGTATTGATCATATAAACTATGTTTGGAAGATACCCTACATTTGAAAAATAGAGAGTGTTTTTTTATCAACCCTAAATATTTAACAACTATATGTTATCAACCATATATTTGTAAACAACCATACTTTTCCAACCGTACGTTATGATTTTTCATTACATGAAGTAACCCTATGTCTGACCATTCAATGATGGAGTTTTAAATTCAATATATTATCCATGATTTCTATAACTATTTTTCTAAAATTAAATATCTCTTCAATGCTATTTTATGATTGATTTTAAGGATCAAATTTAACAAAATAAATCATTCTATTGTTATGGTATAGTTTCCTCTCTTGAATGATTTTTGATTCAAATATTCCTGATTTATTATACGATATATTTGGAGCTTGATTTACATGGAGTTATTAAACCTATAGTATAAATATCTAGACAATATCCTTGTGGTATATTCGTTTAGTATTATGTGTTATTATAAAAAAGTGATTCAAAAGTTTATAATCCTATGAAAAATAATTAATCCTTTCTATCTCTAACATATATTAGTTAATTATTTAGATAAAGAAATATTTAAATGATTAATTCTAGAGAAGGCATGTCAATGATCTGTGATCCTTACTTTAATGGTGATAAATATGGATGCTAGAAAGGCCATATGATTATTATTTTCATTTTTTTGTAATAAGGGTGTATTTAAAATTTGTTAAACCCTATGATATTCACAGTAATATTTAGAAAAATGGGATGATAATTAAAAAAATAATATAATCTCAATTCAAAAGTAATGAATACTATTGTATGTGGTTTAGGAAATGATGAGTTTAATTGAGTTTCATAGTGTGGCACTGTAATTGAGATGTGGTAGACTATTATTTTTTCCTATGAAGGTACTAAAAATATCGGGTAATTATGTTATACTACTATAAATATAAATTTAAATACTTTCATAATGAATGAGGATAAAACTATCACTCAAATGAATGTAATATTGATATAAATTGGCAATAATGTTGCTGATTTGGAAGATGAAGTTTCACAATCAGATAAATAATTAAATTTAATTAGAGTAATAAATTATAAGTGGAATGTAATATATTTAGTTATATTTCCATCTACACTGGTAAAAAATATATCCATGAAAGAAATTATTAGATCATTAATGATCTATGATGTTGAGATATAGGCTGAAGATTAAAAGTATATCAATCCTGAAGAAGATGATATTATAAGTACTATAAATTAATCATCTAATTCAAGTCTTATAGATTTAGATAAATAGTTATTTGATCTTTTTAAAATATTTTAATATCTATGAAGAAAGAAAAATAAATGGACTAAAGAAAATAATGGTTGTAAATGAAAACAAATAGGTCATATAATGTAGAATTGTGGTTTTATTAAAGCTCATAAGAAAAAATATTATAAGAGAAATGGGAAGAAAATTAGTAAGTCTACTTGGAGTGATTGTTTTGGTTCACATGATGAATCTACTATAGATTCTATGACTGATCATAAAAAACAAATGGTATTTATTAAAGATCATACTAATGATGTAAAATATTCTTACTCTGAAAAATCTAATTATGAAAATATTTCTTAAGATGAATTAAATTTTTAATAATTTATTCTACAAGATAAATATGAATCCTTAAAGAAATATTATAGAAGAACTAAAAAAATTATGATGTTTATTTATTAGATAGAGATTTTTTTTTGAAAAATATTACAAATTTAAAATCTAATTATTCTAAAATTTCTTATTTTATTCATGAAATTAAGATTATAGAATTACTGGTTGAAGTTAATAATTTAAAACTAGTTTATGTTATACTAATAAATGGAGAAACATATTTAAATCAAATCTATTGTATAAATTAAATTCAAAAAGGAAACATGGAATTGGAAGAAATAATGAAAGACCAAAATTGTATAAGAATTATTTTGTTCCTGGTTCAAATAGAAAAATCATGCCAACTATTAAATACTTTTTTTGGGTATTAATAGACATTATGAAAATTACAATTTATATAGAAAAAATCAAATTTCTGGTGTTAAATTTATTTATTGTTCAATAAAATGGTTTAACTTTAATAGTATACCATCCACTCAAAATAAACATGTTTGGTTAATTAAAAACTTAATTAGTAACACTGATGGACCCAAAAGAACATGGGTAAAAAAGGCACTTTTATTTGATGTTTTGTAGAAGTAAACCACTGAGTTACATTGTTAAATCTTGAAGTTCCTATCTATTTAGTATATGAAAATATTGATCATAAAGGATCAATGAACTGTGGAGTAGTTTTTTTATAAAAAGTAAAATCCACACAACTGGAATCAATAATCCAAAAAGTATTTTATTACTCATTCTTATTTTTTATTATATTATCTGCTTTATATATGGAAGATATTTTCTCTTGATCATTGAATAAATTTAATAAAATATTCAATTAATTTCATTCTTTGTTTAATGTTTAATTCGTTCGTTTATGTACAATTTTTAAGAAAATAATTTTCTTAAAAAAATGGATTTTCCAAAATTAAAATATGTAATGATTATTCAGTATTTTTCAACTCAAAATTTTTTAGAGACATATTCAATGTGTGAGAACAAAACATATTGTTTTCTCTTTAAAAAACCTAGAATCTTATTCTTAAAAACTTTTAAATTATGTATCTATTTTCATAAAAATATCTTTTTCAAAGGCTTCTCAAATCTAGTCCCAACAAGATGAAGTGATCAAATACTTAAAGTTTAGAATAAATATTTTATCATAAAAGGGAGAAATTTAATCCTTCATATTTTTTTAAAGAAATTTCAGTTTCATATGTTAATGATTCATTTTGAAAATATTCTAAAAGAAATAAGGAAACTCATGGTTCTGAATAACTAGATGTCGCTTCATCTCAAATATGTTAAGAAAAGATTTTTTTCAAAGTTAGTACCTTCAATAATGAAAAACTAATGTTACAAGATAGTCCGAATACATCTAGTAATTTTTATGAATAAATAAAAAGGGAATATATGGATGTGAAGAAAATTTAGATTTCAAAAGAAGACATTGAATCATTTAAAGTAGAAATGCTAAATTAGATGGAGTTTCTCGAAAGGGAAGCTATTACTAAGTTGGATCTGAATAAGATGAAAATTTTCTTTGTTAAACTCTGTTATTATTCATCTATATATTGTATAAGAACAAATGTTTAAAGTTTAATGGAATAATATTTAGAAGATTTTTCAATTTTAGTGAAAAATTTCTAATTATAAAAAGTTCAGAAGAATCATTTAATCCTTCATAACACCCTAGTTTTTATTTTTTATATTTTTTTAAAAATTTAATCACATATAGAATCTATCTCTTTGATAATAAATATATAATAATGGTATAAATAAACTATGGGTATACACTATCTTCCCAAACCTATACCCACGTTTTTTTAAACTGTGGGTATAACCCCTTACATTTTCGACATCGCTCGGACTCCTCCCTCCTCCTCATTTGAGCCCTAATTATCTCCTCCCCCTCCAACATGAATGACTTCCCCTCCCATCCTTAGCTTGGTGTCCCCTCTCCTCATAATCTTGGCATCCTCATCCCATTATTTGTGACTTTGGTTCCCCCACATCTTCTGTCTAGGTGACATTGTACCCACTATAAGAGGTAATATTTCTTTCCCTTCTTTTTATTTCTTCTCTTGTATTCTCAAATGGGTAGGTATTATTTCACACATAATGCCTCCTGTAATTTATTCAAATGTTATGATTATTCTATTATTGGAAAAATGTATTTTTTTGAGTGGAAAATGGATTCCATGACATAAATGTTTTTTATTTCATGTGATTCCTTAGGGATTGTTTGTGAAATGTGATATGTTTTTAATACAATTTTTAATTTTCTTGAAAAGGAAATTATACCCTCTTGAAGGGTATTTCAAGACTGGTTTTTTTTTAACATGTGAGGTATAGGGGGTATTTTGATATTAAACTATTTGAAAATTTTATGATATATAAATAGATTATTATAAGATATTTGTTAAGAGTAATTAGCCTCATAATCATGGTTTGTTAATTAGAATTAGGGGATGGATTTAAATTGTTTGAAAATTAGAATGTATTGAAATTAAAACAAGGTGTTTATTTTTTGATATTTTTTTCAATGGTGTTCCTTCTTTGGCGCTTTAGTTCTGGGTAATTATCAATTATTTTGTTTTGGAAATCATTAAATAAGGGGGGCCATAATTTTAAAATGAGGAATTTTTTAAAATAATTTTGATTATTTTGGAGAGTGGTTTGATTTAGGAAGAATGAAAATATTGTTTTGATTTATTATATTGAGTTAATATAGGCCTCCCGAGAAAAACATCCATTGTGAAGATGTAGTACTTTCCTTTGGTGGTTATTCCACCTTCTAGTTGTTACACTTCCCTATCTCTGAATACATTTCCATGTTCTATCTTATATTCATTCTCTAGTATTGTGGATATTTCTGTAGAGGTGATATCTAGTGAGCCTGTATATATAGAATATAGTTTAGGTGGTTTAAACCCTCATCAAAGTCATAATAGTTTGATTTCTAAGGGTGGTTTTCAGATATACTTAAATGTGTGCTAGAGTTTTAGCATCACTTATATTGTAATTATTTGGGTTTTTCTTATAATATGGCTTATTATTTGTTGGGATGAATACTAGATTATCCAATAATGGTCACTTACACCATGAATTTTATTAAAATTTCTTTCCTATTTGTGTTCTTTAATTTTCTCTACCATATAACTTTAATTTTTTTATTTGAATTTGGTTTTCATTGTAATTATGGTTTACATTGATGATCAGAACATAAATAATTTTCCCTGTAATGTAATGGATATAAGCTATATTTATCATTCTGATCAAATTTCGACCATGTTCGAAGAGAATTTGGTAACTTATTTATTTTATTTCATTTAAAAATGATTTAGATGGATGTCATATACAATGTCCATGTTAAATTTTTGTTGAAAGACCATATTTAAGAAATGAATAAGTTAGATAACATATAATGGAATATGGATTTAAAAAAACTATTAAGTTCGGTATCACAATGGAGAGATGATAAAATATTCTAATATTCAAAAATAGAAAGAAACAAGTTGTTTGTAGAATTTTATATTTGATTGGATTCCATTTGCGCATCATCACAAGAGAGACAATATGTCAGTTCAAGAAGGCAATGTGATCAATACCTATGATTAAAATACTAAAGATTATGATATTGAGAGAGTGGTTATATCATGGAAAACCCATGTATGGAATTTCTAATACCTCCTTTGATTATATGTTTACCATTTTAAAGGAATTTCTTCCTGATGGTGCAAAAATTCACTCAAATTATTATAAGGTATGCACTACTGGAAATATGACTTTTACCAACGGTTTTGGCCAAACCATTGGTATAGTTCATTAATTTGGACCTATACCAATGGTTTGGCCAAAACCGTTGGTATTGGTCACTTATATGGACCTATACCAACGGTTTTGGACAAACCGTTTGTATAGGGGGGACCTATAGGACCTATACCAACATTTTTGGCCAAACCGTTGGTATAGGTCCATTATAGAGACCCTATACCAACGGTTTGGCAAAACCGTTGGTATAGGTCCCCCCTATACCAACGGTTTGTCCAAAACCATTGGTATAGGTCCTAAAATCAAAGGACCTATACCAACGGCTCTCAAAACTGTTGGTATAGGTCTATACCAACTGTTTTGAGAACCGTTGGTATAGCTCCTTCGATTTTTAATCGAATCTTCTTACCGAGAACATTATATAAATCAAAATTTATAGTTATTAAAACAATACATATACATATTTATGAAATTATGTTCAGAAAAGGCATGTTAGGTCAGGGTTTAGGTCATTCAATTATAAACTAGAGGTCCTGGGATCAAATCCCACCGAATGTT
This sequence comes from Viscum album, assembly GCA_963277665.1. Lineage (NCBI taxonomy): Eukaryota > Viridiplantae > Streptophyta > Magnoliopsida > Santalales > Viscaceae > Viscum > Viscum album. The sequence continues at coordinate 106,908,637 of OY728123.1, read as the reverse complement.
TTTTTTGAAATACATATACCAACGGTTTTGAGAACCGTTGGTATAGGTTTTCATATTACTTATACCAACGGTTTTAAAAACCGTTGGTATAGGTATATACCAATGGTTTTCCCAAAAACGTTGGTATAGATCTATTATCATGGCTTACTTGCCAGTGGTCCTCAAAACTATTGGTATAGCCTATACCAACGGTTTGAGGGCCTATACCAATGGTTCCAAACCATTGGTATATGGTATTTTTCCAGTAGTGATGAGAATTAATTAAACAGTTCAGATTCTATACAAATAAAATTCATGATTTTCTGAAAGATTGTAGTTTATTTTGGGAGAAAACAATTGATCTTAATGACAGTAAATAATTTGGTACATCTCTATTGAAGGAAGATGAAGATGAAACATCATATCGTGTGGCACAAAAATTCATGTGGAACTTTCCATTGATTTGCATGATTCAAAATATATTCATGTCTTGAAAAATATCATCAAATATACTATGGTATAATGTTGAGGTAATTAATGGAAATTTTGTGTTGGTTCATACTTTAGATGGATTATCATGGAAGACATTTGATGCACAAGATCCCGATTTTTTAGTTGAGTTGCATATTGTTAGGTTGGGTACATCATGTGATGGGTTTAATCCATCTATTAAGATTGTTACTTCTCATTGCATATGGGCAGTTTTTATTCACATTTATAATCATCCTCCATTGATGTGTATGGAAAAAACATTCAGTTTCTTGAGTATACTAATATCAATACCTTATGATCCTAATAATGATATAGATGTATACTTGTAACCTTTAATAATATAGATGAATGAGCATTAGGATGTGGATGTGTGCACATTCGATGTTTCTTCAAAAAATATATTTCAGATATGTGCTATCCTAATATGAACTATAAATGATTTCCCTGCATATGTGATGATGTCTAGTTGGATAATGATGTGAAAACTATCATGTCCTATTTTTATGAATATTACATGACCGATAAGTCTTAAATATTGTTGTAGATTTAGTTTCATGGGGAATGGATGATTCTTTCTAATGGATCAACAATATAGGAAGAATCACTGAAGGTTTGATAATACTATTGAAACTAAACAACCACCTCAATGTAAGTTAGGAACTAATGTGCTTAATGAAATAAATAATTTTAGTTTTTAATTAGGTAAATGTCATATGAAATATAATAAGATGAAACATGTTGGCACTAAATCCATTTACAAATGGAAAAAGTGAATTATGTTTTTAGAGTTTATATATTAGTCTATCAAATTTTCACCTCATTGTCTAGACGTAATTCACATTGGGAAAAATATTTGTTGAATATTTCATTCAATTATTCTAAATATCAAGGGGAAGACCAAGTATGACTAACAATGTTTTCAAGACTTGTTGGATTAAGTTATTCGAACAGAACCCCATCTTGTGTGTATTAGTAAAAAAAATGTAAATCCCATTATGCTACTTATGCTATGACACCTTTATAGAAAAATCAATTTATAGAAATATTGGAGAATATCATGGTTCCAAATTTCTATTCCAAAAAATATTTAAATGACTTAACAAAATGGATTTGAAACTAAAATCCCTAGAAACTCATGATTATCACATCCTTCTTCATGAATTGATTTCAATAATAATTTGACATTTTCTATCCAATAATGTATGGGTGAAATTGATTCAATTGTTCTATATTTTAGATACCATTATTCTGAAAGGTTATTAATGTATTTCTCGATAAAAATGCAGAAAGTTGTGCCATTAATTTTGTGTGAGTTGGAAAATATCCTTCCTCTATCATTTTAATCTACATGTTTCATTTAAGGTCTTATATTCCAACTAAAACACTACTTTCAGGACAAATTTCTTTTCAGTTGATGTATCCTACTGAAATAAATATGATCACAATGAAATATTATGTCTAAAAGAAGAATCATATTGAATATTTCATTGTGAGAGGTTATCTGGCTCAAGAATATATTTATTTTTGTTCAAAATATTTGTTTAATGTGAGAATAATATATAACTATACAATAAGAAATGAAGATTAATAGTATGGGGAAATTGATCCGTCATTTCAATGTCTTCCCCAAACAAGATGAATTCTTGGGTCATATGCATTGACTACATTGAGCCCTGAATTGGGTGATATGAAACATCACATAATCTTATTTAACTGTGGTTTTCCTGATGACTCTATCATGTAATTAATTGAAATATTTATATGTCATATTATACTATTTCATTTCACATATACCTTAAACATTTTTATCATTTTATTTTGGGAATATAAAAAATATTATAAGTTGATTTAGTCGATTTATTTCCTTTTAAAAGGAGAGAGGCATTACATAGCCCATAGTTTTCTGCTTCATTGAAATCAATGATATGACCATTAATTTAATAACATAAAACATATATATTCATTTAATTGTATTATTCACATATATTTCAGTTTTTGAGTTTACCTATGGACTTCACTTCTCAATAATTAAGAGTGTTGGATTTTGGTTCCAATTATTTCAATCATAAATGAAAATCTTTAATAATAAATGGGTATAAATTTATTACAACTGTTTGAATGTTGAAAATGAGAGAAAAACATGATGGTGTTATGTGAACTTCTAGAATTGACTATTATTCCAGTGCACTATATTGTCAACCTTGATATGAAAATGTGTATTATTATAAACTTGTTGAAAACATATTGTTATTGGATTACTACTCTCAGGGATGAGTCACTATGATGAAATGTAAATGGTTTTATTAAATGAAATGAAATGGTACATTTATTAATGATTTTGGATTCAGAGTTATTTACATGTTTCAATTAATAGGTACTGATGTACCATAAATTTTGTTATCAATGGAAAAAATGAGTTTTATGTAAAAGACTATATAAGACCCGATTACAGTTTCATTAATAATGTAATACCAAGACATATTTTTCATGATACTGGGGATGAAATTTATTCCATTAACTCCACCATTGGTTTTGATAAAAATATTAAATTTAATGACTCAAATTTTCCCATTTTGAGAGTTTATGTTAAACATGAGGTAGTGGTGGGTAATATATAGAAACAAAAATATATGTTCACAATTCATTCAGTTTACATTGACATGGATTTCTTAGGTTCGTATTACTGTAATTACTTTAATTTAGCTTCTGTTTGGAATGATATATATCTTTCAGTATTGTTTGGTTTTTTGGAATTTAATTAGATTTATTTCAATTCAAAAAATCTAGATTTAAGATAGTTTTTAAAAAATGTATAACATGTTTTTAAATTATTGTTCTTAAAAAATGTTATGATATTGTTTATTAATTATTTGACTTCTAAGTTGTCAGCACGAGTTGTAATTTTTTTTCTAAAAAATGAACATTTTAATATTTTGTAGATAATGAAAAATTGTATAGAAGTTTGAAGGAAGAAATTATTCAATGTTGACAAATAGATTAATGAGCATGGGTTGCCTCATTTAATTACCTTAGTGAGTATAATAATATTAATAATTTTCTTATTCATTACATATAATTTCTTGTTCATATTCCTTATCAATTTTTTTAGGATATTCAGTTGCAGAAGATTTGAATCCTCCTCATCATACAAGCATGGGTCTAAGAGGGGATGCTCCTAGACCCAGATGGAGCACCCCTCTTACACTTCTCCACCCAGACCCACCAAAAAATAGACCATCTACAACACTTTTACATCCTCTATATGAGCCTGTCGATATGTTCCCATGCATGTCTCCATTATAATCTTATTTAGCCTCTTCTTCCCATACCATGTTTATACCACCTGCAGGGATGGTGCCACCTTTACCATTTCCATATCTTTTGACGTATCCAAAACCCTACTACCCATATCATACCTTGTCTATATCTCCTTAATTTATTTATATCCATAAAGTGTCTAATGATTTTGTTCCTTCTGATCTCACTCCAGTTAATGCAGATCGCCCAGAGAATTCATTTTAATAGACAAATCCTTTAGAGGATACTAATCTAGGACAAAACATGGAACCATCAGAGCCTACTGAGTATATTTTATCAGGTTTATTTATCACAAAAATTTTAAATTATATCACATAATTTTTTTTCCTATTGCACTGTGAGTTAATTACTCTTTTCTCCCCTTTTATCTTATTCAGTGGGATCATCTAGTAGGCGATGTGGGTGCACCATATCCGGGAATCATAGAATTTACAAAAACAAAATATGGTGGATTATAATGAATAAAATTAGATGATATGTAAATATTCCAAGCAGTGTAGAAGTTTCATGTCTACTTTATCCAAGTACCATGATATCATTCTAGTGGATGTAGTCGCATAGAGACATATTGATAATGACATAATGGAAAAATAATGGGTGGAGATATAGTTATGAAAATCTATTAAACGTGTATATATATAAATATTATTTTTTTATTTATATGAATTAACATGTTTTTTTCTGTGTCAGTTTAACTTTCTTGATGGTGAAGCATCTAAGGTTGAAAGGTTGATGGATATTGGAGAGTTCAAGTGATCATAGAATAATGGGTTATATATTCGTTGGGGTAGTAGAGTAGGTTTTGATTTAGAGGGTGTGGCCATATTAATCGACTATCCAACTTCAAAATATCCAAAAATGATAATATATTTTAAGAGTGACGATTTTATGGAATTCCTAATATTTAATGGGTTTCATATAAAATTTAATTCTTATTACTTGTATGATTTTTTAGGATGCATTCAGAAAAAAATAACAAAGATTCATTGGCGTATCTACATACATTGGGGTACACTACAATGCCTGATCATGAGAAGCACCATGTACATTAATATGAATTGGAATAATATATGGATTTATATTTTTTACTTAGTTAGCTTTTCATACAGAAATTTATTTTTTATTTTCATTAATCGATTTAATGTATGTTTGATAATACCTCTTTCAAATGGCCAAATGACCAATTGTCCAAAAGGCCCATTGTCTAATTGTCTTAATGGTCTAATGGCCAATTGGCCAATTAGCCTAACATAACAATGGCCAATTTTCCTAATGGCATAATGGAAAATTTTCCTAAAGGTCTAATGGCCCATTGGACTAAAGGCATAATGGGAAATTTGTTAATTGGCCAATTGTTACAATGGCCAATTCGTCTAAAGGCCTAATGGAAAATTGGACTAAATGAATGATGAAAAAATGGTCTAGTGGACTAATGTCTCATTGGCCTAAAGGCCTAATGGCCAATTGGACAATTGGACTAAAGGAATAATGGAAATTTGGCCAAGTCATCTAATTTATAAATGGAAAATTGGCCAAGTGGCCTAATGGTCTTATGAACAACTATCCTAAAGTCCAAATGTCCAATTGGCCTAAAGACCAAATGGATAATTGGACTAATGGCCTAATGGACAATTTTTCTAAAGGCCAAAAGGCCAACTGGCCAAAAGGACTAATGGCCAATTGATCTAAAGGGATAATGGGAAATTGGATTAAAGTTATAGTGGCCAATTTACAAAAAGACATAGTGTCATAAAGGCCTAATGTCCAATTGGAATAATTGGTCCAAAGGACTAATGGACTAAAGTGATAATGGCCAATGAGCATAATGTACTAATGGCTAATTGGCCGGAAGGCCTAATTTCCAATTGGAAAATTGGCCATATTGGCCTAAAAGAATAATGGATAATTGGACTGAAGGTCTAATGGATAATTGGCCGAAAGGAATAATGGAAAATTGGCCAAATAGACTAATAAACTAATTTCCAATAGTCCAATTGGCCTAATGGAATAATGATCAGTTAGACTGATGTCCAAATGACCAATTTTGCAATTTTCATAAAACACTAATGGCCAATTGGCCTAAAGGACTAATAAACAATTATCCTAAATTCTTAATGGACAACTGTAAAATTGGAGTAAAGGACTAATCAATAATTTTCCTAAAGACCTAATGGCCTAAAGGAATAATGGATAATTTCACTAAAGTTATAAAGTCCTAAAGGCCTAATGGAAAATTGTCCTAAAGGCCTAATGGGATAAATGTATAACAGAAAATTGGTCTCATGGCCTAATGGAAAATTGGCCAATTGGAAAAATGGCCTAAGGACCAATTGGAAAATTGGAATAAAGTCCCAATGACGAATTTTCCAATTAAACTAATGTCCTAATTGAAAATTGGTAAATAGTACTAGAGGACTACTTACCAATTGAACTAAAGGCCTAATAGACAATTGGACTAAATTATTGATGGAAAATTGGCCAATTGGCCTAAAAGACTAAGGGAAAATTCTCCTAAAGGCCTAATGGAAAACTGCCCTAAAGATATAATGGCCAATTGAACTATTGGTCTAAAGGAATAATGACCAATTGGACAAAAGTCCTAATGGAAAATTGGCCTAAAAGAAGAATGGCCTAATAGATTAATGACTAATTGGCCAATTGGCCTAAATCCCTAATGCCTAGTTAGCCTAAAGGCCTAATGACCAATTGTACTAAAGTCCCAATGGAAAATTGTCCAATTGGACTAATGAAATAATTGAAAATTGGCCTAATGTCCTAATGGACTAATGACCTAATGACCGATTGTCCAAGTGGCCTAGAATAATATTTTCCAAATTTTATAAATGCCTAATGACCAATTGGACTAAAGGCCTATTGGCCAATTGGCCAATTGGTGTAACAACCAAATGGAGAATTGGAAAATTGTCCTAATGGTCTAATGGACTAATGGTAAATTGGCCTAAATGCCAAATGTAAAATCATCCAATTAGTTTAAGGACCATTATGCCATTACCCAATTGAAATTAATTATGACATAGTAATAATGAATTTATATTTAATTATTATGAATTGTTTATAAATACATAATTTTAATTATTCAAAATTGGAGTCTTATTCGGATATTATTGAATCCATATGAAAATATTTTTAATGATTGATTTGAACAAGGATTAAAAATTATTAACAATGTTAAATTTGTATTATATAAATAGTTTCTGAAAAAAATTAAAAAATTAAATATTTATATTTAATAAAAATGTCAAATATATAGGAAATTCCATATATTGAATAATATTTAGTATATATTATGAAATGAAAATAAATAATTCATTATCAAGATAACAGAATGTTCAAAATGAGTAGCTAAAATATAAAGTGTTTATGATTAGATTTTATTTATTATTTTTTCATCAATGTTCATCACATGTTAAAATTTATGAATTGTTCATTCATTTAGAAGTTATTCCATTTTATTATTATTCAAGATAATAAATTGTATATATTTTGAATATGTGTATAATTATAAATATAATTAGTAGCTGGATGTATTGTGAATTAAAGCCTGTGTTCTTTGAGAAAAATTATTTTACTCGAGTAGGAAGAAAAAGGATTGAAGTGTAGTAAATGAAAAAACACCATATAAGATTGAATATTATTTATTTACATTTAAAATATTTATTCAAACATCATAATTATATATTTTTTAATATTTACATCAAACTGAATTAGAGTCACTCTATGATAAAGAAGATAAAAGCATAAGGATAAATGATCATTTGAGTTTGGTATTGGTGAGGAGCACTAGGGGAGAGTCCAATGTCAACCCAAGATAAAACATCATTCCCCCTAGTTATTGGTCCAAATTTGGGTCATATCAAACCTATCAAACCACTGAGCAACAAAGTGATCATACAGAAGTAGCTGAGGCCAAAAAAAAAATAACTTCATAGGAGCATCAATGAAGTAAACTGATCACCAATCACGTCCATAAAACTTTGTGAGTTATAAGTAAATTGCTGCCATCAGAGGATGATACTATTATTAATTCATATATGATATAAATTCACTTCTTAAATGATGGTCTGAGTGATGACAATGAGGGTCCTAGTGGTGGTCAAGCTGATGGTGGTGAAATGATGATGATGATGATGATGATGATACTACTCCAGATGATGTTGTTGGTGATTAGGATGTTGCTGATGGTGAAGAGGCTGAGGATGGTGGTGATGAGGGAGATACTGATCCCCTTAATTTTTGACTTAGTATTAAAGAGAAATTTGGGTGTTGTTTAATGTCTTGAACTGATTGGTTATATGGATGTATATGTATGTTATTGTATTCTAAATGTTTTGAAAATTATTACAAGTTGTTGGTTGAATGCTAAATATACAATATTTATTTTTCATTGAATATGTATTGTGTTTTTTATTTTATTTATAGGTTTAGGGTCTAGAAGAGTTGTTCCTCCTACCAAATGGGTAGACCAATCTATACCCATGGTTGGATAAACTGGGGGTATAATTATTTTTCTAGAGAAAATTTATACCCATGGTTTGGGTTAAACCATGTGTACGGTAAAATCCTATAAGGATATACCTAAATCTCCCAAGGTCACGATTCCTAAAACCATGGGTATAAGGTAGTTTTTCATATACTTTTTTTAATTTTTTTTGAAAATGTGCTATATGTTGTTTCATAATTTATTTTTAATGTTTTATATTGGTTATGATATGGAAGAATTAACTTAATATTTGATTATCTCATTACATGTGGAAAGATAGTCTAAGTAATAAATAATTTAATATAATTACGATAAGTGTATTTTTTTAATTCCTTGAATATCCTATATTATACGACTTGGGGGGGGGGGGTTTATTAGCACGTTTTTAAAAAATATATATCCAAGAGATATAAAATTTGTTTAAAATGTTTGTTTCAAATCAATTTTATTCTTTAAAAATAATAGTTTATATGATCCTTTATGACATATTTATATCTTTTTAAGGTTGCATGGATTTAGGGTAATTTATTTTACTACTGTGTATACATTTTTTTTTGATGTCACAAAATGGGGGAGAAGTTAATTTGTTTCTGAAAGGAGAACCATTTATATGGGAAAATTTATGAGAAATTTTATAATGGTATAAAGGGGGATACATTTATATAGATATGAGATATTGTAAATTTCTGAAATATTTAAAGGAGAAATTTATGTACTTATGAGAAATAATGATAAAGTATGAATGTGTTTATGGTTATGGAATTATTTTCTTTTGAATATTGTTTTTAAAATTTATGAATTTAGTTACGTGTTTTGTGATCACAAAAAGGATGCAGATTGTTGACCATGTATTAATTCAACAATATCGTTTTTTGGCTTTGAGGCTTACAAACACCCACATTTATCTTACTAATGAAGTTTACTTTAATTTAATTTCAGGAATATAATATTCTATAGAATATTAATTCCGAAATCATATTCAAGTAATTGATTCACATGAAATATTTTTGGAAGTAATCTGGATGTGTTATTCTAGAAACACTATTCATATCCTATGTTTGTAAGTGTATTGTATGGTTTGGAAACCCTACATTTGGAAGAATGAATATTGATCATATACACTACATTTTTAATAAACCATATTTTTGAAAAAAAAAGAGTGTTTTTTATCAACCCTATGTTTTTAAACAGCCATACATTATCAACCCTATGTTTGTAAACAACCGTAAATTGTCAAACTTATGTTTGGATTTTTTATATTACCTAATGGAACCCTATGTGTGACTATTTGATGATGGAGTTTTAAATTCAATATATTATTCATGATTTATGAAAAATTTATATATTTAAATATATTTTATGATTTATTTAGAGACTCTCATTCAGGGGAATAAATCCTTTCTATTATTATGGAAAGTTATAACTATTAAATTATTTTGAATTCCAATATTCATGATTTATTGTGTGATATTTATAGAGATGTTCTTAACTGGATCTATTTGTCCTATAATATACATATCTAGAAAAAATTCATAAAAAAAGTGATATGAGATAAAAAAAATATATATACGTCTAGAAAATATGTGTTTAAAAATAACATGTTTTTTCTTATCTCCAAAGCTACACTGTGGAGAAATAAATGTAATGATATTTATAATTTAATCAATATTTTTTATGTCACTACTCATTCCTCTTATTATTATATATTCTTCAGAAATATCAAAAAGTTTTTTTAAGAGATACAATTTAGAGGAACACATGTTTACACATCTATCTAGTGTTTTCTCTATCATTGTTTGAATACATACTATGCAACATTGAATATCTATTTGATGTTGTGGATTATTGAAGATCTGAATAGATATTTCATTTTATTATAAAACTATGAAGTATAACCTATTTTATCAATCAAATAAATCTCTATTGATTTTTTTGAGTTTCAGCTACTCGGACTCAGTCGTGGTAAAGTTTCATCTTTTTGTACTAAACTCTAGATTTTTGGTTCCTTGTAAAAGAACAATAAGGCCCTATTAAATAATTATAAGGTGTAAAATTCCAAAACTCAGTTTTTTTTCATTAAGATGTCTCTAGAAAAGATGGACTACTAGTGAAAATCACCAATCTCATGGAGTAGAGCATTAGTGGAGTAGACTAGGGGATCTTTGTCCCCTGAAACAATATACATCACTATGTTATTTTACTTATTTATTTCCAATAGTAACTCATATTTTACAGATAAGTAAAGGTCCAATTAATAACAAGAGAGGTGTTTTGAATCTATAATTTTTTTAAAAACACAATTTACCCCCCTCTTCTGTCTATTTATTCTTTATAGTCATTCTGACACAACAAGTGGTATTAGAGGTAGGGATCTACTGGTATATTTTCTTCTTGAAATTTATTATGATTCTGTCTAATATAAACCGGTAATTGTTGTTTATTAGTTGAGAATTTTGTTTTATTCTAACCAAGTGATTAAAATGTTTGTACTCTTGTGAAAAATACAGAATATTTACTGACTCTAATGGGCCTGATTTTAATATTCAAAAAAATACATCTTGAAATGATTGATTCTCTAGAAGGTATTCATAGGATCAATGCTCCCCACATTAATGGTGATAATTATGGTTGTTGGAAATATGATATGTGTCTTATTTTTAAAAATACTAGAATAAGGGTGTATATAAAGGTTGTTAAGATTTATGAGATTCCTAAAGAAGATTAAAAAAGGATGGTGATCAATATAAATAATATCATCATAATTCAAAATAAATGGATACAATTATATTTGGTTTAGGAACTGATTAGTTTAATCGAGTTTCTTATTTTGCTACTGCATATAATATGTTTCAAACTATTTATTATAATTATTAAGGGATTGATAATATCAGAGAATTGAGGAACACTATTGTAAAGCTAATGCTTTATAATTTCATAATGCAAATGGATGAAAATATCACTCATATAAATGAGAGATTAATAGAAACTATAAATAATATCAATACTTTTAGAGATCCAATTTCACAATTATATCTACCATTAAAAGTACTTAAATTACTACCTTATATATGGAATAGAATATCTACATGTATATGACAATCTATACTAGTAAAAAAAATTATCCATGAAAGAACTTATTACAAAATTAATGATGTATGAAGTTGAGATGCTTGCTAAAGATGAAACGTATATCAATCATAAATAAGATGATCTCAAAAATATTATGGATGAATCATCTAATTCAATTCATATATATTTAGATAATGATTTAACCGATCTTTTTAAAAGGTTTTAAAACTATATAGAATGAAAATGAAATGACTGATAAAAATAGATGTTACGAATACAGAGAAAGAGGTCATATAAAGGATAAATATCCTTTTCATAAAGCTCAAAGGAAAGATGATTATAAGAGAAAAGGAAAGAAAAATATAAAGTATACTTGTAATTATTATTCTATTTCACATGATTAATCATATATAGGTTCAAAAGTTGAGTATAAAAAACAAATAGTATGTCTTGTGACTCATACTGTTGAGGTTCAATATTATTAATCTCAAAAAAATATCTGAGAAAAACATTATTATGATTTATTAAATAAGTATTAATTTATGATACAAGAAAAATATAAATCCTTAAAGAACAATCATATAAATATTAAAAAATATTATGATTATGTTTTATTTTGATAGGGAATATTTTTTTTCGGAAAAAATTATAGATTTAAAATCCAATTCATCTGAAATTTCATGTAATCTATATGAAGCTAAGATTAAATAAATAATGTTTGAAGTAAATACTTAAAAAAAAATTATTATACTTATATAAGGATTAAAATATTTAAATAAAATACTTGGTAATTATAAAATTTAAAAAGGAAAACATGGAATTTGAAAAAATGGTAAAAGTCTAAAATTATTTAGGAATTATTTTCTTCCTGGTTTAAATAGAAAACCCATGTTAGTAGTTAAATGTTTTTATTTTTATGTTAATAAGAATTATGTAAATGTCTATTACTTTAGAAAACATAAAATTTATGGGGTAAATTTTTTTATTATTCAAAATAATTGTTCAACTTGAATAGTATATTCTATACTCAAAATAAATAAGTTTGGTTACCTAAAAATTAAATTTCTAATATTGTTGGAACCAAAACAATATTAGTACAAAAAAGTAAATTTTATTTGATGTTTTTCATGAATAAAACACTAATCTACATCGTTAAATTTTAATGTGGTTATTTGTAAGATCCCATATTTTCATAAGGTATTTTTTTTATGTTCTGGGTTGGGGATCTCTTTTTGGATAAATAAGTGTTTTTTGAAGTTCATGTGAGGTCTCGGGGGTGCCCTGGGGTCTCGGGGTGTGAAGAGAAGAGCAATCAGGCCAAGCAGTGCTAGGAGCATGGTTAGGGGAAACTATTTGGATATACTGTGCAGACCAGCCATCCTCAGATAGTAACCTTCACACGGTCTGAGCATGGTTAGGGAATATTATATAGGATCCTAGGAAACTGGTTGAAATGGGTGTCTTCGAACAGTATCTTCAGCATGGTTTGTGGACGGTTTGGAAAACCTTTTGGGTAAACCATGCGGCCTGTAAAAGATATAAAATTTACAAAATTTCCACTCTGGGATTTTAACCCCAAACATGGGATTTTCCATCATTCTTCCCTTCTCAACCCTAATGACGAACATGGATGACCCAAGCCTCCCAAGGGTGGTTCCCCTTAAATTCTTGACCATTGAGACCATTGTTGGTTGTGGATCAATGCTCTAGTTAATTCTAATATATCCTTTGATTCCACTCTTCGATTGGGGTTCCAATATTTCTACCATCTCATTCCAATGCTCTAAAACCCTTTTTTTCATGTGAATTTTTGGTTGAGTCTTTAAATGGTGTTTGAATCCAGATCCAATACTACAATTAAGAGTGAGTTCACTATCAGATTCAATGTAGGTGGTTTACAAGTTATATCATTTAGTTTTTATAACGACCCATACTTTACATACATAGTTATTACTTCAGAATTGAAGCATACTTATTACAACATATAACAAAACTATGAAAGGACCGTATAAGTATAGTGTCTTTAGAAACCGGGAAACATAAACAACTGGTTCATAAAGCATCTACATTATCTCCTGTTTATTTCATCATATTTAGAGTCCCTTTTTGGAATTTCCTACTTAATACCATTCTTCTTAAACTGGGGAAAGGAAAACCTACAAAAGGGTGAGCTCAAATGCTCAGTAAGGGTAAAGAAAAGAAATATTAATCATATCATATTCATAAGAACATATCATCTTGAAAATCATAACGTGCAAAAGAGACCATAATATCATAATATGGGATAAATCATAGTAGTGATATGTAATCCCAATAATCATAACTTAAAACATGACACTTTGTGGCATAAACACATAATCATATAAAATCATTTCATATTAGTCAAGGCTCTTTCCCAAGACCATCATAGCGGACAAAGTCCATTACTGAACCGAGTTCACTCCTCATTCCAGTCCTGTATCACTGAACCAGATTAACTTGTCGTTCCATCCATGTCTATATCATGAGATATAAATCTTTACCCAATGCATTGGAGGGAGATATAGGTCCCACCTATCTCATAATGAAATCATTCTTATGTGTGCCACAAAATCATAAATCATAGCATAACCCCTGTAATAAAAATTGGATTCTCTAACATCATGCCATCATAACATAATTCATATAAGATAAAAGGACATCATAAAATTAATTCCATGATAGCATAATCAAATAAATGTCAAAATAAAGATATAAACAGAACCGTATATTATATTAGATGGAAAATAACTTTGATAAAACACTTGAACTCCATTCTCGAGGAAAATATCCTTTCTACTTCAAAAACATTTTTCCTTTCTTAACATGTCATACAATTTTAAATTAAAATAAGTTGATTAAAAATAAAATTGAAAACTTGTAAAGGAAGATTCATGGAAATAATGTTCTATGAAATCATAAAAATCCATTCATGTCGTATAATTTAAAAAAACATTCTTCTCATACTTTGGCCAGAAAAGTCAAAAAGTAACTCGTTCTAAAAACGACAAAATATTCCTTTCATATCTTTTACTAAAAACTCACCAATGGGTAAAATTGGATTTAAACAATTGTAGGAGGAAAGAAATAATATTACATATTGAGGAAACATGGATGTGGATGATAAATATTCCCCAGTAAATTCAGAAATATAAACAATCTCGGATAAAATTGAGATTTGCGAGATTTTCCCTTACATTAGGTCCGATTTACTTCGTACATATCCTAACCTACTATATAATGATTTAAATAATGTAATTGACTTATTAAAGAATCATATTCATTGTTATGATATCATATATGGTCATATTCTTATCTTTTTATTAGTAATATTTCATTGCTACTTGGTGTTCGGCTGTTCATTGCTTTATGTTTTTATGCATGTTTTGTCGAATAAATTCTTATTATTCATTTTAGGTTATAAATAACTCATTTAAAGAATGGTATTAGTGTAATATATATCATATTTATTCATTAAATTCATTTATATAATCATTATTCAGTGAAGATCATGTAGAATGAGTTGTATCATATGGTGGAGACGGTTGGCCATACATACGCATGAGCAATGATATCGTTCCCATGATCGTGGAATTGTATTGAAGTGTATCTACACTATTTCAGAATCAATATCACTTTACAATAATCATATATATTTATTCTTTACACCTTTATACCCATCCATGTAAGGTGGTGGTGGAAAACAAATTACACCACGTCTTGGAGATGGTATTCCGTACGTACGCACGCGCGGTGATTTCATTTTCCTTTGGATGGAAAGAAGGTGAAATAGGGTTGTTTCATATTTATAATAACATATCATTATATGAGTGATACTTATGTTATTACTTCATAATGAAACAACTAAATAATAGGATGTATAAGAAGAAATAAATTTGAAAGAATCGGTAATGGATATTATCTTTTCTTCGACACGCCTCTTTGAAACTTCCTCTTAGGGAACTAAAATTAGTCCTTGAACAAGACCAGGACCCATAGTATGTTTATAGGGAAGTTTAGAAGGGAAATTGGCAGGGTTTGGCCGAGCATGAAGGCTCAAAATGGTGTGAGGAGGAGAGAGAGGAGGTGCCCTTTTATAAGGGAGGAGAGGGACACCTTAAAAAAAACAGACAATATTATGTTATAATAAAGTCATATTCCGTTTATAATAGCTAAAAATTGATTTATTTAAAAGATAAGGTGGGGATGGGTAGAAATAATCTCAAACAATAGGTTTTATAAAAGTTTAGGTGACTATTTTAACCTTATCATTTAGGTTTAACTCTAAGTTAAATATTTTAACTTTTACCATGTCATCTTGTTTTCTTACACTATATGGTTAATAAACTTACTATAACAAGAAAAAAGAACCCCAAGTGGTTAATTATTAATATATATAACCTTATCTAAGTAATTTGGAAGAACCTTAGATTTTTAAGGATAGAATAAAACTTAATAATATAATATTTGTTTTAAAAACTATTTTATGTCAACTTTGACACTATTTGGTAATTGATTTTTTTTGTGAAAATCATAACAGCATTATTAGTTCGAAAAAAGTTTATTAAATCAATACTAACATGTCATATTAACCTATAAAATTATTTTAATTCATAAAAAGTCTCAAATTACATTTATTTGGGTATTTATAATATCAATTATGTTAATATTTCATAAATAAGGTAATTAATACACCATCATTGTGTCATAAATAAATTAAATTATTTAATGTCTAAAAATTATAAATAATGTAAAATTATGTAGGAAATATTTTTAGATTTCTAATTAATATTTATAGTTGAATTTATCTTATGTATAACCCTACATTAAAAATGTTTTTAGTTATTAAACTTTGATTTTAACTATTTTAACACTTCTTTAAATAAAATAATAATAAATGTCCTAATCTAATCCAAGTAGACCTAAAGGGTAATATTTTATTCCTAATGTTGTTTTTGTTAGAATTAAACTTATCCAATATAATTAGGACATGTTTTATGGTAATAATAATATCATTTTTACCCGTAATTACCCTATTTACTTTTAACCGTGGAAAATAAAATTAAAAAGTTCCTATTCACCAAACATTATTTTTATCTTATTGAACCACATTTTACTCTTTGATATTAACTGTGTATCTTGGATTTTTGAAATTCCACTCACAGAAGCTGTAAAATTACGTTTTATGTACATTTTTAAATTCACCCAGGAGGTGGGTAAAAGGCGGTGAAAAGTTTAATAAAATTTTTATATATCTAAATTTTTATAAAACGACTCCAATGAATTAAATTGAACTTATATAAGTATTATGTATCTAGTTTGACCTAAAATTAATTTAAATAAAATAAATGATTATTTAAATAAAAAGTCAGTTTTTAAATAGTAACATATTGTTTTCAATATTCATCAAAAATTGAAAGTTTTCAGAAAAATACCAAAATTTCATCCTCGGCTAATTTCGATATTATGAATCAAAAAATGAAGTCCATTATGAAAGTTGAAATTTATAAAATTTTAAAAAGTGTATATTACTATTCATAACGATTAGTTTATATAATATTTTAATAACATATCATTGTTTAGTGAAACTCGATATTGCGTACAACACACGCTATCGAAGAAGGTTTCTCTTGCGTATAATGCTAGCCAAGCTAGTGTTGTGTGTAATGAATGATATCTTTGTTTTTGTGTATAATATAAGTCATAAAAAATATACTTCTCATAAACTATCAGGGTGTTACAGTTTTGTTATAAATTTGTGACTATGTGTTGGGTTTTTTCCTATCTCTTATTGTGTATTGGTTTCCTTGAGTATTATTGGGTAAATTTGGTGTCCAAATGATTTCCTTGAAACCCTAACTATCCCTTTGGGATTCCTAGGGAGAGACTTGACCATTTTAGGGCCACCCATGGGGTGCGCCAGCAAACCCGGACCTAGAGTGTGGTAGGGTTATGTGAGGGGTTGCAAAATAATGATGTGGAACCCATGTAGAGTATGTCCTAATGGTGGATTAAGTTACAAATGGAATAATGATAAACATTCCTTGGGTAATAAGGGAATAATGTATTATTGTAATGACATGAAAATGGGTATTTGGGTTTAAAGGGTTTATGTCAATTGATTCAGGTATTTTGGCTAGAAATGCCTAAGGGGATTAGGGAATATTAAATAGTGACCTTGAAATTGGGTAATGGAATGGGAAATGGGGAATGTGTTAAGGATATGTAATAAGGGAATTGATGAATTTGTAATATGGGTTAATACATGATATTTAGGTGATACACCTAAGCGGTTTAATGGAATAAAGGGGTTGTGTTATGTGATATAATGATTGTACAAGAAATGCATAAGTGAGTAAAATATTGTGAAATGGTAAATGGGATAATGAATGGAAAATAATGAATTTTCCTAACGAATAGGGGTTGTTGAATACACCTAATGGGTTAAGGAACAAGAATGAGAATTTGGCTAAATGGATATGAATTGGAATCAATAAAAGTGTTTATAGGTTATGTAATAGTGTTAATTACCATGTAGTTATTATGAATTGTGATTCATGAATTTAAATGGAATTGGATGTTTTATCTTGTATTATGGTATGGTTGCAATGATTGATATAAATAAGTATGTGTACATGGCTTGGAAGAGTGGGGTATTGACTTGAGGATATACACCCATGGGGAAGTTAGACTGAGGCTCTAAACTACACCACAAAATGCATGTGTTAGGGAAGGGGATGAAGGTTCTATTACCCTAATGGTTGAATTCCACCTGGATTGAGGATTCGAGGTGAGGAGACTGTGTTGATGTGATATGTGGATCCCTATTGAGATAGGGACTTTATTTTCTTCCACTATGCATTGTGATTGATTTCGTTATACCTTTGTGTAGATGATAATTATCCCCAACCCATGGAACATATGATAAATATAGATTATGTAATGAAGATGGTATAATAAATTAAATGGCGATAAATTCTAGGAATAAATTAAATGAACTTTGTAGACTTATGGCACCAGAACTGTCTATTTTTTACTTAAATTTTATTTTGTACTTGCATGCACTATCTGTTATACTGGATATTTTGTAGACACAATTGGTGGTTGCCTACTGAGTTTTGTACTCACACCCTACTCAGGCCACCAATGGGTACCTGAGAAGAGCCCATTAATGCAGGTCGGGATATGAGAAGAGGCCCTAAACTAAGATGACGAGCTGGGATCAGTATGCACATGGAGAAGGATACATACTTAGAGTCAGGAACCGATTGGAGTTTTGGGTATTTGTTTTATTTTGGGTTTCTTTCTCTTGAAATACTAGTACGACATGACGTTGTTGTATTTTATTTTTGGTTGTACCCCATTTTGGAACATTTGGTTATGCATTTTTATTGGCTATTCATATTGTTTTCTCTGTTTATATTGTGTCATGTTGTGGATTAATCTTGTAAAGAGGGTATAGTCTCACCACGCGACTCATTAGACCCTCGCTGCTACTAGGAAACCTCTAGCGTATGGGGAGGTGCGTTTGAGGTCATGTGACGACCCATCTCGGAGCACTAGTTTAGTGTCTTCCAGTTCAGTGTCGTTAAGTTATTTTTTTAGTATATGGGACTCTCATTCTTAAAGGAGTGATCAACTCTAAATTTGTTTTTTACCCAAATAAAAATCCATATAATTGGAATTTATAATCTAGGAAGTATTTTATTTCTATTTCCTAAGTATTTTATTGTTAAATTTACTAATTTATATATGGAATAGATTTTTTATTTCGAAATGAATAATGTTGTTAAATATTAAAATAATTTCAGTATTTTTTTAAATTTTTATTAATTTTTCATGAAACATTTTTAATAAAATATTTCTATTATAAAAATGTATTTTCAAAACATAAAATCTATATTGTTTATTCAGTATTTTTCAACTTGATAATGTCAATAATCATCTATAAATTTTCTGAACAAAATATATATTTTTATCTTTTAAAACCCTAGAATCATTCTCTTAAAAAAATTTAAATTATGTATTCCTCTTCGTAAAAATATATAGTCGAAAGGATTCTGAAAACTAGTCATAAGAAGATAAAGCAATCAAGTACATCAAGATCAGAAGAAATAATTTCTCACTAAAGGCGAAAAGGTAATCCTTCTAATTTGTTAAAAGGAATTCTTGTTTAAAATGTTAAAGATTTGTTTGGAAAATATGCTGAAGGACTTAAGGAAAATTGTGGTTATAAATAAAATGAAGTATCTTTATGTCAAATTCTTATGAAAACCATATTTTTAAAGTAATTACCACGGATGAAGAAAAAGTGAAGTTACAAGCTATTCTAAATACATCTAGAAAGTTGTATGAAGAACTATATAGGGAATATTAGGTTGTGAAGAAAAGTTAAATTTGATGCATTTAAAGTTGAAATGCTAAATCATATGGAGTTACTCAGTGGAGAAGCTGTTACTAATTTTGGATCTTGATAAGCTGAAAGTGTTCTTGGTTGAAAATTTTATGTTTTCCTCACTATATCAAATAACAATAGATGATCAATGTATAATAGAGGAACTATCAATAGTTTTAGCTAATTTAAGTGAAATGTTTTGATGTTTGGTATGTTTAGATGAACTATCTAATCCTTCACAGAACCCTAGATTTATTTTTCTGTAGTATTGTTTTTCACATTCAATATTATATATATCATGTTTTTCATATTTTTTGGAATATATTCGATAAGTTTTTTGAAAATTTATTTTTAATGTTTTATATTAGTTATCTTATGAAAGCATGTAATTAATATTTTATTATCTCATTATATGTGGTATGTTAGACTATGTAATAATTATTTTGTTTAAATATGAAATGTGATTTTTTGAATTCCTTGAATTTATTATATGGTATGACTTAGGGGAGTTATTATCACCTTTTCAAATTTATATATATATATAAGGGATATATATGTTGTTTAAAATATTCATTTTAAATATTTTATATTAATTAAAAATAATAATTTATATAGTAATTGATTACATATTTATATTTTTTTACGGAAGCATGAATTTAGGGGGAGTTTTTTGCTACTTTTTACTATTTTATTTTTAAGGTCACAAAAGGGGGAAAGTTTTTTTATAAAAGGAGAAAAAATTATATAGTAGAGTTTATGATAAATTTTATAAAGGGATACAGTTGGAGAAATTTATATAGATATGAGACATTTTTAATTCATAAAATATTTATAGGATAAATTTGTGGGATTATGAGAAATATTTTTAAAGGAGGAATGTGTTTATGGTTTTGAAAATTTCTTCTTCTAATTTTTTTTAAAATTTTATTAATTTAGGTATAGGTTTTTTGATAATAAAAATGTGTTAGATTGTTGAGGATGTGTTGATTTAATAATTTTTTAATTTATTTTTGTTTTTGATGCTCAGAAACACCTACATTTATGTTACTAATGAAGTTTATTTTATGTAAATTTAACGAAGAAAATATTCGGTAGAATTTTTATTATAGAATCATATTGAATTCATTGATCTATGGGAAATATTGTTTGATGTATTCTGGACGTGTTATTCTAGAAACACTATTCATACCCAATATTTGTAACCATAACGTAAGGTTTGAAAACAATACATTTGGAAGAATGAATATTGATCATATTCAATGCGTTTAGAATAAATCCTACATTTTAGTAATTTAGAGTGTTTTTTATAAACCCTATATTTCTAAACAATTGTACACTATCGTCTGTACATTTTTAAACAACCGTTTTTTATCGATACTAGTTTTGGATTTTTTTCATTACTTGAAGGAACCCTACATTTAAATAATGGAATTTTAAATTCATGATATTATACATGATTTATGAAATGGTTTTTCTAAAAGTAAATATCCATTGAAAAATATTTCATGATCTATTAAAAGGATCACGTTCAATAGAATAAATTGTTTCTATTTATATGGGATGTTACGACTCTCTTGAATGATTTTGAATTCAAATATTCACAATTTATTAGGCAAACTTTATGGATATGGTTTGACATGGATATGTTTGACCTAAAATATAAATATCAAGAAAATATTCAGTAGAAAATAGAGATGAAATACATGATATATATATACACATGCACACACACACTCATATATACATAAGGAAAAAACCATGTCTGAATATAACAAGTGTGCCATTAGCTTAAAATCTACACTTTGGATACTTACATGTTTTGATATGTCTGATCGAATCACTACTATTGATATTTTTGATGCTGCATCTTAATATTACATCTTCTTCTGCATGATTGGAAAAGATTTTTTTAGAGATACACTTTAGAGAAATACATGTTTAAAAATCTATATAGTGTTTTCTTTATCACTATTTGAAGAAATCATGTGTAACATTGAAGATATATTTACTGTTGTGAATTTTTAAAGATCTAAATATATCTATCAGTTACTGGTTAATTGTAAATTAAAACCTATTTTCTCAATAAAATCGATCTTTATTGATTTATTAGAGTTTTGGATTCTTATAATAATACATAGTAAAGTTTCAGTATCTTTTACAAAGCTATGTATTTTCAGTTCCCTATAAAAGAACCAGAAGCCCCTATAAAATCCTTATAAGGTGTCAAATAGATGCATTGGGTTTTTTTCATTAATATTTTCTTGAAGAAGAGGACCTACTAGTGAAAATAACCAATTTCATGGAGTAGATACTTGGTAGAGTGGACTAGGGTATCGTTTTTCATTGAACAACTATACATTGATGTATTTTTTCCTTTATTTGATTCTAGTTCTCACTCCTCATTAAGAGATAAGGAAATGTTCACTAGATAACAAGGGTCGTGTTCTAAATCTATCAATATTTTTTAAAAACACAATTTATCCCCCTCCAATTCTTATGTATTCCATATGTTCTTTCCAAAAATATATATATATGAACCAGAGCTTTTATAATGAAACATATATGAGAAAACAAAGATATTTATTCCCGAAACAATGAAAATAATGAAATATTATTAACAAATGAGTGAAAAAACATAATAATAGTATCATATATGATATTTTAAATATTAATATATTTGTGGTATAAATTAATAACATAATTAAAACCATTATATATGAGATTATGGAATGTTAAGATAAAGGGAAGTGTGTGGTAAGGGATACTATCTAGATTTCCTTTCATTAAGGTATATCTGAATGTTATGCACCAATTTATTTTATATGGTGTATATAATGCTTTTTTTTACTTCTAATATTATGAAACCTTTCATACTTCATGGTATTTTAATTTTCAATATGAATTATTTAATCCAATTTTTTTTGACTTGAAAGTTAGCAACTTGTTTGGGACTTTATCGTAACTTCAATTCTATTGAGACATATTTGTCATTATGCTCATGTTAAATTTTTTATGGTGTATATGCTATCGCTATTATGTATTAAATTAAAATAAATATTTATTCTTTATTGTAATTTTTTTAATTAAATTATATTATATTAAGGGGTAATAATTTAGACGGTACTAAAGAGGTAAAAATATATTTTACAATCTCATGTTCTTTTGGGATTTCTTTTATTCTCATTTAAGGAATATTATCATTTATCCTTCACATGATCCAATAATTCTCTTATCTACTATAAATTTTAGGAGTTTCTATATTTTCTTCAAAAATTTCTGTCCTTGGAACTTCAAACAAGGAATTTTTTAATATAATTACCTTTTTTATTCCTCTTTAAATTGGATATATTTTTCTTCCATGTCCATGTTTTTAAAAATTGTTTTAAAAAAGTAATTTTATTTTTAAAATGATATACTAAGGAAATTTGAAGTAGTACTTTACTTTTAAAAATGGTTTTCTATTAATATATATAGTATTTTTCAAAAGGGATGCTTTTAAAAAAATGTGGAAATGAATGTTTTAGACCTATACAAGTGGGCATCCATGCTTCTATAATAGTATTTAAAAATATATATTCTTCTACATGTTTTTTTATAGTTTTACAATGAATATAATTTTATTAAATGTTATTTTAATATTTCACTTCCCTTACATTTATTTTTAAAAGGAAAATAATTTTATTACAAAAACATATATTCATAATGAACAAATGGTCACCTATTGTTTCTTGATAAATTTTGGGATCATTAAATTTCTATTGATAAAATATATTTATTGTGATCATTTTTCATTTGAAATTAAATTTATATTAAATATATATATATATATTATTTTTTTACATATATGATTATTTAATAAATGTTATTCCTTTTGTAAATGTAGTGTTTACTATGAATGTTATTTGATTATCATTGGAAATATTGATAAATATTCCTTCATTAATTAGTATGAATATTATTTAATAAGGATATTGATTCATGAATTAAATAGATTATTAGATATAAGAGGAATGTTTTGGAATTGTTGTGATGGGTTCGTCCCAGGATTATATAGCCCCTTGATGCATCAGTATGTCTCATGATACAAATTAGTTGGCCAAATTAAATGGGCTTTACCCATAGTTTTAAAAAATCTTGTGAAAGGTCTTGAAAGTATAGATATCATGATGTATGTGATAATGAAATCCAAAATTATTAATCTCCATCATTTTGAATCTAATTATTATTATCCATAATATTTTTTCATTGATATTATCCATGGATTCGTTTTGTGTTCAAGTTATTGATTAAAAGGATTGGGTTTTCAATTATATACCATTCCATATTATCTATTCCTTATCTAATTATGATAGTAATGTTTTTAATTAAATATAATCTATGTAAACTTATTTACCTTTCC
Organism: Viscum album; assembly: GCA_963277665.1. Taxonomy (NCBI): domain Eukaryota; kingdom Viridiplantae; phylum Streptophyta; class Magnoliopsida; order Santalales; family Viscaceae; genus Viscum; species Viscum album. The sequence continues at coordinate 106,884,466 of OY728123.1, read as the reverse complement.
TTATTTATTATGCTTTATTGATTCAAGATAGCGTCCACTATAAGTAAACCATACTCAGAATATGAGTTCACCATTAATTTTTTTCATTCCTGAGGTTATAGAGAATAATTATTTGAATGGGTTCCTGGATGATTAATGTTCCCATTACTATGTTTTATTTTCTATTCCAAATATAAAATGTGTATCATGTGTGTATCTGGTTTTCCCAGACTAGTAATTTAATCTGTCTCTTGGGATTTGACCCATTATATCTATTACAATGTAATAAAATAGACACTATCTTAAGGTTACTAGAGTTAGTGTCTTTATAGAATAATAAATTTACTTCATTACATCAAACATTAAGATGGAAAAAGTAAAATTTAATAGAAATAGTCCACTTCATTTATACAAGATTTTTATTGTGGGACATCTTAATGATAATTGTTTTAAAAAAATTATTGATTAAGGGGATAGAAATTCAGGGAAAAAATCGTTTAATGGTGAAATAGTAGGAGAAAACCAAAATAAAAATTCTCCAATAGCAAAGGAATACTATCTAATGAAGATAAAAGATCATATGTGTCTTAAGTGGAAAAATTACATGATTTTAGAGACCCTAGAAAATAATCTTTAGTAATTTTAATTAATATTTCATAAGGTAATTATAATGATATTGAAAATGATTACGTTGAGTGAAGATTTGATATTTATGTTATTATTGAAGAAACACTTGAAGAAATTGATAAATTGAGGGATAAAACCAAGAAGGAAAACTTAGTTGTTCATGACTCTATACAATACCTATATTAGCCGGATAAAAAAAATTTGAGATGAAAGAAGAGATTAACAAACTAAAACATAGAATTTCTATAAAATCTAAAAAATAAGTTGAGTTAAAGATAAAAGTAGAAGAAAACTATTAAATCAATGGTGGATTTACCAATATAATATAATAATGGGTTAAAATAATTAAGCAACATGGAAAATAATTCATGAAATGAAAAATAATGTTTGAGGATCAAGAAATAATCCTTACACCTGGCATGGTATTGGGATTCTCTAAGACTATAACACCAAATAATTTTATTGATGTATCTATTCTACCTAATGTAGAGCATAATCTCATTAAAAAGGCGAAACACTTTTAAAAGATGTGGAAAGGATATAGTGGAGCATGATCATAAGAATTAGGTAGCCATGTCTGAAGTTAGACCACAAGCCAAAAATACTTAGATTTCATTCCACTTGGAAGAATCTCAACAGGATTTACATACAATGGAAAAGTATTAAAAAATGACATAAAAATAGGTATTATTATTATGGAAAATTAGGACACATTAAATATGTATAATTCATTTCAAAAAAAAATTAGGCTGAATTAACACTAAATACATATCAATATTTTTCCATTGTATTTTTATGGTTTGAATGGTTATTTATTTTTGTGTGAAGGTTTTGGGGACAAATAATCCAATTCTTAATCAATGGATTCATTATAAATAACTTGTGAGACCCCAAAAATAGGAAATAGAAATATGTGAAATTCAAAAAATACACTAAAAATGAAAATGAATTCTCATTTTTTCAATATGAGGAAGAAAATATTGAATCTGGGGAGAACAATGAATATCAATGATCAATATAAGTTCCCAAATGAACATGGAAGATGGAAAATGATATTATAGGGAAACTATTTTTGAGATTTATTTTAGAGTAATGAATAGGTTTGGTTTCTGGGTTCATGAAAGTAGGTGTACCTCACAGATGAATGAAAGTATAATATTATCACTAGAATCAAATATTAAAAATTTGGAGTAGATAAATTTGATAATTATGAGGGACTAATGATAATTGTCTTAGGGAAGGAGAAGGTTGGGGGAAAGGACCTTAGAAAGAAAAATATTCTCTTAGTATAAGAACTTACCAAAATAAGATATGTTTGAGTTAGTTTTGTGATATAAAACATTTTGTGGAATTTGGAAAAATGAGTGCACAATTAAAGATAAAAATTGTTGGTTTATTATATAAGGAACATATAAGAAGGAAAATATTTATCTTATTAATGAAAAAATTTGTGTATGTTGTCCATGGAATATGGAAATAGGATATGATACAAGTGACTCAGACATTTGAGTAATAAATCATTGTAAAATCAAGTGAAAAATGATGGGAGATGTTATTTTTCCAAAAATCACATTTGATAATACCCACACATGTGATTCATTTAAAAATTGGAAGATGGTTTAATATACTTACAAGAATAAGAAGTTAAAATAATAAAGGGTATTTAAGCTTGTTCATGTGGATTTTTATGGGCCAATAACTCATAAAAATATGATGAAAAAGTTATTATGTGTTGTTTGTTGATGATTTTAGTACGATTGATTAGTTGATGGTGGTAAATCATAAAATTGAAAGGTATAAGCGAATCAATCAATATCAGAGAGAATATGAAATAAATTATAAATTTAAAAACATATAAATTTTGCTTCAATAATGGCAGAAAATTTTAAAATACCCAATTGGAAGAATATATGGAAAATATTAGTATTCAACACCAAGTAAAATGCTGAGAAATCCTCATAAGAATAGATATATGGTGAAGATAAATTGTGTCATCAACATCATGCCTAGGGATATTCTCATTAAAATTTCCTAACCAAAGTAGTTTTGGAAAGATGAATCTATAATACCAGTCTATATCTCTAATCTGGTGTCATTGTGTCAAAATGAAGACAAGACTCTATACAAAAATCTATATGGAAAGAAGCTAACATTGAACTAATTCTAGGTTTTTGGAAGTAATTGGTTTATTTTGAATAAGAAAAATAGTAGATAGTTTGATGAACATGTATATAAAGGGTTATTTTTCATGTATTCATCCAAGAGTAAGGGATAAAGGTTCCACAAAAATAGAAATGTAATATTGTTGAAATCCACGACGTGATCATGACTAAAAGTGAGCAGAATTTGGATTCATTAGACTATATTTCAATTTTGAATGAGTAGAATTCATAAAAAATGGTATTGTTTTTAGGAAGAAATTGATAAATGTGTCTCTATATTAGGTGGAGTTAAAAGGGATAAAATTAATTCAGATGATAGTTATGATGGTGAATAAAATGAAATAGGAACATCAGGTTCAAAAAAAAATTCAGCAGAATATAAATCACATATAATAATATTGTGGGTGACTAGAAAACTCTTGTTTAAATAAAAATAATGAAGTAATAAAAATAAAAATTATTTTTCTCTCAGGTGGGACCAAAATAATTTTATGAATCTACCACAAATTTAAGTTTGTTTAAGGTGATTCATGAGGTTCATCACTAGATATTAAAAAACCAGACTTGCGAAATTATCTCCAAGGCAAAAAATTACAACCTGATCAAATACAAATGGGTTTTATAAAAACACAATGAATATGGAATAGTGATAAGGAATAAGTCATGTCTAGTGTGAAAATTCTATTTCCATATCAATGGTATTGATGTTGATGGAACATTTTCACCAATGGATTGGCATAAAAATATCAGATTCTTTTTAGCTTTGACTATTCAAAATGGTTTTGAAATATACCAAATGGAAGTCAAATAATCATTCATGGATGGTTTTATTTAATATGAAGTTTATATTTATAAACCATATGGATTTATAATACCCGATGATAAGAATAATGTGAGTCAATTGGAGAAATCAATATATAGGCTGAAAAAAGCACGAAGAGCTTAATACTGATGGATAGATTAACATATAAATAAACATAGTTATCATAGATGTGGGTTTGATCATAAACACTATTTAAATAAGGAGAAAGTTTAGTAGATGGTTATAAAACATTTATATTTTAATATATTATTACCTTAAAATAATTCAATGTGTTCGATATCATTCTATACACACAACACAAAACATAAATGAAACCCTAATATATTTAGATAAAATATAAATATTTCTGTATTGTAGTGAAAACTTGTTTATCGAATTGTTAAGAATGTATTAGAGTAACCACTTTATGAAATATTTATAGAAATAAAATACATACTAATTTTAATATGAATGAAATTCAACTGATATAGCTAAAACAACTAATATGAAAATGTTATGCTTTGAAATGTATGGTTTTAAATATGGAATTTTTATGGGATAATCATTTTTATTCCAACAGGCTCATGATTAATAATGATAAAATATATTTTATATGAGTAATTTTTTAATACTAATTTAATTTTTAAATGATAGGAAATAGGAATGAGAATGGTTAATATACTAAAGAATTTATTTTATTATAAAAAATGATTTTGATTATATCTCACCTTTTTATTTAAAATTTAAATATATAAAATCTAAAATTTTAATATGAGAAATTGAAAATTATTTTTGTATTCATCATAGAAATATTTTCTTATAATTTTTTTTAGATTTTTATAAAATAATTAATTTTTGGGCGAATAATGAAAAATATTGTTTTTGAAAATATCGTGAATTTTATGAAATCACTTTGATATAATCATAAACTAATAATTAGGAAAACCATTTATTTACCGAATATAATTTTTATACATAACATTACATATTTTAAAATATTATTTTTTAATAGAAAACCTATATTTGATATTTTAGAACATAAATAATATTTCTCAAAAAATATTTTCAATAAATTATTTATTTTTATATTAAAATTAATTTTTAACACTATTATAAATTGAATAAAAAGAAATTAATTTTAAATTTAGAATGAGTGGTTCCAATTTATCTAAAAAGCATCTATTTATTTTTAGGCCTAAATATTATGTTACCTAAGGTAAAAACAATTGACAGTGATAAAAGATAAAATGGAAAAAGTAATAAATAAAATGGTAAAGTTGTTGTAACATGTTAATAAAATGTTTATAGTTGATTGGTTGAGATATTATCATTATTTTATCAAAACTAACTAAATCATTTTATATTTTTTGTGTCTCTTAACATGTTAAACATGTGCTAACATTTTATTATGTTGAAATATTTTCCAAAATTTTATTCCCACCACATATAAAAGGGGACTATCACCAATTAAATACCACTATAGAAATTAGGTTATCTCTAAGAAAAAATTATGTTTTTTCTTACCTAAAAATTAAATTTGTCTCTTATTAGTTTATATTCACAATATATTATCATAATATCTTCTTTTCCAAGGAATCTTATATGAGAAACCATATGTTATCAATGTAAGATCAATCATTTCACTAAAATATTTTCATTTTATCTTTCGATTTCAAATTTATTTTTACCAATATTATAGTATTAATTAATTAATTATTTTATACATAATTTTTTTATTTTTTGGGAATAAGCATCAACATACTCTACCCTTTCCCTTATAAAAAAGGAAATTATAATTCATGTGTTGTGCATAGTACCACATCCATGACACAACATGTTTCCTTTTTCGTAACATCCCTACAAAGATTTTCCTAACAAATATTTTTAAATAAAATTATTATATTTATGGCATAATTTATATTCTGAAATTAAAATGCCTGTTACTCATTTTTTATATTCTATAGAAAACAACCACATCTTCTTTGTGCACGTGCGAACTACTGCCTCTATGGAACATTGTAATCTATTATTCATTAACTCCTTTAATGGATAGATCTATATACAATATTCATGTAAAAATATGTTTTTGTGATATAATTAGGTTTTTTATGAAAAATTTGAAAACCTATTTATTATATGATCAACAAACGATCAATATTTGTTCAATCGTTTAAAATGATCCTACTAAGAGGAAAATGATCTCTTGTTTATAAAAAATAAATTAATATAAATTATCTAATATTTATAATTAATTAAAATTTTTATATATCACAATAATAATCACAAAAAATATCATATCAATTTTATTACAATTATATTACAACTAAACCACCTCATAATCATCCATTGATCATCATAAGTTCATGTTTGGGTCGGTTTAACCACACACTTAAACAGTAAAATGAATTTATATCATGGATGACTATGAGAAATAATTTAATAGTATAATATGATATATATATATATATAAATACTATTTTTTTTGTTTTTTAATTGATATATCAACATTTAACATTATAATTAAGAAATCACCCTTTGTTTATTTAGAATCACCATAACATACATGTCGCCGATTACGTCCTCATGGATTACAACCCATAATTCAATAAAATAAAATTAAATAATTATAAAATATCTTTTAACATCTATAATAGTACCTTATATGATCTTATAATGAAGTAATTTGGGAAAATAATATATTCCAACACCACTTTTATGAAACTAGTTCAAATAGACAAAGATTTGTCACACCCGATATTGAAAATAATTATAAAATAACGAATATAATTACAAATATTGATTATAAATGAGGATTAAAGATTATTACAGTTAGGAATAATGTTTTTAGATTTGTATTTAATGAAATTAACTTATTTATTTTGAACATTTGGTGCAAGTGAAGAATAGATCAGAGCTGAGGTAAGGGTTTTCATCTCAAATTCTACTCTTTGAGACATGTTTGGTATTATGCACCTAATTTAATTTATTTGGTGTATGTAATTCCTATTTTATATATCATATCATGAATTATATTTTAATAATGATATTTTATGTTTAATTATAATCACTCTATTTCAAGTGGTTTTGATTAAATATTTACTCAAGCTACAAGGGTTCTTTATCTCAAAATTTAATTCCTTGAGACATGTTTTTGTTATGAACTATGTTTTCCTTTGAATGGTGTATTCAGTGACCATGGATATTTATTTATCATATATTTTTTATTCATGGGAAACACCAATCTAAATGTGTTCCTTTTCAACAAATGGACATTGAACTAGTTTTTACCCTAGTTGCAAGGGTTTTTGGTAACTCAATTCTCATTCATTTTGTTATGATCCCATCTCTTATTAATTAACATAAGTTGGGTATATTATAAACTTTTAATATATTATTTGGTATTTTCTTTATTTACATTTCTACCACATAAGACCCATTTCTATACCATTTCTTACTTCAATGAGTATGTTTCTTATAAGGGATATAGATATCTCCAGAATCATTTCCTGGAGTTATATTGTTTCATCGTGAACTTATATACTTCAGGCTTGGGTTATTCTACCTTGATGTTTTATTATATGGTATGTTCTATAAATATATGGGCAATGAGGATATTTTTATGTAATTAAATATTTTCTTACAGTGTATGTTTTTAACTAAGGTATTTTGAAAATAATAAAAAGGGATTTTCCTGTCAACTTCATATATTTTTCCATTGTCTCCTCATTTATACAAGATAAAAATTATGTTTTTAAAGGATTCATTATTGGTTATTATTTTTAAAATTAAATATTTCAAAAATATTTCACATTACCATTTAAAAAGTTATCTTTGAATGAAACATATAAATTTTTATTTTACATCAATGTTCAAAATGTTTTCTAAAAGTTCTATTAAATTATTTCTTCTATTTACATAATCATTTTCAAATGGATTCACCCTAAAGGGGTTTATGTTTTATAATTTATTGTCATATATATATATATATCACTTCTTTGTTCTAAACCTATGGTAGAAAAAAAATTTGATTCTTTATCCCTTCTTTTGTGATGTCATTTGTATTACTCTTTTGTGAATGTGTTTTTTATTAATGTTAACACCTTTCTATGTTTCCATTTTTTACTGGGGATATGTTATTTTAAAACAATCTACATTATTTATATGGATAACTTAGGATCATGTTATTATAGTATTTTCAAAACCATATACTCATTACCCTATACTGTGTGAAAATTTCATTTTATAAAATTAATATTGGTAGGTGTTCACCTAGAAAGAGAGATTATTTATTGTCTAGGTAATTATAGATATTCGTGATGAATAATAACTGCTAATGCAGGTAGATTATATATTCAAATTATATATTTTTCATTATATGGACAACCATATTTATATTTCGATAGAGGATCCTTAGGGAATGATATCAAAATGTCTTATTGACTCTTTTGATGAATAAATTTGACTAAATTAATAGAATGGTGGTCCCATAATAATATATCCCTTAATGCATCAATAAGTCTCAGGAGTGAAAAAATGGTTTTATGGGTATAAATCTCCCCATTTTAGTATAGTGTCTTGGAAAAAGTCCTCGAAAACATGTTTTTGATATCTGATTTTATCAATTCCATTAGTATGAGACCCTTAATTATTGTTACACATATTTCAATTTGTTTCCCCAAATATAATATGGTATCAGTTTCAGTTGAATATTAAATTAATCATATTATTCATTCCTATCATAATATTCATTTTGTGATAATGTTTTTAACAAATTTAGTTTTATACTTCCCTTATTCAGTGCTTTATATAAACCATTTTTTATGTTTCTATTACATAGTTTATGAAGTAAAGTAGTACATGTGACAAGTTTATACGAATAATATAATTTGAAAAATTTATGGGAGATGATGAAGACACGTTATACATGATGTGCATCAATATATAGTGAAAATATTTCCTTTAGTTGAGAAAGACAAGAGCTTTATTAGTTTATGTTTAGTCCGAGTTCTCAAAATATTTTAACCTATATTGTCTTGAGAATGAATATATTGGATTATTTTATTTAGGCCATGTTATTATGGGATAATTATTTCCAATAATATACAACTGGTAACAATTCTATCACATAAGGTATGTGTTTAAGTTACTTATCTCGGTAGCATGGAATCATAATTTGTAACAAATATGGGTTTAGATAACATTGAAGAATTCTATGCATGTAATAGGTAATTTATGTGTTTATGAGTTAAGGTTGATCACACTTTCAAAGGTATAGATAACCATTTGGGATAATATATGACTTAATTTGATAGTAAAAATCCACATTTTATTTGGGGATTATGATAAGATAAAATTAGTAAAACCCTAGGGATAATTATAGGCGATACATCTATGTATTGGATAATATAATGATTTTTTGGTAAAGTATATATTTTGTGGTCATCCTAGAAATTACATCATTTCAAGATAATACAATTGTATGAAGGATCTATCACTGATATACCTTGAAGTAATAACCCTTAAAAGGGTGGATTGAGAATTGACTAAATCGTCACCTAGTTCACGATAAAGAGGCCTAATTGTACACCTTATTTGAAACTCCATGTAGATATGATTTGGTAATTCCTGTAATATTTATTAATCATTATGAAGAATTTATGTATGATTTTAACTAATTTAGTTATAAAACCTAGTTGAAAAATGAAAATGGATAACCAATTATCTAACAAAGAGTTTAAGATCCTGTGTTTTCCTATGGGGTAATTTTTTTTTATTTTTAGTTTAACTCATTTTTTGGAACTAATGTGAGTTACTAATGAGATTATGGGAGTTTAGGAGGTTTCTAAGGCATGTTAAAAGTCTATATCCCCATGTTTAAAAAAAATAGAAATGTAGTATGATTAGGAGAAACCATAAATGACATGACATAAGATTAACTATATGGGGATTAATAGTGGGGTGTATGATGTCACCTGGTTTGAGGAAACCACGAGACCTTAAGATCATGCCCCTATAGATTTACCGAAGTTTTTAAATTGTGGATAATACTTGGTATACACATGGTTTTCCAAACCATGCATTTGAAACCATGTGTGGTGCCCCCAAAAACAATGAATGGCACATGGTTGGTGCACAGTTTGGGAAAACATGTGGCCAAACTATGTGGCATAATATTTCTTGTGTAAATTAAAATTACACAATTAAAATTTATTAAAACCCAAATCATATTTATTTTTCCTCTATTTGATAGAACCTCATGCTTGAGATCTCCTCTATGAATCAAAAGTGTAGTATTGTCTCTCTTTTCTTGATGAACATGACCATGAACTATTCCAATAACTGAAAAAATAGAATCCAAAATTCCAATGAAAATAGATGGGGTATTTGTGAAATTTAATGACTTTACCAGAAATTTAAGGCATCATAATGATGGATCAAGTTAGTATTATGGATATATTACTCCTTCAACCTCTTATAATTATTCCCAAATCATAATTACATATTCAAGAAAAAACTAAATATATTTAATTAATTTAATATATCATATATCCTTAGGGGGGATAATATTACTTCCCCATCACATGGATAAACCTTCGACAATCTATGAACAAAATTAAACTATAATAACTTCTTATAGAACAATACAAGGGATCTAAAAGGAAACAAACTAGGCATGAGAGAAACCTTATAAAATTAATCATTACTCTCAAAATTAGGCTATCACAACTTTGAGGGATCCATTGGATATAGAGACATCAAAATCAGATAAAAATGGAGTTATAAATCTATGCCAAACTTGATATCATGGTCAGAGGGTATCACTATAACCTCTTTAAGAGAAATATTCGGAAAATATTTAACAAAACTATGAAACACTATCACCTAAACTTACACTAAGACATATATAAACTCCAATATCTTGGAAGGAAGAGGATCCAAAAATTTATGATCCGTATGAGCACTTTCCAATATAAACCACAATTTTACCTTTAATAGTCAGATAAATTAAATTACTTTATAAGAAATTAATAACTGCATGAACAGATTATAACCAACCCATTATATAGATGAAAGCATTTGGATATATATGTAGTAATAAGTAATCCCCTAATGAATGATACTACCCTGTCTTCATCTTACAATCCTGATACACCTCAAAAAATATTAACTAACATTCAACTGGAATTATTAACAAGAATGGCATTGGAATAATCTCTTCACTAACCCCCAAAGCTCAAAAAGGGAAGATGTAACGATGGAGTAAAAATATCACAAATATAAAATAACATAAACTGTGGTAAAAGAAAAAAGGACAGCACCTCAAACAATATTCATACCTTATTGAATTAGGAACTCCATAACATACAATCGACTGTGCCTTGCTTCTCTTCCTCAATGAACCTAATGAAGATGACTTCTATGACTGCACTAAACCCTATGTTGATAAGGTAGAGGATAATCATTGTAATTACCTCTACCTAATATATCTATTATTTATTAAAAAAATATTATTGAGCTTGTGGATTCTAATAATTCTTTAGATGTTGTTGCATATTAGGTTGTATAATAAACTAAACAACTTCCCCACATTGACCTATGAGAACGATCAGACACTAGAACATGCAATAGAATTTTACTTTATAAGAAAAAACCACTTGACCAAAAATTCTAGTATGGGAACAATAATTACCAACTATGTAGAAACTAGAAGAGTAAAGATTATACTAACTCCTAGTGAGTTAAAACCTTAACTACACTGACAAACAAGAACCTCCATCTATATCTGTAATCCTTTAGAACACTCAATAAATCCCCTATGGAGATGAAATGTTCCACCAATGTATATTATTGATCACATATAACTATTTTATTACCACAAAATACATTGGAAATGTGAATAGGATGTTTTGGAACTCGATTTCTAGACGATACACCTCCTCCAAATACCACACCCCATCCTCCTAATTCACTATAATATTATGATTGGAACAAAGAAGATTCTTAAAATGGACTCCAATTTTTATCATGCTCTGGGATTCTTATGAAAGAGAGTGTAACTACTTTAAGAATCACCCCTAAATAAACCGATGGCTAATGGAATCCAATGCTCATATTATGTATAGATAAAACTAACATTATTCTTGATAGCTTTTAACCATAGATTTGTCTCATAATATAGGAAAAAATATTAATAATTTTCCAATATTTGATATTTAAACTGATGTAGATTCTTTATCATAGAGTCATCCGCCTCAAGATTGATACTCATGCGGTCACCCATAGCATCATACTGCACCTCTCCAACCTGAGTCACATGTGGATAATTCCCACCATCCATATTCTATAATATAGATGAAAGGAACACCTAATACCAATAAAATGAAATTCGTTTTATATTACTTAATTTGATTGATTTTAATATCCCAAGAATCACTACTATTCAAACACATACATAGACAATCATGATGCATATACGAAACCTAGGAGTTTAACCCACAATCAATTATATATCACCTTTTACTTTTATTAAACCTAAATACTATGCATAAAATTAAATGGGGCCCTAAATGACTATGTGTTAGAAGTATCCCTTGATACATCACAAGAAATGATCAATTGAAACCATTTTAAAAAAAATACCCATATAATCCTCACTCGTTCCCAACATAATACTCCATCTTAATTATAAAATATATATTTGATATTATTATATCATAACCCAACCAAATTATAATTCTTCATGGATTGGTATTGAAGATGAGAGTGTCCCTTTAAGTAATCATTTTACATGACATGTGCTAGAGAGACTAGCAATGAGGATTTAAAACACACATACCAAAGGAATTTCCATAATAAGCCCTCAGAATGAAAGGAAACAACCACTACTAAACTTGATCACATAAATATAAAATAACATGAAATCAAAAAATAAAAGTGAATATAATACAAATGAACATGACTCTAAAATAAAATACCAGAATTAAACTCCTATTATAGTATCCCTAGAAACACAAACATACACCAATAATCACAACTTGATAGTAATGTCTAAATGACTCACCAAATCTAGCTTATTTATTTGTAATAACATGAAATATATATAGAAATGGATGATTATACAAGTGTACACATTATGATCCTCCCCAAAACCTATCATGAAAATAAAGAAGAATATATAATAATAATTTATTAAATAAATAGAACACTAAACTTGTTACATATTAAGGTCAACTACAACCTATCCTTACTAAGCCTCACTCATAAAATAACTCATAAAACTATAGTAAAATAGTATTTAAAACATATAAGTATTGGAATGATACCCGGAAACTACATCCCCACTAACTAGTCTCTTTCGTGTCCCAATAATCTATATCCTACTTCTCCCATCTATTATATATCCATATAACCACATAACCACATTCCACATCAAACCACAACCATATAAACCAAAACATATACCACATACCATAACAAAATTATCATATCCACACATAATATCTTATCTACGGTATGGTATGAAGTCATAAAATAAATCAAAATTCTTCCATCATCCTACCATGTATTCCCAATCATGTAATTCATCATAGCCTCCTCATCATATCTAGACTATATAACACATTAAAAAAAATTTGTTCATTACAGTCTATTCTGTAAGAGAGTGAGGGTAAGGGGGAGTATTTAACTATCAATGTCACTTCCATCCTAGTTGTTTAGGAAAACAATTGAAACCCAAAATCTCATATGAGTATCAGTAAGGTTACTGAACTGGAGGTGATGAATAATAAATAATGGTAAAAATATAGGATATATAATAAATGAACCAAACTAAGTGTCAAATATCAAATGAAATTCATTTATTAATTGATACTAAAATATTCACTTTATCACCACCACTACACACCAAAAATAACTACCAAAATAAAGAAAAACATTAATTGACCACACATACCTACATAACAACCCCGTATAAATTTCCATATCCTATTATAAATCACATCATTACCATTTGAAAAAATCATTCACCAACCACATTATATTCATTATGCCTTAATTTATTTCCAATAATTTATGTTATAATTTATTAACTTACACTTCCTCACATTTCATTATTCAATTATCTATATCATCAATTACCCTTATATTAAATTATCACTTCTAATTACATTATTCATATCTTCATAGACTATTACCACTTTCATTATCTAAAAAACATTAAAAATTATTGAGAAACTATAAAATATAAAATAATAACTCCAATTCACACCACATAAACCACTGTAACAACTCATTGCAAAGGTATATTTTCCCATAACATGGTTATAAAATGTTTACATTATTTTATTAGTAAAAATACATAATAATATAACTACCAAAATTGATAGGTTTAGTATCTTCGTCAAATTAGGTTTGTAAAACTTAATGAAATAAAATTTATTTAAATCCATATTCACATTCTTTCAATATAATTTCATAATATCATTATTATATGTAATGTGAAGCCCCAAATCCAGACTTCTATACTCAATACTGAAACATGTTGTGTATTTTTTAAAAAAATACAATAGAGAAAATACATAGTCCACTATAAAACTGTGGATCTTTTCCAGTCTAGGTTTTGGATAATTATACATATACATTACAAATTATCCAATTTTTACATATAATAAAATAAAATAACTAAATTTATTTATGTGTGTTAACTCCATAAGCGAAGTTAACACCTTTGGATAATTTTAGCAAACATGTGGAAAAATAATTTAAAACATAGGGTGAGAAATATTTTTCCTAGTAAGGGGTTTTAAAATATAATGGAAATATAATTCTTCAACCACTAAAAATCTCTTTCAAGAAATTTTTCAAATAAATTATTTCATAAAAAATATTTATAAAAGTGTTTTAATTTTTTTATAAATATCCTTAAATAGTGTATATTACTTTAAAAACCATATATAATCAAAATAATAATTCTTTTGAAATACTACATTGGATTTATCCATTTTAATGTAATAAATTTTATGGATTAATCATGATACTCAAAAGACCATAAGAAAACCATAAGGCTGCATAAATGTATCACTTGTGGGACAACAACCCCTTAAGGTCATGGTTTCACTTCCCATACTATAACATATCTTTTTATACTATAGTGCCATAATTTTAAGAAAAAGTTTATAATGGTCATCAATTTATCAATCACAACCTATATTCATGAAATAAATAAAATTTTTAGGATAAATAATTTTTCTAAAAAGTAATTGCATACATTTAAATGACATGAACATATTAAATACGAAATAAAAACAATCTTGTTTAAAATGCATACAATGTAAATAAAAATTATAGATGATGGCCATATCTATAATCATGAATGATAATAAATTATTTTAATTAAAAATATAATATTACATAAATAAAAAAATAATTCTGTCAAAAAAATCCTCTTACCTTCAGTCTGACTCATTACATAGGTTTTATTATCTTGATATTCTTCAGAAAATCGGTTTTTATAACACCTTAAGACAAAAAAAGATGTTGTTCTACCTAAAATAAGACCTCTCAAATGTGGGTATGGAAGTGGAGAAGATAATTTGATAGAGGATATTCATGAAATGAGGCTTAATGTGATGAAATTTAGTGATGGAATTAATACCTTTTTATAATTGAGGTGAGGGGTAATTTTAGAATTATTTAAATTATTAAAATAGAACAAGTTTGATATAAGTTTAAATACATAAAAATGCCAAAAAATAATATGACATCACATTTTAGAAATAATTTTATCATTTTTACCCTTGTTCTATAATTTTATAAATTTTAAATAATTTAATAAAATATTTTATTCAAGGAAAATAATGTTTATCTATTTAAACACTATTAATTTCTAAGACTTTAAACAAATCAAAAAAAATGGATCAAATTCGAAACCAATTGTTTTATTATATTGTATAAATATCGCATTCAACCAGATAATTTGTGAATTTACTTAAAATTATTAAATTATATTTATTTAAATATTTTTTTATTAATTTATTTAATTTTTCTGCTAAACTAATAATTAATACATCATCATTGTGTAAGCCTTTAAGGTATTTATTTTCTAACTAAAAATTAAAAATAAATTTTCATGAAGAATATAGATTTAATAGATTTAAAATTAATATTTTTCTTTGAAAAAAAATTATGCATAATCATATATTAAAATATTATACTAATTAAAAAGTATTGTGTGAGAAACTAGACTTCCTTTAAAATAAAATATTATATGTGGCTTAAATTTATTAAAGTGGGTTAAAAAATGTCCCAAATTTGAATCAACAATCCATAATATCCAAATATTACACATCCAAACGTATTGATTCAAATATGTGGGTCATTTAAGGTTTCTTATAATTTTAATTAAAATCATTTTATTTATTTTTCTTCTGCTTTCACAAGCACTGCATCAACATTTCATACCCATTAAAGTTAATAATTTCATATTTAAAAATTAAAAATAATTTAATATCATAAAAATAACTTAATTTGGATTAATATAAACTTTTATATTTGTAAATTATGAATAATTACACATATCCATGTCAATATAACTTCTTTAAATTTTTTAATTTGATTTTTCATGCCTTGTACAATAATTGTGCATACATTTGGATAAGACTTATGTAATATAAATCTAGAAATCTAAATTTTCATCCCAAAAAATCATTTATACATAATAATTAATAAAAAAGTGAAATTATATTTTAACACTCAATTATTATCTATAATGTTCCATTTTTTATCTTGATATTACTGCGTAGGTACTCCATCAACACCGATAATGATTTTTTTTATTTATCATGAAATACATTTCAATTTACATGTTATGAATTAGTTTTGTACAATATTTATATTATAATTTCATTATTTATTCATTTCATAAGTTTAATAATTTTTAGATCCTAATTATGTATTGACGATGTCACAAAAATAATGTATTTAAAAAAATTTCATTTTTTTACTATTCACCAAAATATAAAACTTTTTTAGAAAATATCAAAACCCCATACTAAGAAATCTTCAAAATAATGAATTAAAAAATGAGATTATTTTTTTAGAATAAAATTATATAATTTAAAAATTAATGCTTTAAATATAACCATATAAGAAATTATTTTAATAATGTTATTTATCTATTCAAAAAAATTATTTATTTATTTTAAGAATTACATAATATAATGAATTGAAATATTTAATTAACGAATAATATTATGAAAACAAATTATTCTATTTTTCAAGGGGTTGTTACATTCTATAACCCTTAAATTAATTTCTCCCTCAAAATTCTTTCATTGTACTTAATAAAATTCTTAATTTCCATCTTTAAAATTAAGAAGAGTTAGAAACTATAAGGGAACTCTAATTAACAAAGAAGATATTTTTTTCAAAAAGACAATGCATAATATCAAAAAAAAATTAGAATGAATCTATAATACCAAATATAAATCCTCAAACATGTACATCAAGAGTTAGTATGAAGACTTGCTATATAACTTTTTAAAAAAAGAAAACTGAAAAATACATAGTATATTATAAAATCGAGGGTCTTTTCTAGCATAGGTTTTGGATAATTAGGAATATAAATAAAACATTAACCATGTTTTAAAACAAATAAAATAAAATAATTAAATTTTTTTATATGATCTTACTCCATAAGTGTACCGAATGCCTTCAGATAATTCTACAAAACATGTGGAAAATTAATTTAAAACATACAGTGAGAATTAATATGCATAATAAGGGTTTTTAAAATATATTGGAAATCCATTTCTCAGAAAAATATAAATATCATTGAAAACATTTATAAAATAAATCATTTGATAAAAAAAATTATAAAATTTATTTCAATCATTTTTAAATATCCTTAAATAGTGTATATTACATTGAAAATAATATATACTCAAAGTAAAAATTATTTAGAAATACTACTTAGGATTTCTCTATTTGAATGTAATAAATTTTATGGATTAATCATGATACTTAGTATTACATAATAAATCCATAAGGATACATAGCTAAATCACATGTGGGATAACACCCCCTTGAGTCTATGGTTTCAATCTTCATATCATAACTTATTATTTGAAACTCTAGTGCAATAATTTTAAGAAAAAGAATTAAATGGTCTTTCCTTTCTCACTAATAACTCCCAAAAAAATCAATACCATACATAAAATAATTTAATTGATGAAAATTATTTAATAAACTATTATCATGGAAAAATTTCATTTTTAGTTGAAATCAATTTTCCAGAAAATATTTACTTACATTTAAAAGGAATGAAAAAAACTTTTTGTTTTTAAAACAAAAGCTTGTATAAAATGAATAAAATGTTAATAATATTATGGATGACGGACACATATAAAATCAATAATGATAATAAAATATTTTACTTGAAATTATGTGACTCTATAACTAAAAAAATAGTGATTTCAAAGAAATCCCCTTACCTTGAGTTTGACTCATCACATAGTTGTCTTTATCTTTATCTTCTTTAGAAAATCATATTTCTTAACACTGTAAGACTAGAAAATATGGCGTTCTTACTAAACTAATACCTATATAATGCGCAGATGGAAGTGAAGAGGATAATTTGACAGAGTACATTCGAGATAGAATTCTTAAGGTGAGGAAATTAAGTGATCGAATGAGTCCCTTTTAATAATTGAGGTGAGGGGAAATTCATGAATTATTTAAAATAATGAAAACTAATAAGTCTAATATAGGGTAAAAACATCTAAAAGGAATAAAAATCATAGGATTTCACATTTTAGAAAGAATCATATTTTTTCCTCGTAAATATTTTGTGATTTTTAAAAAATTCAATAAAATATTTTCTTCATGAAAAATATTTATTTCAAATTAAACACTATCCCTAACAATGACATTAAAACCTCCAAAAATTTTCAAATTATAAATTTTAATTATATTTTACACATATCACATTAATACAAGTAATTTTTGAGCTACCTTAAAAATGTTTAAAATCTTATTTATTCTAATATTTTTCATATAATTTGTTTAATTTTTCTATTAAATTTTTTATTACTCCAACATCATTGTTCAAGCCTTAAAGGTATTTATTTGCTTCCTAAAAATTTAAAAAAATCATGAAGAAGATAAATTTATTATATTTCAATGTAGTATTTATGTTCAAAAAAACTTCTAGAAAACCATATATAAAAGTGTTAAACTAATTAAAAACTATTGTGTGAACAAGTTGACTAAATGTTAAATAATATAATATAAGTAGATTAAAGATATTCATGTGGTCCAAAAATGTCCCAAATTTGACTAAAAAATGATATTTTAGAACAATTACATATCAAAACATATTTCTTCCATCTTTTGGGTCATTTAATGATTCATATAGTTTTAATTGAAATCATTTTATTTTTTTACTCTACATGCACACACAATGCATCAAGATTTCATAAGAATTAAAGTTAATTATATCATATATAAAAAATAAAAATAGATTAGTATGATATAAATAACTTAATTAGGTTAAATATAAGTTTTAATATTCTTTAATTATGTTTATTTAATCATATAAATATTAAGGAAAGTTCGTTAATTTTTTAATTTGTCTTTTCTTGCAATGCGCAAGCACAACACATGAATTTGGATAAGACTCCTGTTATATAACTCTAAAAATATAATTTATCATCCTAAAACATCATTTATACATAATAATAAAAACATTTCTTGAAAATAACATTTAACACTCAATTATTATCTATAAGTCACCATGTTTTATCCTGTCAATGATATGCAGGTTCTACGTCGACAATGTCAATATTTATAGCCTTATCATGAAATAAATTTAAATTTAAATTTTTGGTATTAATTTTTTACAATATTCATATTATAATTTTACAATTTATTCATTACATATGTTTAATAAATTTTACACCTTAATTAAGTCTTGATGATGTCAAAAAAATACTATATTTTAAAAAAACTGCATTTTTTACTATTCACCTAAAATAATTTTTTTTTCAGAAAAATACCCAAAACTCAAACTAAGATAATTTCAACATGATTAATTTGAAAATGAAGTTATTTTTGTGAAATTAAAATTTTATATTTTTAAAATTAGTCATTTTAGTATAATCATATAAGAAATTTATCTAATAAAGATAATTACCTTTGTAAAAAAATCATTTATTTATTTTAATAATTATATAACATAATGAATTTAACTATTTAATTCAAGAATTATATTTTGAAATAAAATTATTCAATTTGTACCCGAGATATTACATTATACCCTCTTAAATGTATTTTTCCCTGACAATTCATTCATTATACATAATAAAATCTGTAACTTCCATCTTTAGAATTGAGGAGAGCTAGAACCTAGTCGAGAAGCCAAATTACCTAGATGTTTTTTTCACATTAAAACACCTAATATATAAGTTTTTAGACCATTACACTGATTCCAAATGTGAATATCTGAACCTGAACTTCTACATTCAGTATTAAAACATGCTATTTAATTTTTTAAAAAGACAACTGAAAAAATACACAGTACATTATACAACTGAGGATCTTTTCTGGTCCATGTTTTGGAGAATTATACATATACCTTAAAAATTTTCAAATATTTTAAAAAATGAAAATAAAATAACTTAGTTTCTTCATGTTTTCTAACTCTATATGGGTAGAAAACTGCTTCGTATAATTCTACAAAACTTGTGGAAAATTAATTAAAAATATAGAGTGAACATTAATTTTCCTAGTAAGGGGTTTTAAAATATTTTGGAAATACCTTTCTTAAAAAAATATAAATCTCTTTGAAAAAATTTATAAAATAAACTATTTTATAAAAAAATACTTAGGAAAGGGTTTCCAATCAATTTCTAAATATCTTTAAAGATTGGATATTAATTTGAAAACCATATATACTCAAAATAATAATTATTTTAAAATACATTTTAGGAAGTGTTTTTTTCAACAATAAATAATGTTTTATTTAAAGGGGGAGTATGTTGAGAATAATACTCTGTCCCTTTATGACAATTTTGATGCCTCACAAATACCCTTAATTATTTTCGAATGATTTTATTTATTAAGTATTTTTCATGAATTGATTATTCATTATATTTTTATTTTTGGATGAAATATTTAAGTTCTTGAAGCAATGAGGTTTTATTTATAAAGTATTCGTATTTAGCGTGTTCTGAAAACACTGTTCATACCCTACTTATTCGGGATCTTCTTTAGCATGTTCTGAAAACACCGTTCATACCCTACGTGGAGGAATGTAGCATAAGGATAAAATGCAGCATCTTATTTATGAGATAAGAGAAAAGTATGGTTAATCAACCATACATTATCGACGAAGTATGAAAAAGAACCCTATGTTTGGGATATTATAAAAGTATGGAAAGAGAACCATATATAAGTATTGAACGTTACATTTGATTCTCAAAAGTATGGTTCATCAACCTTAATTTTGTAAATAACCATACGTTCTTGGAAAATTATGGATCAAGTAAAAGTTTGGATCTTTTATCATACATTTGAAAGTTGAAGAGAAAAGTATGGATGACCAACCCTACATTTATGATCAAACTTAAGTTTGAAGGAAGTGTCATGAACCTTACGTGTGTGATCAAACATACATTTTCAAACCTACATTTAAAGACTATGTCATCAACCTTACATTAAGAGAATGCATACAGTTCAACTCAACCTTACGTTTGGCGTCAGAGAATTTAAAGTCAATTTTTTTTATGCAACGATCATCAAGATTATTATAATGCGGATTTCAAGCAGGATTTAAAGCTAATTTTAAAATAATAATTTAACTGATTCAAAGCCGTTTTATCAATCGTTTATAGATCAATTTGAAAGGAGATTTTTATGGCGAGTCTTTAGGGAAGTTACGACTACTCTGTAAATTCAAATGTTTGAATATCGCGAGTTAAAAGGTGACTCTTTTGGATCTAAATTTATAAGAGAAGTAATTATTATTATACATGAGATTTTTCAAACAGCAACTGACCATATTATATAATCTCTCGATCATTCAGAGAAAAGGGAAGAAAAACAGAGACTATCAAAAATTCAGATCTACTGATTCAAGAGAATGATGAAGCTCTGTTTTCTGAAGAAGAAAAATCATGATAGAAGATTCATTTGTTCTAAATCGAAGATCATTTGTGAATCTGCTACTGCTGAAGTTGTGAGTTATATTTCTATATCTACTAAAATGGGATCGACTCAGAACGACTCTTTTGTGAAGATCATTATTTCTAAAGGCGACGATCCATCGATTGTCAATTGCATGCTGTTATAATTGTAAAGAACATCTGGAAAGAATTTTCAGAATACAAAAATCTTTCTATTCTATTCTTGAGGGACTGGCTTCTCGTACTAAGATATGTAGGTTCTGTGAGGGAACCAGAAGGCTTTTCTGTGCCTCAGATTGTAAAGGTATCAACTTCTTGTACTCAGTTGTTGTAAGGTCTGTTGAAACGAGTACTAGATAGTGAAAATCACCAAGCTCACGGAGTAGAGCATTGGTGGAGTGGACTAGGGGCTTTCTGTCCCTCAAACCACTATACATCTTGTGTCTCTACTATTTAAATTTCCGCTCTATCAATTCATCTAATTAATGTTAAAGGGAAGAACATAATCTCGCAAAGATTTTTTTTAAAGACACAGTTCACCCCCCCTTGTGTATATTTGATATAATCCGATCCAACAAATACTACTTTGGATTTCTCTATTTGAATGTAATAAATTTAATGGATTAATCATGATACTCAGTAGGACATAAGAAACCCATAAGGATACAAATCTAGATCACATCTGAGACAACATCCCTTTTAGCACATGGGTTCATTCCCCATAACATAACTTATCATTCGACACTCTTGTGCTATAATTTTAAGAAGACATTTTAAACGCTCTTTCATTTACCACACATAACCCAAAAACAATTCAAAACCGTACAAAACTAATTTTTTAGACTAAAATAATTTAATAACCTGTAATCTAGAAGAAAATCTCATTTTTAGGATAAATACATTTCCAAGAAAATACTTACTTACATTTAAAAGACATGAACATAAACACTTTGACATTAAAATAAAGTCTGGTATAAACTATATAAAAGGTTAATAAAATTTATATATGATGTCTATATCTACCATAATGAAAGATAATTATATATTTTCCTTAAAAATATATGATTATATAAATAAAAAAACAATTCTTTAAAAATAATCCACATACCTTGAGTCTGACTCGTCACATATTTTTTTTATCTTCCTCTTCTTCAGAAAATCATTTTTCTAAATACCTTAATACCACAAAAGATGGTGTTATTCATAATCTAATACCTCTTTAATATGGTTATAGAATTTTTATAAGATAATTTGATATAGTTTATTTGATCATGAAGGCTTAAAGTTAGTAAATTAAGTGAATTAAAGAATCCCTTTTAATAATTGAGGTGATGGGTTATTTAGGAATTATTTAAAATATTAAAATATATTAAGTATAATATAAGGGTAAAGAATTTTAAAAGGCCTAAAAATCATTGGATATCATAGTTTGGACATATTATTATCATTTATGGTGTCGTTAATGTTTTTTATGATTTTTAAATAATTTAATAAATTATTTTATTCCTGAAGAATATATGTTTTCTAATTAATCACTATTCATAAGTATGGCTTTAAAATACAAAGAAAGATTAAAATTAAATTTTTTTAATTTATATCCTAGAATATCACATTCATGCCGGGAATTATTGAATTACCTTAAAAATATCAAAATATATTTATTTAAATATTTTTAATGTCATTTATTTTTTTTGTTAAATTAATAATTACGTCATCAACATTGGGAAAGACATTAAGGAATTTATTTGTTGTCTATAAATTAAAAATAACTTTTCATGAGGAATATAAATTTATTATATTTCAAATTACTATTTATGTTTGAAAGAAACTTTTGAAAAACCATATATTGAAATATTATACCAATTAAAAACATTAGTGTGAACAACACGACTTCCTGTTAAATAAAATATTGTAATTGGATTAATGTTATTGAAGTGTGTTACAAAAGGTCCCAAATGTGACTCAACATAAGATATTTTCCAAAAATTTCTCATCCAAACATATTTATTCATATTCTTGGGTCATTTAAGGGTTCTTATATTTTCAATTAAAATCATATTTTTTATTTTTCCTCTGCTCGCATATGCATGACATCAATATTTCATAAGAATTAATGTTAACTATTTCATATATAGAAATTGAAAATAAATTACTATTATAACGAAAAACTTAATTCGGTTCAATATAAGCTTTTAGATTCATTAATTATGTATATTTACTAATATCCATATCAATATAACTTCTTTCATTTGTTAATTTGTCTTTTCATTCCTTGTACAAGTATTGTACATGAATTTGAAAAAGAATCATGGTATATAAATCTAGAATTAAAAATTAGCATCCCAAAAAATCAATTATACATAATAATTAATAAATAATGCCTCAAAATAAATTTTATAACTCAATTACTATCTATAATTCAACAAGTTTTATCTTGTCAACAATGTGAAGGTACTGCATCGACATTGACAATGATTTTTATACTTATCATGAAATAAAATTTTATTTACATTTTCTGTATTATTTTTGTACAATCTTTATATTATAATTTAATAGTTTAGTCATTCAATAAGGTTAAAAAAAATTTAATCTTAATTAATTCTTAACGATGTGAAAAAATACTATATTAAAATGAAACCTTTTTTTACAATAATCAAAATTTTTTAGTTCAAAAAAATATTAAAAACTCATACTAAGATAATTCCAACAAACTAAATTATAAAATTAAAATATTTTTGAAATTTTAAAATTCTATAATATGGAAATTAATAATTTTAATATAACCATATAATAAATAATTCTAATAATGATATTTAGCTTTTTTTTCTAAAAATTATTTTTTTAAGAATTACATAACTTAATGAATTTAACTATTTAATTAAAAAATAATATTATGAAAACAAATTATTCTATTTATATCTCAGTTGATACATTGTACACCCTTTATTAAACTGTGTCCATTCAATTATTTTAGTATACTTAATAAAATTATTAATGTCCATCTTCATAAGTAAAGAGAGTTAGAGCTTATAATAGAACCTTAATTACCTAACGTTTTTTAAATTACAATGCCTAATCTCCAAATAATTATAGACCATTCCTGTAATACAAGAAGTCAATCCCAAACTTAGAATTATGGATTCAGTTCTAAAACATGTTGTGCATATTTTTTTAAAAATAATTCAATTGAAAATAATACAAAGTACATTATCCTATTAAGGATCTTTTCCGGTTTAGGTTTGGGAGAATTATATATATATATTTAAAATTAACAAAGATGTATAAAAAATTAACTAAATTTTTCATGTTCACTAACATCATACGTGAACATAATCCTTTCGTATAATTATACTAAACCTGTGGAAAATTACATTAAAATATAAGGTCGGTATTTATTTTCCTAGTAAGGGGTTTCAAAACCTTTTGGAAATAACTTTATTAAAAATATATAAATCTCATTGAAAATACTTCTGAAATAAATTATTTTATAATAAAGTTTATTAAAATGGGTTTAAAACTTTTTCAAAACTCCCAAAAATAGTGTATATTAATTTGAAAACAATATAGATTAAAAATAATTATTATTTTGAAATATTACTTTAGATTTCTCCATTTGAAAGTAATAACTTTTATGGATTAATATGGATACTTAGAAATCCATAACAAAACCATAGATATACATAGTTTTATCACATGTGGAACAAAATCCCCATGAGGTTATGGGTTCACTCCTCATACCTTAACTTATCATTCGATACTCTAGTTCGATAAATTTAAGAAACTATTTTAAATGGTGATGCATTTCTCAATAATAACTCAAAAACAATTCAAAAACCTAAATAAATTAAATTTATATATTAAAATAGTTTAATAACCTCTAATATTGAAAAAAATCAATTTTTTTGGAGAAATCTGTTTTCTATAAATGAATTACTTACATTTAAAATACATGAACAAAAAGGCTTTCAAATTAAATCTAAATCTTGTATATAATGCATAAAATCTCAATAGAAATTGTATATGATGGAAATATCTAAAATAATAAATGAAAATAAATTTTTTCACTTAAAATATAATATTCTATAAATAAAAAAACCATGATTTCAAAATAGTCCCATTACCTTGAGTTTGACTCATCACATAAGTTTCTTTATCTTCATCTTGTTATGAAGATCACTTTTCTTAGCACTATAAAACCACAAAAGATGGTGTTATTACTAAAATGAGACCTATAAAATGTGGTGATGAAAGTTTAGAAGATACTCTAATTGAGGATATTTGAGAAAGAAGGCTTAAGGTGAGGAAATTAAGTGAAGGACTGAGTCCTTTTTTTATAATTGAGTTGAGGGGGGATTTAAGAATTATTTTAAATATTAAAATATTATAAGTATAATATAGGGTTAAATACTACCCCAAGGAATAAAAAACCTAGTATATGACATTTTCGATATAATTTCATCATTTATTTCATTTTTATTTATTTTTGTTATTTTTAAAAAGTTTAATAAAATATATTATTCAAGAAATATAATTTTTTGTCAAAATAAATACTATTCATAACTATGAATTTAAAACATCAAAAAAAGTGTCAAATTTTAATTTTTTTATTATATTCTAGATGTTAAAATTTATCCAAATAATTTTTGAATTACCATAAATATCTCAAATTATATTTATTTTAATGTTTTTAATATCCTTTATTTAATTTTTCTATTAAATTAATAATTAATGCATCATCATAGTGCAAGAAGTTATGGTATATATTTTTTTATTAAAAATTTAAAATAAATTTTAATGAAATTTCAAATTTACTAGAATTAAAATTTCTATTTTTTTAGAAAATATCTTTTAGAAATCCACAATTTAAAATATTATACTAATTTAAAACAATAGTGTGAACAACTTCACTTCCTTTTAGATAAATTGTTATAAGTCACTTAAAGTTAATCATGTGTGTTCAAAAAGGTCCAAAATTTGAACCAACATAATATATTGGCCAAAAATTACACATAAAAAGAGATTTATTTTGATGTTTTGGTCAGTTAAGGGTTCTCATATTTTTAATCAAAATCATTTTATTTATTTTTCTTCTTCATGATCAAGAAGATCATCAGCATTTCATAAGATTTAAAGTTACTTATTTCATATATAAAATTTTTAAATAAATTAATTTCATAAAAATTGCTTAATTAGATTCAAGATAAACTTTTAGATTCATTAATTATGTATATATACTCATATGCATTCCAAGATAACTTCTTTAATTTTTTAATTTGTCTTTTCTCGCCTAGCGCAAGAAGTGTAGAGGAATTTGAATAATAATAATGTTATAAAACTCTATAATTCTAAAGTATTATAAAAAACCTAAATTATACATTATTCTTAACAAAAATGTATTGAAAATGACTTTTAGCACTTAATTATTATCTATAATTCACCAATTTTGATCTTGTTAGCATAGTGCAAGTACTACACCGACACTAATAAAGATTTTTATACTTTTCCTGAAATAAATTTTAATCTAAATGTTTTGAATTATTTTTGTACAATATTTATATTATAATTTCATAATTTAGTTATTACATAAATTTTAAAAAATTTACATCCTAATAATGACCTGATGATCTCACAAAAACAATGAATTAAAAAAGAATGTTTTACTATGAATTTTTTTTAGAAAAATATCAAAAAACCATAATACGATAATTTAAACATGGTGAATTAAAAATTTAAATCATTTACCTATTCAATTTAATGTTATTTAATTTTAAAATTAAACATTTAAATATGGTAATATAATAAATTTGTTTAATAAATTTATTTACTTTTGTTTTGAAAAATTATTTATTTATTTTAAGAACTATATAAAATCATGAATTTAAATATTCAATTCAGGAATATTATTATGAAAACAAATTATTATATTCTTACTTGGTATGTTATATTCTACCCTCTTAAATGAATTTAACCCTCATAATTATTTCATTGTATTTAATAAAATTCATAATTTTCACCTTTAGAATTAAAAAGAGATAGAACTTATAAGAGATCCCTAATTAACCTAAAGATTTATTTGAAATGAAAAATCCAAATATAAAATGTTTTCTATATCATTCCTATGACACCAAATGTGAACCCCAAACCGAAAATTCTAGATTCAGTACTAAAACATGGAGTTTATTTTTTAAAAAAGGAAACTAAAAAATATACAGTACATTATAAAATCGAGTAACTTTTCTAGTCTTGGTTTTGGAGAATTATATGTATAAATTAAAAATTAACCAAGATATACAAAAAATAAATTAAAATTATTAAATTTACTCATATGTGATTACTCTATAAGTGAATAAAACCCCTTCAAAAAATTCTACTAAACATTTTGAAAATCAATTTAAAACATAGGGTGAGAAATAATTTTATCAGTGAGGGGTTTCCAAATCGTTTGGAAATAACTTTCTTCAAAAATTATAAATCTATTTAAAAACATATATAAAATAAATTATTTTATAAGAATATTTATAAAAGGGTTTCCAAATAGTTTTTAAGTATCTTTAAACATTTTATATCACTATGAACACCATATATACTAAAAATAATAATTATTTTGAAATACTACTTTAGATTTCTCCATTTGTATGTAATAAATTTTATGGATTAATCATGATACTAATTAGGCCATAATAAAAACACAAGGCTACATAGTTGTATCAAATTAAGGATAACATCCCCATGTGTTTATGGGTTGACTCCCCATACCATATCTTATCATTCGATACTCGAGTGCCATAATTATAAGAAAACATTTTTAATAGTCTTGACATTCTCACTCATAAACAAAAAAATTGGAAACCATACAAAATTTATTTTCATATAATAAAATAATTATTTAACCTCTAATATTGGCATAAATATCATTTTTAGGAGAAATCCATTTTCCTAAAAATAATTACCAACATTTAGAAGACATGAATATAAATGATTTCAAATTAAAGAAAAAGCCTGTATGAAATTCCTAAAATGTAAATAAAAATTATAGATGGAGACCACATAGAATTTAATTAATGTCAATAAAAAAATTTCCTAGAAAGTATAGGATTTTATAAATTATAAAAAAATTCTTCCAAAACAATCCCCTTACCTTATGTCAGACTCATCACATATGTTTCTTTATCTTCCACTCCCTTGGAGAATTACTTTCCTTAACATATTAAGACCACAAGATATGGTGTTATGCCTAAAATTATACCTATATAATGTGGGTATGGAAGTGGATAAGATACATTTATAGAGTGAAATGCACTGTGTTGAATTTGTTGTCAATGAGGTATGTTGTTGTCAAGGAATGAATGGATGGATGTCAAGGAGCTTCAATATGTGAATGACAAAGGTTGTGATGGTGATGGTGATGAATGGAGAATGGCCATGGTACTAAGATGCATGTCACTTAGGATATTCACTAAGTGACATAGGATGTTGTGGTTGAAACATTCTCTATGAATATCAGACGATTGTAGAACTGATCTTAATGTTTCAATACTTGTATCAAGATGATACTAAGTTACACCACTTGAAGAATTGATGATGATGGAGTATCATCATTAAATCTGACGATTGTTGAGCTGCTCTTTAAGTTCCAAGAACTTGTATCAAGTAGATACAATGTCACAACATTTTTTGAAGACCATGCATTGTACTGACAATGCATGAGGAGATGAAGAAGATCCATCCACAATTTCTAAGTGGATGAAGTGAGATAAAGAAGTCCATGCACTATCACTTAGTGCATGTGAACATGAAGAATATCCAACTTGATCTCTGATTAGATCAATGAAGTTTATTGAAGAATTTATGTGATTCAAGAGTTCGGTTGAAGAAGAAGAGTTGATGATGGACCTTCAAGAATTTCACTCCTAAGTGAAGATTAAATGTTGAGGAACAATTGGAGGAATTCAAATGAAGAAGAGAAGATAAGAAGAATAGAGGGGGAGGCATTTGGCATTTGGCAATTGGCATTTACACTTGTCACTTTGTTTTTCTTAACAAAGCACTTGTGTTTTTAAGTAGTAAAAAATAGCCACCAAGGAAGGCCAGCCGAGGGTCATCACCCAAGGCTCATGTGGGACTCGAGGTCACCACGCCCATGGGGAACCCTCAGGACAAGGCAGCATATCCCTGAGTCAGAAGGTCAGGGCTGTGTATAAGCCCCGGGCCACGCAGGGGATCAGGCCTGCGCAGCAGGGGCGCGAGGAGCGTGCCCGTGACAAGCATAGTGGGCGCCAGTGGCGCTCCCGAGTGGCAGGGGTGGGCGCAACAGCGCGCACGCAGAGAGAACACGGTGCAGGGCGGCACCGTGGAGGGATAAGTTCAATCGAGGGATGGATGGCAGCAGATGTTTGATAAACCGCGGAAAATCCGCTCGCCGTTTCGATGTGGGATGCGGAAAAATCACCGGGAGCGCATCCTGGCCGCACGATTGATCGCGTGCCAGATCTCGGCCGCACATCTCATCGCGCCGCTCCCGTTCAGATCCAGGCCGTCCGAGATTATCTGATCGCCTGATCCGACGGCTCCCCGTCCGTCCTCAACCTTGAGCTCGCCCGAAGCCACCCGCGAGCCCCGTTCGAACCAGAGGCCTCCCCGACGACAAAATTCGAGTTCCCGGCCATCTCCGATCAAGCTGAAGAGTCTATTGGGATCGTCTTGATTCACTGAACCTATCCATGCTTAAAAGTGGGCTTGCATGCAACGAGAGGAAAATTTGAAGTTCGGCCGAAGCAACCGAAGGTGCGAGCCCATTCTGTGTTGATGCTTTGCATGGATTGGGTTTAAAGAAGGTCGTGCATGCATTCTAAGTCACATGCACGTGGAGGAGAAAAACAAAAAGAAAAGTACCCGCGTGTGAAACAGAGGAAGATATCAAGATTTGAAAAATCTTGAAATACCCGAAAACTTCGGGGATTCAAAGATTGTATCACGCGGATGGGTCAAAGAATTCCTTGCCTATAAAAGGAGCACCCAAGGCTATCAAAATGCTTGCTGATCCTTTGTTGAAAATCCGAAGTCCCGTGAGTGCTTCAAGCCTCGCGAAGAACACCCTGCGCGCCCCCTGCGCGGCAGTGAAGCCCGGAGCCATCAGAGGCTCTGTGAGGTTCCTTTTGCGCACTCCTTGCGCGAAAGAAGAAGAAGGGGGACCCCTGCGCACCTTCCCTTTGCGCGACAGGAAGACCCGAGGCATCCGCATCACTTGCGCGCTCTCGTGGTTTGTTGAGGCTTGCGCGGCCGAGGTGCCTCTCACCTATGAGGAGCTTTCGCGACAGAACACTTGCGCTCCTGAGCCGCTTTCACCGAGGACCTTGCATGCCTTGTACAGTGTGACCCTGCGCGGCTGTGAAGAGAGGAAGGCCGCACCCCTTGCATGCCTCCTTTGGAGTTAAGGTGGAATAGAAAAAGAAGGCCGAGACCACACTATTGTGTGTGTGTGCTAAAGTGAAGGAAGTAAGCCGAGGCCGAGTGTGTGCAAGAAAGAAAGTGAAGGCCGTGGCATTTTGTGCCTTTTGTGCAAAAAGAACAAGAGGAGGCCGTAGCCGTTGGTGGTTGTGCAAAGAAGTGAAGGGTCGTAGCCTTGTGGGTGCACACATTAAAGAACAAATAAAAGAACACCTTTTGTATGTGTGCAAAACAAGAATAAGAATAGGCCAAGTCTCAAGTGTGTGCAAAAGTGAATGAAGTGTGTGCAAAGAGCAAAGAGGCTGAACCTAGTGTGTGTGCACTAAGTGAAGTGAACACACTTAGAAGAAGGAAGAAAGTGGAGACCCTCACACTAAAGTACAACACACTTGTGAGTGTGTAAAAAAAAGAACAAAGTGTGAAGAAGGTTGAGAAGGTGTGTGTGCTTAATAAGAATAAACCCTTTGTGGGTTTATCACACCAAGACAAGAAAGAGGGGAGTGCATGCATGCATGCATGGACGTGCACACGTGAACAGAGCCAAATCTGGTTGTGTGCATTTGAGGAGTCCAAGACCAAGAGTTCTTGAAGATATTGTGATTCCATGCACTCAGTGCATGAAGTTGAACTGAACTGAGACTGGACCAGACTGAAGTTAAAGACATCAATTGTCTGAGTATTCAGTATTTGGAGAGAAGCCAGGTCATCATGAGAAGAAGGAGATAAATCCTGAGCAAGATGAGAAGAACTGATCAACTCAAGTGATCAGATGTACAGAGCAAGGCCAGCAGTCTTTATCCCAGACTGCTGAAGATACTTGAAGAGCTGAATAGAAGAAGAGCTACTCGTGTGACTCGAGGAGCCAGGAGAAGCCCCCTGTGAGACTCAGGGAGGAAGAAGTCTTCAGTGGGATTCTGGAGCAGGCCAGTGGGACTCTGGTAACACTGTGAGACGCAGTATAAAGACCCTCCTGTGGGACTCAAGAGAGATACAGTGGGACTCTGTATTGACCATTTTAATTCTAACAAGTTATAATGGAAGAAACCATGTTGGGGTGTATAACCAAAATGGCAAGGACATAGGCCTTTGGTGCCGAACCTTGTAAATCCTTGTGTCCCTTGCCTTTACATTTACTGCATCACTCGAGGAAAGGCTGAGAGATACAAGAAGAGTGGATCGAGGCTTTAACCAGCCATAGAGGTTTAATTTATTAAGAATCAATTAGTAAAAAGTTTTAAAGGATCATTGATTCACCCCCTCCCCCTCTCAGTGATTCACACAGATCTGGGCACTTCAATTGGTATCAGAGGGAGGTTACCTCTAAAAGATCCAAGAGAGTCTATATGGAGTGCAGATTTGAGGAAATGAAGAACATCCTCAAATGGAGCTATCTGCCAAGACTCTGAAAAACAGAATGAAGAAACAGGCAAAAAAGATGAGGAAGAAGGTTGTTGCAATCAGAGAAACTCCTTCTATGGAAAGAAATGTGAAAGTCACATCAGATGACAATTCCTTTTATCATTATTCTAATGAAGCCTGCTCTAGCTGTGATGAAGATGGAAGGAACAATGATCTTCTAAATGCAATCAAATATCTTCAGAAGACAGTCCCCAAGGAAGTGACAATGTGTATAGCTACAGGAATCCTTGATCTTCAAGAAGAAAAATTACAGCTAGAAGATGAAGCCAATTCTCTAGAATTCCAATTGGCTAAAAGGGTTGGCATAACCAACACTCTCAGAATGCTGGTGAAGGCTAAAGATGAAACCGTTTCTCTTTGCAATGAAAGATATGAAGACACTGCTGAAGAATTGCAAAGAAGCCTTTCTAAGAAAGAAATCTTTATGATAATGATCAAAGATGTTTTCCATGCACTGGAAAAGAGGCACAAAGTTTCAATGAATGTCAGAGATGCTCAACTTGAAGACAAAGTAAACAGCGTGAAGTAGCTGGACAATTAATTGCTAGAAATAAAAAAGGTGCATGAAGACCAGATAAAGCAGATGGAAGAGAAATGGGAAGGAAGGCTAAGAAATATTGAGGATGAGAAGAACTCCCTCAATATGAAATGCTTAGAACTGGAGGTGATATTGAAAAATCAGCAATCACCCAAAGCCAAAGCCTCCCAGACAGCTGGAAGAAGAAATGTTTCCACTCAAGTGAGCTTTGAGAAGGATGATTCTAAGAGAAAGACATCCTCTAATAAAAGGGCAACAACTTCTAAAAAGAAGGTACCATCCATCCCATATTGTACTCATGTTTCTAAATGTGTTTCCACAAAAAGTGCATGATGGAAGACTAATTCCGAACAAGTATGGATGAAGACAATGAAGAAAGAGAGCTCTCCTGAAACAACACAACAAGTCAAGAAAAGTACCCAACAATCAGAAGGACTGAAGAGGTCAAGATTTGTGGGTCAGTGTTGGTGTTGTAATAAGTATAAGCACTGTGCAAAGGATTGTTGGCACAATCCACTAAATGTCAAAGCACAAAGCAAGACCATGCCAAGGGGGAGCAAGCCAGAGGAAAAGAAGTAGCATCCACAGGTCCAGAGAGATATATTTACTGCAAATAGATTTGGATTACTTGAAAACATCTGGGATGATTGCAAAAGTGGTCAAAAAGATACATGTCAATCTCCAACTGTATCCAGAGCTAAAAAGAAGAGAATATCACAGAACCTGGCTAAAATGGAATCCTTGGGAAGCAAGCATAAGAAAGTTGAAGATGCTCCCAAGAAGGTTTTGTCAAAGGAAGATAAGTCCTTGGATTTGAAATCCAAGAAGGGTGATGCATCCAGAAGGACCACCAAGAAGAAAACATGCTTCTACTGTGGAAAGAAAGGACATATCATGGATCTTTGTAAACAAGACATGAAATTCAATAGAGGAAGACTGGACTCAAATAGACAATCAATCCAGATGAAGCAGAAGGGATTGGTTGAAAACAAGTTTCCTAAGAAAGGTAGCTTGAAATCATCAAAGGAACCATGTGGAATATCCAGAACTGAGGCCACACTTCCAAGTGACTTACTAGTCATATGGCCAAATCAGTTCCAACTTGCCAAAGATCTGCAAAGAGCTGAAGATGAAGTTCTGGCAATTGCTAAGGCAAAAGGGAAGAAGAATATTTCACATGAAGATGTATTGAGATCCACACCAGCACCAACATCATTGAAGATCAAATGTGCAAGTGTGAAGAATGGTGAAAATGGGACATCTCGGTTGAGAGAATCTTCTCAACCTTTTTGTTCACATTGATGAACCAAGGAGGTTCCATCTTATTCCCTAATCACTTGTATTTACATGTGCTGACATTGCAAGGAATTGAAGATGATGATCATTCTCAACTGGAGGATGGTTTGGAAAGAATGGAGTGCACCCCTTGAGGGGGAGCCAATCTGGAGAAGATGGTATTCTAAAGATTTAATACCATCTTGAGAAAAGCTGAAGGTATTCCAATCATACTTTCATCCCTTGTTTCTTAATTGTATTCATCATGACAATAAAGGGGGAGTATTGATTGAAGGCAAATGGTTGAAAGGGGGAGCTTTATCTTTGCACTGAACTTTCTAATGATTTTTGTGAAGTATGTGCAGGATTTAGCAATTCATTGTTATATCTGAAAAATTTCAAACCCCGGAAGCATGATCTCACATGTACAGTGAATGATGGATAGCATTCAGTTCCTTGGTTACATCACTCTTGTTTTCTACACCGGGTTAGCCCAAGTAGACATAGAGCTGATTTACTAAAGGTTCATTGCTCAAGTGAACATGTGACATCATCCCTCTCTTGTGATTTTCAAGACAATGATTTTCAAAGGGAGGAAGTGATTTTTTTTAGAGAACCACACCACACCTTTGCATTTGATTGCCAATAAGGGGGAGAAATATTGGCACACATATTGACCCATTCATATGTGCAGAAGTAGTGTATTGACAACAAATACAAAGGGGGAGATTGAAATGCACTGTGTTGCATTTGTTGTCAATGTGGTATGTTGTTGTCAAGGAATGAATGGATGGATTTCATGGAGCTTCAATATGTGAATGAGAAAGGTTGTGATGGTGATGGTGATGAATGGAGAATGGCCATGGTACTAAGATGCATGTCACTTAGGAGATTCACTAAGTGACATAGGATGTTGTGGTTGAAACATTCTCTATGAATATCAGACGATTGTAGAACTGATCTTAATGTTTCAATACTTGTATCAAGATGATACTAAGTTACACCACTTGAAGAATTGATGATGATGGAGTATCATCATTAAATCTGACGATTGTTGAGCTGCTCTTTAATTTCCAAGAACTTGTATCAAGTAGATACAATGTCACAACATTGTTTGAAGACCATGCATTGTACTGACAATGCATGAGGAGATGAAGAAGATCCATCCACAATTTCTAAGTGGATGAAGTGAGCTAAAGAAGTCCATGCACTATCACTTAGTGAATGTGAACATGAAGAAGATCCAACTTGATCTCTGATTAGATCAATGAAGTTTATTGAAGAATTTATGTGATTCAAGAGTTCGGTTGAAGAAGAAGAGTTGATGATGAACCTTCAAGAATTTCACTCCTACGTGAAGATTAAATGTTGAGGAAGAATTGGAGGAATTCAAATGTAGAAGAGAAGATAAGAAGAATATAGGAGGAGGCATTTGGAATTTGGCAATTGGCATTTACACTTGTCACTTTGTTTTTCTTAACAAAGCACTTGTGTTTTTAAGTAGCAAAAAATATCCACCAAGGAAGGCCAGCCGAGGGTCATCACCCAAGGCTCATGTGCGACTCGAGGTCACCACGGCCATGGGGAACCCTCAGGCCAAGGCAGCATATCCCTGAGGCAGAAGGTCGGGGCCGTTTATAAGCCCCGGGCCACACAGGGGATCAGACCTGCGCAGCAGGGGCGCGAGGAGCGCGCCCGTGACAAGCATAGTGGGCGCCAGTGGCACGCCCGAGTGGCAGGGGTGGGCGCAACAGCGCGCCCGCAGAGAGAACACGGTGCGGGGCGGCACCGTGGAGGGAGAAGTTCAATCGAGGGATGGATGGCAGCAGATGTTTGATAAACCGTGGAAAATCCACTCGCCGTTTCGATGTGGGACGCGGAAAAATCACCGGGAGCGCATACTGGCTGCACGATTGATCGCGCACCAGATCTCGGCCGCACATCTCATCGCGCCGCTCCCGTTCAGATCTAGGCCGTCCGAGATTATCTGATCGCCTGATCCGACTGCTCCCCGTCCGTCCTCAACCTTGAGCTCGCCCGAAGCCACCCGCGAGCCCCGTTCGAACTAGAGGCCTCCCCGACGACAAAATTTGAGTTCTCGGCCATCTCCGATCAAGCCGAAGAGTCCATTGGGATCGTCTCGACGCACTGAACCTATCCATGCTTAAAAGTGGGCTTGCATGCAATGAGAGGAGAATTTGAAGTTCGGCCGAAGCAACCGAAGGTGCGAGGCCATTCGGTGTTGATGCATTGCATGGATTGGGTTTAAAGAAGGCCGTGCATGCGTTCTAAGTCGCATGCATGTGGAGGAGAAAAACAAAAAGAAAAGTACCCGCGTGTGAAACAGAGGAAGATATGAAGATTTGCAAAATCTTGAAATACCCGAAAACTTCGGGGATTCAAAGATTGTATTAGGCGGATGGGTCGAAGAATTCCTTGCCTATAAAAGGAGCACCCGAGGCTCTCAAAATGATTGCTGATCCTTTGTTGAAAATCCGAAGTCCCGTGAGTGCTTCAAGCCTCGCGAAGAACACCCTGCACGCCCCCTGCGCGGTAGTGAAGCCCGGAGCCATTAGAGGCTCCGTGAGGTTCCTTTTGTGCACTCCTTGCGCGAAAGAAGAAGAAGGGGGACCCCTGCGCGCCTTCCCTTTGCGCGGCAGGAAGACCCGAGGCAGCCGCATCACTTGCGCGCTCTCGTGGTTTGTTGAGGCTTGCGCAGCCGAGGTGCCTTGCACCTTTGAGGAGCTTGCGCAACAGAACACTTGCGCTCCCGAGCCGCTTGCACCGAGGACCTTGCACGCCTTGTACAGTGTGACCCTGCGCGGTTGTGAAGAGAGGAAGGCCGCACCCCTTGCGTGCCTCCTTTGGAGTTCGGGTGGAATAGAAAAAGAAGGCCGAGACCACACCATTGTGTGTGTGTGCTAAAGTGAAGGAATTAAGTCGAGGCCAAGTGTGTGCAAGCAAGAAAGTGAAGGTCGTGGCATTTTGTGCCTTTTGTGCAAAAAGAACAAGAGGAGGCCGTAGCCGTTGGTGGTTGTGCAAAGAAGTGAAGGGCCGTAGCCTTGTGGGTGCACACATTAAAGAACAAATAAAAGAACACCTTTTGTATGTGTGCAAAAAAAGAATAAGAATAGGCCAAGTCTCAAGTGTGTGCAAAAGTGAAAGAAGTGTGTGCAAAGAGCAAAGAGGCTGAACCTAGTGTGTGTGCACTAAGTTAAGTGAACACACATAGAAGAAGGAAGAAAGAGGAGACCCTCACACTAAAGTACAACACACTTGTGAGTGTGTAACCAAAAAGAACAAAGTGTGAAGAAGGTTGAGAAGGTGTGTGTGCTTAATAAGAATACACCCTTTGTTGGTTTATCACACCAAGACAAGAAAGAGGGGAGTGCATGCATGCATGCATGCACGTGCACACGTGAATGGAGCCAAATCTGGTTGTGTGCATTTGAGGAGTCCAAGACCAAGAGTTCTTGAAGATATTGTGATTCCATGCACTCAGTGCATGAAGTTGAACTGAACTGAGACTGGACCAGACTGAAGTTAAAGACATCAATTGTCTGAGTATTCAGTAATTGGAGAGAATCCAGGTCATACTGAGAAGAAGGATATAAATCGTGAGCAAGATGAGAAGACCTGATCAACTCAAGTGATCAGAGGAACAGAGCAAGGCCAGCAGTCTTTATCCCAGACTACTGAAGATACTTGAAGAACTGAATAGAAGAAGAGCTACTCGTGTGACTCGAGGAGCCAGGAGAAGCCCCCTATGAGACTCAGGGAGGAAGAAGTCTTCAGTGGGATTCTGGAGCAGGCCAGTGGGACTCTGGTAACACTGTGAGATGCAGTATAAAGACCCTCCTGTGGGACTCAGGAGAGATACAGTGGGACTCTGTATCGACCATTGTAATTCTAACAAGTTATAATGGAAGAAACCATGTTGGGGTGTATAACCAACATGGCAAGGACGTAGGCCTTTGGTGCCGAACCTTGTAAATCCTTGTGTCCTGTGCCTTTACATTTACTGCATCACTCGAGGAAAGGCCGAGAGATACAAGAAGAGTGGATCGAGGCTTTAACCAGCCATAGAGGTTTAATTGATTAAGAATCAATTAGTAAAAAGTTTTAAAGGATCACTGATTCACCCCTCCCCCTCTCAGTGATTCACACTGATCTGGGCACTTCATAGAGGATTTTCAAGAAATAAAGCTTAAGGTGAGAAAATTATGTGATGGAATGAGTCGCTTTTTATAATTTAGGTGAGGGGTAATTTATGAATTATTTAAGATATTAAAATATAATTAGTCTTATGTGGTGTTAAATATATATAAAAGGCATAAAATTTATATAATATCAAATATTATACATAATATTATAATATTTTCCATTTTTCAATATTTTTGTGATTTTTAAATTATTTAATAAAATACTTTATTAATGAAATATAATTGTCTTTTCAAATTAAACACTATTCATAACTATGACTTCAAAACATCAAAATAAATTTTTAAATTTTTATTTTTATTTCCTATAAATATCAAATTCACTTATATAATTTATTAATTACCTTAAAAATCACAAATTTTATTTATTTTTATATTTTTAATATCACTTATTTAATTTTTATGTTAAATTATTAATAACTGCATCATCATTGTGCAAGACTTTAAGGTATATATTTGTTTCCTTAAAATAAAAAAAAATTGTGAAGAATATAAATTTATTATCTTTAAAATTAATATTTATGTTCAAAAGACACTTCTTCAAAACAATATATTAACATATTATACTAATTAAAAACTATAGTTTTGAACAATTAGACTTCTTTTTAAATAAAATATTATAAGTCGCTTAATGTTTTTCATGTGGGTCCAAAAAGTTCCCAAATTTGAAAAAAATGATATTTTCCAACAATTACACTTTAAAGAGATTTATTTATATATTTGGGTCATTTAAGGGTTCTGATAATTTTAATTAAAATTATTTTACTTAATTTTCTTCCACTTTCACAAGTACTACATTGTAAATTTATAAGTATTAAAGTCAATTATTTCATATATAAAAATAAAAAATAAATTACTATCATAAAAATAACATAATTATGTCAAAGTTAAAATTTTATATTCAATAATTATGTATATTTAGTCATATCCATCTCAAGACAACTTCTATAATATTTTAATTTTTCTTTTATTATCTTCCACAAGCATTGCTCATGCATTCAGATAAGACTCATGTTATATAACTCTATAATTCCAAATTATTATCCAAAAACATTAATCATAAATAATAATAAATAAAAAATGCATGAAAATAATTTTTATTACTCAATTATTATCCATAAGTCACAATATTTAATCTTGCTAGTGCTGTGTAGGTACTACCTTGACACTGACAATGATTTTTATACTTATCATGAAATAAATTTTAATTTATATATTCTGAATTATTTTTATATAAAAGTTATAATATAATTTCATAATTTAGTTTTTAAATAACTTTAATATATTTAACATAATAATTATACCTTGACGATATCACAAAAATACAGTATTTTTTTTTTAAAAAAAATATACATTTTACTATTCTCCATAAATAATTTTTTTTAGAAAAATATAAAAAACTAATACTATGTTAATTTAAAAATGGTGAATTAAAAAAAATTAGTGTTTTAAAATGAAAATATATATTTTGAAAATAAATCTTTTAAATATAATGATATAATAATTTTTTAAAATAAATTTACTTACCTTTTTTAAATAAATTATTTATTTATTTTAAGAATTACACAACATATTGAATTTAACTAATTAATTAACGAATAATATTAGGAAAAAAATTATTATATTTTTCACTGGTTTGTTACACTCTACCCCTAATATTATTTTCACCCTTAAAGTTCTTTTTTTGTACTTACTAAAATTCTTAATTTCCAACTACAAAATTACGAATAGTAAGAAATTATAAGGGAACCCAACATATGAGGAATTTTTTTAAAACAAATACATTTAATATCTAAAGTTATCTAGACCATTCATATGATCCCAAATATGAAACCCCAACCCCAAACTTATAGATTCAGTTCTAAAACATGTTGTTTATTTTTTCAAAAAAGAAAACTAAATAAAATATATAATAAATTATACAACCTATGATCTTTTCCAAAATAGGTTTATGATAATTTGACATATACGTTAAAAAGTAACCAATCTGTACAAAAAATAAAATAAAATAACTAAATTTATTTATGTTCCCTTACTCCACAAAAAAATAAAATTCCTTTAGATAATTCTACAAAACCTGTGGAAAATTAATTTAAAACATAGGCTTAAAATTTATTTTCCCATTAATGGGATTTAAAATCTTTTGGAAATACCATTCTTCGAAAAATATAAATCTTTTTGAAAACATTTATAAAATAAATTACTTAATAAAAAAAAATTTAGTAATGTTTTTTCAAACATTTTCTAAATATCCTTAAATAGTGTATATTACTTTGAATACCAAATGTACAAAAAATAATAATTTTTTTGAAATACTACTTTGGTTTTTTATATTTGAAAATAATCACTTTAACAGGTTAATCATGATACTCAACAGGCCATAAGAAAACCATAATGCTACATATCGGTATCACATATGAGATAACATCCCCTTGGGGTCCTGGGTTTACTCCCCATACTCTTTATTATCATTCACTAAACTTGTGCCATAATTTTGGGAAAACATTTCAAATGGTCCTTCCTTTTTCATTCATAACCTAAAAAAATTCAAAACCATAAATAATTTATTTTCCTAAAAATAAATAATTTAATAACTTCTAATGTTGTCAAAAATCTCATTTTTAAGAGAAATTAATTTTCTTGAAAATAATTACTTAAATTTAAAATAAATGAATATAAACACTTTTGAGAAAAAAATCACCAGGTTTGTGCATAATAATCTCATGAGATTCATTTCTTCAAACAATTCTTTATAGGGATATATAATTTTTATTCTATCCATTGCATAATAATATCCCCCTAATCATGTAATCCACATAATAATGAAATATATATC
The DNA here is from genome assembly GCA_963277665.1 of Viscum album. NCBI lineage: Eukaryota > Viridiplantae > Streptophyta > Magnoliopsida > Santalales > Viscaceae > Viscum > Viscum album. The sequence goes on along the minus strand of OY728123.1, from coordinate 106,842,982 downwards.
AATCATAAAAATGAAATAGACCAATGAGTAAATAATAGGTTTCATAATATTTTAAAGAATCATATAGTGTTATGTAAACATATATATTTCTAAAAGAATAAGGTAATTAATTATTTTAGATATTCAGGGGTAGCATTAATAAAGAAAAGATGATATTTTTTAGAGAGGATAATATTAAAGTTATGAAAATTCAATAAGATATTTTTTTAAAATTCATGATCAAAATATTTATGGTTACATTGAATTCATCTTGATATAATGAAGAAACATATATCCACTAGAAGAAAAAATGTAATGTTAAATAGATTAAATTTATAATGGGATTTAATGGTAAAAATGGGAAGAGATAGGAATGGAAGACGAACCCAAAACAAAGGGATGGGTTTAAGAGTCCCATTACAATTTTTTTTTGTTTTTACATGAGAATAAATAATTTTGATTTCAATGCATTTATATGTAAATATATTGAAACGTCAGTTAAGAAAAAAAAGATTATTTGGCATTAAAAATACATACACACTAATTAAAAGGATATTGGATAAGGATAATGAGTCCAAATTGTATGATCGATAGAGAATCCCCTTACCTTAGATCCTATTTTATTTATTCACATTTACAGCTATTGTATAACCAAATTATTTTCATTAGTCCATGATTCCAGAAATGAATTATATTCATTTATTTTATTTTTGAGCAATTATAATCATTAAAATTTATTTGATAATTTATTTTTCAAATATGGAATAGATTGATGAAATGATTCTTTGAATTATCGAATTTTGTTTTGATTTCAAAGAATTGATTCATTATATTTATCTATAAGTAAACATTTCCATAAAATATTTAAAAGTACATAAAATTAAATGTCTTTACATTATAAATTAGGTATGATAACCATACACGAAGGCAAATATAATTAAAGATTAAAAAACACTTATACATGGTTAACTAACCACTAATGAGGCATTCTTAAAAAGAGAAGAGAATTACTGCACATAAATTATAAATAGTTTATCATAAGTATATTTAATATTTATTAAAATTAGAGTTATATAATCTACAATAAAAAAACTATTTATGTGTTGATATAGAAATAATTAATATTTCCCTTATAGGTGGCACACCAAACATTAATGTGACTTTGTTAATGAAAGGGAGATATATATATTTTTTTGAAAAAAATGATTATATTTTTTATGTGGAATGAATGAAAAATGAATCATGACATAACAGAGAGATCCAAAACATACTCCCAAATCCAAGAAAATAAAAAAATAAAGAAACAAATAACCACCATAATACCCATTCCGGATATAATTGACCAACCAAGGGGGACCACACAAACATCAAGTATGATGAGTATGAAATTACCTTCATCAAATAGATATTCCTAAAAAAATTGGTAATATATGGGAAAATACCAAAATTATCTAGTAAACAAACCTGATTAATGAAAAATCCAAACCATAGAACAAAAAAAAGAGGATAAACAAAATTCAATAAAAAGAAAATTACAATTCATAATAATCTCTTTAATTCCATTAAACAAATTTGGAGTCTGTATAAGGATAAATATTTTTATCAATCGTAAGTATGAAGTTGTTATGTTGTCTAAGATAATTAATTTGAGAAATAATTATAAGGATTTTACACCTTGAAGTATCCCCCAAAACACCATTCTTGAAAGCAACCACATTATCTAGAATGCCATTATCCAACATAAAAATATTTTCATTTGAAATACCGATGGAATACTTCTCCATCATATTGTATGCTATCCTGGGAGGAATTAATGGGGGGTGATACTCTGAATATAACATGATGAGTGATTATCAGAGGATCACATAGAACAATTATACTAATTAACCTCATGAAAGGATAAAGAGTCAACCAATTCTCCCATAAACCCTCCTTCAGAATTGTCATCAATTTTCATCCTAAAATTAGAATGAGTGATCATTATTCTCTAAATACTAATTTAATACTTTCTTGGTCATAAATTATTATTATTTTTGAAAAAATAATCCCATCAATATCACCCTCTTTACAAGATGAAATCTCATCCACAGTTTGGTCTAAATATTGAATATCCCTAGGAAGAGAAGTGCTATTACCCATGCACATTTTCAGACACTCCTTTATCTGTTTTATCAAACTAATTCTCAAACCCAAAAGGAATAAATTCAGATATATTTTAATTTATAAGATATTTTGTTTTAGAAATATCCACAAAAGTGATACTCAATGATATCCCATGAGTAGAATTCTCTTACATCAGATATAAAGAGTGTTTAAATTCAATAACATGGACCTAGTCCACAATCTTTGTGAGAGGAGACTTGGAACAAAATTTTATAATAACATTACAATCCTGATTTTATAACTAAATATATCCTTTACAATCCAAAAAATAATCCATTAGAGGGTCATGTACTTGGGAAATTGGGTTGTCCTAATCCTAATTAGAAGAGGGATATACCACTTCTTCTTATTCACATTGATTAAGATTCATCAAAGGGTTGAAATAATATGAAAAACCCTCAATAGGAAGAGGTGTACAATAAATATCACCATTTTAGATGTGTTCTATTTTCTTGTCAATGAAAAAAATAATATGTTGATATGATGTAAGATGTTGAGATATTATCTAATGAATTTTCTTTAATAGATTACATTGAAAATTTTTTGATTCAAAAATTTAATATGTGATTCAAGATAAAAATAATTTTTGTAGTGATGTTTCCTTTAATTCCAATTCATTAAAATGATGTATGGGGATTCAAATTGTCAAAATCAACATGAATCCAAGACAGAATGGGATGTTTCAATGTTTGTGTGTGATCATCCGATAAGAGATAACAAAAAATAGAGATACCAATAAATTTCAATATTTTTGGATTTTTGAATGGATGTGGGAGGATAGAATACCGTATCAAAACATCTTAAGTGTTATGATCCTTTCAGATATTAAAATTAAATGAAATTTAAAATATTAAAAATATTGTGTAATTGAATCTCCAAGAAGAAAAATACTTTTATTTCCTGAAATCATCATCATCATCATCTATTTATAGAAGCAAAGGTTGAGAGTCTATAAGACCAATAACTACAAGAAGATGCACCCCCCCTTTATATGAGTATGAAACACATGCCCTGAAGGAAATTTATGATCTTTGATATGAAAACCAGATTAAAGGTAAAAAAACATAAGGCATCATCATGATGCAAAAAATAGAACTCAACCACTTGCATTCCATCACGAAACATTTGTAAAAATTCCATCTTGGTGGTGGTTTTGGGTTTTTTTGTTTACATAGATTGAGGTTGTTGAAAAAATATGTTTCTGAAAGGATCTGTGAAGAGTGAGCATTATTATATGAAATTATATCATAGCATGTGAATATCTCATATCATGGATCACAAATGTGTGATCTCATAGAGCATGAAATGTCAAATCTTGTGGAGTAAGAATGTATGATCTCAGGGAGCATTAATTTTTGAACTGATATTACAGAAGGAGAATTTTATAATAGGTTATGTAGAGTGAAAATTTCATAACATAACCTGTGGATTAGTCATGAGAATAATCAAATGATTGTTTGAAGATCTCATATTGAGATCATTAATATAATCTAAAGACATCACATGATTATCAGAGGATCTTGTGAAGAGATCATGACAAACACTTGAAATTGTCAAATTATTTTCATGGGGTCATGAAATGAGATCATGAAAACCCTTGAAGACATGTCATAATTGTTAGTGGATATAATTGAGAGAACATGAAATGAACCCAAATACATCACTTGATCATGAGAGTATTTCACGTAGATATCTTTCAATTTTTATAAAGAAACAAAGTTGGAAATGACTGTGATATGAATTTGTAATTCACAATGATATTACCAAATGATTTTATTTGGATACCATGATGATATTTACTGGAGTATTTTAAGATAATGTCACTAAAACCATATGATTTTTATTTTATCTCACGATGGGGTCACATGAAGCACTCGAAGAAAATGGTTCCAGATGCATGATTGTAATTGGATGCTGTGATGAGATCTTGCAAAGCACCTAAAGATTATAGTGATGATTACGTGAAGCACTTGTGACATGCAGTAGGTGATCATTTAAATTGATCACATGAAGCACATAATAACGATTGATTTGGTGGTACACCAGATGACTAACTGTAATTTCTAGAGTTAAGATGGTTGACTTAGGCATATAAATACCTCCAAAGACACCCTTAATAATTATAAGAGTCTTTAAGTGGTTTGATATGAATAAAACTTATATTGTTTTACCTAACAAAGTAGTATGATATGAATAATTCGTAAAAAGTCTTATGAAAGGATCGCATGAATTAGTTTCATGAAGTGAAGCATGTGGTGGGTGTCTTCCGAATAGGTAGACTAGTTGATATCATGCAATCCTCATGATATGAAAAAGGTCTCACAATTTATGTGAACTAAATAAGATCTTATGATCCATGTGTTCTGAATAAGGCCTCGTGATCTACATGATCTGAACAAGGTATCACGATCCTCATGAATAGGATAAGGTCTCATGAAAGGGTCTTATAAAAGGTTTTATGCACCGGGCATCAGAAGACTGATCTGAGTCACATGATCTGCAGGAATAGAATAGACTCTCATAGCGGATTCACGTGATTCATGTGATTTGAAGGGTAACTTACAAATGGGTATCACATAGGGATCTGGTAAAGGAGTCTCATTAAAAATTAGTGGTCATATGATTGATGAAACTAGATCATAAATATAAAAAAAGTGTGAATCAACTAAGAAATTCTTGTTAGATGATTCTACAAGAGGATTAGTTCATTCACTTTAGAAGAGAGAGAACTTATCTTTCTAATTTTGAATTGTTTTATAACAATAGGTATAGTGAATTTGATGTGAACTTTGTAACAACAATGTGCTTTAGAGGATTTAGTACGATGGCATATTTTTTTATTCTACTTATATATATTATAGTGAGGGAGAACATGGTAAAATTATTTCAACCTAGGGTTGTTTTACTATCCTTTTGTACAATACTGAAGGAATGAGAGATTAGAGAGTTTTTTTATCAAAGAAACAAGATCTAAAAGGGATAGATATTTTAATCTATCATACACGATTTAACCCTCTTAAGGTATTTATCATACTTGGGATAAAAATTTATATCATAAGATAAATTTAAAATTAGTGTTTATCTCTTAGTTGTTTTAATTGAGGTTGTTAATCATAATTATATTCTTATATTTCAGGGAAACAATTTTCAATTGTGGAAGAACCTATAACATTGCTACTTTTGATCATTAGGAATGGATGCCTTTATAGATGTAATTTATGGTATTTCTACTTATGTGGAAAATGGAGTTTTATTTGAAGAATACTTAGGATAATTATATTCTAATTCAAAAGGAATTAATGTCTTAGGGGGAAATTAATCAATAAAAATATACATGAAGGTGATGTCATGTAAGGCAACACATTACATGTGGGAAAGTCGCTAAATATATATGAAGAAGATTCCAAAGTCATATAAGAAACATTATAGGTTATATTTAACAAATATTATGATCTAATAATGAACCCCAATTAGTTTTTTCGTACATTATTTGATAGGGTAAACATTGTCATAGAATACATGCATAGTCCCAGAGAAAATTTTAATGTGTAAAAACATTAAGCACATATTGATAATACAACCATCACAATTTAATCTTAAAGTCATTATAATAGATGATAATGTTCTAAAGGAGATAAAATTTTATATATTACACAACACTTTTTCACACATGACATGAGAATTGTGGATAATGTGTTTGTTGAAAAAGGGAATCCTAAATTAGTGGATTTAAAAGCCATGAAGAAGATCATTAAAGAGGATGGTCTAGAGGTATACGAAATCGAAGGCAGTAAGGATCATGAAAAAGATTAAATAGTGGATGTTGTGGGTAATCCCAAATCAAGGGATGGAATTGATGATAATGGAGATTTTTATAGATTATTGTATCTTCAGGTTGAATTATAAGCTACACTTGAGGAGATATATGTTTCTAGAGAAAATATAAATAAATCCAAATGGTCGGTTCATGATAAAAAACTCTATTTACAGCCTCAAAAGGAAGTGAACTATGATATTAATGATAAAATTTAAAAGTTAAAATATAAAATTCCAGATAAATCAGACAAATTCATTGAATTTAAACTCATGTTTAATGAGCAGGACAAAGTTATTGATGGTATGACTGAATGAATAAAATGTCAAGTCTAATGTGTAGATAAACATGAGGGGATGTTTTTGACCTACAAATAAAGGTGATGTTTTAATAGAAACACATGAATATGGATATATGTTTTGGAAATAATGTTCCACATGTGACATAAAAAGTGAGATTACAATTAAATGGCCTAGTAGAACAGTTAGTGGAATGTCTGGAGAAGAAGATTTCAAATCAGAATGAAACTTCTCGTATGAGAGTTGATCACAAAAAGAAATTAGTAATTGTTGATGTCATACCACAAGATCACACTCTGATATTAAAGATTTATTTGGGTATGAATGAGTATCATAATATTCAGAGAACTAAAAGGGCAATCAATAGTGCAGAAATGATGCACACAAATACACCTAATATAAGGAGTTATTTCTATGGAAATTGTAAATTTTCAAAATGTATGTTCCATATCTTATAGGTATCAACAAAATCACGATCAATAGAGTTAACCAACCTGATTTTTGTCTTATATAAATTTGTTTGATGGTTATTTTTTTGTGTGGAGGATTCAAGAACATGGCTAGATATTTATTATAAACTATGTAGAGAAAATTAATGATGAAGACACAAAGTGGTTTCTCATAGAATCCACAATGGTCATCGAGTGAGATCAAAATAAAAAATAAACTTTCATATTTAAAAGATGATTTTGGAAAATCATACTCTGTGGAAGATCAACAATATTAGTAAACATCATGTATTAAGCCAAAGACATGGATATGAAATAAAATAGTATAGTAGGAAATGGTTGTAGAGACAGCCTTAAAAGAATCGAATCACCCAAGAATTTGGATTATTGATAATGAATGCACTTCCCATATGATAGGAAATAAAAATTTGGTGGCCTGAATTAGATATGACAAGGAAGGTGTTGTATGATTTGGAAATGATGAATTAATGATATAATATTCTATGAGAAAACCAATTTTCAGAGAAAAGACATGAAAAGTGCATTTGTATTGGTTGTTGAAGGACTCAGTCAAAACATATTGTATGTTAACCAATTGCAAAACTCAAGAAATTCTATAACCCTTAAGAAAAAATTGTTTATCATCAATTGAATAGATTGAGTAGTTGTTTTGAAAGGAAACCACAGGAAGGGGAATCATTACCTTTTGAGATGAGAAGAAAACATATCTTTTCAATATAAGGAAGAAAAAAACTAGATCTATCCTAAGTGTATTGTTTATCTGTTCCATTCATCCTTGGAATTTCTAGTAAAATATGATGCTACTTAAAATCTCACTATGTTATCACATGATCATACACATTCTGGAGATTCTTTAAATTGGGGAAGATTATTTTTATTCAATATAAGGAAAAACAAAAAGGCCAAAAAATGTTGTTGAACTAGTGTATATTGAGGTATGTGGACCTATTTCACCAAGAGCAATTGATGGGAAGAAGTATTATGTCCTTTTCACTAATTATTTCATTAGATTGACGTGGGTTTAAATTATCACCCATAAGTCTATGGTGTTTAGTTTCATTACTTTTTACTAAAATGAAGTTGAACGGATTATAGATCAAAATATCCATAAGATATATATTATTAATGGAATAGATTTCACAATTAGAAAAGTTGGGTATTATCTCTAAAAAAATGAGATAAGGAATCAAGTTTCAATTATTATAAATCTAAAACAAAATGGTGTGGTTGTGATAAGAAATTATATTATCATCAACATGTTCAGATCGATGCATATCAAGAATGTCCTTCTAGAGAATTTTACAAAATAAGTAGTTTTGACATTGGTCTACTTTTCAAATAGATCCTTATTATGTAAAATATACGAAAAGACTCCATATGTTCTATGGTATGGAAATAATAAAACATTGAAATACTTTTGTGTTCTTATGAGTAAGTTATTTATTCTCAATAAGAAGAAATATAGGAAGTTTTAATAACTTGGAGATGAAGGGATATTTCTTGGTTACTCAAAAAAATAAAAGCACAAAAAATGTTCAATAAGAAGTTGGGAATAGTTATAGAGGAAAATGATGTTCTTGCGGAGGAAAATGAGAATAATATTCAACAAATCCAGGAACAGTCTCCAGAAGATAGTGATGATATACTGAAAAGCTCAAGGAAGTTCCAGTAACAGATGCAGATTCATGAAAAGATTTCAATGATGATCATAATAAACCTATAATGAAACCAAACATCCAAGCTAGAATTGATACAAAAAATATCATCTAAGATCATACAACTCTAGTGAAGAAGTGGAAGATGAAGATATTATATTAAGAATATTTCTTATAATAGGTAAATAAAATGTATTTTTAAAAATCTTTAATATATGGGATTTGGGGTCAAGTAATGAATGATGAACATGATCCAATAGAAAAGAATCAGAAAAGTTATATTGTTTTCAGGCCAATAGATAATACTGTCATCATTACCAAAAGATATTTCTATAATAATTTGAATGATGATGGAATAATAATTATAAACACAGAATGATTGGTGTGAAATGGATTCTACCAAATTGAGGGTAATGTTGTTATGAAAACATTTGCACCTATTGAAAGACAAGAGATAATTTGATTATTCTTGTACATAGAAGTGAAAAATTAACCCAATGTTTTCCTAATGGATATCATATCATCATTTCTGAATGGTATTATAGAAGAAGTAGTTTATATTTAATAGTCATATGGATTTCTCATTAATGACGATGAGAATATGTCATGACCCGTCCCACGGGGCCCGTATCATGACTACCCCAAGCCCGCCTTCCATAGGCCAGGGGCTAGCAACTAGCACCAAAGGAATAGATCCCTTTACTAGGAAGGAATTTACTTTATAATAGTAAAAAAACAAAACAGAGTATGAAACTGGAAGTAAATCACTAAGTAAATCTGTATACAAAAGAGAGTGCTGAATGTAAAGGGGTAGGAAATACAAGCCCAACAATAACGAACAATACAACTAAAAAGATAGTACAATTGATGAAAATAAGTAAAGAAGCTACAGGGTCATCCTCCGGAATTCCCACCTGAAGGGTGGGTACACATTGCCACCTCATCACCCCATGTCCCTTTTTCCGCTCCGTGTACGTCTTGCCAAGTGGTCCACTTCCGAGTATCGTCCAGTTCTGCTACTCTCTACCTCGATCAGCATTGTCCGTCATCTGCAAACAAAACAATGGGATATGAGAATAGCCTGGGTAGGGGTGAGTATAACGATACTCAGTAGGGGCCCCGAGACCCTCAAGGTCTCACAAAATCCAACAAGGATAACCAAAAATTACAGAATCAACGGATAAACCTTATTTAGGTATATGCTCATACATATACCTAAGTTATTTAGTGACCCATCTCAATCATGAGGAAAACATGAAAGTCATTTTCTCAGCTCAAACTATGATTTCTGTGAATTATAGAAGTACAAATGATTATCCGTGAAGCTAGATCATCTTATTCTATCAAGAGGCACTGCTTCTGACCATACGGAGTCTAACCCACACATGATCGATGGGTACCAATCCCCAAAATGATCCACACAGGATTTGACCCACACATGATCGGTATGTGCTGACCCCCAGAGGATCGCTGAGCGCTAACCCACACATGATTTGACCCACACAGGATCGGTATGCACAGACCCACATAGGATCGCTAAGCGCTGACCTCCGTATGATCTTTCTCCAACCTCCGCCTCACTATCAGCCACTGGATTCGTTACACCTAGTGTGCTCGAGTTCCGTAGAATCTGACCTTAGGATTTTATTCATACATCGACCGCCACAAAATTCCACAAATAAGTAACCCAACGGATCTTTATTTCGTAAGGGTTCCAACGTGACAGACAGTGCGTCAATCGGACGCCCGGTCTGTGAGTAATTGGAATTTTTCTCCCAGGGGCCCGGTTGGGTTTTGGGTTCAAACCAACCTGGTAATAATCCAACTATTTCCAAACCTCATGTAGGGTATTTCAAAAGAACCTTCTCACTCTAATCATTCTGTTTCCCCAAACGGTTCGTCGATCGGACACCCGTATCCCAAGAAAGGGGCGAAATGGTTTAAAATGGCGAAACAGGTCTGGGTCCGGTCCGACCCAGTCAGACCGACCGAGCCTGACCCGGTCCTGACTGAGCCACAACCCTCTGCTGGCCTCCCCGTGGTGCGATGGCACTGCGTGCCTCCACCACGACCCATCGTGTCTGCCACTCTCCTTCCGCGTGGCACAGTGGTGTCGCGCCCCCTTGGTGACCCGGTGGCCTTGCGCTGCCGGTTCCTTCATGGTTGGCCCGATGCCTGCTACCATTGCTCTGCCTCCGCCGTCAACACAATGAGAACAACAAAAAGGGGGGAGGTTCAGACCATGTTCGTGTGATCTGAGCCCTCCTTGTTAAGATGATATCAATTGGCAACAAGGAACACAACAAAATGAAGAAGAATAGAGGGTAAATCTCATACATAAATCGACCCCTACCCCGATTGACGATCGTTGACGGTAGAAGGAGAGGAAAACAGGGTGTTGATTCGTTGATGTTGGGAAGCATCCGTGGAAGAAGCGTCATCGGTGTTCTTCGAGGTCAACTCCTTCTCTTTTGGCTCAGTCGAAGATCGATGAAGAATATTGTCGTTCTTTGGTGGTGTGTGGCATTCTTTGTTAGAAGGATGAAGTTCTACACTCAAAGCTCCAACAAAATATTTTCCAGCCAAGAAATAATAGACTATCTATTATTTTAATGGTTGGAATGAATTCAAAAGAATTCAAAAGGGTTCCAATTAATTAAAAGAAGTTTAATTAATTAATGGTGAGGGTTGGTAGAAAAATTAACGGGGGAAGGTGGAGAGTTGACATCCCACATAAATGGGGAGTTGAAAGGGGGTTTAAAGCTCATGTAGTCCCCACCAAAGATATCCTCCCAAAGGAGGTTATGTTTGGTTGGGCCCCACCACCATAACCTCCCATGGGAGGTTAGGGTGTCGTGGCCCCTACTTCTAACCACCCCTTGGAGGATTGAACTGCCAAAAATAAAAATAAAGTAAAACCTTATTTTAATTTAATTTAATTTAAAAACCCCAAAAACATACTTCCATTCTCTTCAGAACGTAACTACAGTGAAGGTCTCTTTAAGAAATCACTGACTCTACGAGTTCAATTGTGCCCTCATATTTCAATTCCGATCATCGGTTCAAATGTTATAAAATCCTGCTCGTACATTTACTAAACGTACTTGAACAAAACTTCAGAAAATGATTCCGGGCACACTGGGACTCAGAATCAAGCACCGTAAATTTTTGCAGACTCGAAAAAATCCCATGAATTTTAGAAAAAAATTTCCACATAATTTCCAGGTCTTTAAATTCTCCCCACCTAAGGGATTTACGTCCCTGTAAGCTATATCTCAAACTAAGGAAACAAATGAAGGTACAAAGCATGCATCTGAGCCTCCCGCTGCCATGTGCTCCTCTGGAGGTTCCCGTTCTAGCAGTGTATGCACACCAGAGGTATCGATTTTCCACGTAGGACCCGCTCCAATCGATCCTCAATCTTCATTGGAACCTCCATGAATGTTTCCTAGTCATCAATGTCCAGCTATCCATGGTCGATGACATGGAATGGGTCGTGTACGTATCTCCTCAGCTGAGATACGTGAAAGGCATCATGCACCCAGTGCAACTAAGGTGGAAGAGCTAGCTGGTAAGCCACCTCGCCTACTCTGCTGAGGACCTAGAAAGATCTGATGAATCGTGGAGATTACTTGACGCCTCGGCCAAATCTCTTTAGACCTCATCAAGGTGAGACCCGTAGAAAGATGTGGTCACCATCCTTGAACTCTAGAGGTCTTTGTCTCCTATCAGTATACGACTTATGCCTTCTCTTTGCAGTCTTCATCCTCTCCTGGATGATCTACACCTTATTCGTGGTAGCACGTACCATCTATGGTCCCACAAGTGCGGACTCCCCTAGGTCAGTCCAACACAGTGGAGATCTGCAAGGTCGACCATACAATGCCTAAAAAGGTTCCATACCGATGGTGGAGTGATAGCTATTGTTGTAGGTGAACTCCACCAACGGAAAGTGATCCTCCCAGTTGTGACCAAAGTCAAGAACACATGCACAGAGCATGTCCTTGAGGGTCTGAAAGGTCCACTCAATCTGTCCATCTGTCTGAGGATGGAAGGTGGTGCTCAAGTGAAGCTCTATCCCAAAAGCCTCCTGCAACCCCTTCCATAGCCGGGAAGTAAACCATGCGTCACGATCAGAGACAATAGAATAAGGTACTCCATGCAATTGCACAATCTCCTGCACATAGAGGTTTCCCAATCTCTCTACTGAGCCCTACTCTCTGATCGGTAGGAAGTGGGATGACATGGTGAGTCGGTCAATGATCACCAATATCAAATCATGTCTTCTGGATGTACATGGAAGACCCATCATGAAGTCCATGGATATCCCATATCACTTCCACTATGGGACATCTAAGGGGAGTACCAAGCCTATTCGAACCTACTAATCCACCTTTACTTGCTGAAAAGTGAGGCATCGTGAGACAAACTCTTCTACTGCCTTCTTCATACCTGGCCACCGGTGCTTTCATCTGAGGTCCTAATACATCATTGCCACTCCTGTTTGTACCGCTAGAGGGGAAGTGTGGAACTCCCTCAAATCTTTATCCTAAAGTACTACTGGTACCATGGTACATCCTCTAAGGAGGATGACGTGCTCCCCACCTTCCGAAAATCTCTCAGGTGCCTACCCTATGGATATCTAATCACATCGCGTCTCGTAGTTAGTGTCCCCACACTGCACCTCCCTAACTCACTGAGGAAGTGGAGGAGTGACTGTGAGAGACTGTAGATAGGCTGCTCCATCTTTATCCGTGAAAGATATCTATAAGGCTGCCAGTTGCTCTGTCAGCTCTCCTAAAAGTTGTATACCAGATCTCCTGCTGAGTAAATCTGCAACAACGTTCCCCTTCCCAAGAGTATAGACTATCTCAAATTCATGGTCCTGGAGGAACTAAATCCAACGTCATTGTCTCAGGTTCCGGTCCTTCGGGGTGAAGATATACCTGAGACTCTTCTGATCAGAGTAGACTGTGAAACGCTCACCAATCAGATAGTGTCGCCACATTTTCAAGGCGAAGACCCCTAGTACTAACTCCACGTCATGGGTAGCGTAGTTTTTTCGTGCTGTCTCAACTGCAGACAACCATACACGATCACAGCTCGCTCCTACATCAGGACACACCCGAGTCTGGTCCCTGATGCATCGCCGTAAACTTCATACCCTACGCCCTCCTTTGGAAGCCTCAAGATGGGGGGCACTAGTCGGCCTCTTCCTCAGCTTCTGAAAGCTCTACTAGCATCTCTCCGACCACACGAAGTGTTTTCCCTTCTTCATAAAGGATAATAGTGGTGCTGCAACTCTAGAGATGTCTGGAACAAATATCTGGTAGTATCCAGCCAATCCCTAGAAACACCGTACCTCCATCACACTCCTGGGTGGCTCCCAAGCATGTACCGCTTCAGTCGTCATTGGATCTACTACAACTCCAGCCTCCGAGATGACAAGTCCCCAGAAGTGAACATCTCGAATCCAAAATTGGAACTTCGAGAGCTTACCATAAAGACGGTGCTCTCGGAGTGTGTCTAGTACTACCTGAAAATGGTAGGCATGATCCTCCTCAGTACTCTAGAAAATCAGAATGTCGTTGATGAAGACTACGACAAAGCGATCGCGTTTTGGCTGGAAGATCCTGTTCATGAGACACATGAACACTGCAGGAGCGTTGGTTACGCCAAAGGGCAGAACGAAGAACTTATAGTGTTTGTACCGACACCTGAAGGCCATCTTCTGCACCTCCTTGTCTCGAACTCTGAGTTGGTGAGAGCCTGATCTCAGGTCTATCTTCAAGAACCATCGAGATCCCTTGAGCTGATCAAAGAGGTCGTCAATCCTCGGAAGTGGGTACTTGTTCATCACGGTCACCTGGTTTAGGCAAAGGTAGTCAAAAAAAATTCTCAAGCTCCCATCCGCCTTCTTGGTGAACAGAATCGGGGCTGCCCAGGGAGAAAAACTAGGCTCGATGAATCCCTTTCCTTGCATGTCTTCCAGCTGTACCCGTAGCTCAAGAAGCTTAGTGGGAACCATCAGATATGCTGGAGTGGATATCGATGACGTCATGGGGTACATGTCAATGTAGAATTTCACTTCTCTACAAGGAGGAAGTCCTAGAACATCATTAGGGAAAACATATGCGTTCTGATCCACCACTATAGGAAAACTCAAACTCTCCATGTCAGCTGATCTGAGGGTAAGGCAGGCGAAATAATGAGTGATCAGCTGCACCCTTTTCTGAGTAAGTCTATCATGTGCTGTAAAAGTTCCCTTCTCGCCGGTGATGGTAAACCTGGTCTCATCCGTGCGGACACACCACACTTTTCGCCAAATACAGTCAATCTGAGCATGTACTATAGATAACCATTCCATACCCAAGATGGAATCGTAAGGCATCAATGCCACTATAAGTATAACCCATCTGAAGCTCTTTCCTCCTAGAGTAAGCTCACACTGCCGGCACCAGTGTGTAATTGTTGAGTCTGCTCCCGTAGGAGTCTCTAGCTGTAAGGATCGAGTCAACGGCTCCATCAGAATCTCCGAGATCTGAAAAAGGGCAGTGGCAATGATAAAAGAACTGGCACCTGTGTCTATAAGAACTGCAGCTAAGGTGGAGTAGACATAGATAGTACCTCGAATCATCTCTGGAGCACCATGGTTGTATGCCTCAGCTGCCTGAAGCTGAGTTCTCCCGTGTCCACCTGCTCCCTACAGTCGGGGTGGATCACCTTGTTGTGGTGGTGGAAACACCTCGAAACATCGTCCTCTGCCAGCTACCTGACCATATCCTCTTCCACTTCTACATGTTCCATGTGGACCGCCTCGATCGAACCTCTGCATCCTCCTAGGAGGTCCCTAAACTAACTGTTGATCGTTTATATGGTGGGTCAGACAGTCACATGCCATGTGACCCTGCCCACCACATGAGTAGAAATGTCTACTCCTGGCATATGTTTATCTGCTCTGTGTGCCCCGCACAACCGATCCTGAGTCATGCGGTTGACAACCTGTGGGTCTGGTCCTCTTGGACCTTTGCATCATCTGTCTACTACAAGCTGCAGAAGACTCCGATGCAAGTCGACTAGTAGTGGGTCTCACTGTTGGTGACTTGTCATCAAGGAAACTCTTTACTAGGAAATCTCTCTCTAACACCCTTTCCTGCATCGAGATGTTGAGGGAGACCAGCAAGGCTCTGATCTCTCACCTGAGCCCCTGCTCGATGGTCCGAGCCCTGAATAATGGGTTCCCCACCATATCTGCGGAGTAGCGCGAGAGTTCGGTGAACCTCACAGAGTACTGTGGTATTGTCATGCTGCCCTACTGCAGATTAAGTAGCTCCGGTATCTGCACCACATGAAGGGTGGTTGGAAAAGACTATGCCTGGAACAGGCTCTCGAAGTACGTCCAGAGTAATGTCACCTCGTCGTGGACCTGAAGCATTAGGCTCCACCATCTGCCTACTGCTGCCAAAAAGTGACTGGCAGCAAGGATCACTATGAGATCTACTGGTGTCCCTACAAACCTAAAGAATCTCCCCAAAGAATCCAGCCAATCCTCAGCCTCCTGTGGGTCTGTATCTCCCTGAAACCTGGGTGGTCTCTAGCGCTAGAACTCATGCAATTCTCTCAAGAAACGTGCACCGTCTGCTGCTGGGGCTGGTGGCATCAGTGCCCCAACAAAAAGTGGTACCTCTAGTGCCTCCACTGGTAATGTTCCCTACACCAAGGCCCCATCACTCAGTGGGATATACGAGCGCACGACTCTCAGGGCTCTAACTGGTCCTCCACGGGGAGGCATCAGGAAAGAAACGGATGCGACACGATCACATGTTTATACCTGGTGACCTGTCCTAGTTGACATGAATTAAGAAAACATTTAAAGACATGCACACAATCATTGTTTTCGTGCACTAAGTCGGAAATCAGTAGTCAGGGTCCTGGTGTATGGATAAGTCAGCCACCGCACCAACACTGGACTTCCTGACCTGAAAACCACACTCAGTACCACTAACACTATTGCTTCACAGAAAATAAAGATCAGACTCCTATGTTTTGTGGTAGAACCGACTCCTATGATACAAATTTTTCACGACCCGTCCCCCGGGGCCCGTACCGTGACTACCGTAATCCCACCTTCCATAGGCCAGGGGCTGAAGACTAGCACCAAAGGCATAAATCCCTATACTGGGAAGGCATCTCCTTTATATCTGTAAACAAACACAATAGATTATGCAACTGAATGTAAAACACTAAGTTAAACTATATAGAAAAGAGTGTGTTGAAAGTAAAGGGAAAGGAAATACAAGACCAACAATAAAGAACAATACAACTGAGAAGATAGTACAACTGAAGAAAAGAAGTAAAGTAGCTACTAGGTAGTCCTCTGGAATTCCCACAAGAAGGGTGGGTACAGATGGCCACCTCAACACCCCAAGTCCGTCTTCCCGCTCCATGTATATCTTGTCGAGTGGTCCACCTCTATGTACCATCCAGTTCTGCTACTCTCTGCCCTGATTAGCACTGTCTGTCGTCTGCAACCAACACAATGATATGCGGCTATAGCCCGTTCAGTGGTGATTATAACGATACTTAGTAGGGACCCCGTGACCCTCAAGGTCTCACAAAATCCAACAAGGATAACCACAAAGTACAAAATCAACAGATAACCCTTACTTAGGTATATGACCATACAAACACCTAAGTTATTTAGTAACCCATCTCAATCATGAGGAAAACAAGAAATTCATTATCTCAGATTAAACCAGGATTTCAGTGAAGTATAGAAGTACAGATGATTAGTCACAAAGCTAGATCATCATATTTTGTCAAGAGGCACTACTTCTGAACATACAGAGTCTGACCCACACAAGATCGATAGGTACTAACACCCGTAATGATCCACACAGGATATTACCCACACCGGATCGATATGCGCGACCCACACAAGATCGCTGAGCACTAACCCACACATTATCTGACCCACACATGATCGGTATGCGCTGACCCACACAGGATCGCTGAGCGTTGAATTCCGTATGATCTGTCTCCACCCTCCGCCTCACTATCAGCCACTGGATTACTCGCACCCGGTGCACTCGAGTTCCTTAGAATCTGCCCTTGAGATTTCTTTCGTACCTCGACATTCAATAAACTCCAAAAAGAAGTATACCAGAAAACCGTTATGTCTTAAGGGTTACAACGCGATAGACGGTGCCTCAATCGGATGCCCGATCTGTGAGTTATTGACATTTTCATGCCAAGGCCTCAGTTGTTTTTTGGGTTCAAACCAACCCTATAGTACTCCAACTATGTCCAAAACTCAAGTGGGGTAAGAAAAAAGAACCCTCTAACTCTAACCTTTCCATTTCCGCAAACTGTTCATCGATCAGACACCCGTAGCCCAGGAAAGGGGAGAAATGGTGTAAACTAGTCAAACGGGTCTGGGTCCGGTCCGACCCAATTAGATCAACCCAACCTGACCCGATCCAGACCGTGGTCTGACCCGGTGCACGAGTTAGATCCGATCCGAGGAAGTGGCCAGGGCTGAGAGGGTGGCCTGGCCAACGGCGGCCTAGCCGAGGGCCGCTCGTCCTAAGGCGGCCTGACGGCCTGCCCTAGCCGCACCTAGGGGGAGGCTCACACCCCCAGGCACCCGAACGACTCTGTCATTTGGGTGTGAGCCGAAACCGGTGCCAGTAGGTTCCGCTCTAGCACATACAGGACCCGATGGGGTCCCACACCACCAGGCTGGCCCGATAGGCTAGCCGCTCCCCACCACGGCACGACGCGATGGCGCCGTGCCCCTCCGTCGCAGCCCATCATGGCCGCGGCTCTCCTTCTACGCGGCATGACGGTGTCGCGCCCTCTCGGTGAACCGGGGGCCTTGTGCCTCCGGTTCTTTTGTGTTCGGCCCGATGCCGGCCGCCATTGCTACGCCTCTTCCATCAACACAACGAGAACAACAACAAGGGGGGATGGTCGGACCTTGTTCGTGCGATCCGAGACCTCCTCGCTAAGATGATATCAATCAGCAACAAGGAACACAACAAAACGATGAAGAACGGAGGGTAAATCTCATACATAAATCAACCCCTACCTCATATTATGATTGTTGACGGTGGAAGGAGTTGAAACGCAGACGTTTATTCCTCGACGTCGAGAAGCGTCCGGGGTAGAAGCATCACCAGAGTTCTTTGTGGTCAGCTCCTTCCCTTTTGGCTCGGTCAAAGATCAATGAAGATGTTCGTCATTCATCGGTGTTGTGTGGCGTTCTTCGTTGGAAGGATGAAGTTCTTCACTCAATGCTCCAACAAAAGATTTTCCAGCACAAAAATAACAGACTATCAATTATTTTAATGGTTGGCAAGAATTCAGTAGAATTCAAAAGGGTGAAAATTAATTAAAATAATTTGAATTAATTAATGGTGAGGGTTGGCACAAAATTTAGTTGCAGAAGGTGGAGAGTTTACATACCACATAAATGGGGAGTTAAAATGGGGTTTAAAGATCATGTGGGCCTCACCAAAGATATCCTCCCAAGGGAGTTTATGTGCGGTTGGGCTCAACAACCATAACCTCCCATGGGAGGTTAGGGAGTTGTGGACCCCACTTCCAACCTCCCCATGGAGGATTAAACCGCCAAAAATAAAAATAAAGTAACACCTTATTTTTATTTAATTTAATTTTAAAACCCCAAAAAATAACTTCCAATCTCATCAGAACGCAACTGCGGTAAAGGTCTCCCTAAGTAATCACTGACACTGCAAGTTCAACGGTGCCCTCAGATTTCAATTCCAAGCACTGGTTCAAAATTTATAAAATCCCACTCGTACGTTTACTGAACGTACCCGAAAACAACTTCAGAAAATGATTCTGGGCACACCGGGCCTCGGAATCGAACGCCGTAAATTTTTGGGGACTCGTAAAAATCCCATGAATTTAAGAAAAACATTTCCACATAATTTTTGGGTCATTACAGAATAATGTTTATTAATTAAAGAAGGATATATATGGGTCGAAGTAGGCACAAGAGCATGATATTCATAAGTTGATCAATATTTGAAGAAGCTCAGCATTGAATGTGATAGAGTTATTTATAATATCTATGTCAATAACAAGATAATGAAATCATTATGGCGTTGGTATATGATGATGAAAAAAATATTTTGTGGAGAAAATGAAAGACTGTGAAAATAGTATACAGAATTCTTGAAATTTATATTGAAAATGACAATTATTGGTAAGATAATGTTTTTATTGGTTTATAGGTAACACAAATAAGGATGATACATTAATTTCATAGTAAAAATATTAAAATGATGTTATAAGAATATTTGGAAGGGAAAACTCCAAAAAAAGTGACAACTCTTATTGCTACATAGATGACATTTTCCAGGGATGATGACGGAAATCCAGTAAATATCACCAAATATAGAAATATCACTGGAAGTGTCTTGTACATAATAGTGAAATTACATGACACTATTTTTTCCTCTTTCGAAGAAAAATATATTCATAGTAATCCCAAAAAAATCCACTTATAGTAAAAATAATAATATGTTATAAATGTTTTTGGGGGATTTTAGTTTACCATACAATGATAAATATCTACATGAGTTTTTGGGATTAAATGATACATATTTGGCCGGTTTAGTAGATAATAAAAAATCAACATCAGGTGGTGCATTCTATAATAGAAAATTTGGTATTTCTTGGCTAATAATGAAGAAATATTTCACTAGCTTGAGCAATGTAGAAGATGAATATATTCTGGCTACTCAAAATTCAATGAAATTAATACGGATAAAGTAGTAATTCAATGATATGTGGGTTAATGTGAAGTCTCAAATTTGAATTCATTGTGATAATTCAAGTTCTATAAATCTTGGAAAAATATATTTCATAAATCTTGGTAAAATAAAATTGAAATCAAATATCACTTTATCAAATACAAAGAAGATAATGGACTTGTGCACCTAGAGTATTCACCTACTGAATTATTGGTTGCATAAATCCTGATTATGACCTTACTAGATAAGTGTTTGAAATACATAAACTAGATCATGGATTCCATTCGACTCCCCACACTTAAAAATTATAGATGTTGGACCCCCTTTCTCTTTGATGTATGGTGTGTTTTCACCTATATATTGATATATTTTATTTACCAGGGTTTAGAAAAAAATGTGTTCCCTTTGGGGTCATTCAAAAAGTTGGAAAAAACATTTTAATCAATAAATTGGGAGTGGCTGATAGAGAGAGAAGTGTAATAGGGGGAGTTTTAAAAATTACAATGTTAAAACTAGTCTATCAATGAAGAAGAATCATTCCAAGGAGTGTCATTTTGGTTCATGTTACCAGCATTAGACATGTGTAGGTTATGATGTGATTCATCAATGAACTTTTAATGTTAGACCTATTTCTCATTCAGATCATTACTTATGTGGGCTTAGAGTACATGTTAAAGAAGTCCTTGATCACTATATGGGGTTGAAAAATTTAAATTATTTTTCATGAAAATGAGTTGTAAAAAAGTTGGTTCTTGAGGGTTATCATTGTTTTCCATAACCCAAAACGGAGATATTGTTGAAAAAAATACACAATGGTGGTGATTTTGTATTTTACATCATTTTTTGATAGGTTTTTAGATTTTTTATTAAGGCTGGTTGTCAAAGGAGGTGTGTAGAGTGAGCGTGATTTTCTGGAATGATATCACAGAGTGCAAATGTATGATCTCACAGAGTATGAATTTCTTGTCATGACCCATCCCTTGTGGCCCGTTCCATGACTACCCAAAGACCACCATCCATATGCTAGGGGTTGGAGACTAGCACCAGAAAGGTGTATCCCTAAAATGAAAAGGCACTGCCTTTTAACTTGTACAAACAAACAATAAAATAACAAAAAAAGATACCAACCTGAAGAAAAACTAATGTAGTAAAGGTGAGAAATGAATGTAAATGAGATAGAATATAAGCCCAACTGAAAGGTACAACTAAAACTGAAAAACAAAAAATAGCTCCTCGAATATTCCATTGGGGATCTTAACTAAAGGGTAGGTATAACACATCTGCATTGCTCTCCACGTCATTCAATCTCCTCTGTGTACTGCCTGGTCTTGGCTCCCTCATCGTCGGCACCTGAAACAACAAGGTGCAGGCGAATCCCGTGCATGGGTGAGTATACAAATACCCTGTATGGAGCCTGAGACCCCCAAAGGTCTCTCAGAATTCCACAAAGGAAAAACTACAAGTCCTGATCTCAATCACAAAGCATAAAACAATAGTCATAGATCAAACCAGGTATATGTAAAGCACACAAGTAAAAATGATTAGTTGAGAAGCTAGATCCTCTAATTATATTGAGAGGGACTACTGCTGACAATACGGAGTGTAACCCAAAAAATATTGGTAGGTAATAACCCCTGCAAGACCGATATAGGATTTGACCTACCTGGAGTCGATAGGTACTAACCCCATCAAGACCTACACAGGATCTGACCCACACATGATATGTATGTGCTGACCCACACAGGATTGCTGAGCACTGACCCACACATGATCGGTATGTCGCTGATCCACGATAGACCTCTCTAAGGATTTTCCTCATCATGTCATGTACTTCTGATCCACATAAGATCACTAGTGTGGATCCACACAGGATTGCTCTGCGCTGACCCACAAAAGATCGCTAGGTGCTGACCCACACTGGATCGCTCAGTCCCAACCTTCGTATGATCTGTCTCCAACCTCCACCTCACTACCAGCCACTAGATTCCTGCTCATAGTACACTTGATTCTAGGAGAACCGATCCTCAAACCATCAGCCATTTTTCAAATGGATTGAAGTCCCATGAAGAAGTAACCTGCTGATTTATCACATCATAACGGTTCCAATGCAGTAGACGGTGTGTCAACCGGACGCCTAGTCTGTAAGTTATTGGAATTTTAGTACTGAGGGCCTGATTGGATTCGGGGTCAATCCAACCCTTCTGTACTCCAATTTTCTACAAACTCCCATGGAGTATCTCAAAATGACCATCTCACTACAAGGATCTCAGTGCAGCATACGGTTCATCAAATGGACATCCGGTTCGCAAGATATGGTCACGTAAGCATAACTAGGCCTGAGATGGGTTTGTGTTCGGTTCGACCTAACCTGACCCTGTTCGGGTTAACCTGACCTACCCTGGGTCCAACCCAGCCCAAACAAAACTAGCCTAGGCCACAGAAAGCTCAACCTTTTGACTGGCATAACCCACATGGGGTTGTATGGTCTGCTGCTCCTATACAACTCAATGGACCCACCTCATCACCCATGGGACCAGAAGGAGGCAGGTGCCTTTCCCGCTCTGCCACAACTTTTATTTCGTAGCTTCCATAAATGCTATGCATGACAGAGCATAACCTACACCTCCATGGTCAGCCGCTGCCGACCGCATGTCCGATCATTGTGGCGCCGATCGGTGCCACTCTCGTCCACTGATGTTGGTCACTAGTGACTCTTTCGCGGGGTCCCGATGTTGCTCCAGAGCTCCGTTTTCACTTCTGGTTGTTCCTACATGCTTCCCAGGATGCCTCTACCGCTACACGGCTCCCAAATTTCATATTTGGATGAGTTGAAGAATTTTTCTCTGAATAACGCAACAAGAACCAAGTGGCGGAGGGTTTGAGCCATTTTCGTTTTGTTTGCACCCTTCTCATTAACATTATAACAAGAGGTAGCAGAAATAAATAAACATTTGTTAATTATATTACATCTGTGATTCAACACTTCTTCAACAATAAGGGAAGAAAAATTCACATGTGTATAAATAGAACCCCTACGTTGTGAACCATTAGAGGTATCATTGTCGTTGGGTGAAGCAGAGTCTTTGTCGGAGTGAGGTCGTCGGCGTTCGTCGATCCCAGAATGTCGCCGGCCAAGATTCCATCCTCTGTCGGTGGAAGTTTTCATAGGACTTTACCAGAGGTTACTCGTTTGATGAAGTTGTGTAAAAACCCCACCCCAAGCTCCATTTTAATTGAATTGGAAACCACTTGTGTTGCATGTCATTATTTCGGTTCATTTATAAACTTCAATTAATGCTGTAACATTGAGGTTTCAAAGTTAGTGGGTCAAGTCATTAATTGGATTGACAACCCATCATTCCCAACACCAGCTCTCATCCTTTGGAGAAAAAGAAATAAAATAACTTGTTAAGTTATTTTATTATTTTTTTGGAATTTTCAAAATTTATCTTTTTCTCATGACCTACTGTGGTCGATGTGAAGCCTCTTTCAAGAGAATCCTGGCCCTGTGGATTCAACAGTTCCCTCATATTTTTAATTAGAGCACCTATTCCAAAGAAAGAAAATGATTCATGTGCATTTAATGAGCGTACTTCAAACAAAGTTCAAAAAACCATTCTGGGTACAACGGGCCTCGGAATCACATGCTGTTAAATTTTGAAGACTCTTAATAATCCCAAATAATTTAAAAAAATTACATGGAATTTCTGGGTCTTCAAATTCTCCCCACCTTAGGGATTATTATCCCCGAAATCTATTACAAAACTAGGGAATCAAATGGGGGTAATGTGCACGTATCTAAGGTTCCTTCTCCCATTTTATCTCTTGGAGATTTTCATGCTTCCAATGAACTCGCACCTGAGGAACTGACCTCCCACGAACGACCCACTCCTGTAGATCCCTTATTTCCACCAAGAAATGTGAAAATGTACCCCATCATCGGTGTACAACTCACCCCAGTCAATAACATGCGATGGTTCATGCACGTATCTCCTCAGCTGTAACACATGGAAATCATTATGTACATGGTGCATCTATGGGGGAAGGACTAGACGGTACACCACCTCACCTACTCTCCTGAGGATTTGGAAAGGTCTGAAAAACCTCAGAGATAGTTTTCCGCTTGTCCATAACTCAGTAATCTTCATCTGGGTGAGAACCATACAAAGACATGGTCTCCCTCCTAAAAATAAAAGGGTCTCTATCTACTGTTGGAATAAGACTTATGTCAGCTCTATGCAGTCTTCATCTATAGCTGGATGATCTGCAGCTTCTCTGTTGTATCCTGTGCCAACTCTACACCCATAGGTGATGAATCCCCTGGGTCTGTTCAGCAAAGACGTGATCTTCATGGTTTCCCATACAAAGCGTCAAATGGGTCCATGCTGGTGGTGTAGTGATAACTATTATTTCATGAGAACTCCACTAGGGACAGGTGGTCCTCCCAACTACATCTGATATCGAGGAAACATGCATGAATCATGTCCTTGAGTGTCTGTCTAGTCCACTTCGTCTGAAAATCCGTCTGAGGGTGAAATGTGATTCTCAAGCATAGCTATGATCCAAATGCTTCTTACAATCCCTTCAACAATCGAGATGTAAAACATGCATCCTGATCTGAGATGATCGTCGAAGACACTCCATGTAGTCGCACTATCTCCAGCACGTATAGGCGTCCCAAAATCACTATTGATCCCTGCTCTTGGATGGGTAGGAAGTGGGCTTACTTGGTGAGTTGGTCAACGATCACCCAGATGGAATCATGGCCCCTGGACATACGTAGTATCCCCTTCATGATATATGTGGATATAAAATCCCACTTCCACTCCTATACATCAAGTGGATGACCTAAGACCATTGGTATATGATTCCTGACCTTCACTTTCTAACAAGTGAGGCATCAGGACATAAACTATGCCACTGTTTTCTTCATCCCTGGCCACCAGTACTGATGCTGGAGGTCCAAGTACATCTTCACTACTCTAGGGTGTACTGCTAAAGGGTATGTATGAATCTCCTTCAACAACTCCCCCTTTTGCATCACTGATACCATAGTGCATCCTCTGAAGAGGACCACATGCTCCCCACCTTTAGAAAATACCTCATGAACCTGTCCTGCAAATATCTAAGCTCGTTGAACCTTGCATAAAACATCCCCAAGTCGTGCCTCCAAAAGTCGTTGAAGAAGTGGGGGAGTGACATTAATAGATTGAAGGTAAGCTTCCCCATATCTATCCACAAATTATAAATGCAACGTGACTAGCTGCTATGTCGCCTCACTCAGCAGCTATAGACTAGACCTCCTACTAAGTGCATCTACTACTACATTCCCATTCCTAGGTCTATAGTCTATTTCATAGTCATAGTCCTGGAGGAACTCTAGACATCATCGGTGTCTTGGGTTTAGGTCCTTCTATGAGATGATATACATGAGGCTCTTATGATCACAGTAAATAATAAGTTGTTCACCTATCATGCAGTGCCACCAAAGTTTCTAATCAAAGACAACTGCTGCTAATTCTAGGTCAGGGGTAGCGTTGTTCTACTCATGCTATCTTAACATCCATGATCCGTAGGTGATCACCACTCGCTTTTGTATCAGGACACAACCCAGTCTAGTCCCTGATACGTCACAGTAAACTACGTACCCAATGCCCTCTCCTCGTTTCCTCAAGATGGGATCACTCATCAGTCTCTTCCTTAGCTCCTAGAAACCTTGTTGGCACTTCTCTGTCCACAAGAAAGGATACCTCTTCATCGTCAAAGCTGACAAGGGTTCCTCAAACCTAGAGAAGTTAGGTGAAAATATCCAGTAGTACCCATCCAATCCCAAAAAATTGTGAACCTCAGTCACACTCCTAGGTGGATCCCAAGAAAGTACTGGTTCTATCTTTCCCAGATCCACTGTGACTCCATCCTCCACGATAACGTTCCCCATGAAGTGGACATCATGTTTCCAGAACTAGCACTTTGAGAGAATTCCCTAAAGCTAATTCTCTCGGAGTGTATCTAGGAATATCTGTTGGTGTGTGGAGTGCTCCTCCACCAACGTTTAGTATATCAAGATGCCGTTGATGAATACCACCACAAAGAGATCGAGGTACGTCTGAAAGATCCTATTGTTGAGCCCCATAATCACTTTCGGAGTGTTGGTCATGCCGAAAGGTGTCACAAAGAACTCAAAATGTCTATACCGAAATCTAAAGTTTGTATTCAGAACGTCTTCAACCGTACTCGGAGTTGATGATAGCATGATCTAAGGCCTATCTTAGAAAACCATTGAACTTCCTTCAGCTAGTTGAAGAGATAACTATTCCTCGGGTGTAGCTACTTGTTCATCACGGTCACCTTATTTAGGAACCGATAGTCCATGAAATGCCTCAAGCTCCCATATTCCTTTTTTGCGAACAAGATTGGGGTAGCCCATAGAGAAACACAGGGTCTTATGAACTCATTTCCTTATATGTCTTCCAGCGGTACCCGTAACTCCCGAAGCTCCATTGGAGTCATCTGATATGCCTGTGTATATATCGATGTCATCTTGGGGTAAAAGTCAATGTAAAATTTTACCTCTCTGTGTGGAGGTAGTCTGGAAACATCATTAGGAAATACATTAGCATACTGATCCACCACTACAGGATAACTCATACTTCTCACACCAACTAATCTGAGGGTGAGGCTGGCCAACTGGTGAATGATCTGTTGCACCCTCCTCTAAGAAAGCCCATCTGGTGCTGTAATGGTTTCCTTCTCACTGATGAAGAAAAACCCGATCCCATATTTGAAAACACACCACACTGTGTGCCTAAAACATTTGATAAGAGCATGGACTGCAGATAGCCAGTCCATACCCAAGACGATGTCCTAAGGCATCGATGATTCTACTATGAGATCCCATCCAAAGCTCTTTCCTCCTAGAGTAAGCTCACACTAATGGAACTAGTGTGTAATCATCGAATCCTATCTTGTAGAAGTCTCTAATCGTAAGGATCGGGCTAACAAATCCATTTGAATCTATGAGCTTCGAATGAGTGACGTGGCAATGAAAGAGTGACTGGAACCTATGTCTATGAGTACTACAACTAGGGTTGAATAGATGTAGATTGTACCTCTAATCATCTCTAGAGCACCGTGGTCAGAGGCCTCAGGTGCCTGCAGCTATGCTTTCCCCTATCCAACTACTCCCTATGGTCTGGGTGGACCTCCTGGTGGTGGTGGCGGTAGAACCTCAAATCATCATCCACTGCCTATTGCAGGACCTTCTCCTATACCCCATCTGCCACCCTTAGGACCTCCTTACTCAAATATTTTCCTCTGCCTCGGTAGTACCTTGACCATCTGTTGATCGTTGGTACAGTGGGTTTGGTAGTTGCGAGCCGTGTGGCCCTGCCCGCTACATGTGTAGCACAGTCTGCCTCCTAGATGACATTCATTAACTCTTGAGATCTGAACCTCTAACCCTGCGTCACGAGGTTTTCCACCAGCGGGTCTGCCCTTCTTGGACCTTTTCATTATATATCTACTGCCTCCTGAAGATGAATCGGCTTCTTGTCGTACGGTGGTGTCTCTCACCGTCGGTGCCTATTCAGCTATGACACTCTCCACCAACAATTACCACTCATGTAATATAGCCTACATCAGGATATTCAGCGATATCATAAATGCTCTGATCTCCCACCGGATACCCAGCTCAAAGGTCTGGACCCTGAAGATTGGGTCCCGTACCATGTCATTGGAGTAGCACAAGAGGTCAGTGAATCTCGATGAGTACTGGTCTACTGTCAGGGTACCTTTCTATAAGTGTAGGTGCTCTGGAATATGCACAGAGCATTTTGCAACTGGAACGAACCATACCCTGAAGAGGCTCTCAAAGTTCATCCAGGTGAGGGTCACCTCATCATGTGTCTGGAGCGTCAGGTTCCACCATCTCCCTTTTGTTCCATGGAAAATGATAGCATCTAGGATAACCATCTTCGTTGCTGGTGTCTTAACCAAGCAAAAAACTCTAGCCACAGCCTCCAACCAGTCCTCATCTACCTAGGGATCTATCTCACCTCGAAAACTCAGAGGCCTATGTTTCTACTACTCCTGAAACATGCTCAGTTGGCGTGCATGGTCTGCTGGTGGGGCTTGTAGAATCATCTGCCCAACAGGTGGTGGTGCTGATGGTGGACCACCAGAAGGTGCTATTGTAGTAAGAGGGCCCTGCACAGAAGCCTCATCACTTAGGGGGATGTCATCATGTACAGTGTCAGAAATCCAGGATGGTTGTCTATACGGAGACATCCTAAAATGAAATAGTTCTTCCATGGTCAATAAGTTTTACCTGGTGACCTGACTCAAAAGTGATCAAAGTAAAAACATTTTTTCAAAACACACCCAATCAGTACTTTCCTTCACCGAGTCAGAAATCAGAATTTATGGACTTGGTGTATGGATACGTCGGCTTCCGCACAAACACTGGACTCCTCAAACTGAAAAACACACTCAAAACACTTAAAATTATTGCTCTATTAAAAATATCATCATCTTAGTTCTTCGATAGAACCAACCGCCTCTGATACCACTTTTTCATGACCCGTCCCCTTGGGCCCATGCCCTAACTACCCCAAGCCTGCCTTCCATTGGACAGGGGACGGTGACTAGAGCTGAAAAGGTGTATCCCTTAAATGAGAAGGAATTTCCATTAAACCTATACGAACACACAATACAAGAACACAACAAGATGAAACCATGAAGTAAAACTGATTTAGTAAAGGTGTGCACTGAATGTAATAGGGTCGGAATACAAGCACAACTGAATGGTACAACTAAACTAAAAAAATAGAAAATAGCTCCTAGAATCATCCACAGAGTATCCTACCTGAAGGGTAGGTACATCTTGTCTCCACTACTCAACACATCTGTCAATCTTCTCCTTGTACCACCTAGTCCTGGCTACCTCAAGTCTCAGCCAAGCTGTTCATCATCTGCACAAGACAAAACAAGGTGTGGGTGAAGCCAGTGTAGGGGTGAGTATAAAAATACCCAATAGGGACCCTGAGACACCAGAAGGTCTTTCAGAATTCCAAAAAGAAAAAAAAACACAAAGAAATATCTCAACCCCAAAACAAAAAGCAATAAACATATCTTAAACCAGGTATAAGTATTGCACAAAAGTACAGATGAATAACCGAGAAGGTAGATCATCATATTCTATTGAGAGGAACTTTTTCTGACCATACAGAGTCTAACCCACATAGGATTGGTAGGTAGTAAACCCCGCAAGACCCACACAGGATCCGACCTGCCCATGTCTATAGAAACTAACCCCCACAAGACCCAAACAGGATCCTACCCACACAAGATCGGTATGCGCTGACCCACACAGAATTGCTGAGCACTAACTCACACATGATTTCACCCACACATGATTGGTATGTCACTGATCCATGACAAGATGCTCTAAGGTTGGTCCTTGTTGGGTCATGTACTGCTGATCCACTCATGATCGCTAGGTGTAGATCCACAAAGGATCACTCTGTGATGATCCACAAAGGATTGCAAGGTGTTGACCCACACTGGATCACTGATTACTATCCTCAGTATGATCTGTCTCCAAAATCCACCACACTTCCATCCAATTGATTCTCGCTCCTAGTACGCTTGATTCTAGGAGAACTGCTTCTCAAGACATCG
Organism: Viscum album; assembly: GCA_963277665.1. Taxonomy (NCBI): domain Eukaryota; kingdom Viridiplantae; phylum Streptophyta; class Magnoliopsida; order Santalales; family Viscaceae; genus Viscum; species Viscum album. Next base: position 106,813,141 of record OY728123.1, on the reverse strand, counting down.
GTCTTATTTCAACTGGTGCAAAGTCCCACAAATAGGTAACCTGATGATCCATCACATCATAATGGTTCCAATGAAATAAGCAATTCTTCAACCGGACTCTCAGTCTCTAAGTTATTGGTATTTTTGTGCTGAGGGCCCAGTTAGATTCGGGGTCGATCCTACCCAGCCATAATCTAATATTCTAAAAAAACTCTCATGGTGAATCTCAAAAGGGCCGTCTCGCTCCAAGGATCCTAGAGCTGCAGATGGTTCATCAAATGGACGTATAGTTCTCTAGATAAGGTCACTTAGGCGTAAATGGGCCCGAGAGGGGTTCTGGTTTGGTCCGACCCAGTCAGACTGACATAGCCCGGCCCGAACCAGCCTGGGCCGGGCTGCGTCGAGCTCGGCCTGCCTGCTGGTACGACCCATGTAGGGTCACATGGTCCACTACTCCAAAATGAATCAATGGAGCTGTTTGCCTCCATTAATTGGCAGTGATACGTTGTGCCACCTCATCACCCATGGGACCTACAGAAGGTGGGAACCTTGCTAGATTTGTCCCGACATCTGTCAGTGCGGCGCACAATGGCGCACCGCCTCATCCTCCACAACCATCCACTGCAGGCCACCAGTCCGACCACCGTCGCACCAAGCAGCGATGCTCTTCCACTGTGCCCGATGGTTGTCGGCCACCACTCTCATCTGTCGGCGCCTGTCACCAGCCCCATCGTGATGGCACTTCTTCCATGGGGCTCCGGTGAAGCTCTCAAGCTCTGTTTTCACTTCCACAAGTTCCTACGAGCTTCTCGGGATGCCTTCATTGCTATGCGGATCCCAAATTCTTGATTTTGATGAGTTGATGAATTTTCCTCCGAAGAACGCAATAAGAACGAAGTGATGGAGGGTCTGGTCCTTGTTCATTAGGCCCGTTCCCTCTACATTAACATTATAACAAATGTTAGTAGAAATAAATCAACATTTTTTGATTATAATACTTTTTGGCTTCAACACATCTTCAATAACAAGGGATGACCAATTCACATGAGCATAAAAAAACCCCTACCTGGTGAACTATCAGAGGTATCGTGATCATTGGTGGAAGGAGAGTCCTCTTTGGATTGGGGTCATCAGTGTTTATCGATCCCGAATCGTCACCGCCCAAGATTTCATACTCCATCGTTGGAAGTTTCCACATGACTTCACCAGAGGTTCCTTAGTTGATGAAGCCGTGTCAAAACCCCACCCCAAGCTCCATTTAAATAGAAGGGGAAACCACATGTGTTTCATGTCATTAATGGAGTTCATTTATAAACTATAATTAATGATTCAACGTGGAGGATAAAAAGTTGGATGGTCAAGCCATTAATTGGCTGGAAAAACCATCGGTCAAACCACCACCACTCATCCATTGGAGAAAAAGAAATAAAATTACTTGTTATGTTATTTTATTATTTTTCTGTAAAATACAAAATTTATCTTTTTCTCCTGACCTACTATGGTCGAAGTGAGGCCTCCCTTAAGTGAATCTAGGCTCACTGGATTTAACGTTGCTGTTAGAATTTTTATCTGAGAACCGGTTCAAAAGATAGAAAACACTGCCTGCATGTTTACTAAACGTACCTTAAAAAAAGTTAAAAAATCCATTACCAGCACACTGAGCCTTAGAATCATGCGCCGTCAAATTTCACAGACTTATAATAATCCAAAATAATTTAAAAAACAATTACATGGATTTTTTGGGTCTTTAAATTTAAAATATCATAGTGTGTGAAATGTCTAATCTCACTGATTGAGAATGTATGATCTCATGGAGTCTTTATTTTTGAACTGATCTCACAGAGCGGGAATTTCATAACTAGTTTTGCGAAGGGAAAAAAATCAGAACTCAACTCACATAGAGTTCATGTGAAATACCACATGATTGTTAGAAGTTCTTTCATTGATATCACGAGAATCACCTAAAGATATTTTATATTTTTAGGGGTTCTCATGTACAGATCTTATGAAGCACCTGAATACATTACATGATTGTCAGAGGATCTCGGGGAAAGATCCTGTAATTCACTTGAAGACATCACGTGATTATCAGAGGATCTCAAGAAGAGATCATGCAAAGAACCTAAATAAATTGCATAATTTTCATAGTATCTCATAGAGAGATCATGTGAAGAGAAAAAAGAAAAAGAAAATATAAATGAAGGAGATATCATGAGGTTATTAAAAATCATGATACCACATGTTTTTATTTGGATTTCATGATGGGATCTCATGAAGCACTTGAAGAAAATTTCATTAACATGGCATGATTGTAATTTGATCTCACAATGCATTCACAAGAAGTGTTATAAGGAAATGAGAATGATAAAATGACTATATTTGGATCTCACAATGAGATCATGTGATGTGCCTAATGATAATGGCGATGATCACATGAAGAACTTGCGACATTCTAACAGTGATAATGTGAAGAAATCACATGAATCATATGACACGGATTACTGTGGTGGTGTAATGTATGGATAATCATAATTTATGGAGTTTAGGAGTTCATACCTATAAATACCTCCCAAGGCATCCTTAATAATTAGAGTAGTATTGTTAATTGGGTTGTTCTAATGAAAATTTATTTCTCATGACCGGAACAAAGTCCTATTCTAGAGTCTTATGATCTATGTAATCAGTGTAAAGTATTAGGAAAGGATATCATGAAGGGGTATTATGAAGTGAAGTATGCAATGAGTATTTTCACTCATGGGAAGACATGTTGATATCATGTGATTAGTTTAAACCGAACAAGTTCTAGTGATTTGTGTGATATGAACAACATGTCATGATCTATGTTATCCAAATAATGTATCATTATCTACATGATCTGAACAAGGTCCCATAATCCACACGAATTAGAGAAGGTCTCAAGAAAGTTTCTTGTGATGAGTGTTATACAATATGCATTGGTATACCAATCAGAGTCATGCGATCCACATGAACATAACATTGTATCATAGTGGAGTCATGTGATTTGTGTGATTTGAATGGTGACTCATGAAGGGGTCTCAAAGAGGGGATCTTATAGATGAGTCTCACACAAAATTAGTTTTCATAAAATTGATGAAAAAATAGAAAAAACCCATGAGTGGGAGTCAACTTAAACTATTTGTTGAAGACTCTACTAGAGGAGAAGTGTGTTCGCTTTAGCAGAGAGAGTATTGATCTTTCAAATTGTGAATGTTTGCAAACCAGGAGAGATAATAAGTCTACTTTTATCCTTATAAAAATAGTTCACTTTATTAGATTTGATAAATCATATTCATGTCAGTTTATGATCATTGTATGTAACCCTATTAGGGATAACCAAGTAAAATTTCCATGACATATTTATATTTTAATATCCTTTTTTAATATGCTACGAGAAGGGGAGAGAATAGAGTTTTGTTTAATGATTAAGAAAGATATAAAAGGGACACTTTTCTTAATATTTCATTCCCTAATTCTTCTTACCAATTAGGGTATTTATGCATATTAATGTAAAAAACCTATGACTTTCAATCAAACTGATATACATAAGAGTTCAAATTTACCAACCCCCAATGGCGAGGGAGAGGAAACGATCTCAAATTTAAACACTAGGGGAGATATTACATATTTATATATATTATAATAACATTTTTTAGTACATTTGTATAATTAATATAAATTTAACATACTATTTAATTAATTTAACTAGGCTTGTATTATGGAATAATAAAATGATAAGAGAATAGGAAAAAAATATAAAGATTCAAATGAATGATAATTACCATTATTTTTTATGTTACTTCTTCATTAAAACCATTAATGACTTGATAAGAAAGAATTTTATGACACCAGAATGTATTTAGTATTATAATAAGGTATAAGGGGTGGTTTTTGGCTAAAAATTTGGAAATATAATGTGTTTTGGAATTGATATTTCATAGATAGGGAGAGGGGGTATTCATACTTTAGGTGATGGGTATTTTAGGTTAAATTAATGAATAAAATACTATTTTCAAAGTAAAACATACAATAGTGGCGTTAATTTAGATTTTAAGTTATAGTTTATTAAAATTAAATGCTTTTATGACCCATCAATCATTCCAAAATTAAATTTATTCGTTTTTACAAAAAATAATGTAAAAAATAATGTTTAAATGGAATAATTTATCTTTTTAAGCATTTAAAATTATTTATTAGGTTCAAAAAAGGAGTTTATTAATTTTGAATATAAAATTTTTATTAAATATATTTTGGGCCAATATCATATTTTTTTCATTAATTTTATCATCATTACAATAATATTACATCATAAAATATTGGTATTTTAAAATTTTATTTTTTAATACTCACCTTAAACTTCATTCTTTTATAAAAAATTTCTAAAAAACATATTAGAAAATATCAACGTGTCGATTGAGAAAATGATATTTATTTTTTAAAAAGGATTTTCAACTGTAGATAATTTTATTATTAAATACAAAAATGATGGTTTTACAAATTATATTAAAATTAACTTTGTTAAACGTGAACTTAAAATTTCATATGAGTTCTCGAATCTTAATATTTATTTTATAGAATTATAATATTTTTATTTAATTATTTTATTCATAATAAATATGATACTGTAAATACTAATATTGTTCCACAATATTGAAATAAAACATATGTTTTTATGCTTTTAAAATTCTTGTAATTTACAAATGACTTAAATTTTGTTAGATAGGTTTATGAGTTTCTCTACGTATAGAGTTCTTATTGTGAGAGTGTAATATTTTTAATTCAAAATTTACTTAGTATCAAATGATCATCATGAAGCATCAATTTATACTTATGCAGTTCAGAATATTCATTTTGGAAATCAGGAAATAAAAAATTTAACTATGAATTCTTCCTTACAAAATATAATTAATCATTACGATGGGAAAAATATTCTTTATTACGATTAAAATAACTCTTATAGTGGTATGTATAGTAATAAATTTCATAATGTATTGGAACATAATAAATTGAATTGATCCCTATAGAAACCAGATTGATTTTTATGGAATTGACGTGATCCTCCTGGAAACCAGATTGATCCTTATGAAAATTGAGATTACATCTTATAATGTATAAAAAATGATTCTTATAGGGTAAATAAGGTGATCTACATAGAGAAAAGGTGAAGATACTTATGAATTTTGAAGAAATGATACTTAAAGATTTGTAAGATATGAACATTATAAAATAAATTACGATTCTATAAAATTAAATTAATGAATTTAAACATTTAATTTTAGATAATTTTTTAGAAGACTAAACTATTTATAATTTATATGATAAATTTCCTCATTATTTATTTTTATTTAACAATATTTCTTTTATGTATCCTTGACTGAGTTTGACTACTTAATAATTTTAAGGAAGTCAAGGAAATGATCTCAGTGGTTAGTTAATTACCTATTTACATTGAGTAATATATGAATAGAATTTCATGAATTTACATTGTAGATATTGTACATATTATTATCAACTAAATGATAATGGAATATACTATAGTAATATGAACTAATAGATGAATGAATACAATAAATAAAAGTTATTTAGTATTTTGAATGATTGCACTCTTAGACTTTTCCCTACTCTACATTCTAGTTCATACAGTACAATGTGAATAAGAAATGATTGAAACTAAATTATGTATACCTTTACATATTATATGTATAATTACTATTGTGACAAAACTTTAGACAGTCTCATTTTAAGTTCTAATCATTTTCTAGAATATTTCATCATTTATCCATTACTGTTTGTAAATATGAACTAATATAAAGGTTAATTTATACATGTTTTCATTTATAATACATGGTGCACACTCCTTGCAATATGTGGGATCAAAAAAAATGAAAATTTTTCTTATATGTTGAGAGCCGAGGAGATTCTCTTGAATCCCTTGTATTATATAACACCTACTTTCACTGAGCTGTATAATCCTCATAAAAGGAAACCAAAAAAAAATAACCAAACTCACATAATGTATTGGTGGAGATGAATAGAAGAGATTCTTTTTTCTATAAACCACTATAAAAAATTATTATTCATTTCACTTAACTTTTACATACTTAAAAAAAACTAATTAAAGTAATGTAAATAATTAAAAAATTATAGAATATAGATGTTTCTAATTCCGAATGAAATTCATGAACTCAATTCTCCCCATATTAATTTATTAGAAACTATAACTTGGATCTCAGGTGGTATTAGAGATCCAATTTTGAGTTTTATATATTTATCAGTAGAAGTTCAATGATCTATTTATAGTTTCAAAAATGGATGGTCTGAGAGAGTGAAGGTTTATTGTTAAAATCACAATAATTTAACAGATAAAACTACGATCGCTAAAAATTGATAATGGTTATTTTTATAAGTAATCATAGATTGAAATTTTATATGAATGTTTGTAATCCATATATAGTTCCAACTAGAATACCATAGCTATAGAGTAAATAATATGAGGATGAAAATGATCTTAATTCTAAATCCATGAAGGCTATTTTTAGGTTTTAGTCCTAATATGTTTAAGAGAGTTTATTTGTGTTTTATACATCAATACTTGTGGGATATTATTATAGTAGGTTATGAAGATATATATAATGTAATATAATTAAATTATAATAATTTTAAATTTATATTTTATATTTTTAGGATATTGAATGGAGAGAAAATTACATAGATAAATTGAAGGCTTACTTAAATTATCATGAAAGAATATAATCATGATTTAAATGTACATAGAATTTTAATTTCTAGATGGAGTGAAATGACTACTATTTATAGATAATCCACACCTATCAAGGACTTTAAGATAAAAAAATTTATTTGGAATTTTATGTTGTATAAATTGTAAATTCAACATGAAAAAGATGATAATATATTAGTTAATGTGGAAAATGATTCTCTTAAATTATCTACTTTAATAGATGATAAAAATGTTAAAGAGGTAATATTTGATTCATCTTATGATGGAGAATATAGTTGTTCTATTTCTAGAGATAAACTTGCTCAGTAAGAAAAGATATTTAATAAGATTTCAAGAATCTTGTTGGATTCAATAAATCCATTAACAAATTCAGGAATACTGATGGAATTATGAAAAAAATTAAATGTGATGTATGTAATAAGTCTTGTTATATAAATATTTATTTCCCTCAACTTAATGAATGTATAAAATACAAGAAGAAGTTTCGAAGAAAACTAGATTACAAAAATAAAGGAAAACGATCAATGAATGCTACTTGAAGTGCTTTTGAAGACTCTAATGATGATTCAAATTTAGATTCTGAATATGTATAATAAAATAAAAAATCTAATATGTTTTTTATGAAACAAATTTAGGTGGTAAAATCATTTTACTCTTATTTCCTTGAATCTAAATTTTACTCCAAAAGTTATTCCCTTGATGAAATAAAAAAATTATTCAATGTTACTAGATAAATTTAGATCTTTTAAGAAAAATCATAAAATTATTATAAAATATTATGAAATTATTCATATTGAAAAAATTTATTTATCTAATCATATTTTGGATAAAAAAACTATACTTGAATAAGTTATATCAACTTGTGTTTTATGAGACCACACAAGAAAAAAGGAAAAATGTCATAATGATTCCATTATTTGAAAATTACATCTAAAAAATACTCAAAAAAGCCCATATCCTAATGGTTTAGTTTCATTGGATATTATCTACATAAAGACAATATTTCATAGACTTTCTTTAACATATATCACTATATTTCCACATAAGATTTCCTTATACACACAAACTATTTTATAACTTCCTATGTAAATTGGTAATATACGAAGGTGTGTTCTCAATTGTTCAATAAGGGAACCTTATCATTGATTTATAAAATTTTTATATCAAAATAATATATAAAAAACATGAGTATTAGAGAAATATATGAATAAAATATAATGGAACAATAAGTGTTGTCCACAATTCATGACAGAAGAACATATTATCTCAAATGAACAAAAAAATACCATATTATAAGAGTGTAGAAGCATAAGATAATCAGAATCCTCCTTAGAGCATAATCATAATAATATAACATAAATATGTGGTGTATCATAAAATGAACTAAAAAATATATAAGCATAGTGGATTATAAAATTATTACAAAGCCCAATCATTTCCACCCATTAATTTGTGAGAAAACTTAATCATGCCCATCCTTTATGTTGTGAAAAAAACTAATCATGTTCATGATCCATTATCTCATGAGATATAAAAAATTAACTAATTAATTGGATGGAGATATAGGAAACCACCTATAAAAATCAATATATATTTTTTTATATATGAAATCCATCATATACCATAAAATTAAAACCCATGTAAAAATATTGGGTTTCATAACATCTACAATTACCATCACATAAAATGACCATAAGAATTAGATCAGTTGATAAAAAAAGATCAATCCAACAACAACGAGTATTTCAAAAAATAATTCATTGGGAATATAATGGAATTTATCTACATAGTATATTGATCATTTGGATATATAAAAGAAAATGTAAGCAAAATTAAAAAAAGATATTTCATCAAAATACTTTTTAACTTTATCATGAGAAGAAGAAATTGCAAATTTCATTTAAAAGTCATATTTAGGAAGGTGATATAAATAAATTTTAAATAATTATTTATAAATAAATCCCTATAATGAAATATTTTAATGAATTTAATATTATTTTAGAAAATATGGAGTGGAAGATAAAAAATATGAACAAGAAAATAAAGTTCATATTAATAAATTAAAATACATATATTGAAACCCAAATAAGAAAGTGGATAATAAAAATTTTATTTGAAAAAATGTTAAGTTAAATAAGTAGTTCACATGAGATGAAATGTATTTTCTCTTAAGAATAATAAAATAAAACATAAGAATAAAGATGGATTATGGATCTGGAATAGAAATATCATATTGGAGAGGATGAGAAGCACTCTGAAGAACAATTTTTTTTATTAATGTTATAAATACATAAAATAAGAATATTCAGATGAGAAAATTTTAATTACAAATAAAGAAATAGAAAATTACATATGAATTAATTAAATATAAGAATATTTTTATGGGATATAAATTATGACTCAAAGAAAATAAGGCTGAGCAAACAAAATGCTTTAGAATTTGGGAAAAAATGAATATGAAGGAGGGATTCCTGAATATAGTTATAAATTAAATAAAGGAAAAATTTATATTATTAATATATTATAATGGGTTATTTTTCAAAATATATAAATGAATAATAATTTTGTAATACGAAAACATGCCTCAATGAAGGGAAATTGAAATGAAACCCTTACCATTACTCTTGACTTGAACTGAATAATATTAAACACTTTTATAAAAAACATAACCAATTTAATATATTGTTTTATGAACATATTAATAACTATTAAAGTTTCTACTCTCTAATCATTATCATTCATTTTATATTCATTTTTTTGGTTCTTTTTTATTTTCATCATTCGATGTAATTGTTTTTTATTATTTTGCACACAATATGTAATGTCAATGTAAATCCATTTGATTTGATAAACATTTTAGCATCACAATATTATTTATGGTAATATAATAATTTCTATATAATTATTTATATAATTTAAATTATATTCTCTGTGAGTTTTGGTTATGTTTCGTGAAGATGAAATTGGTGATGACCATATTTTTGTAATTTTTTATGAAAAAATGTAGTTTATTTATAATGAGATTAAAAATTAATATTAACAATCCAAAATACTAATTATGTAATATATATAATTTTTTCCCATTAAATATATTCTTCTAAATATCCATTTAAATTGGTGATGAAAAAGTAAATACACTGTTTATGGAGGTTGTAGTCCACACATGACAAGAGCGACATTTTTATTTTCTACTAGATGTGAGATAGGTAATGGTTGTTTCATTAATATTATAAAATTTGACTATAATAATAGTAAAAAGTTAATTATGATTTTATATATATAATAGGTTTTGAGTTGGTTGGGAGGGAAAAAGAGAAGAAAAGTTTAGAGACTCAATAATTTGCATGTTGAGATATCGAATTTTCTCTTGAAGGATCATTTGTAAATTTAGTTTAGGGGATTCTTCATGGGAATATAAGTTGAAAATATTAGAATATGAATATAGTGAATTTAAGATGGATTTAGGGTTATATTAATTACTAATTTTAACTATGTATTAAAGTGGGTGGAATTGATCTCCTTTTATAGGAGAAAAAGAGGGAAATTCATTGGGGAATTAATGTTAGGAAATGGGTAAAGGTAAAATCACATGGAAGTAATGTGAATTAGGATAGGAAATGTAAATGATAAAACTAGTATTTACTTTTACACATAAAAATGGTATTCTAGAAGTCATAATTGTCATGTTAAATTAGAAAAATTCGATCTACTAGAAGTTACATCTTTTTACCATTATTAAATACGATTAAATTTTTATTATTGTAATTATTTTTATTAATAAAAATAAAATATGGCCCCTAGTACAAAATTTTGAGATGATGAATCCAAATTTAGAATCATTTCAATTTAATTTATTTTATAATTATGTGAAAATTATATTTTAACTTAAATAAAGTATATTTATGAAAAACTATTTTCAAAGAAAAATGACTTAATGTATTAAGTGTTTATATTCTTATTTTCCTATAAATTGATAATTAAATTAGGGGTAATATATTTTAAAAATAAAAAATATAATTTATCCTCATTTAACCCTACTATATTTATATTATTAAAATAATAATGCATAACACATAGAAAACATATTTTATTTAAATAATTTTTTATGAATAAAATAAGATTGTTAGTTATCAAAATACACTAATTTAATTTTATCAATGAGTTAATATTAAAAATTAACATTATTTTTTTATATTTGAAATGTAAAATTTATAAAAATACCATTGATATATAAATAAATTTTCACATTTCAAATTTTATATTTACATCACCCCAAATTCTACTTCAATAACCCCTCAATATCATTAGGTAATACCTAAGTATATTATAAGAAAATATTATTATTGTTGGTGGGGATCCAACTAGCATGGATCACATAAAAAATATTACAAAATTGAAATTCTCATGAAAATTATTTTTATCAAGATTCACTTGTGGTATTTTTAATTAGGCTTGGTCTTTAGAAAAGCCAAATGAAGCTACTTCCCTTCCATGATTAGAAAAATGACCTTCATAAGGGATAATTACACTATAAATTCCATATCTTGTAATTTATTTATTTAATAATATGGTCAATTCTATTTATACTCAAAAATACAATGACTTTTTTAGAATGTTCAAATATTAATTATAATGTTTTTCATTATCATTCAGTACTTTATTAACTTTTATCTATTATAATTTATATGATACAACCTTTTAAATTAAAGTAATATTAAGGAGATATTAGCTAAATCTGAATAATTTTAGTTATATTGAAGTATGTTTGTAATGGTTTAGGATTAACGTAATAAATCCTTGGTAGGATCAAAAAAAATAACTTTGGATATGTAGTAATAGTGAAAAATAAAAATGGTAAAAAAATTATTTTGTGCATGGATAAACTTGAAAAATAATGTTTATAGTTAACATTTTTTATTATGGTACCACTATACATTATGATAATGAGAACTATTTTAATAATACTCAGTTTTTTGGTGTTAATAATACCTATCTTTCTAAAAATTTATTTTAAGTTAAAGTTATAAATTCTTCTAACATTATACTTATTTGGATACCAAAATAATAAATGGAGAACATTTATCAACCCAAGAGAATGTGGGTAAAAAAATAACTATTGATTTTAATTTTTATGGTATATAATTCATAGGGAAAACAAAGGAAAATTATATATGTATAGTGGTTTTTGAAAGAATATGAGTGGAAATTTCTCAAATTTTCACTCATTATCAAAGATTGATAGATGATATGTCACCTTTAGGGATAATTCTGATGGGATGATTATCGGATAATAATCTATTGTCCATCATAACTCATTGCTCATATAAAAATTTATTAACATGGAAGGATTAATGCAAAAATAGATAAATATTGTTAACATTATGATGAATTTTATTACATTGATTTAACTAATAAAGAATGTTTTTTAAACAATGACAACTAAATTCAAATCAACTAAAAATAAAAACATATATTCTCTATATATTAATTATTTATGTAGATTTAATTTACATTTTTTAAATACCAATGTTAATGAATCATGTATATAACAATTAATACCTGGATAATGTAATTTATTTATTTTTTATGCTATGTAAGATAGATTTGATATATGATTTTACATAAAAAAATATTTTTTAAATATATATTATAATATTTATATCAAATGATATAAAATATAAAACTTATTTTAAATCAATCAAAAAGTTTTCTACTTCTATTGCATTCTAACTTATTCACATGGATTCATTTGAACCTTCTAGAATAGATATCCTTGGTTGAAAGTTTTTTAATTTGATGTTTTTTATAGATTTACATGTGTTCATTGTTTTAGGGTTAAGAGTTAAAACAATAATATATTCATAAATTTATACAAATTATTCCAGAATGAAATATATGAAAAAATTATTTCATTAAGAACTATCCATGGGAGATAACTTGAAAATAGTTAATTAAATTCATTTTGTTAAAATACTGGTAATAAAATACTTTTTTACCCCTGGAGAACCTCAAAATAATGGAGTTCGTTAAATGAGAAATAAGACTTTTTACGAATTTTATAGTTTAATGTTAAATGAATATAATATGCCTCCTCATTTTAGGTTTGAAGCTATTAAAACAGAATCCTATATCATAAGTTGAGTTTTAATAAAACATATCTGAATGAAAAACCCTATGAGTCATGAAAAAAATTAAAAGTATGATACTTGAATATTTTTTATGAAATTTTCATATATTATAAAAAATGTATAATATTTTTATGTTTTATCTAAATAAAGATAAAGGAATACTTCTAGGTTATTTTACTACTCCTAAATCTTATAGAGTTTTCAATAAAAAGCCTATAATATTCAAAGAATCAACTCATGTACTATTTGATAAAAGTGACCTCTTTCATCATAAAAAAAGTAATATTGATGATCTAAATGGTTATTTAGATAAGATGAGACTATAATAATCTTTTGACCCTAAAAATTACGATGGTTCATAACATGATCGAGTACAAACATATTTTGAAAGGTTAGAAACCAATGAACCAGAAAGTTCAATTCTTAGAAAATCTATAACCTTAAATATCAACGCTTTATAATAAATTATTTGATATTTTTATGAAGGTATTATAAATATAAAGAGTTAAGGAATATTTTTTTTAATATTTATCCTTTTTTATATTATCTTGAACCTAAAATTATAAATGGATCCTTGATCCCAGTGAGTTTGGTTTTTTCTATTGAGGAAGTATTAAAATAGTTTAAGAGGAAAATGTTTTGGAAATAAGATGATAGACCCCTGTATTATCTTGTTATAGGCACTAAATGGGTTTTTAAAAATAAACAAGATAATTTAGTAGTGATTACTAGTAATACTAATATACTTGAAGATAAAGGTTATAATTAAGAAGATAAAATATATTACTATGCGACCTTTTCACCTGTTACCATATTAGAGGCCATTGGATTCATTTTTTCTTATACGTATCATATGAAAGTTATAAATCTTAAATTGGATGTAAAATTTACCTTTTTAAATGAAAATATTATAGTGTAAGTCTATGTTTAAGAATAATTTAGTTTTGAAATTTATCTTTTTTCAAAATTTTATTTTTAATCTTACTAAAGATTTTTATGGTATTAAACAAAAACTAGAGATTGGTGTGAAAATATATGTTTTTTTTCATTTGTAAAATGGTTTATTAAATTCTTTTAATATCCTAATTTAATAAAAATCTTATCCATATATATTTTTCTATTTCAGATATATGTGGATGAAATGATTTTTTCTTCAACTAACCATAAGTTGTGTAATAAATTTTCTAAAATCGTGAAAAATGAGTTTGAAATGATCTGGATAGGATATTTTAATTTCATTCTTTGTTTTTAAATATTTAAAAAGTTCATTGCAATTTGAATCAGTCAATTTAATATATACATGACTTAATTAAGAGTTTTTGACTCAAATATAGTAAATTATATGATACTCTACTGAGTTAATATTAAAATCGATATGGATAAATCTTGGAAACTAGTTGATAACTAGTTTTATAGAGGAATAATTCTGATTTTTGTATATTAAACTATAATTTCACTAAAAATTATATTTTTTTAATTATTTATTATATATTTCATGCTAATTATATGAAATATCATTTTAAAAGTTCCAAAAATATTTTTATGATATTTGAAAGGTTTTTTTCAATTTATTTAGTTTCCCTAAAAACCTATCAATTTGAATTAATTTCATGTTATAATATTCAATTTGTGGGTTATATATTATATATAAAAATTAACTATAGAAATTGTAACATTTTTGTAAAATCATTAGTTTCTTAATTGAGTAAGAAGAAATATTTCATTTTATTATCTACAATTGAGCCAGAATATAATACAACTACAAGTTGTTATGTATAGGTGTTATGGATTAAACACACCGTAAATAATTTTGGTTTTAATTTTATTATATCTATTTTATATATGAGAAAAATTTCGAAGTGAACATTTCAAAAAATATCTTAAACTATTCTATAAATAATAATACTAACACAAAAAAAATCATTTATTGGGGAACACAATTAGAGATGTGATATTTCTCTAGAATTTATTGACATAGAAAATTAGTTAGAGGATATTTTCTATAATCCTCTTCATACTAGTCATTTTAATTTTTTATTTCTGAATTAGGATTTATTTAATTTAAATTAATAAAAAGGATAAAAACAACTTCTTCTACTCAGTTGTATATTCCTTAAAAAATGATCAAAATAAAAACCACAAAACTCACAACAAGTGTTGGTGGAGTGGACTAGGAAAGGTTATTATATCCCCAAAACACTACAAAAACTTCTGATTTCATACTCTTTAAATTTATATACATTCTTCTATATAATTGATTAATGGAAATAATTAAACAATTAATGAATATGGATGTTTTTAATTTTGAGAGAAATTTAAGAACTCAGTTCATCCTCTCTTAATTTAGTATAAAATAGTTTGGGGCGACATAATATTTACATGTAATTATTTTTATATTTATATTTATGTTACTAACCTAACATTTAAATTACTATTCTAATATCTAGGTTTCTATTAGAATGTCCATATTACCATTACAACAGGAATATTGAATGTATACTTCCAAAAAATACTTCTCATTTTATTAATTCATCATTTCATTTGATTTATTTTAAGGTTATTTATATCCTTTATAAAATTACCATCATTTTACTAATGTTTCAATTTCTATTTCTAGTATTCATCATTGTTATAATTCTAAGTGATCGTGATATAATAGAATTTTTAAAAAAAATTATACTATTTTTTTATGCTTATTAATTCATGGTACAATTTTCAATTTTATGGAGTATATTTCATATTCATATGTAACATTATATATTTATGAAATAAAGAATCATTGGTTTTTTTACAATGTGTATATGTTCATACTATATTATATTTCTAAATATGGAACACATGGTTAATAAGATAGAAAATTACATAACAAAAACTATAGGTTGTATCATTATTTCCCTATTTAAAAATTTTGACCTTAAAATTTCAAATCATATCCTTGTTTGAGTATATATTATGGTACTTTTATTTCATTTTGTACTATGGTGTCCATGTTTCCACTTAATATTTATAGTTTCTATAATGTAATTTTTGAAAGTGAATAGTATTGTTTTACAAATATTTGTCTTAAAATATAATATCTTTATCAATTTCTCCTCACAATCGAGGTATTGATCCAATTATATAACCTTTATATTCTCTACATGTGAAGGATTAAATATGTACTATCTTAAAAACAATATGCATAACTCCTCATGAACATGACCCGGGTTTAGTGGAATTTCTAGTCAATATTCCATAACCCATATACGAATGAGGATATCAAAGGTTCCAGTATACCTAGGGATGTACTTTCCCGTCTTTACAAACCACATGACTCTCTTCATGGGTGATATTTGAAGTAACACTTTGTCTCTAACATCAAACTCCATTCCTCTCAAATGATTGTCAACATAGATATTTTTTCTAACACTAAGTGGATTTAATGTGTTTCTGAATAGATTTTAATTTCTCCATAATGTTTTATACATGTTTCTTCCAAGAAGTTTCCATTCACCAACATCATTGCAACATATTAGAATTTTTAATCTCTTCCCATATAGAGAATTATATGGGACTATATGAATACTCATTTGGAATATATTTTTTGTATATGAACTTGACCTAGGGAAGATGTTGATCCCAACCTATTTCAATGTATATCAAACCAAATCTCAATATTTATTTGATTTTATGAATATTTATTTCACATTTACCTTTAGTCTATTGGTGATAATATGTATTGTTGTTCTAATTAGTTTTTATGGAATGTTAATGAAAACCATACAACTTATATTTAAACCTTATATTTCAATCATATATGATCAAAATTGTTTCCCCAGGACTAATCCCAATATACTTTATGTATATATTTTCAAGTAGAATAAGTAAAAAATTTCTAAAATAGTGATTATGTGGGTAAAATTGGTGAGCTGATCCACTAAAACCCATATGAGATGGTTTCATTAGATGTTTTTAGAAGACCTATAACAAATTACATTGTGACATTCAATAATTTCCATGTTTGTATGAATAAATTTTCATCATCCCTTTAGACTTAATATGCTAATTATTAACATATTTGTATACTAATAACTATAATGAGTAATCAAGAATATCTTTAATAATGTTGTCCCACCAGAAGTGCTCTAGAATTAATCATTATACCTTGGTACATCCATGGTTTATGTAAAAAAAGTTAAATGTTTATCATCTAATTAAATATTTTATCTCAAGTGATGATTTCATACCAAGTCTAGTTCCGAACTGAATGAATCCATATTTTTCAATATTTAATTCATGTATATTCCCTTCTATTTTATCTTTCACATCGTATTAATGATCTAAATAGTTACATAGAACCTAATTGATTTTATATTGCATTGATTTTTGGGTAATAATTTGGGAAATGTAGGATGTATTCTAAGGGTTATTGATTTCCAGATCAATCCTTTTCCTATCTATAAATATAAAGTCTTTATAAATTCTTTTCATGGGTAAGGTGGAAATTTTCTTTCTTATAATAACATCAACTACCTTATATTTCATTCTAGAATGGTAGTGAATTGAAAAAACATAGCCTTTTATTAACTACAACTATCTTCATTGATATGGGTTAAATTCCTTCTATATCAATATATACTTGAAACTCTTGTCCTTATTATATATATCTCACCTCTCACCATAGATGTAGTGCCTCCAAAAATTATATGAAAAGGTAAATATTATAAACTCTAAATAATACATCATGTAGTTATTCTCATGGATCTTCAATTGTCTCAATTCATAGTCTATAACATTTTTAGTATTCAAGAGTAAAAAACCCAATCCCTTCTTTAAATCATCACTTTATATCACAAACCCTTCTCCACTTCTAGGTAGAGTGACTATAGGTGTAGTGATTATCCATTTTTTATATATATATTGATGTCTTAGTATTTTTTTTTAGACATACATTACCCCCTCCATGTTAACATAGTTATTGGGATAGATAATCGTGATATATATCTTAAAATGAGTTTTTTTTACCCAAAAAATATAAGAAAATGACAGATCTGTATGACACTTTAGGGTCTTGAGATTATTTAATTTCATTTATATTGGATGGATCCATATGAATTACTTTTTTTGTGACCACATTCTATAAGAATGTGACTCCTTGTATATAATTTTGAAATTATTAAACATAGAATATAAATTCTCAATATTTTATGTTTTCATAACAATTATTAAATACCCCTCATTTTCTTCCTTTATATTAGAGTATATTAGAATATAATCAATAAATACTACCAAAAATTTGTTGAGGTAGTTTCTAAAGAATCTAGTAATAAAATACGTCAATATTTATGAGGTATTTGTAAGTCAAGATGACATCAAAATGAACTCAAAATGTTTATATATTTTATGGAAGGTGGTTCTTTAAATATCTTCTATATTTTCCTTGAAATGATGATATTTGGAAATAACGTGCACTTTTCAGAATATGTTTCCCATAAAATTTTATTGAATAAGTCATCAATCCCTGTTAGTGGATAGTTTTTATTATTTTTGATCTTATTTAGATCCATGTAATTGATGAAAAACAAAATTAAACCATCCTTCTTCTTGACAGTGAGAAGTAGTGCTCCCCAAGGTGATGAACTAGGGAATATAAACTATTTTTTCTAAATTCTCATAAACTTTATTCCATAATTCCTCTAGTTCTATCTGGGACATCAAAATTGGGATCTTATATATAGTTATAACATTGGTAATGAGTTCTGTTTAAAACTAAACCTCATAATCTAGGGGTAGATTACACAATTATATTAGAAATAAATTAGTATATTTTCCTATAATGGGAATGTATTCAATGTTGGTTATTTTTATCTCAACTATATTGGAAAAATAATATTATTAACTATTTATCAAACCCAAAAATTTAATGTATTTCATAAATATGATTCATAATACTCCTTACATTTTTATACGAGCATATGTTGGCTCAAGATATGGAAATAGATTTTATTCTACCAATAGTTAACATGATATATATATAATTTGAGTCAGTCTATGCCTAGTATAACATCTTATTTTACCAAAAGAAGGTTTAAAATAATTTTAGGTAGAATCTACCCACACTAGATAAAAGGGAAAGTTTATAATACTTTTTTTGAAATGACTGATCCATTAGGGTTCTTATATATACATTTACTTTGAGGAATCAAGTCTGTAAATAAATAGCACTAGAAAACATGAAGGATATAAAGTAATGAGTAGAATTATAATTAATTAAACCTTTAACTAATACTTACTGAATATTAGATATACCTTTCACGATTTTATTTTATTGATTTAGGTTCCAACCATTTTATAAATAATAAAAGGTTAGAACAAAACATAATTGAATAAATCATGGGCTAATAACTTATTTACAAACATAATTCAATTCTAAATTCATAAATTACAATGTTTGTATGTTTAACCT
Source organism: Viscum album (assembly GCA_963277665.1). Classification (NCBI taxonomy): domain Eukaryota; kingdom Viridiplantae; phylum Streptophyta; class Magnoliopsida; order Santalales; family Viscaceae; genus Viscum; species Viscum album. The sequence goes on along the minus strand of OY728123.1, from coordinate 106,793,832 downwards.
AAGTTATGTTTTACGAAAAAAATTCTAAAATTAACTAAACCTTGAACTTATATGGACTATATTGAATCATACCTTTCATATAATATTATTAAATATTTTAAAGACAAATATACATAATAATTCAACTCCCCAAAATTTATATGTTTAGTGCCTTGGGTATATTAGGTTCATTCAACCTAAAAACCTCTGAAATTATTTAAATACTACTATATATTTCTATTTTTAGGGTTATAATCTCTTTAGAACATGTAATTACTTTGAGAAATACATCAAATAAAGGGTTAGAAATAATCATAGTAATATGATGAATAAAGAGAAAGGAACATGATATATGAATTAATTTAATGCATGGGTGTGAATATTCATCATCATAATATCATGAAAATAATATAATTATCATAAGAATGAGGAAATCATATGAAAAAGGGAATGGAATATGTCTCAAGAATAAATATTAAACATCATAACATTATATAAAAAGCCCACAGTCATATATGAATAACACTATAATCATGTTCACACATAACATGTGTTTACACATACTATTACATATATTATGGAAAAATATAGTATATTTTTCACACATAAAAATTTCATGAGATATATATATTTACCCTATGAATTAGAGGGATATATAATTTCATGCCCACCCATAATATTTTAATATACTCATAATCATACATTCTATATATAATAAAAACATATTTCTATCATAAACATGAAATAGACCCATGAGAACTTAATAGTATTCTTAATAGTTTCAGGAATCATTTACTGGTTATAAAAAATGGGTGTTCCCAAGAAAATAATAAATGAAATTATTTTTGAAATTCAAGGTTATTATTAACATGGAAAAGTTCAAATTACATGGAGAGGAGAATAATATACATAATACGAATCAATAAGTGATTTTGGGAAAAGGCCTTGATAATGATTAGGATGGTGGATATGAATATATCCTAATGTAATGAATAATTATATATCAAATGAAAAGAAAAAAAAGAAAATTTAAATAGATTAAATTTATAAGTAGTTTTAGAAGAAACATACTGAATGTATCGAGGAAAAGAAGATGAACTTAAATGAAATAGTCAAGTTTGAGAGTCCCCTAATAGAATTTTTGAGATTTTATCTGATCATAAATAATTACTATTTAATGGAATGGATTTGAAAATATCCAAAAAATTATAATAAGAAAATTAATATGATAACTGAAATTAAAAATGCACACAAACCATTTGGAATGATATTTGATACAGAGAAAGAATGTAGGGAGTAGTAATGAGAGTGAATGCGCTTACCATAAGACCTATTTAGTTTGATTCCATTTAGAACTCCTATACAACAAACCCATATTTACTAAAAATTGATTCTATAAGTGAATTATTTTTATTTAAGTTAGTCTTGAAAAATTTAAATCATTATAATCTATTTTATAATAATTTTTTAAAATATGAAATAGATTTATTATATATCTCTTTAAATTATCCCATTTTTTGATCTCATTATACCGATTCTTTGTTACTTATAAATTATTGAAATTACCAACATAATATTAAAAATAAAAAAAATTATCTATTCATTATAAAAGTACTATTCTAACATGACATAAAGAGGTGATAATTAAAAAAATTATAACATCCTTGTAAGTGGATAACCGACCAATAACATGGAATGCCAATAGATGGAAACAAAGCAACACGTATACAATATAAATTTTTTATAATATGAATATGGTAGAATAATAAAAATTTTAGATATATAATCTTCACTAACCAACCATATATGTTATGATACATAAAAAATTATCACTTTATTCAAAGGAAGTAAACCGACCATTAATGAGACATTATTAAAAAGAGGGAGAGTGATATATTATATATACATATATTATAATAAGTATTTAACAATAGATAAATACCATAAATATAATGTATAGATACTATTTAATTTATTTTAATAGTTTTTAATCATAGAGGGAAAAAATTTAGAAGAGTAGAAAAAATATAATGAAAGGAAAAAATGATGGAATATTACATTGTTTTTTATGATTCTCTTTCTATATAACCCATACTGCATCAAATTACTAGAGTTTTTTTGACACTAGAACATATCAAGGGTTATAATTTGACTTTTTAGGAGGGAATTGGATAGATTATGGGAAATGTGATGATTATTGAATTGATTTTATGGGGGGGTATTTATAATTGATGGAACATGTATATTAGGTAAAACTAATAAAGAAAATATTATTTCTGTTGTAAATTTCTCAACAGTACTATTATTTGATATTATGATTGATATTTGTGTAGAATTACCTTAATTTATGACCTTTAAACCATTATCACATATATTTTGTTATTTTATACAAAGGAAAGGAGGAATGAATGTTTTTAATAGTATTCATTGTCTTTTTAGACTTTAGAAACTAATTTTATGGTTTGGAAATTAATTTATTATTTTTAAATTGATCATTTGTATTATTAATTATATTTTGTTCCTATATAACCATTTAATTATTAATTATACCATTAATAAATTAATATTATATCATAAAACCTTTGTATTTCATTTAATTTTATTTATATAACAATATAAATATTAAATTCCATAACTCCATAACTCCCATTTCATTATTGTATTTATGTTTTTAGCCAATTATGAAGGTGAAAATTATATCAATGATAGTAAAAAAATAATATCAAAATAACACATATCAATTAGTAATGATATAATGATTTGAAAATAACATGACATATCATAAAAAACTAGTGGATCACAAATTCACCTTTTAATTTCTATTTAACTAGTCCATTATGTCCACTATTTTAATTTAAGACATTTAAAATTTAATATATATTCATGATAATTCCGTATTTACACAAAATAAAAAAGAAGAGATATCTTGAATCTCTTAACCCAATTGAAGAGTCAATCAATGCAACTCTCAGAAGGAGGAGAACAAAGTTATAATTTTAGGAAACCTAAAATATAATTAAAAAATTCAATGAATACCCATACCTCATAAAACACACACAAAAATAGAACCAAAATGAAACTAATACAATTTACATAACGTTCTCATAAAGAAAGAAGAATAAGGATTACAAAAAGTGAAGATAATCACACCTTATGTCAGAGTATCTCAATATTAAAAATCCATGGATAAGTATCTACCAAAGAATAAATAAAGGTACCCTAAGATAGACCAAAAAGAACCAGTGGTTCTATTAAGATCAATGAAATTAGGTAGAATCAAATAGATTATCTAAATTTATATTAAAAACATAGAGTAATAAGATAATGACACAACCAATAGGGCCATGCGGCAATAATAGCCTTATTTAATAACTGCAACACGACCTCCCAAACTATCAAGGGTTTAAAATTGTCAAAATTCAATTAAAAAAGGAATTACATGACACAATAGAGATCATCTTGTTGTAATGCTTCATCATATTGGAATGATGGTGTAAACCTAAACCTACCTCTATCAAACCTGAAAAACATTTAAAAATAATCCATGACATATAACCAATAACCTTGGAACAATGAATCACATATAATATGAAACTAGAAGAATCATAATACTCTTATAACACCTTAACTAAACTAATCTGAATGAAACCTCAGCCGATGCATCATAAAACATTAATGAATTCCTCCCTTTATTCTAGAGGCAATCAAGTTACATTAAATGTATATTAAAAATGTTGGCAAGACTATAATATCAATAGAATAGCTATAAATAACTATAATAACCAAAAAATACATAATAAATAATTATAAGATGATTTAATGGAACCATATCCAAGGAAAACCATAAAAAATAAACATATTCACAATATATAACAAATGGATAGGCATTAATTCAATCATACATTCCAACAAAACATCCATAGAGATGATCACATATATTAAAGTAATAAAAAAAGTAAATATACAAAGAGGATCTCCCGCCAACCCTAATAAATACATCAATCTCATAACCAAATTAATTTCAAGCTACTTAGACATAATTCAGAGTGTAACGTATTGCCTGAAAGTCATCATGAGTGTCTTCACATGAACTAGGGATCCCAAAAGGAGTGTTATAAATAAACTCGTTAGGGTTTCACCAACACATGCATAATATAATCCATTATATATATATAAATATATCCATGAGAAAAATAAATAAATAAATAAAACACATACTATACCTAAGAACACATGTCGGGTCATCATGTACTGACTTAGACACCATGAAACTCAACCATACATGGTTTAATTAACATTGGTGAAACAAATCCATCACAATGTTATGTCAGAGGAATCCCATTAGGGGAAACCAATAATACACCACACCATATCCAATGTAACATATAGGAAGCAGTTTTAGAGGAGTTTAAAAATAGATCGAACATCTTACATGATTTAAACCACCATCCTGAGGTTTATTCCATGGTTAATAACATATACTTGTAGCTTCTCTTAAGGAGGAAGATAATATAACCAAATCCCTAGATGATCTGATCCACCAACACTATGTAGGTGTTTTGGATAATTTTACATAACATTATTGGATCCCAATAAGGATAATAATAGAGATAACATATCTTAAATTCTAAAACAAAAACAAAATTTTGAAACTATGACTGATCATATATACATTAATTATATCCTGATGATGGAAATAATAGATACATCCCCCCACATGAGTTGAACCACTAACATAGGGTGTTTCCATGACTAATAAAATAAAACCCATGTTGCACAACCTAATGCACACTTACATATCTCAAAAATAAGTAGAACATGGGTGGTGTAAATTTACATCTTTGTACCTAATTTCCCAATCTCGGACTCATCAAAAACTATACTAAACATATCTAGGAACAACCTTTGATAGATACACTTCTATAATTTCCAAAACTATAGTCCTTAATATGATTTGGGACCTTACCCAATGCTCTGTTAGAGGATGAAACACAATTATCCCAATTGAACAACACTCACCAGTAGCCATACACTATCATCCTAAGGAAAACCCACTATTAGAACAATAAATCACGATAATCTCACATCCCTCAATCCATAACCAAATAGAACTGGCTAACCTCTGGTCATATCCATTCCAATTCATCCTCTCATTCCATAAAAAACATTTACCATCATACATTCTCAGGTTCCCATAACACACCTCTCAAACAAGTTATTATAATCTATCCATTTATTGGAAATCCTTCTTACCACACATTACCATGCCTTAAAATAATTTTCATGACCATTGTTAGCACAAAAAACTCCCAATAAACCTTATGATGTTTATCCCAACCTTTTGTGAGATGAAAGACTATCATACCGATTTTCTATAGGATAACTACCACCAATATTACTAAAATGGAACTAATAAATCCATTCTAGGATATCTGTAGATAATCTTGATCCCAAAGACCTAATTAATACCTTACAGGCATAACTAAAATTGTCACCCCTTGGTGAAAAGGTCACTGATTGTTTATAAATCACTAAAGCGTAAGGGAGAACATTCTAAATTCACTAAGTGTCTCCCATCTACCCAAATTCCCACTCAGGTCACTTTTATTTCCATTCAGAATTACCCATGACAAAATATCATGTAGGCATTCACATTTTCAAATAAATTTTACTATATTTATGTATTATAGAGACAACCTAATTTAATAATGGAATTACTATCCTTAAGAAAGTCCATCCAAACAATTTTAAATATCATCTAAATTTTTATTATTTCTAAGAGACTATATCATACCAAAAACCATAAAAATTTAATTATAACCAATTATAATTAATTCCAAAATTTATCCAATGGAGGAATAATCATAAATACATTAACTGAGCTTCTCCAAACTTCCAAAACATTGATCAACAACAAGCCATCAAACCATGACATGGATTTTACATTCTTAAGAATAAAATGCACATCATTCGATACTCAATAAACAAATAATTAAAAAAATAGTGAAATCCCTAGGAAAATAACTTGGGGGGATTAACTTAATACAAATATCAAGAAATGATATGTAATCATCACCTTTAATTTTTCTTTATCCACTACACCATGAATCCACATTAATTGTGATAGATTTTACAATTATACAGTAAAATCTATCATGAATCCCTAGATTAAACCTTCCAAAATTAAAATCAGAATTATGAAAATAATACAGTAGGATGAATAAGACGGTTTACACCAATCTAAAAGAAATAAACCACCTCTAATAAACCACCAAATGAAGGAGATAAAAGGGGGATTACAGGGGAAAACTGTTCATGTTTAACAAAATGGATAACCTCTTATGGTGACTATAATAAAAGAAAAAATGTAACTGGGCAAGAAAATATGGGATTACCCCTGCTAAAAAATGTCTAAGGGAATATTATAATGTGACCGCTTTGGTTACGATGCATTACCAGAACCTGGAATCAGGTTATAGCATGAAACTAATATTCATAATTCAATGTCACACACCTGGGTATATGTTTCAGTGTGACCATATACTCTAGGAAATAATAGTCCTCCATAGGCTAAAATCAAGAAAACGTAATGGCATGATTCATGATAAAACCTACCATATGTCGTGGCGTGACACCCCACTAGAGTAGGCCACCCAACAATAAACCTTGGTTGTAGATTTATCTCCTCGGAGTTTATGATTTAAATATAACTAGACACCTTGTTGTGATAAAACACCTTAATTGATGTATGATCTTCCATGTAGACTGAAAAATATCACCTTAATTCTCATATACCATGGTATTAGATTACCCCTCTACAACACAATGAATTTTCATCCCTTATTCCCTTTTATAATACCCCATTGTTGGATAATGATATAAAACTAGCATCCCAATTCAATATTAACCACAAAAACAATATCTCCTAGGTTATTCTAATACATAAAACTCCAAATTTAAAATAGGAAAACATTAAATTGAACCTAAATTATTTGAGATATGGATTTGACACAAAAAACTCAAACTCTCATTTCATTTAGATCTACAAAATTCAAAATTTCAATAGAATATTCATCCCCTAATAACATGTGTCATTAAAAAATCAATACTATATGGATTCTGATCCCAGAAAAGTACCCAAGAATGAATCATAAATTCTCATTCATTAACTGGAACCTGATAACACTCCTTGATCATAATTCTGAACATAATTTCCCATGGACCAACAATTCACAAACTCAACATGCATGAACAAAATTTTTCAAAGAAAACCCATTCTATTCCTTGAACCCCAATAATTATGTCTCACCTAATACACCAAATACAAATTCTATACCACCACACCCAATTATGTATGGAAACACAAATCAATTATCCACTGTTAATTCCATTAAAAAACTATGATATAATACCGAGCCCATCATATCAAAAGAACATGAAACATTAACCACTGGAGGAATACAAAAATCACCCAAACACCTACTATGAGATTCAAACCCATAAATAAATTTAATTTCATAGTTGGACCCCAATCCATAATATCTACTAACCTATTACATCTAAGAGTACCAAAACACCCCTGGTTCGAGTACCTCTTAAAAAAATTGATTTAACATAAGCCATCATGTCAAGGAATTGACTCTAATTTAAAACCATAATTGAATTCTAATTATATTGTTTACCAAGAAACCAAATGGAATTTCCATCTCACAAAATAGTATCCTAGGTGTTCTGCCAACCTATAACCCTAGGTTCTATTATACCATGATCCTACCAATATGAGCATCTTAAATTATGTGATTGATAAAGTGCTTCTTACTATTGTAGTATCCTTATCACTGTCCTACAAAACTAACATATATGATTTAACAAACTCACATACCTTAAAATACTGAATTCAATGAGTGTATATGACCAACCCACTTATACTTGAGAACCAATAAGAAGTTCCAATCATTCCAATTCAAAGATTAATAAGAACATCACCCTCAACATTCACCCAAACCCACTCAAAACGAGGGGTTTACCCTCAAGAAATATTTGGAGAACTAACCATCATATGAATTTTCTTATACCACGTTCTAAGAACAAGATCCCACTAAAATAAAATAACCACATACTGGTGGATTAAACTGCCACTATAGGCTTATGTGATGGTTTCATAGAGTGGCTACAAAATCAGGTGTCAGCATCCAACACATAGAGGTATCTTCAATTTAGTGGAGGTTTCTGGAAATTATCATAGTAAACATAATTAGCAGCAGTTTTTGTTTTTTTAACACTAGTTTCATGTGAACAAATTAATGTATTTAGTGGTGGTTTTAACCACCACTAAAAAATACAATTTTTTTTCATAAAATTCACTGTTAAAACCACCATAACCACCACTAAATCATAACACACATTTATTTAGTGGTGGTTTTAAAGGCCAATGATTTTAAAATATCAATCGGTAGTGGTGGTTTAAACCACCTCTAAATATGGTCCATTTCATTAACATCAGTTTAAACCGTCATTAAATGTAAATTTTCTAATAAAAATATGTTTTAGATTATGAATCCCTATTACGAGTACCAAAAAAACCATGTGTAGAGAACATATAACAAAATAATCTAAACCAATAACAATTTTTAGTAGTCAAAAATATAAATTTTATTCTTAAAAAAATGATGTTGAAAGAACATATTACAGAATAATCTAAACCATAACATCTCAACCATCTAACAATGTTTCATTGATCTAAATCTAAGACTTTAAACTATATAGAACCAGCGTCTGAGCTGTAAGCCTTCAAACTAAGTAGCACAATATTATGATCTATAAGACATTAAACTCCCTAGCCTAACATTGACCATATTGGACTAGTATGTAATGATCATGGTATTCTATCCTTTCCTGATCGGACTTTCTATTCTAACAGTGGTCATCTACCACACTGATTTCCAAAACTACATATGGTTGGATTATAAGTTTAATGGGATACAAAGAGATGTAAAAGTAGCATATAATAGTCCCATACCAAATAATTACCAATCTCAGGGCCTTCCCCTTGATAATGTGGTTGAATATATCTTATATATAGGCTCACTCAATGTGCTCAAGAACATTGTGCCAAAACTGCCAATGCATTGAAATCATCCCAAAAGTCACTAAATGTCCATATGCACACTTTAGGTCTCCCTCAATTTGGATCCCCATCATCCACATAGTATTTTTCTCCTCAATAGTGATGGCATGTGGAAAAAATAGACTCTCTTACCATCTAGGGAACAAACCTCAAAGGATCTCTTATTAGAAGTGATCATTCATATATTTGAATGTGGTCAATGGTCAACCCAACAATTATGGTCCCATCCTTTAATGATTCAACTGTGGGTCTTGTGTCTCTAACATAAATAAAACGAATCAAATAAAAAACATAATAGTTAGTCAAAAATACTAATATACACATCCTAACATAACTCAAATGAAAATATTAAATATCACCATATTCCATATGGAACATAATTTACTTCATACTCCACCAACTTCATACTCCACCAATTATAGACACACTAAATCACTTAATCATCAAGAGATGTCAAATTAAAATGCCTAAACATGGGAAATCATGTAAATGATAGGTCATGAAAATGTTTGGTGAGTATTTTGTGCTACACATAATACATGATACATGAAATAACCCTCTGTTTCCATATTTCTCCAACATATCAACTAGACCACTAATCGATGTCTGATGATGAACACTACATTTCACGCACTCCACCCCCATCTCTACTTCCTGCTACGGGCACTAGTATGTAAATTATATTAAAAATTAAGTAAAGTTGTATATTTATAATAAAACTTAAAAAAATAAATTTTTCCAAACTAAATGATATTTAAGTTGTCAAATTTACTTTTTCACCACCCATCATTGATGAAATATCACTAGGTATTGATCCAATCATCTTCTGATATAAATCAAACAACACTTTCTACAAAGCAGATATCTGACCACCTGGTTCCTGAATTGTGTTTTTCATAGAAAAAAAATATCTCTGACAATCTCTACTATGACTAAGTGTAGATGAATCCACAACCCTCGATGGACTACTAAATACCTCAGATGGTAAGGGGCCCAAACTCATCCAATTTACTCAACGAGGATGCTCTTTCCCAAGCACTTTACCAACTAGGTCATGCTGGGTGACTGAGTAGGACTGTGTGGTTTTGATATCCAATAGTTCATTGATTTTTACCTATAAATCATATATCAGTAATATTAGAAGAAATATATATTAACATAGTGACAATTGATAATAATTTATTATAATGAAAAATTAATTCATACCACAACTTCTTTGTTAGACTCCTTAACTAAACTCCCATCAGAGTTTTTATTAAAATCCAACCACACTTCTATTCTGGATTCTTGGTTCCCTAAACACTATTAATGCATTAAGAGAAGATAAATAAAAAATTTAGTATATTAAATAGATAATATTTTCTTATAAATATTTAATCTAATGAAAATATTACTAGAGTCAATCAGATTTTAGAAAAACACTTTGACCCCATAGTGTGATGGATAATTTTCATAGCCCATCTCGATGAATTATTCCTTGAAAGATCCTAAGATAAAAATAATGCAATTTATTAGTAATTTATTCAATTTCTTCTCCTATTTATATACATTTATAAATGTAAAATGATATTAATATAGTAATATATATTTATATACCATACACTTTTCATCACGATGTTTTTCAATAAAAACATTCCATTTCTTTCTAGGTGCCCCATTGGGTACCCTATCAAACATTTATTGGGAACTCAATGATGTATCATTGACATATACCCATAATGTCCATTTCATGTCTTTCCATTTCATGCCCAAATTTTTCAATGTCCACTTTTGTGCTAGCACATCAGCAACTGTAAAGTGAAAAAAATCTGTAAAAAGAAACTAATTTTGAGAATATTTGAATTTAATAACATACTAAAATTCAATTACACCATAATGTTATAAAACTACCTTTATTTGTGAAAAAAACATTCTTTTTTGAAGATGAAGTCATATACCTCCAATCATAAAATGCAATAGGAAGGGAAACTCGCTTCACGGCCAACTAGGTTAGAGTCTGGCTATGTAATCCTACGATATCATCCTTAGGGACCCAATCAGAATCAAATAGGACAACAATATTTTGTCCAATCAGATTCCAACCATCAGAACTTTTTATATTTTTCTCCATAGTTTCATTATTTCCATATTTTATGAACAGAAAATTAGTATAAAAAAAGATCAATAAATGTATTCATATTAAATTTTTTCCCTATAATAGTAACCCTCCAATATCCCTACAAAGAACTAAGAGTGGCACTCTAATCTCCCACAAATGAGGTTACTGAATGGGACGGTGTCAACTAAGCTACTAATGGGATGCTCATAGAGAGTGTGAGAGATAATGCAAGGGGGAAAGTAGATGATCTCTCAGATGCTGCAGGGAGGGAGACATATGGATCATCATCTTTTGGGGTGTTTTATGGAATAGTATAATGATTCCTACTAGAAATTATTGACATTTGATAAATAAAATTTAATTCAGAACAAATATTTCAAAACAATTATGAAGAAAAAAACATAAATGATAACTGATGTATAGAATTAACAAACATAATATATATAATAATGATAAATAATAAAGCATTTTAAATAAGGTTTTCTATTTCCTTCTTACAACAACTAGTTTAATAATCTTTTCTTGGGGATTCCATCCAAATATTTGTTGTATTTATAAAATATCGACAAATAAAAAAAGTTTTCTAGGTATAAAATAAAGCATCAAAAAATGTTGTGTTCAACATCTTGATATATAGTTTAAAAATACTAAAAAAATACATGACACCCATGGTGAATGATGAAATGGTTGATATGAGGAGTATCATAGAAAAATGGTCAAATCCAAGAGGACTATGTCCACAGTGTGAGGGACTTTGAATTCCAAACAATAATCTTGGCTATATAATGTATACGTAGTGAGTGGTGGTGTTGTAGGTAACATAGAAGTAGAAATAGGTTTCACCATGAGACAACAATGAATACAAGATTTCATACTCCATATTTTTATGTGGTTTTAGTACGATAGAAATTAAATAAATGAATTCCATGTATAAGGGGATGTATTGAAACCATATTATCCAAATTTCATGGTGGATGTAAGTCTATATAGGATAGTCCTATGATATTTAGTTGAAATATAAAATCAGGTATCTCTATGTTATAATGAATGTGTTCTACATTAATAGGATAAACCATGTTTCAGTTGTTTCAGAAAACTATACATATAGATGCCCAAGTAATAGAGTAAGATTTTTTATGAGTAAATGTTTATTATTTCAGCAGGTCATCATGCCCAAGTAAGAAAGTAATATTTTTTTATGAGTAACATTTTTCCTCATTTTTATTCCACCATCATTATCATATTAATTCATAGGTTCATCAAGTCCAAATTTCAATTTATTTATTCAATAATCCTATATTCTATTGATTTGTGTAGGTCCTCCCAAGAAGACCATTTTTGTTGGTTTTAGACCCTCTAGTGTCATAATACCACTATTAGGGGATCAAATTTGGTCTAGGAATTATGACCATAAACTATTTGCAGCACCATAGTCTATGGTCCATGACATTACTCTAGTATTCATATTTCGAGCATTATGACCTTAGACTATATGCAACCCTAGTGTCCAAGTATTGTCACCCTAAAATGTTTTCAACTTCTTATTTCGACTATCCTAACCCTAAAATACAAAAGTAATGAGTAAAAAATGTTTGTGAGATTGAAAAACCATAATGGAAACCCGATCCAGAGTCAGAATCCCCCATTAAGGTCACTCCAATTTCATAATAAAGAATAAAGTGATAGAAGAAAGAGGGAAAAATCCAATAGGGACCCACTAGGAACCTCTATAAATTCATATATATTTTATTGGATAATTTTCATAATACATAAGGAATGAGGAAATCACAAGTGAATAAATAGAAAAAAATAAAAACCATTCCACATGTATAGAGTAAATGGAAAAGAAACTACAATCATATGGACACATCAAAAATTGATATATATGTAATATATGAGATGATTCATATGTATACATTGTTAAATATCTCACATTGGGTTAATCATATATAGAAATAAGTTCAAAAAAATAGTAAATAAATGATACCGGAGACATCAAAAGAATACTGAGTGTCAACTATGATTGTTCTCTTTACACTCTTCTTCTAAACATTCTTTGACATTCACCATTCATCATTTGGTCGTTTCCTTTAAAAGAATTATGATATATAAAGATTAAACAAACAATTAAAGTTCACATATTGAGTGTGGGTATAAAATACTGAAATTATTTCCACTTATCTCTCCTGAATATATTTATTGGTACAATAATATATGCATATTTAAGAATCATGTATGGTTTCACACCCTTGAAATTATGTAATGATAGAAGAACACAATAAATTTCATACATGGAGATGAAAAAAATATGTTTAAAACCACTATAATGTTTCAAAATTATTACTAGGAACCATATAAATCATACTTACATGCATCATGTCACTCATAGGTTAATCGTATGGACCAAATAGATTTCTATAAGGTAAATTTTTCTCAAAGTTCACCAAGGAGGGAAAATAACAGAACCAGTAAATTAAATAAACATAATTTCATATTTAGTGAAGATGAGTAATGTAAATCTCATATAATACTACAACACCCTCCTTCCATAACTGTGTTATAAGGGTAATGTAACTTATATTCTGAATAAGTGTAACCTCCTTTCAAAATCATTTCATAATGGTAAATTATTATCAAGAAATGTTTTAGTTTAAATAGTCGTAAACACAGAATCATAAAGTATAGAATCATATCGGTCCTTATAAACACAAAATCATGTAAATATAAAATGTCTCTTTCATATCATGCCATTAAACACAAAATTATGTTGTAAATCATAGCATACTATGAGCACTGATGTGCGGTGTGGTGAGGGATGACAAGGTGAGGTGTAGCAAGGGATGATGAGGTGAGGTGCGATGAGGGCTGGTGAGGAATGGTGAGGTGAGGCGCAGTGAGGCGAGGCATGATGATGGTCAGAGATGTGAAATGATGGGTGGAGATGTGTGACGATGTGGCTAGGGGTTCAGGGAGTCGGTGGGGTGGGGGTGTCAGGGGTGTCGGGTGGGGGGGGGGTGGTTGGGGGTTGGGGGTGTCTAGGGAGGGGGAAAGTGATGGTTTTGTGAAAATATTTAACTATTTAGTGGTAGTTTATAAAAAACTGCCAGGAAATGATTTAAAAAAATTAGAAATGGTTTAATAATCCACCGATAAATGCTCAGTTTGGTGTGGTGTCACCCAAAAACAAAACCATTGAAGAATAATCACATAAAACAAACACTCACACTAATAATGGTGGACAACCATATATTCATAGCTATAAAATCAATGCTACACCAGTCATCAACATCTCACAAAGATCATCTTTACTTTACCCGTAATCTAGCTAGAGATCCATTTACCACTACTAATAACGCCCCAATGGTGATCATTTCATATATCCGTGGAGGTACCATGAGTTATATCAAAGAATTAGGGAACCAAGGTTGATCACTACCGTACCATCATCACATCACCTATAGGGCTCTATAGGTTCCAAGATAATTATTAACAAACATGTACATATATTATTTCAATTCACTACATATTGAAAATAAATCACATGTAATTTAAACAAATTTTACTTTAAAAATTATGACCCCCTTACCCAAGGGGAAACATAACACTTTCACTCCCTTTCAACACTAGAGTGAAACTCCAAAGAACCCTTTCATAGGCTCTTTCCCACTAACTATCTCAACCTCATTTTAACTAGAGTAGGTGAACACTCTCACATTAAAAAATTATAATCATAGATCCATTACTACAAGTGTTTTATCACATCCATCCAAGGATCTTATGGTTGATAAATTAACCATGCATACCATTCATGCCAACACAAATTCCAAGAAGCATTGTCGATGATCTTTTTCCCAATAACATATGGCATATCACCTATTCCATGGTTTAACCCACAATCACCTAAAAGATAAGAATTATTAAAAAAATCACAATAATTTTACCATATTAGACCCTAAAAGTGGCTAAAATTAATTGTTTATAATATAATATTCATGTTCTTTATTAATCATATACACCATTATTAGTGCATTTTTCACTTTGAACATTATTTCACATTATGATTGTAATTCCTTTTTAAAATGCACTATTACATGGAATATTCTTAAACATATCCAAAAAAAATGGTATTAATTTTATTTTCATGTCTCCCATGATATAAGGAATGATCCATTCTTTTGGAGCACATAGATATTCAAATTGGAAGACCACCAAAGTGGGCCTTGAACCAAAAAGGTTCTGGGCGAAGTGAACTGGAAAATAGACCAATAAAAGTAATGTATAGGAAAGAATTAGAACCCCATGATTCTTAAAATTTAAATGAATATAGAGGATATTATGGTGAAAATTTCCTTAAATAGTGGCCCAATCTAACTCAGATGCTTTAATGGTGTTCTCGGCGACCCAAGTTAATGATAAAATTATGGGCCAGATTCTGAGGCCCATAAAAATATCCCACCATTTAAATCATATATCATGAAACACCCACTTTTTTGGGCTGAAATGTTATAGGATATTATAAGAAATCCAGGGATACATTTTATCCTTCTATGGACCACTCTATTTCATCCATCTAGAAGGTCCTTTCAGAGCATCTTTTCGGTGGATGCAAGATGGCTTCCACTTCGAGGGAAGAGTGGAAAAGTCTCATCTCCATTAATTATCCACCCACCTTTCCCACCAAAATTAATTAAAGAGATATGGGATGATGGTGGATCGACCAAAGGCTTTTGAAATTCCTATTTAAGGTGATGTTGGAGGAGGATTTGGGAGATCTTAGAGATTTATTTTGATTGTAATGTTATTTTTCCAATTTTTCTTTGTAATGTTCCTCATTATCATGTATATTATTCCAATATCCTATGTTTTCAATAAAAGTTCATGTTCTTATATTATTATATTCTTCTTCATATCACCTTGACACCTTGGCCTCAAGGTGTGAACTTTTTTACACCAAACCTTTTGATATTGTTCACACAACGTTGGACTGATCGTTATTTTGTTGTTTTCACTTCTTCAATTCTACCCTCGTAAGTTAACTTCCCACTTCCGTTAATGACATTTCATCAACCGAGGGCTAGGTATTTTATAGGTTGATCCAAGGGAGTAGGAAAGGGTTGGATTGGATGTTATCTCTCTCTCTCTAATGTTATTAATTTCTTTTATTTGAGTTTCTTTCAATCAATGATTATCTCTCTTCCTCTTCCTTATTGAATTTATTCACCCCACTTTTATGTGATAATTAGATCCATTACATTGGAGTTCCCATGAAAATGAACCTAAAAGTGTATTTCCGATTAGCATGTGTTTTTGAAGGTGTTTAATCAGTGAGTGGTGAGGTTAGTTTTAACTCATTGGATGAATCCTTCTCAAGGTAATGAAATTGGAATCGTTAAAAAAAGGAATTCATCCAATCCACCCTGAGCAATAAACTAGGATCAACTCATTTTTATCATAATTTGAACTCACATAGATCTCTTAGATATTTTTTTAAAACCATATAAAATAAAACAATGTTGGGAACTTCATAGAGAAAAAAAATCTCTTTATATTATGTTTCTAAAGGTTCTTCTTAGGTATCTGAGGATTCAACAACCGAATCTACACTACAAGTGACCGCTTAACCCTTAAAACTTGGGTAAATTTGGGAGACACCAAATTTTGGCACTATTAATGAGGACAAAGTATGTTCCTTAGACAAAAAAAATCTCTTTCCTCACCCTCATTCTTCAATTCTCACCCAAATTATCTAATCATTTACCTTTCTCACTTTTTTTCTTTTGGAACATGTCCTCCAACACCCGTGATAACTCAAACATATTAGTTAGGGTGGGAAGTCCTAGGATAGGGGAGTCAAGTTCACCTAAGGGGTTGTTTACATTTGATACAAGTATTATTGAATCTCCAAATTCAACAATTAAAACTAGTCCAATGGAGGGTCTTCCTAGAAATCAAATGGTTAACCAAGTGGGTGATCAAATGGGACACCCAAACCAAGAAGCTCTAAACATATGAAATGTAGTCGATCAAACCATGAATGACTACCTCACTCCATCTTGGACCAATGAACCCTCATGAATTAGAAAAAATTCCCTAGGAGTTTCCAACTACATATTTAGACCACATTTCATAAACTACAATCCCAATTCCATAGAATGGAGTACGAGATGTCATACCTCCACGTTAAGGAGTCCAATGACATTGTAGAAACAATGTGTCCCATACATCAACTAGAATCCTCTAAGATGAGGATCTTCCATTTTTTATTATAGGATCTAGATAAAAATTGGATAAAAAATTTGAGACCCTTACCCATAAACTCTTGGGACCAATTACAATTATAATTCTACAAAAAACACTTTCCCCACCACAAAACAATTGCACTAAAAAAGAGCATCCTAAACTTTTTTTAAAAAGAGGGAGTCATTATATGAAACATGGGAGAGGTTCAAAGACACCCTAAACATGGTTCCCCACCATGGTTTACCTATTCCTAAACTAGTGATAATTCTCTTTGAAGTGTTGGTCCCAGGGAACAAACAATTCATTGACATGATGTGTAATGAGACCTTTAAAAAAATCCCCAAATGATGGTTATGAGTATCTAGAAATCCTTATGGATAAAAACCAAACATGGGGAACATCACCTTATCTTGAAAGTCCACAAATAACTATTGGAATGCATACACATAGAGAATAGGGAATCCTCAAGGCTAAACTCGCATGACTCACAAGGAAGGTTAAAGGGATATACCTTAGAAAAATCCTTGAAATCCAAATTATAGACACTGTTTAAACAATTTGAGACAAATGTGACCACAAAACAGACAACTACCCAACCATTCCATAAATAAAGGATATTTTTCTAGGGGGACCACCTACAGAAATTAATTCCTTAATCTTTCAAAAGCCCCAATATCAAAATACATTCATCCTAAGGTATAATGACCACCCAGGATTCCGCTGGAAAGATAACCAACAACCTAGCCAACCACAAGGACCAAACCCCTACACTACATAAAATTTTCAAAACTATAACCAATTCCATCCACAAAAAGTCTAATACCAGCATCCTACTGTCCAATACCAACAACCCATCTAGCTACCCATCCATCAACCAAAGTATCCTCCTTTGATAAACCAACCAAAACAAACCCCCACCCAATCTGTCCCTCTTCCAATCCTTGAACAGTTGTGTGAATAAATGGAAAAAATGAAATTTGAATTATAATCCCTTAAACAAGAACATCAAAACATAAAACCCAGAATGGAACCCTTACCCACACAGGACATTCCCCAACAAACATCACGGGGAGAGACAAGTTGCACTCAAACAACTCATGAACAATGAAAGGATGTGACAATTTGGATAAGTGGGAAATAAATTGAGAAAACTGAAAAAATAATTCCAAAACCATCTGATGATTCAAACATTAATGAAACTTTAAATGAGCCACATGATAAAAGTGAAAAAACTTACAATAATGTTAAAGATACAACTCTTTAACAAACAATCCCACAACCTGCACCATTTCTTCAACGACTATGGGGGAAAACCAAGCCTGAATTGAGTGAAACATTGAGGGAAATATTATCAAAATTAATGTTGTACATTACAATCCCCGATGCTATTCAAACCATTCTGGCATCCTCAAAATACTTGAGGGACCTATGCACATTTAAGAGGAAATTCTCACATAATAACGAAGTCCTTCTGACAGCAAATGTTAGCAAAAAAATCCAAGAAACCCTTCCACCAAAGATGACAGACCCCGGATTCCCGTACATCAATGTTTAACTAGGAGATTACATGGTTGTAGAAGCCTTATGTGACCTAGGTGCAAGTTTCAATATCATTCCCAATGCTGTATACTTCCAGTTAGGCCTATAATAGCTCCAACCCATATCTGTTACACTTCAACTCGCTGATCGTAGCATTAGGATTCCAAAGGGGATTTTAAAGGATGTTCTAGTAAAATTAGAAAAATTCATATACCCTACTGAATTCATTGTCCTTGAAAACAATCCAAAATTATCCAATAAGGAAAAAACCCCAATCATCCTTGGTCATCCCTTCCTTGCAACAATTAACTCTGTTATCTATGTCCAAAATGGGAACATGACCATCACCTTTGGAAACATGAGTCTACACTTGAAATTCTATGATTTAAGCTCTCAACTAGGGGATGAAGGGGATATTCATGAAGTAAAAATGATAGTAAGAACTAATAATGAATCCATAGAACATCAAGGAACATTTGGAGAATGTTTAAGTCAGGATGAGATAAATTTCTTTTGTTTACATGAAAGAAGTTTATCTCCTTGGCTATAATCACTTCCAGATTGCTCCTATGATGAAATCTTAAGACCAAAAATCCATGAAATCTTTCATGAAACCACATTCATGGAGACTACACCAACTCCCTTACCTAAAACTGATCAAATCAATATAGTATCTAAAACTTCTACACATGGGGAATCAATCATTTCTGAAACTTAAAAAAAAATTGATCTTGATCCAATGTCCCAATATTCTGCTGAAATTTTGAACCAACCTGATCTTGAATTAGAAGAAATTATTACTACACTTATGTATGCCTTCCTTGGTGAAAATGGAACAAACCCTATTGTTATTTCTTCTTCTCTTCAATATGATCATGAGATGATGCTTCTAGATGTCCTTAGGAGACACAAGAAAGCCATTGGATAGACTCTATCTGATATTCCCAGGATTAGAAAACTTATCGAGACTCATAGAATTGTTCTAAAATCTGATTCAAAGCCATGTCGTCAACCTCAGTGGTGACTCAATCCTAATCTCATGGACATAGTGAGAAAAGAACTTTTAAAATTGTTAAAACCTGGTATCATCTATCTTGTAGCTGAGAGTGAGTGGGTTAGCCCAATCCATGTGGTTCCAAAGAAGGCTCGAATCACAGTAATAACCAATAATGATGGAGTGATTTTTCCAACTAGGGTGAGTAGTGGCTGGAGATTCAGCATCTACTATAGAAAGTATAACTCATTAACCAAGAAAGACCATTTCCCCTTACCATTCGTTGACCATGTATTTGAGAGGGTGGAAGGTCATGCCTACTACTATTTTTTAGATGGGTACTCGGGGTACAATAAAATTGAGGTCTCCCTAGAGGATCAAGGGAAGACTACTTTTACCTGTCCATTAGGCACCCTTTCCTTCAAATTCATGCCCTTCGGGTAATGAAATGCCCCTGGAACCTTCCAGTGGTGCATGGTGGGAATCTTCTTATACAAGGTATGGGATTTTTTAGAGGTCTTCATGGATGGATTATCTGTGTTTGGGGATACATTTGACAGATGTCTAAGGAATGTAGGGAGAGTTTTTTCAAGATGTGAAGTAAAGAATCTGGTCCTAAACTGAGAAAATTGACATTTCATGGTTAAAGAAGGACTTTTCCATGGACATATAGACTCAGGTAGGGGAATTGAAGTTGATAAAGACAAGCTTGAAGTCATTCTTCACCTTCCATCACACAAAACTGTCAAAGAAGTGAGGTCTTTCTTATGAAATTCTGGTTTCTATAGAAGATTCATTAGGAACTTTTGTTCAATTTCTCATCCCCTTTATAGTATTTTAGTAAGGAATGTTCCATTTGTTTGGACATAAAGCTATGAGGATTCATTATCTATCCTCAAATCATCTCTCACCTCCCCTATGATCATGAAATCCCTAAATTGGAACCTTCCTTTTGAACCGATGTATGATGCCAATGAATTTTCATTAGGAGCTGTGTTAAGACAAAATTGTGACACAACTCACTATGTAATTTATTATGCAAGAAAATACTTAAATGATGCCCCAATAAATTACACCACCACTGATCAAGAGTTACTTTCAGTTGTGTTCTATTTAGAAAAGTTTAGGTCCTACCTATTAGGATCACCCATCATTCTGTTCACTGACCATTCTGCACTGAAATACCTTATCCAGAAACAAGATGTTAAGGCCAGTATGATTAGCTAGGTTATTCTCTTACAAGAATTTGACCTTATAATCAAGGACAAAAAAGGAGTTGAAAATTATTTAGCTGATCATCTCTCAAAGATAGAATTTAATGACAAATTATCTCACCTTTATGTGTCTGATTCATTCCCTGATGAACACATATACTCTGTGTGTGACTACCCTTGGTATGCTGACATAGCCAACTTCTTGGTTATAAGAGTAATTCCAAATTCATAGGGACTCAATCTAGAAAAAAATTCCTTTATAATGTCAGAAACAATGTGTTTGATGATCCATACCTCTATAAGTTCTACCATGACCAAGTGATTAGGATGTGTTTCCCATAATATGACAAGTTTCCATCCTTAAATTCTACCATAATGAGTTGTGTGGATGTCACTTTTCCTCTAAGAAAACTTTTTCCAAGGTTCTTCAGAGTGGACTATTATGGCTGACCAACTCAAGGGACTCGTACAGATTTTTTCAAAGCTATCCTAGGTGTCAACATGTAGGGTCCATCAGAAAAAGGAAGAAAATTCCACTCATTCCCATATTATTGATTGAAATATTTTATTGCTGGGGAATCGATTTCATGGGTCCCTTCCCAAATGCTGAGGGATATTTTTACATTCTATTAGCAGTCGAATATGTCTCAAAATGGGTTAAGGAAATTCCTACAAAATTCAATGATCATCAAACCATGATTAGATTTCTTAAGGGAAATATCCTCTCTAGATTTGGAATTTCCAGGGCTATCATTAGTGATCATGGAACACATTTTTGAAATCGTGCATTCTCAGTACTCACGGTCAATTATGGATTTTTTTTCACAAAGTATCATATAGTTACCACCCACAAACCAATGGAAAAGATGAGTTAGGCAATCGAGAAATCAAAAAAATTCTTGAGAAAACAATTAATCCATCTAGGAAAGATTGGTCGAGCCAACTCATAGATTCTCTTTGGGCCTATCAAACTACATTTAAAACCATTTTATGAATGTCCCCATATAGGTTGGTTTATGTTAAAACATTCCATTTACCAGTGGATATTGAACACAAGAAATTTTGGGTATTTAAGAAAATGAATTATGACCTCTCATTGGCTGAAAAAAAGGAAATTAGATCTCAATGAACTTGGGGAACTTAATAAGGAGGCTTATGAGAATTCAAGGATCAATAAATCCAATGTACAAGCCTACCAATATCGAAATATTAAAACTAAAAACATTATACTGGGTAAAAATATACTTTTTTATAGTTCTAAACTTCATTTACACCCAGGAAAGTTGAGGTCTAGATGGTCAGACCCATACATAGTGCATAAGGTGTACCCCAATGGTGCTGTAGAAATTCAACATCCCAACAATGGTCAAAACTTTAATGTTAATGGTCATAGAGTCAAACAATTAATTGAACCATTTAAAAAACATGAATTTGATGAATACTTGTGTGAACCAAACATAGATGAAGAAAATACTTAAACAATTCAGGGTTTGTGTCAAGCTTGCGACGTTAAACAAAAGAGATGCATGGGAGGAAACCTGTGGTTTTCATGTTTTATTTCATTTAATCAGTACCTCATACTATTGACATGTTCCTCTTTTATGATTAAGGATGGGTATTAAATGGGATAACCATATTTATCTGTTTCATGTGGTGTGATCCTTGAGTAATACCTTACCCATAAATTTAATAGAAGACAATGTATCATCGATTTATTGTATTTTTATGTATTTTTATGTTAAAGAAAAAATTCAAAAAGGGAAAAAAATCCTTAGACTGTTGACATGTTCTTCTTTTATGAGTAAGGATGGGTATGTAAGGGGAGCACCATATCCATCTATGTGACGTGGTGTGATCCCTGAGTAATACCTTAACTAGAAATTTAAGATAAGACAATGTATCATCAGTTTATTTTATTTTTATGTTATTGTATGTTAAAATAAAAATTTAAAAAAATAATTTAGATTGTTGACATGTTCTTATTTTATGAGTAAGGTTGGGTATGAAATGGGAGCACCATATTCATCTGTGTCATGTGGTGTGATCCCCGAGTGATACCTTACCTAGAAATTTAAGAGAAGACAATGTATCATGAATTTATTTTATTTTATTTTTATGTTTTTTGTAGGTTAAAAAAATAAAAAAATACAATAAAAAAATTAAAATACATGTCTTAGGTCATGGGGAAAATCCTGTCACCACCGTCCAAGCCACTAGGACTCGAACCCGGACAGAAGGGAGACTGGGGAATAAATTTTCAACATCAACAACTAGGGGAATTCATTCCATGATTGTTCATTTTTAAAGTCTTCTTTGAACTTCTATCCTACTCCTTTTTTGTTTTCATTTCTTTAAACAAAAGGGACAGTGTTATTCTATGTTGGGGGAGATGTTATAAAAAATTGATTTTGTTTTCATCATAAAATGTGTGGAAGGAAAACATTGATTAACCTTGAACATGATAAAATATATTACAAACTCTGAAATTGGATATCAAATAATTTTTCATTCCTTGATTCTAATTTTAATGAATGTTTAAGTTCATGTGAATATATTTTTGAAAGTGTGGTTGCCCGATGTGATTTTTCTCTGTTTATATTTTCATCCATTTAATAAAAAAACAATTCACATCTTCTAGATTGTGGTGTATTAGTTTTTTTTCTTGGGTCCATAATAAATTTCATGGGGTTGGTGATCATTTAAATTTTAACAATATTAATAAAAAAAATCAATTGCACGTTGAGAAATGGACTGACCTAATTTGTAGATTTTGGCACTTGGGAATCGTGACTCTATATTTGTATGTCCTGTAGTTGGTTATTTTATCCTTATTTGTTGTAATTTGATTTGTTTTGATTGAGTTAACTCGAGATGATGCCTAATTATATGAGCTTCACTTGGTTCCCTAAGGTCTTTGAGCCTGGGAGTCATCGACAAAGTCTTGCTACATGGGTTGACTCGATTCAATTCAATTTCAATTACCATGGAAAAATTGAAAAAAAACCCAGAAACAGAAATAATTTTTATAAAGAAAAATGAATACTCATCTGAATATATAATTCTGATTCTTCCAAATGATTCCATCTTTTCTCCCTTGAATGAAAATTATCCCCATGTCTATTGTGACACACAACACATCATCATGCTTAATTGAAATTGGATGAAATATGGAGATGAATTTGAACAACAGAATGGGCTTCGACTCAGGATATGCCTATGGACCTAGCTTGTTTTAAATTATTTTAATGGGTTTCATAATTTTTTGGTATGAGATATTTGGGTGAGAAATTTGTATTGAAATGTTTTTGGACAAGGGAATTCAAATTTCATATTTTTGTCATATATTTTGTTCTAGACCAGAAAAAATCAAGTTAGGGGTGTGATTTTCCCCTAAAAGAGGCTAATATTCATTGTTTATAATATAATATTCATGATCTTTATTAATCATAGACACCATTATTAGTGCATTTTACACTTTGAATATTATTTTACATTATGATTGTAATTCCTTTTTAAAATGCACCATTACATGTTACATTCTTGAACATCTCATAAAGCACAAAATGGTCTTCATATTATTTTCATATTTTAGTTTCAGTTATCCCATGATATAAGGAACAATTAATTATTTTGGAGTACTTGGATATTCAAATTGGAAGACCACCAAAGTGGGATTTGAACCAACATGGTTCTGGGTGAAGTGAACTGGTAAGAAGACCAATAAAAGTACGGTAGAAGACCGGATTCAAGCCCAATGATTCTAAAAAATTAAATGAAGATATAGGATATTATGGGGAAAATTTTATTAAAAAGTTTCCAAAGATAATTCTGATTTTTAATGGAGTTACAGGAGGCCCAATTTTATGATAAAATTCTGGTCCAGATTCAGAGGCCCAAAAAAACTGCACACCATTTAAATCATATCTCGAAAACTGCATACTTTGTTGCAGTGAAATGTTATCAGATATTATAAGCTATCCATGGATACATTTTATCCTATTATGGCCCACTCATATTCTTCCATCTATAAGGTCCTTTAGGTTCATATTTTTGGTGGATGAAATCTAGATTCCACTTCAGGGGAAGAGTGGAAAAGTCTCCTCTCCATTAATTATCCACCCACCTTTCCCCACTACAATTAATTGAAGAGAATTGGGAAGATGGGGGATCAAAAAAATTATTCCTAAATTCCTATTTAAGGCAGTGCCGGCAGAGGATTTGGGAGATCTTGGAGCTTTGTTTTGATTGTAATGATATTATGCCAATATGTCTTTGTAATGTTCATCATTATCATGTATGTTTTTTTGAATCACCTTTGTTTTCAATAAAATTTCATTTTATTCCATAATTATTTTATTCTTAATATCATCATGATACTATTTCCTCATGGTGAGAACTTTTTCTCACCAAATCCTATGATATTGTTCACACAATGGTGGAGTGATCATTTTTTTTAATTCCTCAATTCTACCATCATAAGTCTACATCCCCCTTCCATTTACAACATGTTATCAATAGAGGGCTAGCCCTTCCATGGGTTGATCTGAGGGAGAAGAAAAGGGTTGTATTGGATGTTATTTATCACTCTATAATGTTATTAATTTCTTATATTTTATTTTATTTCATTCAATTATCTTCTCTCCTCCTCTTCCTTATTAAATTTATTCACCCCACTTTTATGTGCTAATTAGATCCATTACCTTGGAAGGTTCATGAAAATGAACCTAAAAGTGTATTGGTGATTAGAATGTGTTTGTGAAGGTGTTTAATCAGTGAGTGATGAGGTTAGTCTGAATTAATATCATGAATCCTTCTCGAGTTAATGAAATTGGAATCATAGAAAAAGGAATTCATCCAACCCACCCCGAGAAATAACCTAGGATCAACTCATTTTTCTCATAATTTTAACTCACACAGATCTCTTAGTGATTTTTTTAAAACCACATAAAATCAACCCAAGTTTACCAACTCATAGCAAAAAAAACTAATCCCTTTATATTTTGTGTCTAAAGGTTCTTCTTAGGTCTCTGGGGATTCGACAACCCAAGCTACACTGCAAGCGACCGCTTAACCCTTAGAACTTGGGTAAATTTGGGCGACACTAGTTCCCATTCCACAATAATCTGATATCTAACCATTTTTGATCACTATCCAATTTCACATAGAAATAAATTATTAGATCTAATTAATATAGGAGTCTATCCTAACTTATTCTCTACAAATAACCATGATATCAAAATCACTATAAATTATTTAAATATTAATAACAAAAGGTATACAAAATGAATTTATCTAACGTATCAATGGTATGAATATACTCATGGTAACCTACACCCATTTTAATCTATAACATTATAATACACTACTTGTAGTAATCTGAATCGAGGGTATCCAATTCACGTAGCCACCCACTAAGGGGTAACATGTGGCCCTACACATTAGAACTAAATCATCAAAGTATGATAAAACACAAAAAACCATATCCATCGATTTTAATTAATTTATAAGCAAATAATAGATTATTTTGGAAATCAATTACTAAATAATTATTTAAATTTTAATTATTTAAAAAAAATTGAGAACAATACTAAATGTTACCCATTTATTATAAAAATAGATTTCCAAAATCATTTTACTTTTCAAAACCGTTTTATAATTACAGGAAGTCACATGTATGTACAGAAATTAATATGTTTCTAATAATATTCATAAATAAATTCCACTTTAAACCTCAATCTAATAGAAAAAATTTCAATAAATATATAATACTCAAACAAATATTAAAAAAAATTCAAAAAACCAAGAACCACAATACCATAACCACGATAATTTGGACTTCCCACCAAATAGGTCTTCATAACTCACTAATTTTTTTTATTTCTAGATCTAACACATTTATATATTTTTCTACCAAGTCCCACAATATTAAAACATTAGATTCAATTATATGATACCATTTTGTAACTCCTTAACTAAAATTCCATACATAACACTCACGATACATAGCCACAAAACCTCAGGAGCTCCTCTCCCTGTGACAAAGGCTACCAACTAGTGGTGAGAATCAATGAGAAATGTTGGATGGACTATAATATCAATATTATTGATATAAATTACAATAAATGTATAAAAATATCCACAATATATAATTAGAGTACACAAAAATTTAACAACATCCAAATAAAACCTTAAATAATAAACATACCCCCATGTTACAATGATTTTATATCCATTCATACAGTCATACTTCTCAAAATTTCACCAACTAATCCAGTCACATAAAATAAATAAATAAAATAATAAATATACAATGGGTATCCACTTCCATGACCAAGCCTCACCACAAACCCATTACTAAATAACATCCTAGATTCTCTATGCTGGACCACTATACAACCAATGTTGTAAATGTTTTTTTGAGTGTCTATATATACAATAGGTTGACCCTTATAGGTTTGATTAATAAATAAAATAGTTTTTTGCCAACATTTCCCTAATATATTTCATCATACACATGTGTATGCGTGAGAAAAATAAATAAAAAAACAGATATTTCTTACAAGAACACATATTTCATACAAAGGAAATCCACGGATAGAACAATAACAACAACCCTCTAGACACATGAAAACAAAACTATAGGAAACCTTAGTCATAACTAAGAAAAACTATTACCCTATTCCATAAAAAACATTTCTAATGTCCCATGACTAGGTTCCTATCACAAAAATCTCAAAGGAGTGCTGATAAGATACCCATCAATATGATACCCTCCTAAACACACTATACCAATCCCAAGAAATGTTTTTATGCTCACTACTATCTCTAAGACTCCATCTCACTCTCACAAGGGTACTTGGCACTGTACATGAGATGAATGACCATATTACCTAACCTCCCTAGGTATTGTGCCTCAATTCTAACCAAATTAGACCAATTTAATCCAATAATGGCCATCCAAAACTAATCCACAGTACTAAGACATACTTTAGCCTCTCAAACAAACAATTAAAACCATCACCTCTTTATAACAATGTCACTAAAAGAATTTAAATCACTCAAGTGTATGGGAGAAATTTTTGTAATATCTTGAAGGATCTAAACCACCCAAATTCCCACTTAGTAAACTCTTGGTCATATTTTAAATTACTTTATCTTAAACCCCCATGTAGGAGTGCCCAATCTCACATATGCATATATATAGTTAAGTATCATTAGTACCACCGACCTAGAGAATAATGTTATCATCCTTAATCCATGATCTATAACTCCATCGAATCCCATCCAAGCATCGAATCCCATCCAAGCATCACTAATTTTTCAAGACCCTATATCATACCACTAACCATAAGTAATTAGTTATAAAGTACTATAATTAATTTTTTAATTTTAACCCAAGATTAATAATTATAAAAACATATTTAGAAACCACCCTTGGTTGAAACCTCAAACAATGACATGGAAACCACTAATGGAATGGCTCTAACTCTCTTAAAATCGAAATCATCATTGTTCAATACTGAATCATTTTAAAATTAATAACAAAATTAGTAAAATCTATTGGAAAATCACTGAGAGTTTTACATTAATAAAAATGTTGAGATAGAGGAGAATTTTATTCTATATCATCATACTCTATCAACAGAATCATATGTCCCCCTAATTTGTTACATGATTCACCAGGCTCTTATGAGATTTTTTACTAATCCCGAGAATAACCATTCCAAAATTATAATGGGGGAGGTAGAAGGACATATAAGAGGATGAATAAGAACGTTTTGTAACACCCAAAGGTTTTAAAAATAAAATTAATATATAATTTAATTCATAAAACAATGATTCTCTATGATACAATGATTTTTATTTTTACCTACCACTAAATATAAATTTTCTGCCTCTAGGTTTTGAATTCCAAAAAATGGGCATATATGGTTGGGATGAGTAAGATATCTAGAGTCTGATAGAATCAACTTACATTTTTTTGTGAATAGTAACTTGATATTTATGGATAGTAATTCACCCTTATGAAATAAGGCCCTTATAAATAGTAACCTCACCCATGTAAGTATAAATAAAATTTTGACACTATAAATGAAAGTGAATATTTTAAAAATTAATAATTAAGTGTTGGTATTTTTCTGAGTAATAAAAAATTAATTAAAAGCTTAAATAGTTAAATCAATTTTAAAGGAATTTTTTTTTAATAAAATGTCTTCCTAAATAAATATTTTTTTGTTCTATGATTTTAGGATGTTTTTATGGGAGATTAGTTAATTAATGAAGGTGATATAATATTCAGGTTTAAAACTAAAATATGTATTTTTTAAGTAAATAATGACATTATTTAAAAATTAAATTTAAAATATATAAAATTATATTTTGATAAAATGGATTCCATTTTTAAATTATACACATTGAAAAATGTTCATGGTGAATTTTTGGGACTTTTCTAAAATACTGGATTTTTTGTGAACAGTAAAATATGATAATTTACAATATAAATACATTAGAAGATAAATAAAATATTAATTGAGTAATTGATGATGTAAGAAAAGTTTTTTCGAATTAAAATGAAATTATTAATATTTTTTGTCACAAGAGTCAACACTATTGCTGGTCTTGAGAAAAATAATAAAATAATGAATATGATATTCAAAAATAACATCACTCCTCCACTGTAAACCCACCCCTCACTCCCTCTTCTCCTCACTATTCTATGTCTTGAAGCATATCAATGTTCTGCCCAAATACTCCTCCATAGTCCCAACCCATGTCCAAGAGCTCTTGGTCTTACCAATAGAACAAAACCCCTTCCCTTAAGGAGGTTCTC
This sequence comes from Viscum album, assembly GCA_963277665.1. NCBI lineage: Eukaryota > Viridiplantae > Streptophyta > Magnoliopsida > Santalales > Viscaceae > Viscum > Viscum album. Next base: position 106,763,811 of record OY728123.1, on the reverse strand, counting down.
AAGTAGGATATTTTAAGAGGTAAACCCTCTTTTCATTTAATTTCATTTTCAATTTGTTTCTATCTCTTATCATCTCCTAAACTACTCTACACAAATTATCATGATAAATCTAGTTTTAAAAATATACTATAATTTTATCATGTTAATGGAATAACCTTATCAAAATACATTATCTCTCTATTTCATTTAAAAACAAAATCATCATCCTGTAGGTGCCGATTTATAACCTTCATGGATGAAAAAACATTGTTCTTAAATTTATCCTTCAAGGATGGCCAAGAAACATTTTTTATGGTTGAAACAGAATATAAATCATTTATTATATCTTATTTAATGCTCTAAAACCTGCATATGTACATAATACTAATTCATATGACTAAAATAGTTCATAATAAACGAAATGTTGCCAAAATAATATAAATGATTATCACTAAGGTTCTATATAATAAATAATCATAATAGGATATAAAAAAATGAATTATAATATAATTTTATATTATTTATTTTCATTATCATTATATAAATTCAATTCTAGATAATTATACCAAATCCACATGAACTCCCATACTCATATACAAGTATACCGATCTTGAAAACTAAGGAATCGAACGCCCCCAAGTGATAAAATTGTATCCTATAACTTATCAAGAAAATCCATAAATGAAATCAAAAAAATTATAATAAATCTAATAAATATAGATAAGGTTATGAATTAATTAATAAATTTATTTAATTAGATTATCCATGATGTTAAGGTCAAGTGCAGAACTCAATCAGACATCAGGTAAGGGTTTACTCTTCTCACTTCCATTTTTGTGAGATATTCATTATTCACCACTATTTCTTATTTATGTTTTATTTATAAATACTATTGATGTATCATATCTTGAATATATTTATTTTATTTTTAATTCAACGTATCCTTTGATAATTATTAATTTTGGGTCATATGATTTGATTGATTAGAAACTGGTATGTGTTTTCTACCCGAACCTCCTTTTTCTTTCGGGTTACTATTTTTCTCTATTAATCCCAATTAAATTATTAATTATTTTTATGTAATCCTCATTATTTTTTTGTGAATTTTATATATTTTTGTATCAATCACAATCTTTCTTTATTTTATGGGGATTTAAAAATTTTATAAATATTTTTCTCAATTCTTCTCGATAAACAAGCTCGGTTGAAGGGAACTTCTCAAATTCTTACCTATTTTCAAGTGCACTATAAAATCTATTTTTAGATTTATTTTATAAAAACACTAATTTCATCATCGAAAAACTAACATAGTACATTTATGGTTTTAAGAAATTATTTTTCAAAAATAACTATTATTTTCAAAGTAAAAGTTTATTTCACACAAAAATTCCTCAATGATTTTATTAGTGTATTTTTTTTCTATTTTGACACCAATATAGAATTTTATGGATTATTAAGGTTAATATCTTATGTTTATCATCTACCATATTTTATTAAATGGTTTATAATCAGTTTGACTGTGTATGTTCTATCTTGATACCATTCACCTTACTACTCCGAATGTTTAGTGTTTATGTGTCCAAATCGGGGAAAGTTATTTCATTTTTCATGTTGTTTATGTTTATACCTTTTAATACATGGAATGAATTGGAAATATAAAGTGATGTGTGGGTCCTGCTATATCCCCTTAATGAATTAGTAGGTATCATTAGACAAAGAAGAATTGGGTTTTGGATGAGGCATTACCCTAGTATTTTCAGACGTATCGGTTGAGGCCTTAATAATAGTATTCAGATGTCTAGTATTATGAATTATCTCATCATTGTATTAGTTATTGATAAAAAAATGTTATTTTTAAACTAGTAAAATATCATTTTTTATGTATCATTACCTTATGATCATTTATATGGCTTTATTCAATCAGATTTTATTCTTTCCTTTTTATACTCATGTATATTTTTAAAGGCATCTATTTTTAGTAGTTCACCATGACTAGTGTTTATTTTTTGATAACATATACTTTATTACTTAACATTAATGAGCATATGATCTCACCCCTGAATTATGTTTTATTTTCCCAGGTTGTGAATATGAATATTATGAATAAATTTCAGGGATAATATATGAATCATATATGTTTCCAATGGAATTGATATTATGTATTTCACTTCAGCTTGTAACTTTGAACATATGTTTGTATCTTATTTTCCAAAACTACTAAAATATTCATTCCTTCAGGATATGAATTTCTTGTAATAACACCAACTTATTAATATAAGGTAACAGTTCTAGGAAAATGGGGTTAGGGTCCATACAGTTGGTATCATAATATGTTTAGTAGAATCCTTGGAAACTAGATTTAGAAAATGTAGATTAAGGAAAAAAACCATAATATAGGATTTGAGGATAAGAACATAAGAACATCCTAGAATTTTGGTAAGGAATATATTATTATGATCTTCTGAGAAAATATATCACAGCATGGAAACTTCAAGTGGATGTGGTTTTGGCATAGATGTACCTAGGAGTAACAACTCTGACAATGTATTACATGCCTAACACGAGGTAACCTGATAAATGACAATGGGCCTTACTTCACACCTAGTTTTACACTCCTAGGGGATATTCTTAGGATAATTCACATTTTATTTATAAAAAATTATGAAGGATTTGAATGTATGAATGTCTTCAAAGAAACCATTATTACAATTATGAAATTAGACATGCATAAATTTTCAATTTATATTAAGTATTTTTCTAGTTCGACATTATATATTATGATTCATAACTAAATATAGTGTATTCCATTATTTATAAATGGTGCCTAGTGAAGTTAATGAAAACTACATGAATGAACATATCCCATTTAGGGATTTATTTATTATGAAAAATAATGATGTTGGTTATAAAGATGTGACTAGATCTGTGAAAATTATAACTATTCTGGGACAGATAACTCGGTTAATGAAAAATAAACTTACTCATATAGAGAATCCTAATCCACAATGTGGAGGAGAAATGTTAGACCACATTATGTTACGAAGACCCCCATAATTAAATGGGACTATAATACCATTCATTGTAGATTTTGGGATAAGTTTCTAGGAGAAGATATTTATCACTTTGGGATGTAACAAAAGGGATATGGTTGTCGTGACAATTTATTGTTTATCAGGAGATGTGAATTAGTGGTGGTTGTTAAATTAAAACATAAAGGAGGTGGAAGAAATAGATGAAATGGAATGGAGTTTCATTAAGGAAATATTCATAGAAAAACATTTTCCATGAGAACAATAAGCAGAAACGGAGAGACAATTCTTGATTTTGAAAAAAAATGCGGATGAAAATGTTTCGATGCCTATAGCCAATTTTTCCAGGCCATAAAGGCATTCCATAGATTACATACTTAATCCAAGAGAAATATTGATTGATTGTTTGATGTTTTAAAACCATCATCCAAAGGGAACTGGTTTCCTAAATGTTCTCATAATATGATGATATAGTATCATGTGGAATCAAGGTAGATAAATAAGTCTCTAAGTCTTATGAATTTAATGGAAAACAAGAGAAGAAGAGGGTGAAAGAGGAAAGAATAAATAAGGGAAAGGACAAAATGGGGGATTTTCCAACATGTGGTACTTGTGGAAAGAAACACCCAGGATCCTACCTAGAAGGAAAAGGAGTCTGTTATAAATGTGGATAAAGAGGCCACCAATCTCTTGATTTCAAGGGACATAAAGAATATACCAATATTCAATTCTAAAATTTTAATGAGATCGGATATTATTAAAATGATTTTCCTAAGTGCCAAGGAAACATTACCCAGAGAAGGCCAAGGAAGCAATACCATTCTTATGTGATGAAATCTACAAAGCCTGAAGTTCCTAATGATATGGTGTCAAGTACTTAATCATTTCCTCAAACATAGACAATTCTTAATTTTATTCTGGATTGTTGGATTATTTGATATCTTTCATGTTTTGGCTGAAAGATATAGTTTTCCAATATGATTAAATAAATGAATTTTCTTTCAAAACACATAAATTATGTATCATTTCAAAACAAAATTAGATCAGTCCCCCTTATGACACATAAATGTGGTTTACTTTCTCACCATATCCTCATAACCATGATTGAATTTGATAATTCATGGTATAAATTGGATTTTTAGTTATGATGTGAAAATATAGTAAAATAGTAATAAAGTTACTTGTTTTAGTGAATTATATAGAATACCTTATATTTGGATTAGAAACCTCATCATTTGATTCTTATTTGGATCCACCCCCAGTAGCTCCATTAAATGAAATTATCTAGGAGGAAGATAAGACAATATCTATGGGTTAGGAAAGAAATATTCAAATTGAGGATATACCTATTGTGAAATAATACATTGATTTATTTTTAGATGATTTTCCTAGACATCCTCAAGAATGGGGAATTTAGTTTTCTATTGATTAAATTCCTAGTGAAAGGCCCATATAAAAGAATCATTATAGAATTTCAACCTTAGAATTAGTTGAAATGAAGAAAAAATTTATGAATTGAGGGATAAATGATTTCTCAGCCCTTGAGTTTCTACACGGGAAGAACCTATTTTATTTGTCAAGTAAAAGATGGATCCACGTGGAGATGTGTTGACTATAGGGAAATTGGTTATATTAAAATAATGAATAATTATCACATACCTCAATTGATGATTTATTTGATCAACTTCATAGAGCCCAATATTTTTTTTTATGATTTACCTTCGATCTAGTTATCAACAGTTTCTTGTGAGGAATGAAGATATTCAAAAGACAACATTTCAAAACTAGTATGGGCATTAAAATTTTACTATAATCCCTTTTGGAATGACTTATGAACCCTATATTTTAATGGATCTAATTAATTGATTTTTCAAGGAATATCTTGATGAATTTTTTTGTTGTATTTATTCATGACATATTGGTATAATCCAACATTTGTGAAGATCATGAGAATCACTTGTGAATTATTTTGAAGACTTTGAGAAGAAATGAGTTATATGGGAAGTTTAAATAGTGTGAATTCTATCTTCAAACAGTTTCTTTCATTGGTCATATTATCTATAAGGATGGAATCTGAGTTAAAATTGTAATAAAAAAGGAAGTTCAAGAATGACCTACTCCAACCAACATAACTGAGGAACATAGTTTTATTGGATTATTAGGTTATTATTGGTGATTCATTCAGAAATATTCCTGATTATCTAACCAATTAAACAAGCTTACTCATAAATGGGTTAATTTCATGTGGACAAAAGAATGTGGAGAGTGTTTTGAATATTTGAAGAAGAGGTTTGTGAATTCAGCAATCTTGACTCGACCATCAAGAAATGGTGGATTTTTGATTTATAGAGATGCATAAAAGAAAGGACTAGGATGTGTCCTTATGTAGAATGATATATTTATTGCTGATGTATCATGTTAGTTTAAAATTCATGAACAAAACTACCCAAATCACGATCTTTAGTTAGAATATATAATCATTTCATTAAATATATGATGGAATTATCTCTATGGGGAAAGATGTTAGATATATACTAATCACAAGTGCCTTTAATACATTTTCTCAAAGATAGAACACAACATGAGGAAAATGCGATGACTTGAGCTACTCATCGATTATGATGGTTCCATATACTACAATCTAGGGAAGGAAAATAAGGTGGCATATGTGTTGAGAAGGAAGGATCATAGATTTACAAATGAAATGATGATTGATAAGGATTCTATATACATGGATCTTGTGAGGTTGGATATCGGAATTATCAAAGAAGGTGAAACATCATTATTTTTTCAATTGGATTCCTAACCATCTTTACTAGAAATAATTAAAAGTTCTCAATTTGATGATGAGAATATTCAAAAAAAAATTAATGCTTTGAATGATGGGATGTTTCCATGTTTTCTGTTTGAGGATGGAATTCTGAAATTTGGTTGAAGGCTATGTGTTCCCTCTATACTCGAACTAAAAAGGGAGTTATTGTATGATGGCCATACTCTGCATTTCTCTATACACCCTGGTTGCACTGTGATGTCTAAATATTTGAAATAACATTTCTTGTGGGATAACATGAAGCATGAAATTGCTGATTATGTATCAACATTTTTAGTCTTTCGATAGGTGAAGTTGAAATACAACATCCTAGAGTTGTTATGTATCCTATACCAAATCCTATATCGAAAAGGGATGAAATTACTTTGTATTTTGTCGCTAGATTACCAAGAACTCCAATAAAGAATGATTATATATGGGTAATTTTTGATTGACATATAAAATCTTCCCATTTCCTCACTATAAGGTAGAATTTTCCACTCACAAGTAGAAAATTGGCCTATTTCCATAGACATATATCGATGGTTCTAAAACCATGGCTATATGTAGGCTATAGCCACAGTTTTCAAAAACATGGATATACGACATTTTTACATGGTCTATAGCCATGGTTTTTCTAGAACTATGGTTATATCCCACATTTACAGCCATGGAGTTCAAAATTGTGGCTATAGTTCTCCCACCCCTGCATGGGAGAAAAATGTTCTTGTGGAAAATAGTATGGGAAGCTTTATTTCCACAATTTTCATTCTACCACCATGGTTTTTAATAATATATATAATGTATTATATATACATACCTGAAGCTCGACATGGAGTAGTGGTTATGAAGCAGAATACTATGGGTGAGCTAGATAGATTTAATCTGGCAGTTGACGTATCATTTTGGGTCTATTGCCATGATTTTCTAGGGTTGTTTCCATGGTTAACAAATTACATTTATTTGGGTACTTACAATATCAATTATGTTAATATTTCATTAATAAGATAATTACTGCATCATCATTGTGTCATAAATAAATTAAATTATTTAATTTCTAAAAAATATAATTAAATACCCTTATGTAGGAGATATTTTTTTCTTTATAATTAATATTTATAGTATAATATATCTTATGTATAACCCTATATTAAAAATGTTCTAGCTATTAAACTTTGATTTTAACTATTTTAACTAGTTTAACACTTCTTTAAATAAAATAAAAATAAATGTCCAAATCTAATCCATGTGGACCTAAAGGGTCGTAGTTTATTCCTAAGGTTGTTTCCGGTCGAATTACATTTATCAAATAGAATGAGGACACGTTTTAGGGTAATAATAATATAATTTTTACCCTTAATTACCCTATTTACTTTTAACCGTGGTAAATAAAAGTAAAAAGTTACTATTCACCAAAAATTATTTTTATCTTATTGAACCACAGTTTACTTAATGATATTAACATTTTCTCTAGGATTTTTGAAATTACACTCAAAGAAGAAATAAAATTATGTTTTATGTAAATTTGAAAATTCTCCAAGGAGGTGGGTAAAAGACGGTAAAAAGTTCAATAAAATTTATATATATCTAAAATTATTATAAAATGACTCCAATGAATTACATTTAACTTATATAGGTATTATGTATCTATTTTTACCTAAAATAAATTTAAATAAAATAAATAATTATTTCAATAAAATTTAGTTTTAAACTATAACTCACTGTTTTTCACTATTCATCAAAAATTGAATGTTTTTAGAAAAACACCAAAAATTCAACCGAAGATAATTTCGATAATCTGAATCCAAAAATGAAGTCCATAATGAAAGAGAAAATTTATAAAATTTAAAAAAGTGGGTATTAATATTCATAACGACTAGTTTATATAATATTTTAACAACATATTGTTGTTTAGTGAAACCTGGTATTGCGTACTACACACGCTATCGAGGAAGGTCGCGATTTCATGTAATGAAAGCCAAGTTAGTGCTGCATGTTGTTCAAGATCCCTTTGGTGTTGCGTATAACATAATCAAAACTTATTTCATTTATACATTAAACAAAATCTATACTTAATGTTGCGCAGAATAATTTCTACAAAACGAACTTGAAATTGTGTGTAACACGAGCCAAGAATAGTGTTGCATATATTGCAAGCTAATACAGTGTTGCATATAGTACTTGCTAATCTTGTTTTAGTGTACAATAGAATACATCAATGAAATTCAAAAGAATACATCTCATAAAATCTCAGGGTATTACATTCTACCCCCCTTAAAATGAATTTCTCCCTCGAAATTTGTTGGGGTTATAAATCGTTTACTACTTGAAATTTTCATTCATAGAAACCCACATCATTAAAAGGAATACTAAAACGTATTTTTAAAAAGGTATGTATGAAACATAACGGCTACCCAAATTAACGCATCACTGTGTTTCCACATAGGAGAACATCGGTTAAAATATGGATATGGAAGAGAAATATAACCATAAAGTTATGATATAGATTGGTAGAGAACATGGCTATGAAGAAGACGACAGTCACAAATCCATAAATTTGTGATGATATAAGGTGCCATCTAGGACAACATTTTTGGTTTTCAAAATCACTTCCTTAAAGATGAAAAAAATTGGAATTAGAATAAATACTTAATTGTTTTTGGTACAATCTCACCATTGGTCATTCCATGAACAATTTCCACTTCATCTCTAAAATAAATGAAGTTGAATTTTTCATTCGTGAAGTATCAGTAGATCATGCGATAGAATGATAGGTCATTGCATCTATCTCAACCAAAAGGTTAGAAAAAGTTATTAAATATACATAAGTCCATCTATGGTGAGGTTAATTGTATATGATTCCTAAAATGGACTTAGACTCCAACTATCATACCACTTAATAAAATAAAACTGATTTCTACTAACCAGGGACTTCCTGTAGGCCATGGTAGGCGATAAAGCCAACTCTCACTTTGGTTGTGGGTTCGATTCTCACATCCTTGTTCAACGTGACGGGTTGTCACCCATCTTAGGAGTTGTACTTTTTCTAATACTATATTATTACAACATTCCAAAAATAATATCAAAAAATTCTAGCCTTAAACAATACTATCGGATGTACAACATAATGCATTCCAACCTTTTGGCTTATCGGAAATATTTCTGTCCAATCTCATAGTATAAAGAAAACAATTACTAGAAAGGTCATCTACCAAGCATGTAAATACCATCATTTATCCCACATATATCATAAGATATATTGTGTTGGTCACTTTCCAAACATTTGAATTTCTTAATCATGTATTCTCTTGAAACATGAGTTACCATAGAACCTTAGTGAAGACATGAATGTGGTCAAAAGTTAACTCTATCCACATACCGAAATCCCAAAAATACTATATACTCAAACCATGATATCACTTTGTCCTAATATCAATCATGAACTCCTTAAAAATATCCATCATATTTTTTCTCCTTATCCCTTCACTATGCGCATATCATCTTCTTTCCAAAAATATCTAAAAACCCGTTCATGGTTACCGGTACCATTCAACATATAATTTCAAATACTCAAGGAAAAACAATTGTGTAACAATCCCTAGATGCTTCTTTATTCCATAGTACCATTAAATTCACTATACAACATTACTATTGATAAGCATAAAATTATTCAACTACATTTATAAACCAATGAATGAGCTTCATAATTTTATTCCTCAACACTTCTTTCATATCATATATCATTTGTAGTCTCCTCATCATCGTCAACATAAATACTACCCATACGACCACGATGATTCTCTTCATGAGACTTTCCCTTAGGGAATTGGTTTTCATAATGCTCTTACATTCCACATTTAAAACACTTAACTATTGTTGATGTCTTAGCTGTAGAGATCCAAAGCTTGACGTACATGGATATTACATTACTTTTGTGGAATACTTAATACATAAGAAAAACAGACACACAAGGACCGTAATAGTTTAGTGTCTTTGGAAACTTGGAATAAAATCTTCTAATCGTGGTGAAAGATGTTCAACATATCCCAATAAATATTGTAACACCCCAAGATTTCATAGTGTGTTATTTCTTCAAAATAATTTAATAACTTGCACTACACGCAACACCGAGTTCAAGCGCACCATGACTTACCAAACAAGCCGTTCAAAAAAGGTTATGAATAGTATTAACTAAATTTTAAACTTTATATAATCCTTATAATTTTAGAATCCATATTATGAGTTTCTTAGACATAATGTAAGAACAAATTCATCTTCAGTATTGTAGTTTTACCAACTTTTAATAGTAAACCCTTTTTAAATAAAATATTTTAAACTTTTTGACTACATGGGGACATCAAAAAATTTAAAATAAAACATCCCAAGCTTCCACGGTACGCTTTCCTTTGAATAAAACAGTAGCGTGTGTTGTACGCAACTTCGAGTTTTAACACACACCACAACCGATCAAACTAGCCGTTATGAATAGTAATACTTAATTTTTTTGAAATTATATATATTTTATATTTCAAAATGGACTTCATTTTTGGATTCGGAATATCAAATTTATCCTAAGGTGAAATTTTGGTACTTTTCGGATAACTTTCATATTTTGATGAATAGTAAAAATTACTAAATTTTAATTAAAAACAACTTTTTTAATCAAAATAATTAATAGTGATAAATTATGAATTTGAGTGGTTTTAAAGTATATTTAGAATATATTTTTACCATTTAATATAATTTTGGTCATTGGACATAATTTTACAATTAAACCGAACATAAACAAGTGTCAATCTTTTGATAGTTATTATCTCTTAAAAACACGCTTTTTGTTTTGACAGCGGGAATTTATTTTAAATTAATTTCTGCCACTTCTGTGTTTTGAATTTAGAAAAATGGATTCCATATTTGGAATCAGGATGTTCAAATTGTGTAAATAGGTAACTTTTATTTTTAGACATTTTGAATAATTACTGCGGTAAATATTTTATTTACCATGGTTAAGGGTAAATCCAGTAAATAAGGGTTAAAAAATAATATTATAATAATACTAAATTACCCTAAAACGTGTCTTAACCCTATTGGTTGATACATGGTCTACCATGGGCATCTTTGGGTCAATTTTGGGACCCCATTGATCCACTTGTAAGTGATAATGACACTTTATATTAATAAAGTTAAAATAAAAATAAAAATGGCATAAGCTTACATCTTTTAGAAGAACAATTTTTACATAGGGTTATACATGTTGGATTTTCGATTATAAATATTCATTAGAAAGATAAAAAGATTTCCTACATAATGATATTTTATTTATAATTTTTAGACAGCAAATAATTTAAATTATTAATGACACAATAATGATGCAATGTTTACCTCATTAATAAATCATTTAAATAAATAAGATTATAATGATTAAAATATTATCTAAAACCTGTCCAATTCTTATTGGTTGATGTTATTTAGAATATGAGTCATCTTATCTTCGACCTCAATGATTTTTGGACCATTATAAACCGAATATAATTATATTATAAAGTAATACTTTCACTCTTTCCTAAAGAGCCCCTCCTCTCCCTTATAAAAGGAGACCACTTCTACTCATTCCTCACACCTCTCAAGCCACTTGGCTCGTCCAAACTCTGCCCAACTAAGCTCCCCACATCCCTCTCCTCCTCCTTGAAGCTTCCCCTTAGGCAGAAATCATTTCAAGAAGTCCTTTGGTTCCAACCAAAGTGAGTTACCTAAATTAAAGGTAACAATTTCTCTTAAAGTATTTTCATTTATTTTGCTTCTCCAACCCCCAAAATCTTTTTATTTCCCTTCTTTTGTAACAACAACAGTATCCTCAATATACTAGGATGTTGTTATAAGAAGTATTAAAAATACACATTCACACAACTCCATCTAATGGATGATGAACATAATGTTTCTGTGGATGGAAAACTAACGCCTCACGAAACGATGATTGTTCAAATACATCTTACCGCCTCTCATGGTGGCCATTAGGATGGCACTGTAATTAAATATGATATTAATGACATGTATTTTATATATAAGCTTCTGTAATTCCATTTTATTTCATACCATTATTCGTTTCATGTTGTATATACATACGATAATTTCATTTGAGGAAGTGCGGACTACCGCCCCCTTAAAATGATATGACTCGTTCATACCACACATGGAACGTATAAAGGATGGTGTAAATGAACTTAAGTAACATATATAAAATATTATATTATACTGGAATAGTAATATACCTATGTATAATTTGGATTCGATTCTTTTAAAATAAAAATTAAATGGAAGTAGCGTTCGTGCGTACGTACGGACTACCGTCTCCACGAACGCGATGAGATTCATTCTCCATCGTATCCATTCAAGTATAATTATCATTTGATGATTTAAAAATGATGTTTAAGAACTTGATACCATTCTGGATATGAATAATATACATCCCATTAATAACGAATATGTCTCACATAACAAAGAATATAAAGTAAAATGAACCCGTTAACACCCGAAATGACGATAATTCTAAAATATTATTAACAAATCAATGATAAAAGATCATATATGATATCATATTAAAGTAAATGATTCTTTTATTATTCAATAACAATTATTTCACCATTATACAGGAGGTAAACCTACCATCGACCAAGGAAAAAGTACAATGTAAGGGTTTTCTTATCTCACTTTTAATTCCGTGAGAATTCCATTGATCACCACTTAATTATTGCATGTGGTGTATGTGTACTGCCCATGATCGTATTCATTGTGTAATATACATTAATTTATGGGTATCATCATGGTATGATACTTCTTTCATGGGTGTATGTTTCGTAAGTTACCTAATCGATAAGGGAATTTGAGATTTCAATTTCCACTCATTTGGCTTTACACATATTTCATTGATTATATTACCCCAAGATTATGTGTGGAATCACTATTAATTTTATTATGTCATAATTTCCACTCCCCTTCCTGTGGATAGAAGTTTGGTACACATAATCAATCTATTGGTAATTCTCAAGTCATTGATATGAATTTGATAAGAGTAATTTTAACTCATTCTCCATTTGTTGAGTTAAACATCCAATTCATTGGTATTGTTTTTACAAGAATATGTGTGAATGTCCTTTGATTGTTTTACACTGAATATCCAATCATATTTAGTGTATTTATATTTTTCACACATAATTATTTCATTCATTTATCCTTAACCTAAGGATACAACCTTTTTGAGAAATTTCATCTCAATTTACATTCCATTGAGACTTCTTTGATGATATACACCAAATCACTTTTATGTGGTGTATATAATGTACTTTGACATAGTATATCATGAATTCCTTTATTCTCATGATATTACAATGTTTTTATTACCTCAATTATTTGTATTCAAGTGTCTCTCTTTTGGTTAGAAACTCTAACCAAAATACCATTTTAAAATGTTTTAAAGAATTATTCTTCTAAATCATGCTCATTAATGTCCATATTTTAAAAATGGTTTTAAGGATTTATTTATATGGACATTAAAGTTTTAAAATTAAAACTCCTTTTAAAAGTTTCAAAGTGGTATGGGACACTTTGATTCAAAAATATACTTTTAAACGGCTTCTTGACAAATAGTGTGACTTTTAAATGTTTTCAAGAAAAGGGGGATATTCCTCTCAAATAGTTTTGATGATTATTTTCATCTATGTCAACATCCTTAATTATTATTGATTGAGGTTAATGTGATACAATACAATCTTCCATATTGTATCGAATGAATTATGTTTGACTGTGGATGTGCTATTTTTATACCATTCATGGTTTGTGGTGAAAGTATTGACATTTCGTATGCTAGTTTAATACGAATGTTTAAGTTATGTTTAAACCTTTTCATATGGGAATGCATTGGACTTAATAAGTGACGGGTGGAGCCCGCTATAGCTCCTCGATGCATCGGTAGGTCTCATGAGACAAACTAGTGTCTTGGCACAAGGCCTTGGCAAAATCTTATTTGTAGTCTTGGCACGAGGCCTTGGCTATGTGGTTATGATAGTCTGGCATTATGCATTCCATCATTATGAAAGTGGTTATTGATATTGAATGTGATCATTCGACTAGTAGAATATCCATGTGAGTAAGTAAATGGCATTATTTCATTTTACCTTTGCCATTTTATGCTGAAGTTCAAGTTTAAAAGGCTTTTGTTTTAGTTATAAATTGCCTTAAGTGTTTATGCTTATTTATGAAAGCTTCTGCTATAATGTTATCCTTACTGAGCATCCGAGCTCACCCCTTTCAATGTTTTATTTTTTTCAGGATTATGAAGAAGTAATTTATGAATGACCTGCAGGGATAGTATGAGGGGATATAAAGACAAGATGTTTTTTTTATGATATAATGTAAAAATTTATGGATGTATCTAGTTATTCCAAGGCTACTAAACTAATCGGTCTTTCGAGACTTGATCTTTCTCATGATCATTCCAATGTTATGTAATTAATGCACCGACTCTGGGTAGCTGGGGTCGGGGCGTTACAGTTGGTATCAGAGGATGTTTAGTACAAACCTTGGTAGCTAGATTTAGATAAACTCTGATTAGAGCACGTAGACCTAAGATGAACTTTGAGGATTAGTATAAAAGAACTTCCTAGAATTTTGGTATTGTAGAGATTTTGTGAGTTTTCCGAGCAATACATCCCTGTCTGGATACGAGCAGGTAGAGGCGGCTCTGGCACAGATGTACCTAGGGGTAAAACCCGAAAACACCGCTTTGAGCTAGACTCGAACGGGAACTGGTGCACGACAACGGGCCTTGCTGCACTCTTGGTTACGACACTCCCGGGGGATATGCTTAGGATAATTTACATTTTCTTTACAAACCGATTTAAGTAATATATACATAAGATGAGAGTAAATGACCTTGGTTAATCCTAATATGTTTCAAATTGAGAATATGGTGACATTTTAATCTCTAAATGATTTTACGACTACTATTACTCACACAATGCTTTCTGGTTTTAGTCAATGGCTGGATTCCAAGGAAGTCATAGTGACTTTGAGAATGATGTACAAGTTGGGAACAGTGGTGGCAATGAGCAACAAAATGGAATGTTGATAGGCGTAAAAGATATCGTCTTTATGCCAAATCAGTTTTCCAAAAATATGATCAACAACATATATATTAACCAACTCCCAGACTCAACAAGGAAGAGAAAGGTGATAAATGATAAGATCTCCAGCAATGGAGACCATGGAGAAAAGAAACCTCAATTTTCATCATGCAGGAATTGTGGAAAGAGACACCCAGGAAAGTGTCTCAATGGGACAACGAAATGTTTTACGTGCGGGAAGGAAGGACATAAAGTGAAGAATTGCCGAAGAAAAATGAAGAGTACTATGGAAGAAGATAAAAACGGTCCCAAGAGTCCATTTACAGTCATTTGCCGTAAATGTAGGGGACCTGGCCATTACCCGAGTGAATGTCCTATTCTATAGGATATTTTCTTGGTCAAAGAAGAAGCTATGTGGAAATAAATGGTTGGAGAAAAATTATCACTACTTGTTGATGGGTTTACATTGGAATAATTTTCTCTTGTATTTGTAACCCCGCAGTTTGCCATGTGAGAATGATATTTGAGGAAGAATTGTCTCTTCTCTTGTGGATATAGGTATAAATAACCATTTGGTTTTATATGATCATTGGGGTTTGAGAAAATGATAAGTTATTATAATTTGGGATGAAAATGCAAAGTATGATATAACATTTGTGGTTAAATTATGTTATTTTTAGGAATTTATCTCATTTTGGTAATATTATAAAATATAGTTTTGAAAAAGGACAACACGTAGACCGTGTGACAACCCGTCGCGTCGGACAAAGCTGTGGGAATTTAACCCACAACCAAAGTGCAATTGGGATTTATCGCCTACCACTGGACTACGTGAAGTCCCTGGTTAGTATGACTATTTTTTTGTTAAATGATTTTATTGATAAATAATAAGATGATTTGGGTTCTTATGTCTTATCAAATGAATACCCTTGGTATAGGAAAATGATTTGGTGATTAAGTGATAAATGTTATTTTGGAAGATGTTCATTTTGTTAGGAACACTATATGCCCAAGGAAAATAGAATACAATGAGGTTTCATTTGTAGAGTAATGGTAGATTTTTATCTACATTTTTATTGTTGATTTATAGTGATTTGGGTTATTTATGGAAATGATTAACCTATAACAGAGAATATGTGATGATGTTGATTACATTTAAGTATGTGACTTTAAGAGTATTTGATGTAATTTGGAGATACAATGTAACATGGGAGACTACATAATCAAATTCTTCTATGTTTTGGGTTTCAATATTAGTTTGGATTATATTAAAGGATTTTAAGGACAATTGGTTATTGAATGGTATCTATTTAACTTTGGGGTATTGTTGGTTTAATTTTAGAAATTAAGATTAGTGCATATTTATCTCAATGAATATCCTTTTGGGGGATCATTAGATCATTCACTAACCATTTTGGTTTTGATTAATCTTCAAAGACAATGTAAATATATGGTTTATCCTGCATGGATCATGTGATTCTATAGAAGTTTATTCTAGCTCTCCCAGTGTGACCAAGTCTTCTTGAATACTCATCGTTTAAAAAAAAATTGAGTTAGTGGTGGAAATTTATTAAAGAATGAAAATCTACTTAAAATTTAAGTATATCTCATAATGTTCTTAGTCAATATCATAAATGAATTCCTCTTCCTTATGTAATGTAACTTTAAAAAAAATGTTGTCCTAGATGGTACCTTAAATCATCACTAATTTATGGCTTTGGGATTGTTGGCCTATTCATAGCCATGTTCTCTACCACTCTCCATCAGATAATTGATGGTTAGATTTCTCCTCCATATCCATATTTTCCTACATGGAACCCTAGTATGTGTTAATTTCGGTAATCTTCATACTTTCCACTCTTTATTTTAAATAGAGGCCTCATTAATTCATTTTTCGATGTGGGATTTCAACTAAGATATTTTGAAACGTCAAAAATGTGTTATCCTAATACCCTATGTTTTGTTGAACCGATGGTATTTCAAATCATCATAGATTGATGATTATAAGGACCTCAATTTTACACTTGTTTGTGATTGATGACCTCAATCACCACCTATAAATATTTACGTTTTTCCTCCAATTATATGTCTCTAGTTGCCACCAATGTTCTCCTAATCGAGATCATAATTTGGTGGTGACCCTTTCATTTCTCTTTTCCTCATATTAAGACTAAATTTTAGTAAACCAATTTCCGATGTGGGTTTTCCCACAAATATATTTTCTATTTTCAACCTTTTATTTTCGAAGAACAATTTCAAATTGCGAGGACGCAATTTATTGAAGGAGGGGAGAATGTAACACCCCAAGATTTCATAGTGTGTTATTTCTTCAAAATAATTCAATAACTTGCACTACACGCAACACCGAGTTCAAGCGCACCATGACTTACCAAACAAGCCGTTCAAAAAAGGTTATGAATAGTATTAACTAAATTTTAAACTTTATATAATCCTTATAATTTTAGAATCCATATTATGAGTTTCTTAGACATAATGTAAGAACAAATTCATCTTCAGTATTGTAGTTTTACCAACTTTTAATAGTAAACCCTTTTTAAATAAAATATTTTAAACTTTTTGACTACATGGGGACATCAAAAAATTTAAAATAAAACATCCCAAGCTTCCACGGTACGCTTTCCTTTGAATAAAACAGTAGCGTGTGTTGTACGCAACTTCGAGTTTTAACACACACCACAACCGATCAAACTAGCCGTTATGAATAGTAATACTTAATTTTTTTGAAATTATATATATTTTATATTTCAAAATGGACTTCATTTTTGGATTCGGAATATCAAATTTATCCTAAGGTGAAATTTTGGTACTTTTCGGATAACTTTCATATTTTGATGAATAGTAAAAATTACTAAATTTTAATTAAAAACAACTTTTTTAATCAAAATAATTAATAGTGATAAATTATGAATTTGAGTGGTTTTAAAGTATATTTAGAATATATTTTTACCATTTAATATAATTTTGGTCATTGGACATAATTTTACAATTAAACCGAACATAAACAAGTGTCAATCTTTTGATAGTTATTATCTCTTAAAAACACGCTTTTTGTTTTGACAGCGGGAATTTATTTTAAATTAATTTCTGCCACTTCTGTGTTTTGAATTTAGAAAAATGGATTCCATATTTGGAATCAGGATGTTCAAATTGTGTAAATAGGTAACTTTTATTTTTAGACATTTTGAATAATTACTGCGGTAAATATTTTATTTACCATGGTTAAGGGTAAATCCGGTAAATAAGGGTTAAAAAATAATATTATAATAATACTAAATTACCCTAAAACGTGTCTTAACCCTATTGGTTGATACATGGTCGACCATGGGCATCTTTGGGTCAATTTTGGGACCCCATTGATCCACTTGTAAGTGATAATGACACTTTATATTAATAAAGTTAAAATAAAAATAAAAATGGCATAAGCTTACATCTTTTAGAAGAACAATTTTTACATAGGGTTATACATGTTGGATTTTCTATTATAAATATTCATTAGAAAGATAAAAAGATTTCCTACATAATGATATTTTATTTATAATTTTTAGACAGCAAATAATTTAAATTATTAATGACACAATAATGATGCAATGTTTACCTCATTAATAAATCATTTAAATAAATAAGATTATAATGATTAAAATATTATCTAAAACCTGTCCAATTCTTATTGGTTGATGTTATTTAGAATATGAGTCATCTTAACGTCGACCTCAATGATTTTTGGACCATTATAAACCGAATATAATTATATTATAAAGTAATACTTTCACTCTTTCCTAAAGAGCCCCTCCTCTCCCTTATAAAAGGAGACCACTTCTACTCATTCCTCACACCTCTCAAGCCACTTGGCTCGTCCAAACTCTGCCCAACTAAGCTCCCCACATCCCTCTCCTCCTCCTTTAAGCTTCCCCTTAGGCAGAAATCATTTCAAGAAGTCCTTTGGTTCCAACCAAAGTGAGTTACCTAAATTAAAGGTAACAATTTCTCTTAAAGTATTTTCATTTATTTTGCTTCTCCAACCCCCAAAATCTTTTTATTTCCCTTATTTTGTAACAACAACAGTATCCTCAATATACTAGGATGTTGTTATAAGAAGGATTAAAAATACACATTCACACAACTCCATCTAATGGATGATGAACATAATGTTTCTGTGGATGGCAAACTAACGCCTCACGAAACGATGATTGTTCAAATACATCTTACCGCCTCTCATGGTGGCCATTAGGATGGAACTGTAATTAAATATGATATTAATGATATGTATTTTATATATAAGCTTCTGTAATTCCATTTTATTTCATACCATTATTCGTTTCATGTTGTATATACATACGATAATTTCATTTGAGGAAGTGCGGACTACCGCCCCCTTAAAATGATATGACTCGTTCATACCACACATGGAACGTATAAAGGATGGTGTAAATGAACTTAAGTAACATATATAAAATATTATATTATACTAGAATAGTAATATACCTATGTATAATTTGGATTCGATTCTTTTAAAATAAAAATTAAATGGAAGTAGCGTTCGTGCGTACGTACGGACTACCGTCTCCACGAACGCGATGAGATTCATTCTCCATCGTATCCATTCAAGTATAATTATCATTTGATGATTTAAAAATGATGTTTAAGAACTTGATACCATTCTGGATATGAATAATATACATCCCATTAATAACGAATATGTCTCACATAACAAAGAATATAAAGTAAAATGAACCCGTTAACACCCGAAATGACGATAATTCTAAAATATTATTAACAAATCAATGATAAAAGATCATATATGATATCATATTAAAGTAAATGATTCTTTTATTATTCAATAACAATTATTTCACCATTATAAAGGAGGTAAACCTACCATCGACCAAGGAAAAAGTACAATGTAAGGGTTTTCTTATCTCACTTTTAATTCCGTGAGAATTCCATTGATCACCACTTAATTATTGCATGTGGTGTATGTGTACTGCCCATGATCGTATTCATTGTGTAATATACTTTAATTTATGGGTATCATCATGGTATGATACTTCTTTCATGGGTGTATGTTTCGTAAGTTACCTAATCGATAAGGGAATTTGAGATTTCAATTTCCACTCATTTGGCTTTACACATATTTCATTGATTATATTACCCCAAGATTATGTGTGGAATCACTATTCATTTGATTATGTCATAATTTCCACTCCCCTTCCTGTGGATAGAAGTTTGGTACACATAATCAATCTATTGGTAATTCTCAAGTCATTGATATGAATTTGATAAGAGTAATTTTAACTCATTCTCCATTTGTTGAGTTAAACATCCAATTCGTTGGTATTGTTTTTACAAGAATATGTGTGAACGTCCTTTGATTGTTTTACACTGAATATCCAATCATATTTAGTGTATTTATATTTTTCACACATAATTATTTCATTCATTTATCCTTAACCTAAGGATACAACCTTTTTGAGAAATTTCATCTCAATTTACATTCCATTGAGACTTCTTTGATGATATACACCAAATCACTTTTATGTGGTGTATATAATGTACTTTGACATAGTATATCATGAATTCCTTTATTCTCATGATATTACAATGTTTTTATTACCTCAATTATTTGTATTCAAGTGTCTCTCTTTTGGTTAGAAACTCTAACCAAAATACCATTTTAAAATGTTTTAAAGAATTATTCTTCTAAATCATGCTCATTAATGTCCATATTTTAAAAATGGTTTTAAGGATTTATTTATATGGACATTAAAGTTTTAAAATTAAAACTCCTTTTAAAAGTTTCAAAGTGGTATGGGACACTTTGATTCAAAAATATACTTTTAAACGGCTTCTTGACAAATAGTGTGACTTTTAAATGTTTTCAAGAAAAGGGGGATATTCCTCTCAAATAGTTTTGATGATTATTTTCATCTATGTCAACATCCTTCATTATTATTGATTGAGGTTAATGTGATACAATACAATCTTCCATATTGTATCGAATGAATTATGTTTGACTGTGGATGTGCTATTTTTATACCATTCATGGTTTGTGGTGAAAGTATTGACATTTCGTATGCTAGTTTAATACGAATGTTTAAGTTATGTTTAAACCTTTTCATATGGGAATGCATTGGACTTAATAAGTGACGGGTGGAGCCCGCTATAGCTCCTCGATGCATCGGTAGGTCTCATGAGACAAACTAGTGTCTTGGCACAAGGCCTTGGAAAAATCTTATTTGTAGTCTTGGCACGAGGCCTTGGCTATGTGGTTATGATAGTCTGGCATTATGCATTCCATCATTATGAAAGTGGTTATTGATATTGAATGTGATCATTCGACTAGTAGAATATCCATGTGAGTAAGTAAATGGCATTATTTCATTTTACCTTTGCCATTTTATGCTGAAGTTCAAGTTTAAAAGGCTTTTGTTTTAGTTATAAATTGCCTTAAGTGTTTATGCTTATTTATGAAAGCTTCTGCTATAATGTTATCCTTACTGAGCATCCGAGCTCACCCCTTTCAATGTTTTGTTTTTTTCAGGATTATGAAGAAGTAATTTATGAATGACCTGCAGGGATAGTATGAGGGGATATAAAGACAAGATGTTTTTTTTATGATATAATGTAAAACTTTATGGATGTATCTAGTTATTCCAAGGCTACTAAACTAATCGGTCTTTCGAGACTTGATCTTTCTCATGATCATTCCAATGTTATGTAATTAATGCACCGACTCTGGGTAGCTGGGGTCGGGGCGTTACAAATATCTTCCATTTTTTTACCTAAAACCTTTCCTTATATCCTGGGGAAAACAAAACATCAAAGGGGTGAGCTCAAATGCCCAGTAAGGGTAAACATAGAGAACATAAAACAATCCATAAAAATTTGAATGCAAAAACCTGAAAATAAAATCTAAACATCAAAATATTGTGCAAAGACATGAATCTTGGAAGTACATAAGGCATATATCATAAGGGAACATAAATCATGATAAAATAGCATGGGAATAAAACATGTAATTGTGGCATCCATTAAGCACATGTAATTATTTCCATAGTAGCCAAGGCATTGCTGCCAAGACCATCTTAGGGGACAAAGTCCCTTTCTGAATCGAGTTCACTCCTTGTTCCAGTCCTGTAATACAGATCCGGATTAACTTACCGTTCCAGCCATGTCTATCTCATGAGATATAAAATCTTTACCCTATTCATTGGAGGGAGATATAGGTCCCACCCATATCATAGTGAAATCATTCTTACTTGTGCCACAAAATAAAAATACATCATTCATAATAACCCAATAAATAAAATGGGTTTCATAAACATAATCCCATCATTACATAATCCATATAAAAGAAATGGATATCATTTCTTAATAAAGAAAGTGAAACCATGTAAATCATAGAGGAATTATACTTGAAACATACACATATGAAATAATTTCATCTTAGATGAAAAATGGTTTTATAAAACACTTGAAATGAATTCTTGAGGAAAATATCCTTTCTTCTTCAAAATCATTTTCTTTTGACAAAATGTCATGAAATTTTAAAAGAAAAGGATTTTTTTGAAAATAGTCATGAAAATTTTTGGAGTAAGTTCATGAAAATAAGGCTTTATAAAACTTTAAAAATCCTTTCATGCCGTATACGTTAAAAAAACATTCTTCTCATACTTTTGTCGGAAAAGTCAAAAAGTACCTCGTACGGAAAACAACAAAAGATTCATTTCATATCATTTACTAAAAACTCAACGAAGGGTAAAATTGGATTTAAAAAATTGTAGGTGGATGGAAATAATATTACAAAATTAGGAAACATGGATGTGGATAATAAAATAGACCCCAGAAAGTACCAAAGTATAAACAATCTCGGAAAAAAATGAGATTGTGATATTTTACGTTATCTTAGGTACGATTTGATTCGTAACTGTCAGAACCTCCTGTATAATGATTTAAATAATGTCATTGACTTATTCCAGAATCATACTCATTGTTATGATATCATATATGGTTCACTTATGACTTTATATTCCCCGTTCTTTTGTAAATTCTATGTTAAAGAGCATTTTGGGTAAAATCATTTCATTTATCGTCCGTGTTTTAACTTGTAATTATTAATATGATTACTTAGATCATGATTACTTAATTCCTGAATATAAAACATGATTTATTTATAAAATATATTCATAATATACATATATATAATAGATCAGTAAATGGAAATAAATACACCGTTCATGGAGACGGTAGGCCGTACGTACGCATGAACGTTGTTTTCGTTTCCTTATTGATACACATAAATCCAGTATAATTATTATGTCATATATTTCATGATTACTTATTATATACACTTTATAATAATTCATGAATTGTTAACGTGGAGAATGAATCTCATCGCATCGTGTAGACGGTAGTCCGTACGTACGCACGAGCGATGATATCATTCTCATGATCGTGCAATTGTATTGGAGTGTATGTATACTATTTTAGAATCAATATCACTTTAGAATAATCATATATAGTTATTATTTACACCATTATACCCATCCAAGTAAGGTGGTGGTGGAAAATTGATTACACCACGGCGTGGTGACGGTATTCCGTATGTACGCACGCGCGGTGATTTCGTTTTCCATAGGATGGACAGATGGTGAAATATGGTTTTTTAATACTTATAATAAAATATCATTATATGAGTGATACTGAAGTTATTACTTCCTAATGAAACAACCTAATAAGAAGAAGTAGAAGAAGAAATAAAGTTGAAATAATCGGTAACGGACATTACCTCTTCTTTGAAGTGCCTCTTTGAGTCCTCCTCTTAGGGAACTAAACATGGTCTTTGAAGAAGACCAGGACCTCTAGGATATTTCTAGGAAAGTGGAGAAGATAATTTGGCTGGGGTTTTCCTAGATTGAAGGCTCAAAGTGGTGTGATGAAGAGAGGTAGGAGGTTCCCTTTTATAAGGGAGGAGAGGGGCACCTTTGGAATAACTAAAAATATTATTTTATTATAAAGCCAAATTAGGTTTTAAATAGCTCCAAATTGATTTATTTCAAAGCTAAGGTGGGGATGGGTCGAAATACTCTAATCCAATATAATTTAAACAAGTTTAGGTTCCTATTTTAACCTTATCATTTACATTTAACATTAAGTTATATAATTTTACTTTTACCGTGTCTTTTTGTGTTCTTACACTATAAGGTTAATAAACTTACTACACCAATCCAAACGAACCCCATGTTTTTAATTATTAATATATATAACCTTATCTAAGTCATTTTTCCGAACCATATATTTTTAGTAATAAAATAAAAATTAATAATATAATATTTGTTTTAAAAACTATTTTATGTCAATTTTGACACTATTTAGTAATTGATTTTTGTGAAAATCATAACAGAATGATTAATTCAAAAAAAGATAAATAAATCAATAATAAAATGTCAATTTTGACACTATTTAGTAATTGATTATTGATCATAGTATGAGATTTATGATTTGTCATAATAATGATGTTTGGACTTCCAAATCCCATTTCATTTGGTTGCTCATAAAGAATATCATTCCATTGTCCATCATATCCTCCATTATCATGAATCATCTTGTTTCTAGCCATTTTCTAAAACCCAAAAAGAATAGTGCGAGAGGAAAAAATCATGCTAGGGAAAACAATATAATAAAGGGAGAGTACCTTCAATATCTAAAATCTTGGGTTACCATAATTCTAGTACTATAACCTATACTTATACTTAACCTTAGGGACATCCCTAGGCATACCTTAGAAATATCTCTAGGGATCTCACTAAAGTTCTCGCATCCTAGTTTCCAAAGGTTGACTAAACCTTTCCACTAATAACAACTGTAGAGACCCAAATCTTGACGTACATGGACATTACATTACTTTTTTGGAATACTTAATACATAAGAAAAACAGACACAGAAGGACAGTAATAGTTTAGAGTCTTTGGAAACTCGGAATAAAATCTTCTAATCACGGTGAAAGATCTTCAACATCTCCCAATAAAGATCATCCCTTTTTTTCTTACCTAAAACCATTCCTTATATCCTGGGGAAAAGAAAACATCAAAGGGGTGAGCTCAAATTCCCAGTAAGGTTAAACATAGAGAATATAAAACAATCCATAAACATTTGAATGCAATAACTTGAACATAAAATCTAAACATCAAAATCGTGAGCAAAGACATGAATCTTGGAAGTACATGAGGCATATACCATAAGGGAGAACATCAATCATGATAAAATAGCATGGGAATAGAACATGTAATTGTGGTATCCATTAAGCACATGTAATGATTTCCATAGTATCCAAGGCATTGCTGTCAAGACCATCTTAGTGGACAAAGTCCCTTTCTGAATCGAGTTCACTCCTCGTTCTAGTCCTGTAATACTGAACCAGATTAACTTACCATTCTAGCCATGTCTATCTCATGAGATATAAAATCTTTACCCAATGCATTGGAGGGAGATATAGGTCCCACCCATATCATAATGAAATCATTCTTACATGTGCCACAAAATAAACATACATCATTCATAATAACCCAATAAATAAAATGGGTTTCATAAACATCATCCCATCATTACATAATCCATATAAGAGAAATGGATATCATTTCATAATAAAGAAAGTGAAACCATGTAAATCATAGAGAAATTATACTTGAAACATACACATATGAAATAATCATCTTAGATGAAAAATGGTTTTGATAAAACACTTGAAATGAATTCTTGAGGAAAATATCCTTTCTTCTTCAAAATCATTTTCTTTTCAAAAAATGTCATGAAATTTTAAAAGAAACAGATTTTGTTGAAAATAGTCATGAAATATTTTGGAGGAATCTTCATGAAAATAAGTCTTTATAAAACCGTAAAAATCCTTTCATGATGTATATGTTAAAAAAACATTCTTCTCATACTTTTTTCAGAAAAATAAAAAAGTACCACGTACGAAAAACGACAAAAGATTCCTTTCATATCTTTTACTAAAAACTCACGTAAGGGTAAAATTGGATTTAAACAATTGTAGGTGGATGGAAAAAATATTACATAATGAGGATACATGGATGTGGATGATAAAATACACCCCAGCAAATACCAAAGCATAAACAATCTCGGATAAAAATGAGATTGTGATATTTTCCATTACCTTAGGTCTGATTTGCTTCGTAAGTGTCTGAACCTCCTGTATAATGATTTAAATAATGTCATTGACTTATTCCATAATCATACTCATTGTTATGATATCATATATTGTTCAATTATGACTTTATATTACCCGTTCTTTTGTAAATTCTATGTTAAAAAGCGTTTTGGGTAAAATCGTTTCATTTGTCGTCTGTGTTTTGACTTGTAATTATTGATATGATTACATAGATCATGATTACTTAATTCCAGAATATAAAACATGATTTATATATAATATATATTCAGAATATACATATATATAATAGATCAGTAAATGGAAAGAAATACACCATTCATGGAGACGGTAGGTCGTATGTACGCATGAACGCTGTTTTCATTTCCTTATTGAGTTGACTGGAATTAAGTAGATGACATACATATATATAAACATAAATCCAGAATCATTATTAAGTCATATATTTCATGATTACTTATTATATATACTTTATAATCATTCATGAGTGGTTAACGTGGAGAATGAATCTCATCGCGTCATGGAGACGGTAGTCCGTACGTATGCACGAGCGATGATATCGTTCTCATGATCGTGGAATTGTATTGGAGTGTATATATAATATTTAAGAATCAATATCACTTTACATTAATCATATATAGTTCTTATGTACACCATTATACCCATCCAAGTAAGGTGGTGGTGCAAAATAGATTACACCACGGCGTGGAGACGGTATTCCGTACGTACGCACGCGCAGTGATTTCGTTTTCCGTAGGATGGATAGATGGTGAAATAGGGTTGTTTCATACTTATAATAACATATATGTATATGAGTGATACCTATGTTATTACTTCATAATGAAAAAACCTACGAAGAAGAAGTGGAAGAAGAAATAAAGTTGAAAGAATCGGTAACACACATTACCTCTTCTTTGAAGCGCCTCTTTGAGTCCTCCTCTTAGGTAACTAAAATTGGTCTTTGAAGAAGACCAGGACCTATAGGATGTTTCTAGGGAAGTGGATAAGAGAATTTGACAGGGTTTGGCCGAGCTTGAAGGCTCAAAGTGGTGTGAGGAAGAGAGGGAGGAGGTGCCCTTTTATAAGGGAGGAGAGGGGCACCTTTGGAATAACTAAAAATATTATTTTATTATAGAGCCAAATTCGGTTTTAAATAGCTCCAAATTGATTTATTTAAAAGCTAAGGTGGTTAGGGGTCGCAATCCTCTCATCCAACATAATTTAGACAAGTTTAGGTTCCTATTTTAACCTTATCATTTAGTTTTAACATTAAGTTAGATAATTTTACTTTTACCGTGTCTTTTTGTGTTCTTACACTATGAGGTTAATAAACTTACTATAACAAGCCAAACGAACCCCAAGTGGTTTATTATTAATATATATAACCTTATCTAAGTCATTTGGCCGAAAAATTGATTTTTAGGAATAAAATAACAATTAATAATATAATATTGTTTTTAAAAACTATTTTATGTCAATTTTGACACTATTTAGTAATTGATTTTTGTGAAAATAATAACAGAATGATTAATTCAAAAAAAGTTATTTAAATCAATAATAACATGTCATATTAACCTATAAAATTATTGGAATTCATAAAAAGTCTCAAATTACATTTATTTTGGTATTTATAACATCAATTATGTCAATATTTCATTAATATGATAATTATTGCATCATAATTGTGTCATAAATAAATTATCTTATTTAAAGTCTAAAAATTACAAATAAAATATAATTATGTAGTAAATAATTTTATCTTTCTAATTAATATTTACAGTCTAATTTATCTTATGTATAACCCTATATTAAAAATGATTTAGTTATTAAACTTTGATTTTGACTATTTTAACCCTTTAAATAAATTGATAATAAATGTCCTAATCTAATCCAAGTGGGCCTAAATGGTCATATTTTATTCCTAAGTTTGTTTTTGGTCGAATTACACTTATCCAATAGAATTAGGACATGTGTTAGGGTAATAATAATATCATTTTTACCCTTAACTACCCTATTTACTTTTAACCGTGGTAAAAAAAGTAAAAAGTTACTATTCACAAAAAATTATTTTCAACTTATTGAACCAAATTTTAGTCCTTGATATTAACCGTGTCTCTCGGATTTTCGAAATTCTACTCACAGAAGTGGTAAAATTTAGTTTTATGAAAAATTCAGTTTTTTTAACTACCACTTAGTGGTTTCACTATTCATCAAAAAATGAATATTTCCAGAAAAATACCTAAAATTATGCCTAAGATATATTTGATATTATGAATTCAAAAATGTTGTTTATTTTACCAAATTCAAAACATATCATTTACATTAAATAATTTAAAAATTAATTCCCGTCGTCAAAACAAATAGCGTGTTTTTAAGAGATAATAACTATCAAAAGATTAACACTTGTTTTTAACTGGTTTAAATGTGAAATCACATCCAATGAAAAACATTGTATTAAATTGTAAAAATATATTCTAAATATACTTTAAAACTACTCAAATTAATAATTTATCACTATTAATTATTTCGATTAAAAAGGTTGTTTTTTATTAAAATTTAGTATTTTTCACTATTCATCAGAAAATGAAAGTTATCCGAAAAGTACCAAAATTTCACCCTAATCTAATTTAGATATTCCGAATCCAAAAAATGAATTCCATTTTGAATAATAAAATTTACAAAATTTCAAAAAGTGGTTATTACTATTCATAATGGCTAGTTTTAATAATATTTTAATAGCATATCATTGTTAGTGAAACTCGGTATTGCGTACTACACACGCTATCGAGGAAGGTCGTGATTGCGTGTAATGCAAGGCAAGTAAAGGATGAGTGTTGTGGAAGCTCCTTTTGGTGTAGCGTACAACACAAGACATTAATGAAATTAAAAAGAATATTTTTCATAAAATCTCGGGGTGTTACATTCTACCCCCCTTAAAATGAATTTCGCCCTCGAAATTCGTCGGGGTTATAAATGGTTTACCACTCGAAAGTTTCTTTAATAGAAACCCACATCGTAAAAAGGAATACCAAAACCAATATTTAAAAACAAAAGTATGAAACGTAATGGTTACCCAAATAAACTAGTCACTCGGTTTCCACATAGGTGAAAATATGGATATAGAAGAGAAATCTAACCATCATGTTCTGATGGAGAGTGGTAGAGAACATGGCTATGGAAAATCCAGCAATCACAAAGCCATAAATTTGTGACGATCTAAGGTACCATCTGATTCATCAGATATAAGAGCACTAGGACAACATTTTTGGTTTTCAAGATCATTTCACTAAAGTTGTTGAAATTGGAATTATTAGAAATACTTTCTCGATTTTGGTATAGTCTCACCGTTGGTCGTTCTTTGGACAATTTTCACTTCATGTGTTAAATAAATGAAGTTGAATTTGTCATTCATGATGTGTTAGTAGATCATGTGATAGAATTATGGGTCATTCCATCTATCTCAAACAAAAGGTTAGAAAAGTTATAAAAAATACATAAGTCCATCTATAGTGAGATTAATCATATATGGTTCCTGAAATGGACTTATATATCATATATCATACTGCTTAATATAATAAAACTAGTTTCTACTAAACAGGGACTTCCTGTAGGCCAGTGGTAGGCGATAAAGGCCAGTCGCACTTCGGTTGTGGGTTCGATTCCCACAGCCTTGTTCGACACGATGGGCGGTCGCCCATCCTACAGGTTGTCCTTTTTCTAAAACTTCATTACTGTAACATCCCATAAATAATATCAAAAATGGTTCTATCCTTAAACAATACAATCTTATGTCCAACATAATCCATTCCAATCTTTATCTAAAATACTTCGGTCCAAGATCATAGTATAAAGAAAACGATTACTTGAAATGTCATCAACCAAGCATGTGAATACCATCATTTATCCCCCATATATCTTGTTGGTCACATTCCAATCATGTGAATACCTTAATCATGTATTCTCTTGAAAAATGAATACCAATTAAACCTTAGTGAAAACATGAATGCTGTCAAAAGTTAACTCTTTCCACATACCAAATTCCAAAAATTCTATATACTCAAACCATGATATAAACTTCTCCTTATATCAGTCATGAGCTCATGAATACTATCAAACATTTAATTTTCTCCTTATCCCATTATTATGCGCATATCATCTACATTCCAAAAATATCTGAATAACCATTCATAGATACTGGTACAATTAATCATACACTTTCAAAACTCAAGGAAAGACAACAGTGTAACAATCCTTAGATGTCTCTTTATTCCATAGTACTATGAGATTACTTATACAACATTACACTTGATAAACATGTAATCCTTCCACTGCCTTCTTAAACCATTGACCGAGCTTCAACAATTCTTTCATCTCACATATCATTTGTAGTCTCTTCCTCATCATCAACATAAATACTACCCATACGACCGTACTGATTCTCTTCACGAGAATTTCCTTTAGGGAATTGGTTTGCATAATGACCGTACATTCCACATTTAATACATTTAACCATTGTTGATGTCATAGAAATACCATTATCCTCATCCATGGTGTTAACTGAACCTTTTCATTTGCACTTACTGGCTTTGTGTCCTTCTTTTCCACACCCAAAGCATCTTCCAGTTCCTTTGAAACATTCTCCTTGATGCCTCTTCCCACATGATTTACATAGGGGAAATTGAACTTTCTTTCCTCTATGATCATAATGAAACTCCATCTTTCTCTTATTAGCCAAGTCAGGGAACTTACCAAATTTGAGTTTATTGATCATATTATGAGATTTCTGATTTGGCGTAATATTGATGTTTGGACTTCCAAATCCCATTTCATTTGGTTTCTCATGAATAATATCATTCCATTGTCCATCATATCCTCCATTATCTTGAATCATCTTGCTTCTAGCCATTTTCTAAAACCCAAAAAGAATAGTGTGAGAGAAAAAAATCACGCTAGGGAAAACAATATAATAAAGTGGGAGTACCTTCAATATCTAAAATCTTGGGTTACTGTAATTCATGTACTATAACCTATACTTATACTTAACCTTAGGTACATCCCTAGACATACCTTAGAAATATCTCTAGGGATCTCACTAATTTTCTCGCATCCTAGTTTCCAAAGGTTGACTAAACCTTTCCTCTGATACCAACTGTAGAGACCCAAAGCTTGATGTACAGGGAGATTACATTACTTTTCCGAAATACTTAATACATAAGAAAAACAGTCACACATGGACCATAATAGTTTAGTGTCTTTGGAAACTCGGAATAAAATCTTCTAATCGTGGTGAAAGATCTTCAACATCTCCCAATAAAGATCCTCCCTTTTTTTCTTACCTAAAACCTTTCCATATATCCTGGGGAAAAGAAAACATCAAAGGGGTGAGCTCAAATGACCAGTAAGAGTAAACATAGAGAACATAAAACAATCCATAAACATTTGAATGCAAAAACTTGAACATAAAATCTAAACATCAAAATCTTGAGCAAAGACATGAATCGTGGAAGTACATGAGGCATATATCATAAGGGAACATCAATCATGATAAAATAGCATGGGAATAAAACATGTAATTGTGGCATCAATTAAGCACTTGTAATGATTTCCATAGTATCCATGGCATTGCTGCCAAGACCATCTTAGTGGACAAAGTCCCTTTCTGAATCGAGTTTACTCCTCGTTCCAGTCCTGTAATACTAAACCGGATTAACTTACCATTCCAGCCATGTCTATCTCATGAGATATAAAATATTTACCCAATTCATTGGAGGGAGATATAGGTCCCACCCATATCATAATGAAATCATTCTTACTTGTGCCACAAAATAAACATACATCATTTATAATAAACCAATAAATAAAATGGGTTTCATAAACATCATCCCATCATTACATAATCGATATAAAAGAAATGGATATCATTTCATAATAAAGAAAGTGAAACCATGTAAATCATAGATACATTATACTTGAATCATAAACATATGAAATAATTTCATCTTAGATGAAAAATGGATTTGATAAAACACCTGAAATGAATTCTTGAGGAAAATATCCTTTCTTCTTCAAAATCATTTTCTTTTCAAAAAATGTCATGAAATTTTAAAAGAAAAGGATTTTGTTGAAAATAGTCATGAAATATTTTGGAGGAAGCTTCCTGAAAATAAGGCTTTATAAAACCTTAAGAATCCTTTCATGCTGTATACGTTAAAAAAAACATTCTTCTCATACTTTTGTCGGAAAAATCAAAAAGTACCTCGTACGAAAAACGACAAAAGATTCCTTTCATATCTTTTACTAAAAACTCACGTAAGGTTAAAATTGGATTTAAACAATTGTAGGTGGATGGATATAATATTACATAATGAGGAAACATGGATGTGGATGATAAAATACACCCCAGCAAATACCAAAGTATAAACAATCTCATATAAAAATGAGATTGTGATATTTTCCCTTACCTTAGGTCCGATCTGCTTCATAAGTGTCTGAAACTCCTGTATAATGATTTAAATAATGACCTTGACTTATTCCAGAATCATAATCATTGTTATGATATCATATATGGTTCACTTATGACTTTATATTACCCGTTCTTTTGTAAATTCTATGTTAAAGAGCGTTTTGGGTAAAATCGTTTCATTTGTCATCTGTGTTTTGACATGTAATTATTCATATGATTACATAGATCATGACTACTTAATTCCAGAATATAAAACATGATTTATATATAATATATATTCAGAATATACATATATATAATAGATCAGTAAATGGAAAGAAATACACCGTTCATGGAGACGGTAGGCCGTGCGTACGCATGAACGCTGTTTTCGTTTCCTTATTGAGTTGAATGGAATTGAGTAGATGACATACATATATATAAAAATAAATCCTGTATCATTATTAAGTCATATATTTCATTATTACTTATTATATATACTTTATAATCATTCATGAATGGTTAACGTGGAGAATGAATCTCATCACGTCGTGGAGATGGTAGTCCGTACGTACGCACGAGTGATGATATCATTCACATGATCGTGGAATTGTATTGGAGTTTATGTATACTATTTCAGAATCAATATCACTTTAAAATTATCATATATAGTTATTATGTACACCATTATACCCATCCAAGTAAGGTTGTGGTGGAAAGTAGATTACACCACGGCGTGGAGAAGGTATTCCGTACTTACGCACACGTGGTGATTTCGTTTTCCGTAGGATGGATAGATGGTGAAATAGGGTTGTTTCATACTTATAATAACATATCAGTAAATGAGTGATACTGATGTTATTCTTTCATAATGAAACAACCTAAGAAGAAGAAGTGGAAGAAGAAATAAAGTTGAAAGAATCGGTAATAGACATTACCTCTTCTTTGAAGAGCCTCTTTGAGTCCTCCTCTTAGAGAACTAAAATTGGTCTTTGAAGAGGACCCGGACCTCTAGGATGTTGCTAGGGAAGTGGATAAGAGAATTTGGTAGGGTTTGGCCAATCATTAAGGCTCAAAGTGGTGTGAGGAAGAGAGGTAGGAGGTGCCCTTTTATAAGGGAGGAGAGGGGCGCCTTTGGAATAACTAAAAATATTATTTTATTATAGAGACAAATTCGGTTTTAAATAGCTCCAAATTGACTTATTTCAAATCTAAGGTGGGGATGGGTCGCAATCCTCTCATCCAATATAATTTAGACATGTTTAGGTTCCTATTTTAACCTTATCATTTAGATTTAACATTAAGATAGATAATTTTACTTTTACCGTGTCTTTTTGTGTTCTTACACTATAAGGTTAATAAACTTACTATAACAAGCCAAACGAACCCCAAGTTGTTTATTATTAATATATATAACCTTATCTAAGTCATTTGGCCGAAACATAGATTTTTAGGAATAAAATTACAATTAATAATATAATATTTGTTTTAAAAACTATTTTATGTCAATTTTGACACTATTTAGTAATTTATTTTTGTGAATATCATAACAAAATGATTAATTCAAAAAACGTTAATTAAATCAACACTAACATGTCATATTAACCTATAAAATTAGTGGAATTCCTATAAACCCTCAAATTACATTTATTTGGGTATTTATAACATCAATTATGTCAATATTTCATTAATAAGATAATTACTGCATCATCTTTGTGTCATAAATAAATTAACTTATTTAAAGTCTAAAAATTACAAATAAAATATAATTATGTAGTAAATCGTTTTAGATTTATAATTAATATTTACAGTCAAATTTATCTTATGTATAACCCTATATTAAAAATGATTTAGTTATTAAACTTTGATTTTAACTATTTTAACCCTTTAAATAAATTGATAATAAATGTCCTAATCTAATCCAAGTGGGCATAAATGGTCATATTTAATTCCTAAGGTTGTTTTTGGTCGAATTACACTTATCCAATAGAATTAGGACTTGTGTTAGGGTAATAATAATATCATTGTTACCCTTAACTACCCTATTTACTTTTAACCGTGGTAAAAAAAAGTAAAAAGTTACTATTCACAAAAAATTATTATCATCTCATTGAACCACATTTTAGTCCTTGATATTAACCTTGTCTCTTGGATTTTCAAAATTCTACTCAGAGAAGTGGTAAAATTAAGTTTTATGAAAAATTCTGTTTTTTTAACTACCACTTAGTGGTTTCACTATTCAACAAAAAATGACAGTTTCCAGAAAAATTCCAAAAATTAGGCCTAAGATATATTTGATATTATGAATTCAAAAATGATGTTTATTTTTACAAATTCAAAACATATCAGTTACATTAACTAATTTAAAAATTAATTCTCGTTGTCAAAATAAATAGTGTGTTTTTAAGAGATAATAACTATCAAAAGATTGACACTTGTTTATAACTGGTTTAAATGTGAAATTACATCCAATGAACATCATTGAATTAAATTGTAAAAATATATTCTAAATATACTTTAAAAACACACAAATTAATAATTTATCACTATTAATTATTTCGATTAAAAAGGTTGTTTTTAATTAAAATTTAGTAATTTTCACTATTCATCAGAAAATGAAAGTTATCCAAAAAGTACCAAAATTTCACCCTAATCTAATTTCGATATTCCGAATCCAAAAATGAAGTCCATTTTGAAAAAAAAATTTACAAAATTTCAAAAAGTGGTTATTAATATTCATAACAGCTAGTTTTAATAATATTTTAATAGCATATCGTTGTTTTGTAAAACTCGGTATTGCGTACTACACACGCTATCGAGGAAGGTCACGATTGCGTGTAAGGCAAGGCAAGTCAAAGATGCGTGTTGTGCAAGCTCCTTTTGGTGTAGCGTACAACACAAGACATTAATGAAATTAAAAATAATATTTTTCATAAAATCTCGGGGTGTTACATTAGCAATACCATTATCCTTGTCCATAGTGTTAACTGAAACGTTTCCTTTTCAATTATTGGATTTGTATCCTTCTTTTTCACACCCAAATCATATTCAATTTCCTTTGAAACATTCTCCTTTAAGTCTCTTCCCACATTATTTACATAAGGAAAATTGAACTTTCATTCCTCTATGATCATCATGAAACTCTTTCTTTCTCTTATTAACTGAGTCTGGAAACTTACTAATGTTGAGATTATTGATCATATTATATGATTTCTAATTAGGAATGATAACTATGTTTCACCTTCCAAACTCCATTTCATTTTATTGATCATGAAGAATATCATTCCATTGTCCATCATATTCTCTATTAACATGAATCTTCCGGTTTCCAGCCATTTTCTAAAACACAAAAAGAATAGTGTGAGAGGCAAATATCGTACTAGGAAAACAACATAATCAAGGGGAGTACTTTCAATCTATACCATCATAGGTTTAATACTTGGTTATTCATGATTGTTATCATAATTCTAGGACTGTAACCTATACTTATACTTAACCTTAGGGACATCCCTAGACATACATTAGAAATATCTCTAGAGATCTCTCTAATGTTTTCGGATCCTAGTTTCCAAAGGTTAACTAAACATTTACTCTGATACCAATTTTAGAGACCCAAATATTGATGTACATACACATTACATTACTTTTTTAGAATACTTAATACATGAAAAAAACAGACGCCCAAAGACCGTATTAGTTTAATGTCTTTGGAAACACAGAACATAATCTTCTAATCATAGTGAAAGACCTTCAACATCTCCCATAAAGATCTTCCCCTTTGATTTTCTTAACTAAAACCATTATTTATATCCTGGGGAAAATAAAACATAAAAAGGGTGAGCTCAAATACTAGTTAAGGGTAAAAATGGAGAACTTAAAAACAATCCATAAACATTTTAACGTAAAAACATGAACATAAAACATCAAAATCTTGAGAAATGACATAAATCTTGGCAGTACATAAGTCATAGATCCCAAAGGAACATTAATCATGATAAAATATCATGGTAATAAAACATGTAATTGAGGAAAACCATTAATATCATGTTATGATATCCATATTAGCCAAGGAATTGCTGCTAAGACCATCATAGTGGACAAAGTCCATTACTGAACTGGGTATACTTGCCGTTCCAGCCCTGTATTATTGAACTGGATTTTACATGTCATTCCAGCCATGTCTATCTCCTGAGATATAAATATTTACCCAATTCATTGTAGGAAGATATAGGTACCACCCACCTCAAAATTAAATCATTCTTATGTGTGCCACAAAATAAACATAATTCAATCATCATAACCCAAAGAATAAAATGGGTTTCATAAACATCATCCCATCATGACATAATCCATATAAAAAAAGATATCATTTCATCATAAGAAAATAAAACCATTTAAATAATACATACATTATACTTGAATCATAAACATACTAAATAATGTCATCTTAGATGGAAAATAGTTTGGATAAAAGACTTGAAACAAATTCTTGAGGAAATCATCCTTTCTTCTTCAAAATCCTTTTCTTTTCACAAAATGCCATGAAATTTTAAAGGAAAAGGATTTTTGTTGAAATTAATCATGAAATATTGTATAATAAGCTTCATGAATATAAGGTGTTATGAATCTGTAAAAATCCATTCATGCCATATAAGATAAAAAAACATTCTCCTCATACTTTGGCTGGAAAAGTCAAAAAGTACCTCGTATGGTAAACAAAAGAAACATTCATTCCATACATTGTGGTAAAAGTCATAAAAGGGTAAAAATGACTTTAAACATACATGGAAGAATAGTAAGCATTTTACAAAAACATTTTGAGAAAACTTGGACATGGATGATAAACATAACCCTAGTAAATACTTACGAATAAACAATCTCGGATAAGAACGAGATAGGAATAATTATCCCTTACCATAGGTCCAATTTGTTCTGTACGTGTCTAAAAATCCTGTAGAGTGAATTTAAACATATTATAAACTTGCAACAGAACCATAATAATATTTATGATATCATATATGATTCACTTATGACTTTATATTACCTGTTCTTTTATCAATTTCAAGTTAAAGCAGCGTTTTGGGTAAAATCATTTCATTTATCATATGTGTTTGGACTTCTTGTTCTTGATATTATTACTTATATCATGATTTAATGAATTACATAATTTAAAAAATTATTTATATATAATATATATTCATCATATAAATATATATGATAGATTGATAAATGGAAATGAAATACACCGTTCATGGAGA
Source organism: Viscum album (assembly GCA_963277665.1). NCBI lineage: Eukaryota > Viridiplantae > Streptophyta > Magnoliopsida > Santalales > Viscaceae > Viscum > Viscum album. The sequence goes on along the minus strand of OY728123.1, from coordinate 106,725,975 downwards.
GGGTAGGCCGTACATACGCATGAACGCTGTTTTCATTTCCATATTGAATTGAATGAAATTAAGTAAATGAAACATATATTTACATAAATTCAGTATCATTTTTATGTCATATAATTCATGATTATTTATTATATATACTTTATAATCACTCTTGAATGGTTAACATGGAGAATGAATCTCATCGTGTTCGTGGAGACGGTAGTCCGTACGTACGCATGAGCGACAATATCATTCTTTTGATATTAAAACCATATATAATTGGATGTTATATCACATATAAAGAATAATAATAATTTTATATTTATTATTTATAGCATTTATACTCATTATTATACCCATCCAAATGATGACATGTTTGAATAACAGACTACACCACAACGTGGAGACGGTAAGCCGTACGTACGCACATGTGGTAACTTTTTCATTGATAGGATGTATAAAATAACTAATATGGTTGTATAACTTTTATAATAACATCAAAGTATATAGAATATACTGGATTTATTATTTTATAATGGAAAAAACAAATAAGGTGGAAGTGGAAGAAGAAAGGAACATGAAAAAGGTGGTGAGATATTTACATCTTCTTCGGGTTCTTCCTTTTGATTTGATCAAAAGTGATCCTTATGTTGGCTTTATGACCAAAGTAAGGCCTCTAGACGAGGAAGGATATTTGAGTGGTTATCTGGGTAGGGTTTGGTCGAGCCAAATGGCTTTGGAGGTGTGAAATAGAGAGAAGGGGGAGTTCCCTTTTATGAGAGCGGTGAGGGGCACCTTAGAAAAAACATAAAATATTCTTTTATAATAACTTCATGTTTGATTTATAATAGATCCAAAGTGACTTATTTCGATTATAGGGTGGTGATGGGTCTAAATCCTCTAAAACAATAGGTTTTAGAAAAGTTTGGGTTACCATTTTAACTTTATCATTTAGATTTAACACTAATTTAAATAATTTAACTTTTACCATGTCTTCTTGTATTCTTACACTATATGGTTAATAAACTTACTATAAACAGACAATAGAACCCCAATTGGTACATTAATGTCATATATATTATTATATAAGTCTTTATTTATGATCCATAGATTTTTAGGACCATTATATAAATTAATAATATAATCTTTTTTTAAAAAACACTTTTATGTCAATTTTGACACTATTTGGTATTTTGTTTTTTCTAAATTCATAACATCATTATCACTTAGAAACTAATTAATCTAACCAACCCTAAGATGTTATATTAACTTATAAAATTAGTTTAATTCATTAAAAGTCTCATATTACATTTATTTGGTTATTTATAATATCAATTATGTAAATATTTCATTAATAAGGTAATCACTGCATCATCATTGTGTCACAAATAAATTAAATTATTTATTGTCTAAAAAATATAAATAAAAAATCATTATGTATTAACTGTTTTTAGATTTGTAATGAATATTTATAGTTGTGTTTATCTTATGTATAACCCAATATTAAAAATGTTTTAGTTATTAGACATTGATTATAACAATTTTAACTCTTCTTTAAATAAAATAAAAATAATTGTCCTAATCTAATCCAAGTGGACCTAAAGGGTCATATTTTATTCCTAAGGTTGTTTTTGGTCGAATTAAACTTATCCAATTGAATTAGGACATGTTTTAGGGTAATAATAAAATCATTATTACCCTTAATTACCCTATTTACTTTTAACGGTGGCAAATAAAAGTAAAAATTTACTATTGACCAAAAATTATTTTTATCTTATTGAACCAAATTTTACTTACTAATAACAACTGTCACTCGGAGTTTTGAAATTCCACTCATAGAAGTGGTAAAATTATGTTTTATGTAAATTTTCAAATTCTCCTAGGAGGTGGGTACAAGAAGGTCAAAAGTTCAATAAATATTGTATATATATATAATTATTATAAAATGACTCCAATTAATTACATTGAACTTATATAGGTAATATGTATCTAATTTTTCATAAAATAAATTTAAATAAAATAAATAATTATTTAAATAAATATTCGGTTTTAAACTATAACTCAGTGTTTCTCAATATTCATCAAAAATTGAAGGCTTTCATAAAAACACCAAAAATTCACCCTAAGATAATTTCGATATTCCGAATCCAAAAATAAAGTCCATATTGAAAGATAAAATTTATAATATTTCAAAAATTGGGTATTACTATTCATAAAGCCTAGTTTATATAATATTTTAATAACATATCTATGTTTAGTGAATCCTGGTATTGCGTACTACACCCGTTATCGAGGAAGGTCGCGATTGTGTGTAATGAAAGCCAAGTCAGGGATGCATGTAGTGAAAGATCCCTTTGGTGTTGCGTATAACACAATAAAAACTTATTTCATTTATACATTAAAAAAATATATACTTAATGTTGCGTAGAATAATTTCCACAAAATGAACATGAAATTGAGTGTAACACGAGCCAGGAATAGTGTTGGGTGTACTACAATATAATACGGTGTTGCATATTGTACAAGCTAATATTGGTGTAGTGTTTAGTAGAAGACATCAAAGAAATTAAAAATAATATATCTCATCAAATCTTGGGGTGTTACATTATTAATGTATTGAGTGGACATATAGGAAGATATAATACACCTTAGACTCAATAATGTTCTATTCATAAATCTTGTATTCACTAAATAGCGTAGTCATCGATTTATTTCTACACAAATACATTGGTAATGTATGATCCTTTTATGTATCCATTTATGGTGAAACAAGTGAAATATTATTTATATACACATTACCTTTTTTATTTGGATGTTGTGCTTTGATATTTTATTTTATTTATTTAGAGTTACTTATCACATAAGAATAAGAACTATTTGATGAACAAATTAATTCACCTTAATTGTAACAACCCAAAATTTATTCAAACGAATTTTACTCTTATTTTAGTAATTTCACATCGTATAAGTCACATAAAATCACTTTGGTACCATATTTAAATCATTATAAATGAAGAATTAATGAAATAAGATGTATTTATAGAAGTTAAGAAACCAATACCAATGAAATATAAACGTGACCTTAGGAATATTAATATAAACCTTATGAATAGTAAACTAGAAAAATGGATAGTAATCATACTCATGAATGTATAAATAAAATTTAAACATCTTATAATAAACATTTTGGATTAATTATATCATAATTTAATTAAATAAATGTTTTAAAAATTATTAATAAAGTGTTGGTATTTTTATAAATTATAAATAATTCATTACAATTTTATGATTAATTTAATAAATTTAAAACATTATTTTCATAAAATGTATTCATAAATTAATATTTTTGATTTCTTATGATTTTAATATAATTTTATGATACCTTAAGTAATTTTCCAAAGTGTTATCAAATATGTTATTATTTTAAATACTGTATTTTCCAAGTAAATGATTATTTTAATTAAAAATTAAAATTACAAATATATAGAAAATCAATTTCATAAAATGTATTTTATTTTTTAATCCTACACATTAAAAATTGGTTAGGATTATTTTTTGGTATTTTTCTAAAATACTTGAATTTTTTATGAATAGAAAATACGATAATTTTTTATAAATGCTAAATACATCAATATTTGAGTCATTATTGATGTAAGGATGCTGTAAAAACATTATTATAGAACCATAATTCATTATTTTAATACATTTAGAGATAATTCTCAAAATTTTCATATTCATGATACCAAATAATAAACTAATGAATATAATATTGGGAAAACATCCCTCTCCTCCACTATAAATACCACCCATCACACCCTCTTCTCCTCAAACCTATAACGATTTGAGACATTCCTAAATTCTTTACAATAAACTTTTCTATCCTATCCCCCAAGACCCTAAGATATTGGTCTCATCAAAATACCAAGCCTAGGTTCCTTGAGGAGGATCTCAAGAGGAGAATTCTTGAGGTAAATCCTTTCCCTTTTTCTTTTAATATCCTTTCAATTTAAATTTCTATTTTTATTGTCACCACACCTAAATTTATAAAAATGTAATGATAACTAAATTAAATTATAGATAAATTAATTATTTCATTTTTTTGGAATATCTAACATTATAATTCTCCTGTTATCTCTTTCATCTTAAAATGAAATTATCTTCCGTGATGGGTAAATTTACCGACATTGCGGGTGATGCACTTTCATTTTCCTTAAACTCCATCAAGTATATTAATAAAACAATTAAATTATTTAAAATATATTTTAATTCTTATTATAAAGATCTAATTATGTTATGGAAATAACTCATACACAAAATACAAAATGATAAAAAAATGAGTTTGTTGTGATAAAAAAACTGCAAAAGTTAACCTAAAATCATCATCATTAACTTCTATATAATGAATAATCCTCATGGTTTATAACCAAATACATTTTAAGGTCATTTAATGTTCTTTAATATCATTAATAACATATTATAACAATTATGGATGTTAATCCTTATTATAAACAAACTTCCATTCATGAATACAAGTGAACCAATCATGAAAACCATGTAAATGAATCTTCTAGAATGATGCAATCAAAATATATAACTCATAAAAATTACAATAAAAGAAGATAATAGAACTATAATGATTAATATTCATGTATAAATGGTTATTAATTTTCAAATTAATGAATATAATGTGATTATACAAGATATTAATGTGAAAAATTCTTTCAGACAAAAGGTAAGAGGATTTCTCGAACCCAACTCTCTTTCTTTGGGGTTTCCATATTTCACCACATATTTAGTATGTTTATTCCTAAAAAATAATTTATTCATTGTTATATTACCTTTTTCGTGATACACATTTTCTCTACTTGAGTTTATGAAAGACACAATGTTTTCCTAAATAACTCTTATTAAAAAAACACACCTTTTACTTCTCAAGATTTTTCCCTCACTAATGGTTGATGATTATTATAACAATTACGTTATTACCTATTTTATTTTGGAACCAATATATTATGAAGGTATTCTATAAAATGAAACCCATTATTTTCGATGGTTTATTTTATGTTCAAGATTGATATGTGTTCTATGTGGCATGCATGATATTGTAAATGTTGTGATGTGATGGGTGAGCCCAAAATTAAATAGTGCAATGTAAATGTTATGATGTTATGTGAGTGACTGGAATTATACAGTGCCCCAATGCATTGGGTAATGTGAATAACCTCTTGTGTAAAGTAAAAAATGTTTGAACGTGATGCAATATTTTTCCACAATTATGTGTGGTAGTTAACCACTAAGACATGATGTTTCATTTTTATTCATTACCACATTTCATGACATTATCTAATGTTTCCTCACATGATTATAATAATTTTCTTATGTTATGAGGATATTTACTTATCTTACCCCATGTTTTATTGTTGTATTTTCGTATTTATCCTCTTACTAGGTTTTTAGTTCACCTATTTTTAGTGTATGTCCTCATGTGGCTACATGTACTAGGGAGAATTCAAGGGACAATAAGAAGGTGGAGAAGAAGGAATTGAATAAATGTTTATGTTTTATTTTTTAAATTTTGTGTATGGTCTTTATTTTCCCAAGTCAATAAATATTTGGATCATCATTGTGAAATGATTTTTTGTTGTTGTCTGTAAAATTATGTAATAAGATATGTAAGAAACATCAGGATCTTAAAAGTTGGTATCATAAAACTGTTTAGTTTTTTTGGGAATTAGGATTAGAGAACCTTAGTGAAAACCATTAGTGTGAGAGTAAGTATAAGTGAGCACCCAATGAGATTTGTTTTTATAAAATGGTAAACATAGGGGTCACACAAGATATTCCTTTAGACATAAATGCACAAAGTAATAGATTATTTATTCATAACTTGTTGAATTATATTTTGTTCTAACCTTTTTTATTTTAGAAAATCGTGGGAAGAAGGTGAAACCATGACATCAAATCGTGAGAGGGACGATGCATCAATTTACCGAACAACATCCCAAATTCTTTGGGAGGTGGAGTTCATGAATTCCTGGTGATTCTTACCTCGCTATCTGGGGTTATGTACAATAACATGAATAATTTTGAATAAAATCCTTCCCTAAAGGGGAGGGGGAACTATATATTGGGTGTTTTATGTGGCAAAAAATACCTATATTTAGTGGATCTTCTGATCCACTAGTCGCGGAGCAGTGGGTCAACTTAGTGGAAAAGTTCATTTCTCTGCTTCACTGTTCTAAGAAAGAGAAGGTGTCTCTGGATATTTATCATCTCGATGGAGAGGCTGATCAATGGCGGTATTTGATTAAGAACACCAAGATGATGGATGGAATCGAAGAGATGGAGTGGTAAGACATTAATATTAAGTTTATTAACATGTACTTCTCTTGAACTCTTCAAACAAAGATGGAGATTGAATTCATAGATCTGAAGAAAAAGGAAGGGGAATCTATCACGACCAATGAGGGAAATTTTAGGAGTCTTTCAAGGTATTCTTTGAAATTTGTTATAAAAAATGATATAAAAGATGATAGATTATTTATTAGTTCAAAACCACACCTTCAAAATGATCTTGAAATTCAAGACATTGGTAGTTATGATAAATTTGTTCGATGTACTCTCAAAGTGGATATGGAGTTTAGAGAATAGTCCTAGGGCTATGGTGATAAGAAACAAAAGATGTAGTTTCATGAAGGAGGATCTAATTATAATGGTAGAAAGAAAACACAACCACCCACAATCCAAAAAATATGGGAATAATAATCATAGTAACAAATTCAAATGGAAGGGGAAATGATTCATGTGTGGGAGAAAAAGCTACCAAAATCATGAATGTCAAAAAATTCATGAAAAGGCAGGAAAATGTGGTTGAGGAATGGAAAGAACTACCCATGGTCAAATTCTACAACTAGAGGGAGAAATGTCACAATGAAAGCCAGTGTAGTGACCCATGAGTTTTTAGGGTAATCAACATCATCAGCTGCCAAATCCAAAGGATAAATGGGAGGATTATTCCATCACTACTGTGGAAGTGGAGCATGAAAACAATGTTGTATTAGGAAAACTTCATATTCACTTAGGAATTGAAAATGTATTATTTGATTATCATTCTACTCATTCCTCTATATGTTTCATGTTTTCTAGAACTATTGAATTGATGCCCTGAAACCTTGAAGTAGTGATATCTGTAAAGACACCAAGTGGTGCAATCACTACAACCCAAGTTTTGGAATCATCTCATGTTGGAATATGTGGGAAGATTCTTCTAAAAAATCCCATGATACTTCCCTTTGTTGAATTTGATTATATAAAGGGGATGGATTGGCTCTCATTTTATAGAGCAAATATCTAGAATCTGGAAAAGGAAACATCTTTTCATATTCTGAACCACCCCATTCCATTTTATAAATGGAAGGAAGATTATGAATATCCTTTTCAAAATACATAAATTGTGTGGGTGTGGATTCCATGTGAAGAAGCATACCTCACTGAAATGGTTGAGTCAATGGAAGGTGTAAAATTAGGGGAAATTTCCATTTCAATGGAATACAGTGATGTATTTCCTAAGGAGTTACACGGACTACCCCAAGAATGTTAGGTAGAGTTCATAATATAACTCGTACCTAGATCTACTCCTATCTCAATGTGTACCTATAGGATGGCTCCAATAGAAATATATGAGTTAAAGAAGATGCTACTAGATCATTTAGATAAAGGGTTCATATAACCTAGTGCATCACCATTATGTGTTTCAGATCTCTTTGTCAAGAAGAAGGATGGATCAATGCAGGTATGTATTGATTATCGAAAACATAAAAAGATCACCATAAAGTACAAGAATCCTATTCCAATGATTGATGAATTATTCAATCTATCCAGAGGATCATAATACTTCCAAAAGGTGGATCTTCATTCTTGATTTAATCACCTGAATCTAAAGAAGGAATATATTCAAAAGACTACTTTCTGTACATGTTCTGGGCACTATTAGTTTCTGTTTATTCCCTTCATACTCTCTAATGCACCAATGATATTCATGGATTTTATGAATAGAGTATTTATACATTACCTTGAATAATTTGTGGTAGATTTCATTGATGAAATTATCATCTATTCCAAGAGAAAGGAGGAACATGAAGAACATATAAGTATTATGTTAGTGAAATTATGGAAGAATAAGTTGAACACCCAGTTTAGAATGTTTGACGTTCGGATGCGACAAGTAACATTCATTGGACATATGATCCGAAGTTGTGGAATTCCTATGGACCCTTAAAAATGGAAATTTAGGAATGGACTAGACCCTCTAGTGTCACATAAATCCATAGTTTTATGGGCATATCAGGGTACTATAAATGTTTTGTGAGAAAATATTCATGATTATCAAGCCTGTAAACTAATATAACATGGGAAGGGGTAAAGTATTTATGGATGGATGAATGTGTGGAAATCTTCAAGGAGCTAAAGATAAGTATGATCCCTACACCTATACTCACATAACTAAAAAGTGGATATTTCTTTGATATATAGTGATGAATAAATGAAATTCATGGGTTTTGTATTCATGAAAAATGATATTGCGATAGCCTACTCTTCATGTAAATTGGAGATCCATGAGTTGAACTACACGACACATGATCTTGTGCAAGCAGTTGTGATTTTTCCATGAAAATTTGGAGGCACAACCTCCATGGTGAGAAGTGTGACATATATACCAATCACTAGAGACTAAAGTATATTTTCACACAAAAGGAGCTAAAAATGTGTCAATGGATATGGTTAGAGATATTCATAGACTATGATTTATATATTCAATATCATCCTGGAATGGCGAATAAGGTAGCTCATGCTCTTAGTATAATAGAACCTGCAACATTATCCATGTTGTGGATTGAGAAAAAAAACCCATCTTCATGGATATGAAAATGACGGATTTTGAAATCATAATGGTAGGGAATATATCCTACCTTTCAAAAATTATTTCCCAACCTTCTATCCAAGAGTAGATTAAGGAATCCCAAAGGGATGAACCAAAGTTAAAAAAGAAGGTGAATGGAGTAATGGAAAGGAAGATGCAATAGTTCCAAATCAATGATGATGGTGTAATTTGGTTTGGAATAAGGATTTGTGTGCCATTATCACCTGAGATAATGAAGTAGTTATTGGACAATGAACATAGTTCGACATTCACTATCCATCCTGGGAGTACCAAGATGTATTGTGATCTTTGAGAACACTTCTGGTGGGACAACAAGAATAAGAAAATTACAGATTATATCTCAAGGTGGCTGATATGTCAAAATTTAAATTAGAGAACCAAAATTACGAAGGGATGATGCAAAGATTTCCTATACCCATGTGGAAATGGAATAATATCACTATGGACATTGTCACGGGTTTCCCAAAGACATCTAAAAGAAATAATGCGATATGGGTTGTGGTGGACCAACTCACTATGAATACCATCTTTATTTCTATTTGGGAAGATCCATCACCTGAACAACATGAAAAGGTATATGTGAAGGATGTGGTGAGACTTCATGTGGTTATACTCTCAATAGTATCTGATCATGATCCCAAGTTCAAATCTAAATTCTGGAGGAGCCTTTAACATGACTGGATTAATTGATTGAATTTCATCATGGCCAATCACCCCCAAACTAATGGCCGATCTAAAAGGACTACTAAGAAGCTTGAAGATATGCTAAGGGAAAGATATTTAGAATTAAAAGGTGTATGGGATCAACATCTTCCATTTTTTGAGTTCTCATACAATAATAGCTTCCACTTGAGTATTCAAATGGCTCAATATGAAGATGTGTATCGAAATGGATGTTGAACTCCTACCTATTGTGATGAAGTTAGAGAAAGAAAGATAATTGTGCTTGATCTTGTGAATGTGATGGCATAAAAGGTTCCAAACATCCATAAACATATCAAAGATGCTCAGAGTTGGAAAATGATATATGCTAACAACTATTGAAGGGACATGGTGTTTGACATTGGATATAAAATCATCCTTCAAATATCTCCATGTAGGAGAGTAATACAGTTTAGAAAGAAAAGGAAGCTAATCCCAAGGTATTTTGGTTTCTTTGAGATCCTTGATCACACAAGAGATGTGGAATATTGGATTTCACTTACACCAAATATAACTCATGTTCAGGATGTGTTCCACATATCAATCCCTAGGAACTACATACCGGATCCCTCACATGTACTGATGTCCAAGGTGGTACAGTTGGAAGATGATCTCTCTTATGAGGAGTAGCTGATAAATATTCTAGATTAGAGATAAAAGGTTCTACACAACTAGACAACCAACCTAATAAATGTGTTGTCAAGGAACCATAAGTATGATGAAGCAACTTGGGAACTGGAGGAGGTGATGAAGGATAAGTACCCTCACCTGTTTATGTACAACAAAATTTTGACGGTGAAATTTCTGTTGGCGGAAGAATCTAAAAACCAAAACTTTTATCAAATGAATTTCTCCCATTATTATAGAAATGTCACATAATATAAATCACATAAAATCATTTATAGACCATAGTAAAATTTTTACGAATCAATAATTAATAAAAGAAGATGTATTTCTCAAAGTTAAGTTAGCAATACCAATGAAATAGTAAACTTGGCCTTTGGAATAGTAATACGACCATTATGAATAGTAAACTAAAAGAATGAATAATAACCATATCCATGATAGTATAAATAAAATTTAGGAATCTTATAAGTAAAATAATGGTATAATTATATCATAATTTAGGTAAATAAATGTTTTAAAAATTATTAATCAAGTGTTCATATTTTTATAAGTCTTAAATAATTAAATATAATTTTATGATTAATTAAATAATTTAAAATAATTTTTTCATAAATGTATTCATAAATTAATATTTTGATTTCTTATTATTTTAGGATAATTTTATATGACCTTAAGTATTTTTTTCAAAAGTGTTATAACATAACTCATAATTTTACAATATTTATTTTCCATGTTAAGGATGATTTTAATTAAAAATTAAAATTACTCATATTTTGAAAATAACTTTCAAAAAATTTATTTAATTTATGAAATCTACAAGCCAGAAAATTGTTAGGGTCAATTTTTGGTATTTTTTTGAAATACTTGAATTTTTGATGAATTGTAAAATACAATATATTTTGAGAAATGACAAATATATGATTTTTTTGAGTCATCATTGATGTAAGGATAATGTAAGAAAATTAATTTCAAACCATACTTCAGTATTTTAATATATTTATTGATAATTCTCAAAATATTCATATTCTTGAGCAACCATAACAGACTAATGAATATAACATTCTGAAGACACCCCTCTCCCCCACTACAAATATCACCACTCACACCCTCTTCTCCTCACACCCCTAAAGCTTTAAGATATTCCTAAAATCTACCCAATAATCTTTCCTATCCTCTCCCCCAAGTCCAGGAGCTCTAAGTCTCATAAAAATACAAACCTAGGATCCTTGAGGATGATCTAAAGAGGATAATTGAAGAGATAAATCCTCTCTATTTTTCATTTAATTTCTTTTCAATTTCAATTTATTTTCTTATTCGCTCTTCATATGACTTATTAAAAATGTAATAATAAATAAAGTGACTTACATATAATGGAATTATATCATATTAAAAGAATATCCCACATTAATCTTCTCCATCCCTCTCTCTAATCTTAAAAATGAAATTTTCTCCTGTGACGGGTCAATTTACTAACATTGTTGGTGATGCACTTTAATTTTACATAAACTCATTCAAGGTAGATAATAAAACAATTAAATGGTTTAAAATATATTTTAATTTTTATGATAAGCCCTTATTTATATTCTTCAACTAACTTATTCACATAATATAAATGATAAAAACAAAACAAATTCGTTGTGATCAAAAAACCGCCAAAATTAACCTAAAATAATCCTCATTAACTTCTATCTATTGAATCATTGTACTTTTATATAACCAAATACATTATAAGTTAATTTAAACTTATTTAGTATCATTAATAACATATAATAACAATTCTGGATGTTCATCCTTATTATAAACGAACATCCATTCATAAATACAAGTGAACTAATTATGAAAACCATGAAAATGAATATTCCAAAATGATGAAATTAAACTCTATAACACAACCAAAGGACCATAAAATAACACAATAAATCCATAATTAATAATATTAATTTATAAAGGGTTTTTTTAATTTCTAATTAATTAATCTAATGTGATTATACAAGATATTAACATGAAGTAATCTTCCAGACAAAAGGTAAGGTGATTTCTCGAACCCAACTCTCTTTCTTTGGATTTTCCCTCTTTAACCACATATTCAGTATGATTATTCCATAAAAATAATTCTTTATAATTATCTTAACTATTATAGGATATATATATCTTCTAATTGAGTTTATAAAAAACACAATGTTTTCTGAAAGAACATTTCTTTCAATAAAAAGAACACACCTTTTATATCCCAAGATTGTTTCCTTCACTCCATGTTGATGATTATGATATCAAGTATGTTATTCCCTCTTTCATTATTGAAACCGAACATTATGAAGGTATTATTATGAAATGAAATCCATTCCATTACATGCTTTATTATATGTTCATGATTGATACATGTTTTATGTAGAATGAAAGATAATGTATATTTTGTGGTGTGACAGGTGCACCCAGAATTATATAGCACAATGTAAATGTTATGATGTGATGGGTGAGCTTGAAATTATATAGTGCTCCAATGCATTGGGAAATGTGAAGTAACTATGATGTAATGTGAGAAAATGCATGAACATGATTCTAGATTTGTTCACAACTATGTGTGGTAGTCATCCACTAAGAGACGATGTTTCATTTTTATGAATTGCCACATTTTATGCCTTTATGTAATATTTCCTCTCATGATTGGGAAATTTTCCTATATTATGATGATATTTATTTTTCTAACCCCATGTTGAATTTCATAATGTTATTATGTATATTCTTACTGGGCTTTTAGATTACCCCTTTTTGGTGTATATCATCAAGTGACTACATGTACTAAGGAGAATTCAAGGGCCAATAACAATCATGAGAAGAAGGGATTAAATAAATGTTTAAGTTTTAGTTTTTAAATGTTATGTATGGTACTAATTTTCACAATACATTAATCCTTTCTATCATCATTGTGTAATTATTTTATGTTTTTGTCTTTAAAATGATGTAATAAGATATGTAATAAAAAGAAGGGTCACTATACTATTTCTATAACACCTCGAGATTTTATGAAAAATATTCTTTTAATTTCAGTAATGTCTTGTGTTGTATGCTTCACCAAAAAAAGTTTTCAAAACACACATCCTTGACTTGCCTTGCATTATATGCAAATCGCGACCTCCCTTGATAGCGTGTGTAGTACGCAATACCGAGTTTCACTAAACAACGATATGCTATTAAAATATTATTAAAACTAGCCATTATGAATAGTAATAACCACTTTTTGAAATTTTTTAGATTTTATTTTTCAAAATGGACTTCATTTTTTGATTCGGAAGTTACTTCTAAATCAAGGAAGGACTTATTCCAGGACAATCATTAAAGAGGATGGATTGAAATGTTTATATATTGGTATTCAAGAATAATGTTGTTGAGGTACTTTTAGGGTGTATTAGAATATTTCGGTATTAGTCTATTGTGGGTTTCAATAATTTTATGGTACTGGTAACCATGAAAAGTAACTCAAATATTTTGGAAAGCAGATGATATGTGCATAATGAAGGGATAAGGAGAAAATGAAATGTTTGATAGTATTCATGAGCTCATGATTGTTATAAGGACTAAGTGATATCATGGTTTGAGTATACAGAATTTTGGGATTTTGGTATGTGGAAAGAGATAACTTTTGACAACACTCATGTTTTCACTAAGGTTCAATGGGTATTCATTTTTGTTTCAAGAGAAAACATGATTAAGGCCTTCGAACGTTTCGAATGTGACCAACAAGAAATATCTTATGATATATGGGGATCAACGATGGTATTAACATGCTAGTTGTATGAACTCTTTGGTAATCGTTTTCACTATAATATGAGATTAGACAACAGTATTTTGGATAAGCCTAAAGATTGGAATAGATTATGTTGGACATAAGTTAGTATTATTTAAGGATAGAAGTTTTTTTTGATATTATTTATGGGATGTTATAGTAATTTAGTTTTATAAAAAGGACAACCTGCAGGATGGGCGACAACCCATCGCGTCGGACAAGGCTGTGGGAATCGAACCCACAACTGAAGTGTGACTGGCCTTTATTGCCTACCACTGGCCTACAGGAATTCTCTGTTTAGTAGAAACTAGTTTTATTATATTAAGAAGTATGATATAAGAAGTATAAGTCCATTTTCGGAACAATATATGATTAATCTCACTATAGATGGACTTATGTATTTTTTTGATAACTTTTCTAACCTTTTGTTTGAGACAGATGGAATGACCCATCATTCTATCACATGATCTACTAACACATCACGAATGACAAATTCAACTTCATTCCTTTAAGAGATGAAGTGGAAATTGTCCAATGAACGACCAACGGTGAGACTATACCAAAATCACGAAAGTATTTCTTCTAATTCCAATTTCATCAACTTTAGGGAAATGATCTTGAAAACCAAAAATGTTGTCCTAGTATATCCGATGAATCAGATGGTACCTTAGATCATCACAAATTTATGGCTTTGTGATTGATGGCTTTTTCATAGCCATGTTCTCTACCACTCTCCATCAGAACTTTATGGTTAGATTTTTCATCCATATCCATATTTTCACCTATGTTCTCTTACGTGGAAACCCAGTGATGAGTTAATTTGGGTAACTGTTACATTTCATACTTTAGTTTTTAAATCCAAGTATTGGTATTCCTTTTTACGATGTGGGTTTCTATTAAAGAAACTTTCGAGTAGTAAACCATTTATAACCCCAACGAATTTCGAGGGCGAAATTCAATTTAAGGGGGGTAGAATGTAACAACCCGAGATTTTATGAAAAATATTTTTTAATTTCATTAATGTCTTGTGTTGTACGCTACACCAAAAGGAGCTTTCACAACACGCATCCTTGACTTGCCTTGCATTACACGCAAATCGCGACCTTCCTCGATAGCGTGTGTAGTACGCAATACCGAGTTTCACTAAACAATGATATGCTATCAAAATATTATTAAAACGAGCCGTTATGAATAGTAATAACCAATTTTTGAAATTTTGTAAATTTTATGTTTCAAAATGGACTTCATTTTTGGATTCGGAATATCAAAATTAGCTTAGGGTGAAATTTTGGTACTTTTCCGATAACTTTCATATTCTGATTAATAGTGAAAATAACTTTTTTAATCGAAATAATTAATAGTGATAAATTATTAATTTGAGTGGGTTTAAAATATATTTAGAATATATTTTTACAATTTAATAAAATTTTGTTCATTGGATGTAATTTCACATTTAAACCAGACATAAACAAGTGTCTATCTTTTGATAGTTATTATCTTTTAAAAACACGCTATTTGTTTTGACGACGAGAATTAATTTTTAAATTAGTTAATGTAACTGATATGTTTTGAATTTTTTAAAATAGACATCATTTTTGAATTCGTAATATCAAATATATCTTAGGCCTAATTTTTGGTATTTTTCTGGAAAATTGCATTTTTTGATGAATAGTGAAACCACTAAGTGGTAGTTAAAAAAACTAAACTTTTCATAAAACATAATTTTACCGCTTCTTTGAATAGAATTTAGAAAATCTGAGAGACACAGTTAATATCAAGGAATAAAATTTGGTTCAATGAGATGAAAATAATTTTTGGTGAATAGTAACTTTTTTACTTTTTATTACCACGGTTAAAAGTAAATAGGGTAGTTAAGGGTAAAAATGATATTATTATTACCCTAAAACATGTCTTAATTCTTTTGGATAAGTGTAATTAGACCAAAAACAACCTTAGGAATATAATATGACCATTTAGGCCCAATTGGATTAGATTAGGACATTTATTATCAATTTATTTAAAGAAGGGTTAAAATAGTTAAAATCAATGTTTAATAACTAAGTAATTTTTAATATAGGGTTATACATAAGATAAATTCGACTATAAATATTCATTATAAAGCTAAAACTATTTCCTACATAATGATATTTTATTTGTAATTTTTAGAATTTAAATAAGTTAATTTATTTATGACACAACGATGATGCAGTGATTATCTTATTAATGAAATATTGACATAATTGATGTTATAAATACCCAAATAAATGTAATTTGAGACTTTTTATGAATTCAACTAGTTTTATAAGTTAATATGACATGTTAGTATTTATTTAAGTAACTTTTCTCGAACTAATAATTCTGTTATGAGTTTCAAAAAAATCAATTACTAAATAGTGTCAAAATTGACATAAAATAGTTTTTAAAACAAATATTATATTATTAATTGTCATTTTATTCCTAAAAATACAAGGTTCGTCCAAATGACTTAGATAAGGTTATATATATTAATAATAAACAACTTGGGGTTATTTTGGCTTGTTATAGTAAGTTTATTAACCCTATAGTGTAAGAACACAAAAAGACACGGTAAAAGTAAAATTATCTAACATAATGTTAAATCTAAATGATAAGGTTAAAATAGGAAACTAAACTTGTATAAATTATATTTTATGAGAGGATTTCGACCCCTCCCCACCTTAGCTTCAAAATAACTCAATTTGGAGCTATTAAAAACCGAATATGACTTTATAATAAAATAATATTTTTAGTGATTCCAAAGGTGCCCCTCTCCTCCCTTATAAAAGGGCACCTCCTCCCTCTCTTCCTCACACCACTTTGAGCCTTCAAGCTCGGCCAACCCCTGCCAAATTCTCTTCTCCACTTCCCTAGAAACATCCTAGAGGTCCTGGTCTTCTTCAAAGACCAATTTTAGTTCCCAATGTGGAGGACTCAAAGAGGCGCTTCAAAGAAGAGGTAATGTCTGTTACCGATTCTTTCAACATTATTTCTTCTTCCACTTCTTCTTCTTAGGATGTTTAATTATAAAGTAATATCATCAGTATCACTCATATACGGATATGTTATTATAAGTATTAAACAACCCTATTTCACCATCTATCCATCCTACGGAAAACGAAATCACTGCACGTGCGTACGTACGGAATACCGTCTCCACGCCGTGGTGTAATCTATTTTCCACCACCACCTTACTTGGATGGGTATAATGGTGTATATAATAAATATATATGATTATTTTAAAGTAATATTTATTCTGAAATAGTATATATACACTCCAATACAATTCCACGATCATGAGAATGATATCATCGCTCATGCGTACGTACGAACTACCGTCTCCACGACGCGATGAGATTCATTCTCCACGTTAACCATTCATGAAGGATTATAAAGTATATATAATAAGTAATAATGAAATATATGAAATAATAATGATAATGTATCTGTGTGTATATATATGTATTTCATCTTCTTAATTCCTTTCAACTCAATAAGGAAACGAAAACAGCATTCATGCGTACGTACGACCTACCGTCTCCAAGAACGGTGTATTTCTTTCCATTTACTGATCTATTATATATATATGTATATTATGAATATATATTATATATAAATCATGTTTTATATTCTTGAATTAATTAATCATCATCTAAGTAATCATATGAATAATTACAAGTCAAAACACGGACGACAAATGAAACGATTTTACCCAAAACGCTCTTTTACATGGAATTTACAAACGAAAGGGTAATATAAAGTCATAAGTGAACCATATATGATATCATAAAAATAAGTATGACTCTAGAATAAGTCAATGACATTATTTAAATCATTATACAGGAGTTTTGAACACTTACGAAGCAAATTGGACCTAAGGTAAGGGAAAATCTTGCAATCCCAACTTTTATACGAGATTGTTTATACTTTAGAATTTACTGGGGAATATTTATCATCCACATACATGTTTCCTCAATATGTAATATTTATATCCTTCTAAAATATTTTATTTCCAATTTTACCATTCGGTGAGTTTTTACTAAAATATATGAAAGGAATCTTTTGTCGTTTTTCGTACGAGGTACATTTTGACTTTTCTGAAAAAAGTACGAGAAGAATGTTTTTTTAACTTATACGGAATGAATGGATTTTTAAAACATTTTTTCCATGAAGCTTGATTTACAAATTTTCATGTTTATATTTAATCAACTTCTTTTAGTTTAGAATTGTATGACATACTATAAAAGTAAAAGTGTTTTTGATGTAGAAAGGATATTTTCCTCAAGAATGGAGTTCAAGTATTTTATCAAAATTATTTTCCATATAAGAAAATAAAGGGTTCTGTTTCTATCCCTATTATTACATTGATTTGATTATGTTGTGATTGAATTATTTTTATGAATTCCTTTATCTTATATGAATTGTTTTATGATGTCATGATGTTTAAGATTTCCTATTTTGATTACATGGGTTATGCTATGATGTATGGTTTATGATTTTGTGGCACACATAAGAATGGTATAATTATGAGATGGGTGGGACCTATATATCCCTCCAATGCATTGGGTAAAGATTTTATATCTCATGATATAGACATTGCTGGAACGGCAGGTTAAACCGGTTCAATGAAACAGGACTGAAACGAGGAATGAACTCGGTTCAGAAATGGCCATTGTCCACTAAGATAGTCTTGGCAATGAGTCTTGACTAATAAGAAATGATTATCTATGATTATGTGTGTATGCCACAAAGTTTCATGTTTTAAGATATTATTATTGGGATTACATTTCACTAATATGATTTATCTCATGTTATGATATTATGATCTCTTTTGCAGGTTAAGATTTCCAAAATGTTATGTTCTTATGATTATGATGCGATTGATATTTCTTTTGTTTACCCTTACTGAGCATTTGAGCTCACCATTTTATGTTTTATTTTCCCCAGGATATAAAGAAAGGGTTTAGCTAAAAAAAGGAAGATATTTATGGGATATGTTGAATATCTTTCACCACGATTAGAAGTTTATATTATGGTTTTCTAAAGACACTAAACTATTACGGTCCTTGTGTGTGTGTTTTTGTTATGTACTAAGTATTCCGAAAAAGTAATGTAATGTCCATGTACGTTACGCTTTGTTTCTCTACCGTTGGTATCAGAGGAAAGGTTTAGTTAACCTTTGGAATCTAGGATGCAAAAACTCTAGTGAGATCCCTAGAGATATTTCTAATGTATGTCTAGGGATGTCCTTAAGTTTAAGTATAAGTATAGGTTATAGTCCTAGAATTACGGTAACGATATTAGAATTAAACCTAAGATGTTAGATGTCGAAGGTACTCTCCCTTGATTATGTTATTTTCCTTTTATGATTTATGCCTCTCACAGAATTCTTTTTGTGTTTTAGTCAATGGAGGGAACCAGAAGGAATTCGGTTAACATTGAATCCAATGGACAAATTGGTGACTATGAGAAACAAAATTGTGTAATGCCTAGAGAGAAAGATATTGTGATTATGAAAAATCATTCATCGCGATATAAGATTAACAAGGTGAAATTTAGTGGTATGCCTAATTCATCAAATAAGAGGAAGATAGACTTTTATGCATTTTCGCATGTTGAGGAGCATAAATAAAGGAAGATTGAGATTTCTAAAGAAAGGAAGAAGATCCTTGAGGAATACCTCAAATGGAGGGACAGATGTTATCTATGTGGAGAAAAGGGACATAGAGTTACAGACTGTTATGGAGTTCAATGTCTTATTTGTGGAGAACATGGTCATTACCCAACTCAATGCCCTGACCTAAAAAGTTACTTCTAAATCAAGGAAGGACTTATTCTAGGACAATCATTGAAGAGGATGGATTGAAATTTTTATGTATTGATATTCAAGAATAATGTTGTTGAGGTACTTTTATGGTGTATTGGAATATTTCTGTATTAGTCTATTGTGGATTTCAATAATTTTATGGTACTGGTAACCATGAAAAGTGATTCAAATATTTGGAAAGCAGATGATATGGGCATAATGAAGGGATAAGGAGAAAATGAAATGTTTGACAGTATTCATGATCTCATGATATTTATAAGGACTAAGTGATATCATGGTTTGAGTATACAGAATTTTGGGATTTTGGTATGTGGAAAGAGTTAACTTTTGACAGCACTCATGTATTCAATAAGGTTCAATGGGTATTCATTTTTTTCAAGAGAATACATGATTAAGTCCTTTGAACATTTATAATGTGACCAACAAGAAATATCTTATGATTTATGGGGATCAACGATGGTAATAACATGCTAGTTGTATGAACTCTTTGGTAATCGTTTTCACTATAATATGAAATTGGACAACAGTATTTTGGATAATCCTAAAGATTGGAATGGATTATGGTGGACATAAGTTAGTATTGTTTAATGATATAAGTTTTTTTCGATATTATTTATGGGATGTTATAGTAATGTAGTTTTAGAAAAAGGAAAACATGAAGGATGGGCGACAACCCATCGCGTCGGACAAGGCTGTGGGAATCGAACCCACAACTGAAGTGCGACTGGCCTTTATTGACTACCACTGGCCTACAGGAAGTACCTGTTTAGAAGAAACTAGTTTTATTATACTAAGCAGTATGATATAAGAAGTATAAGTCCATTTTAGGAATAATATATGATTAATCTCACTATAGATGGAATTATGTATTTTTTTTGATAACTTTTCTAACCTTTTGTTTGAGATAGATGGAATGACCCATCATTCTATCACATGATCATCTAACACATCATGAATGAAAAATTCAACTTCATTCCTTTAAGAGATGAAGTGGAAATTGTCCAAAGAATGACCAACAGTGAGACTATACCAAAATCACGAAAGTATTTATTCTAATTCCAATTTCATCAACATTAGGGAAATGATATTGAAAACCAAAAATGTTGTCCTAGTATATTCGATGAATCATATGGTACCTTAGATCATCACAAATTTATGGCTTTGTGATTGATGGCTTTTTCATAGCCATGTTCTCTACCACTCTCCATCAGAACTTTATGGTCAGATTTTTCTTCCATATCCATATTTTCATCTATGTTCTCCTACGTGGAAACCCAGTGATGAGTTAATTTGGGTAACCGTTACATTTCAGACTTTAGTTTTTAAAGCCAAGTATTGGTATTCCTTTTTACGATGTGGGTTTCTATTAAAGAAACTTTCGAGTAGTAAACCATTTATAACCCCGACGAATTTCGAGGGGGAAATTCATTTTATGGCGGGTAGAATGTAACACCCCGATATTTTATGAAAAATATTATTTTAATTTCATTAATGTCTTGTATTGTACGCTACACCAAAATGAGCTTGCACAACACGCATCCTTGACTTGCCTTGCATTACACGCAAATCACGACCTTCCTTGATAGCGTGTGTAGTACGCAATACAGAGTTTCACTAAACAACGATATGCTATTAAAATATTATTAAAACTAACCGTTATGAATAGTTATAACAACTTTTTGAAATTTTGTAAATTTTATTTTTCAATATGGACTTCATTTTTGGATTCGGAATATCGAAATTAACTTAGGGTGAAATTTTGGTACTTTTCGGATAACTTTCATATTCTGATGAATAGTGAAAATTACATTTTTAATTGAAATAATTAATAGTGATAAATTATTAATTTTAGTGGGTTTAAATTATATTTAGAATATATTTTTACAATTTAATACAATGTTGTTTATTGGATGTAATTTCACATTTAAACCAGACATAAACAAGTGTCAATCTTTTGATAGTTATTATCTTTTAAAAACACGCTATTTGTTTTGACGACGAGAAATAATTTTTAAATTAGTTAATGTAACTGATATGTTTTGAATTTTGTAAAATAAACATCATTTTTGAATTCATAATATCAAATATATCTTAGGCCTAATTTTTGGTATTTTTCTGGAAAATTTCATTTTTTGATGAATAGTGAAACCACTAAGTGGTAGATAAAAAACTGAATTTTTCATAAAACATAATTTTACCACTTCTGTGAGTAGAATTTCGAAAATCCGAGAGATACGGTTAATATCAAGGACTAAAATGTGGTTCAATGAGATGAAAATAATTTTTGGTGAATAGTAACTTTTTACTTTTTTTACCACGGTTAAATGTAAATAGGGTAGTTAAGGGTAAAAATGATATTATTATTACCCTAACACATGTCCTAATTCTGTTGGATAAGTGTAATTCGACAAAAAAACAACCTGAGGAATAAAATATGACCATTTAGGCCCAGATGGATTATATTAGGACATTTATTATCAATTTATTTAAAGAAGGGTTAAAATAGTTAAAATCAAAGTTTAATAACTAAGGCATTTTAAATATACGGTTATACATAAGATAAATTCGACTATAAATATTCATTAGAAAGATAAAAAAATTTCATACATAACGATATTTTATTTGTAATTTTTAGACTTTAAATAAGTTAATTTATTTATGACAGAACGATGATGCAGTAATTATCTTATTAATGAAATATTGACATAATTGATGGTATAAATACACAAATAAATTTAATTTGAGACTTTTTATGAATTCAAATAATTTTATAGGTTAATATGACATGTTATTAATGATTTAAGTAACTTTTTTCAAACTAATAATTCTGTTATGATTTTCACAAAAATCAATTACTAAATAGTGTCAAAATTTACATATAATAGTTTTTAAAACAAATATTATATTATTAGTTGTTATGTTATTTCTAAAAATATAAGGTTCGGCCAAATGACTTAGATAAGGTTATATATATTAATAATAAAAAACTTGGGGTTCTTTTGGCTTGTTATAGTATTTTTAGTAACCTTATAGTGTAAGAACAAAAAAATACACGGTAAAAGTAAAATTATTTGACTTAATGTTAAATCTAAATGATAAGGTTAAAATAGGAACCTAAACTTGTATAAATTCTATTGGATGAGAGGATTTCGACCCATACCCACCTTAGTTTCTAAATAACTCAATTTGGAGCAATTAAAATCCGAATATGACTTTATAATAAAATAATATTTTTAGTTATTCCAAAGGTGCCCCTCTCCTCCCTTATAAAAGGGCACCTCCTCCCTCTCTTCCTCAAACCACTTTGAGACTTAAATCTCGGCCAAACCCTTCCAAATTCTCTTATCCACTTCCCTAGAAACATCCTAGAGGTCTTGTTCTTCTTCAAAGACCAATTTTAGTTCCCTAAGAGGAGGACTCAAAGAGGCGCTTCAAAGAAGAGGTAATGTCCGTTACAGATTCTTTCAACTTTATTTCTTCTTCCACTTCTTCTTCTTAGGTTGTTTCATTATGAAGTAATAACATCAGTATCACTCATATACAGATATGTTATTATAAGCATGAAACAACCATATTTCACCATATCTCCATCCTACGGAAAACGAAATCACCGTGCGTGCGTACGTACGGAATACCGTCTCCACGCCGTGGTGTAATCTATTTTCCACCACCACCTTACTTGGATGGGTATAATGGTGTACATAATAACTATATATGATTATATTAAAGTGATATTGATTATGTAATAGTATACATAGACTCCAATACAATTCCACGATCATGAGAATGATATAATTGCTCGTGCGTACGTACAGACTACCGTCTCCACGACGCGATGTGATTCATTCTCCACGGTAACCATTCATGAATGATTATAAAGTATATATAATAAGTAATCATGAAATATATGACATAATAATTATACTTTATTTATGTTTATATATATTTATGTCATCTACTTAATTCCTTTCAACTCAATAAGGAAACGAAAACAGCATTCATGCGTACGTACGACCTATCGTCTCTATGAACGGTGTATTTCTTTCCATTTACTGATCTATTATATATATGTATATTTTGAATATATATTATATATAAATCATGTTTTTTATTTTGTAATTAATTAATCATCATATAAGTATTCATATGTATAATTACAAGTCAAAACACGGACGAAAAATGAAACGATTTTACCCAAAATGCTCTTTAACATGGAATTTACAAAAGAACGGGTAATATAAAGTCATAAGTGAACCATATTTGATATCATAAAAATAAGTATGATTCTGGAATAAGTAAATGGCATTATTTAAATCATTATACAGGAGGTTCGGACAATTACGAAGCAAATCAGACCTAAGGTAAGGGAAAATCTCGTAATCTCAACTTTTATCCGAGATTGTTTATACTTTAGAATTTACTGGGTAATATTTATCATCCACATACATGTTTCCTCAATATGTAATATTTATATCCTTCTACAATGTTTTATATCAAATTTTACCATTAGGTGAGTTTTTAGTAAAAGATATGAAAGGAATCTTTTGTGGTTTTTCGTACGAGGTACTTTTTGACTTTTCCGACAAAAGTACGAGAAGAATGTTTTTTTTAACTTATACGGCATGAATGAATTTTTAAAACATTTTTTCCAAGAAGCTTCCTTTACAATTTTTCAAGTTTATTTTTAATCAACTTCTTTTAGTTTAGAATTGTATGACATATTTAGAAAGGAAAAGTGTTTTTGATGTAGAAAGGATATTTTCCTCAAGAATGGAGATCAAGTATTTTATCAAAATTATTTTCCATCGAAGATAACAAAGGGTTATGTTTCTATCCCTATTATTACAATGATTTTATTATGTTGTGATTGAATTATTTTTATGAATTCCTTTATCTTATATGAATTGTTTTATGATGTCATGATGTTTAAGATTCCCATTTTTATTACATGGGATATGCTATGATGTATGGTTTATGAGTTTGTCGCACACATAAGAATGGTATCATTATGAGATGGGTGGGACCTATATCTCCCTCAAATTCATTGGGTAAAGATTTTATATCTCATGAGATAGACATGGCTGGAACGGCAGGTTAAACCAGTTCAGTGAAACAGGATTGAAACGAGGAATGAACTCGGTTCAGAAATGGACTTTTTCCACTAAGATAGTCTTGGCAATGAGTCTTGACTAATAAAAAATGATTATCTATGATTATGGGTGTATGCCAAAAAGTTTCATGTTTTACGATATTATTATTGGGATTAAATTTTACTAATACGATTTATCCCATGTTATGATATTATGATCTCTTTTGCAGGTTAAGATTTCCAAAATGTTATGTTCTTATGAATATGATGCGATTGATATTTCTTTTGTTTACCCTTACTGAGCATTTGAGCTCACCCTTTTATGTTTTCTTATCCCAAGGATATAAGGAATGGTTTTAGGTAAAAAAAGGAACATCTTTATGGGAGATGTTGAAGATCTTTCACCACGATTAGAAGATTATATTCCGAGTTTCCAAAGACACTAAACTATTGTAGTCCTTGTGTGTGTGTTTTGTTATGTACTAATTATTCTGCAAAAGTAATGTAACGTCCATATACGTTACGCTTTGGGTCTCTAGAATTTCTGTAAGAACACGATATTTTATGATAAGTATTCTATTTAATTTATTTTATTTCATGTTTTTTATGCTACAACAAGATTATCTTCTTCTATACGCCACACTGTATTAGCTTGAAGTATACACAACACTATTCTTAGATTGTGTTACACACAATTTCATGTTCGTTTTATAATAGTCATTCTACGCAACATTGAGTGTATATATATATATATATATTCAATGTATAAATTAAATATGGTTGGATTCTGATATATGAAATGATGAAGGATTCTTTCACAACATGCAACCCTAACTTGGCTTGCATTACACGCAATCACAAATTTCCTCGATAGCGTGTGTTGTACGCAATATCAGGTTTCACTAAACAATGATATATGGATATAATATTATTACGAACTAGACTTTATGAATAGTATTAACTAAATTTTGAATGTTATAACATTATTATTTCATATTACACATTTTCTAGAACATGGAATGTGAACAAAATAAATTTTTCGGGTAAAATAAGTATTTTTCAAAAAATGCATTTTTTCTTCCTTTTGATGGCGCACCCACTTTAAATATATTTTTTGACATGTTTATAAGTTCAATTTTACAAAATAAACTTCTTCTTTTGAATCAGGATATAAAAATTTACATTGGATAAAGATTTGATATTTTTATGATAACTTTCACATTGTAATGAATAGTAAGAACACGCTATATTTTAATTAAAAACAACTTTTTTCATCGTAATAATTTATCTGGTTAAATTATAATATTGAATGGTATTAAATTATAAATAGAATATATTTTTACCATTTAATATAATGTATGAAATTATCATTGATTTTACTTTGAATTCGTAGTTTAAATCAAATCAATCTTTTGTAATGTTTTAAACAAAAACCTGTTTTCTTTCGACAACGGGATTAATTTTAATTTAATTTCTGCAACTTCTGTGTATTTAATTTGGAAAAATGGATTCCATATTTGGAATTAGTGGGTCCAAGTTATATTAATAGACTACTTTTTATTTTTGGGCATTATGAATAGTAACTAAGGTAAATTTTATTTACCATAGTTAAAGGTAAATCAGGTAATTAAGGGTAAATATAAGATTATAAAATTAGCCTAACACCTTCCAAAATCCTATTGGATGACTAAACGTCGACCCATATCACCTAAGGGTCGGATTAGAATCATTTAATAGACTTTGTTCCATGAAAAGAACTTAATTATTTTTAAAACCAAAGAAAGTGACAACATGTCACTCTCTTATATCTTATAAGTATATTAATTTTAATTTAGTAATAAACTTCATGAAACATCTAACATTAATAGTCTCCAGAAGTTTAATGAAATTATCTACATCATATGAATTTATTTATAATTTTTAGGGATTAAATAATCATCATTAATTGTAACACAATAGTGATGCAGAAATTTTTTATCTAGTGAAAAATCAAGAATATAGTTTTTATTAAACTAATAGTAACCATAAAATGCCCACAACCCTGACCAAAACTTATTTTTAATGTACATTTGAACCATAATCATCCAATGGTCTAATAATTGACCATTTGGAGGATTATAAAAGAGATTATGACACTTATATTATTTTATTTTAAATGATGCCAAATTTGTCACCTTCATAATTTAATAAATATAACAATTAAAATATTGTGATTTTAAGATTATAAATTAGAGTAAAAGTATTATTATAAAATTTAATAGATTTATCTTCATTATAGGATTTTATTTTTAATTTTTATGCAACAAATAAGTATATGAAATAATTATACAAAAATGAAGTAGTAATTATTTTTATTAAGAGATAAATCAAATAAATGGTTTTAAAAATAATATAATAAATATTATATGAACTATTTAATGTGATAAAATACTTTTATAGATACATATGACCTTTTATGATTATACTAAAGCTTTTAGTTCGAACATATCTTCTGTATATATTTTATTTAAATTCAAATAATTGAATAGTGTCAAAATTGACACTATTGTTATGTTATAAACATAATATATTATAAAATGGTTTATAAATCACAAATATATTTAAAAATTATATATTTACATTTATATGGTGGAAAATGTTATAAAGTATCCAATTATGGACAATTCACAACAAATAATTAATTATTTGTTATAATTTAAATTTTAGAATGTTATTACCACAAATAAAATTAAATTGATTAAATTATGATAAATCAAGTTGATAATGTTTAAAATGAATTCCTAACATGTCTAAATTTGATTGGTTGGTGATATTACAACCCTATATCATCTAATATTCGGATATGAGTCATTTTTGGAGGTTTATAAGTGGGTTTAGATTTATTATAAATTAATATTTTTATGAATTCCAAAGGTGCCCCTCTCCTCCCTTATAAAAAGGCACCTCCTCCCTCTCTTCCTCGGACCACTTTGAGCCTTCAAGCTCGGCCAAACCCTACCGAATTATCTTCTACACTTCCCTAGAAACATCCTAGAGGTCCTGGTCTTCTTCAAATACCAATTTTAGTGCCCTAAGTGGAGGTCTCAAAGAGGCGCTTCAAAGAAGAGGTAATGTCCATTACCGATTCTTTCGACTTTATTTCTTCTTCCACTCCTTATTTTTTTAGTTGTTTTAGTATGAGGTAATAACATAAGTATAAATAATATACTTATATGTTATTATAAGTATGAAACAACAATATTTCATCAACTATCCATCCAACGGAAAACGAAATCACCAGCGTGCGTACGTACGGAATACCGTCTCTACGCTGTGGTGTAATCTATTTTCAACCACCACTTTACTTGGATGGGTATAAGGGTGAAAGTAATTAATATATATTATTATCGTAATGTGATATTGATTCTTTAATATTATACATACACTTTAATACAATTCCACGATCTTGGGAATGATATCATCGCTCGTGCGTATGTCCGGACTACCGTCTCCACGACGTGATGAGATTCACCCTCCATGTTAACCATTCATGAATGATTATAAAGTATATATAATGAATAATAATGAAATATATTAAATAATAATGATAATATATTTATGTATCTATATATTTATGTCATTTACTTAATTCCATTCAATTCAAAAGGGAAATGAAAACAGCGTTCATGCGTACGTACGGCCTACCGTCTCCATGAACAGTGTATTTCATTCCTTTTATCGATCTATAATATATATGTATATGATGAATATATATTATATATAAATCTTGTTTTACATTCTGGAATTATGTAAATCAGGATATAAGTAATAATATCAAGAACGACAAGTCGAAACAAATATGATAAATGAAATGATTTTACCCAAAACGCTGCTTTAACATGGAATTTACAAAAGAACGGGTAATATAAAGTCATAAGTGAAACATATATGATATCATAACAATGAATATGATTCTGTAATAGGTCAATGACATTATTTAAATCATTATACAGGAGGTTCGGATATGTACGAAGCATATCGGACCCAAGGTAAGGGTTAATTATTCTAATCTCATTCTTATCTGAGATTGTTTATACGTAAGTATTTACTAGGGTTATATTTTTCATCCATGATCATAAAATGTTTTTCATAAAGTGTTTAATATACTTCCATGTATTTTTAATGGCATGTTTACCCCTCTTTGAATTTCACTTTGTGTTATGGAAGGAATCTTTCTTTTATTTACCATACGTGGTACTTTTTGACTTTTTGGACAAAAGTACGAGGAGAATGTTTTTTTTAACTTATACTGCATGAACGAATTTTTACGGTTTTATAAAGCCTTATGTTCATGAAGCTTCCTCCAAAATATTTCATGACTATTTTTAACAAAATCCTTTTCTTTTAAAATTGCATGATATTTTGTGAAAAGGGAATGATTTTGAAGAAGAAAGGATATTTTCCTCAAGAATTCATTTCAAGTGTTTTATCAAAACCATTTTTCATCTAAGATGACCTTATTTCATATGTGCATGTTTCAAGTATCATGTATCTATGATTTACATGGTTTCACTTTTTTTATTATGAAATGATATCCATTTCATTTATATGGATTATATGATGATGGGATGATGTTTATGAAACCCATTTTATTTATTGGGTTATGCTATGATGTATGATTTATGATTTTGTGGCACATGAAAGAATGATTTAATTATGAGATGGGTGGGACCTATATATCCCTCCAATTCATTGGGTAAAGATTTATATCTCATGAGATAGACATGGCTGGAATGGTAAGTTAATCTGGTTCAGTATTGCAGGACTGGAACGAGGGGTGAACTCGATTCAGAAAGAAACTTTGTCCACTAAGATGGTCTTGGCAGCAATGCCTTGGCTACTATGGAAATCATTACACGTGCTTAATGGATGCCACAATTACATGTTTTATTACCATGCTATTTTATCATGATTTATGTTCCATTATGATCTATGCCTTATGTACTTCCATGTTTTATGTCGTTGCTCAAGATTTTTAATGTTCATGTTTTTTAAGTTAAAATGTATATGGTATGTTTTATTTTATCCATACATACCCTTACTGAGCATTTGAGCTCACCCTTTTTATGTTTTCTTTTCCCCCAAGATTAAAAGAAAGATTTTAGGTAAGGAAGCAAAAATAGGAAGATCTTTATGGGAGATGTTGAAGATATTTCACCATGATTAGAAGATTACGTTCCATGTTTCCAAAGACACTAAACTATTACGGTCCTTGTGTGTCTGTTTTTGTTATGTACTAAGTATTCTGCAAAAGTAATGTAATATCTATGTACGTCAAGCTTTGGGTCTCTATAGTTGGTATCAAAGAAAAGGTTTAGTCAACCTTTGGAAACTAGGTTGCGAAAAAGTTAGTGAGATCCCTAGAGATATTTATAAGGTATGTCTAGGGATGCCCCTAAGGATAAGTATACGTATAGGATATAGTCCTAGAACTATGATAACGATCTTAGATTTTAACCTAAGATCCTAGATATTGAGGGTGCTCCCCCATTACTATGTTGTTTTCCCTATCATGATTTTTGCCTCTCACACTATTTTTTTTGGGTTTTAGAAAATGGTTGGAAACAAGAAGATTAATGATAATGGGGGATATGACGGACAATGGAATGATATTATTCCTGAGAAACCAAATGAAATGGGATTTGGAAGTCCAAACAACGTTATTATGTCTAATCAGCAATCTTATAATATGATCAATAATCTCAACATTGGTATGTTTCCCGACTCAGATAATAAGAGAAAGATGGAGATTCATGATGATCATAGAGGAAATAAAGTCCAATTTCCCTCATGTAAATCATGTAGGAAGAGGCATCGAGGAGATTGTTTCAAAGGAATTGGAAGATTCTTTGGTTGTGGAAAAGAAGGACACAATTCCCGTAAGTGCAAATGAAAAGGTTCAGTTAACACCATGGATGAGGATAATGGTATTTCTATGACATCAACAATGGTTAAATGTTTTAAATGTGGAATGTACGGGCATTATGAAAACCAATGCCCTAAGGGAAGGTCTCATGAAGAGAATCAGTTTGGTCGTATGGGTAGTATTTATGTTGATGATGATGAAGAGACTACAAATGATATGTGAGATGAAATAATTGTTGAATCTCGGTCAATGGTTTAAGAAGGTAGTGGATTGATTACATGTTTATGAAGTGTAATGTTGTATAAGTAATCTCATGGTACTATGGAATAAAGAGACATCTAAGGATTGTTACACTATTGTCTTTCCTTAAGTTTTGAAAGTGTATGATTAATGGTAACAGTAACCATGAAAGGTTATTCAGATATTTTTGGAAAGAAAATGATATGCGCAAAATGAAGGGAAAAGAAGATAATGAGATGTTTGATTTTATTCATGAGCTCATGAATAATATAAAGACTAAGTGATATTATGGTTTGAGTGTATAGAATTTTTTGGGATTTCGGTATATGGAATGTGTTAAAATTTAACAACATTCATGCTTTCACTAAGGTTAAATGGGTATTCATTTTTCAAGAGAATACATGATTGGAATGTGACCAACAATATATATGGGGGATAAATGATGGTATTCAAATGCTTGGTTGATGAAAATTCATGTAATCGTTTTCTTTATACTATGATCTTGGACCAAAGTATTTTAGATAAGCCTAAATATTGGAATGGATTATGTTGGACATAAATTAGTATTGTTTAAGGATAGAACTTTTTTCGATATTATTGATGGAATGTTATAGTAATGTAGTTTTAGAAAAAGGACAACCTGCAGGACGGGCGACATCCCATCACGTCGGACAAGGCTGTGGGAATCGAACCCACAACCGAAGTGCGACTGACCATTATCGCCTACCACTGGCCTACAAGAAGTCCCTGTTTAGTAGAAACTAGTTTTATTATATTAAGGAGTATGATATATGAAGTATAAGTCCATTTTAGGAACAATATATGATTAATCTCACCATAGATGGACTTTTGTATATTTGATAACTTTTGCTAACCTTTTGTTTGAAACAGATGGAATGACCCATCATTCTATCACATGATCTGTTAACACTTCATGAATAACAAATTCAACTTCATTTCTTTAAGAGATGAAGTGGAAATTGTTCAAAGCACGAACAACAGTGAGATTGTACCAAAATCAAGCAAGTATTTCATCTAATTCAAAATTTTCAACTTTAGGGAAATGATATTGAAAACAAAAAATGTTTTCCTAGTGCTCTTATATCCGATGAATCAGGTGGTACCTTAGATCATCACAAATTTATGGCTTTGTGATTGATGGCTTTTTCATAGCCATGTTCTCTACCACTCTCCATCAGAACATGATGGTTAGATTTTTCTTCCATATCTATATTTTCACCTATGTTCTCTTATATGGAAACCCAGTGATGAGTTACTTTGGGTAATAGTTACGTTTCATACTTTAGTTTTAAAAATTAAGTTTCAGTATTCCTTTTTACAATGTGGGTTTCTATGAATAGTAAACGATTTATAACCCCGACGAATTTCGAGGGAGAAATTCATTTTAAGGGGGGTAGAATGTAACAACCCGATATTTTATGATAAGTATTCTATTTAATTTATTTGATGTCATGTGTTTTATGATACAACAAGATTATCTTGTGCTATACGCCACACTGTATTAGCTTGAAGTATATACAACACTATTCTTAAATTGTGTTACACACAATTTCATGTTCGTTTTATAATAGTCATTCTACGCAACATTGAGTGTGTATATATATATATATATATATTCAATGTATAAATGAAATATGGTTGGATTCTGTTATACGAAACAACAAAGGATTCTTTCACAACACGCAACCCTAACTTGGCTTGCATTACACGCAATCATGACTTTCCTCGATAGCGTGTGTTGTACGCAATATCAGGTTTCACTAAACAATGATATGTGGTTATAATAATATTATGAACTAGCCTTTATGAATAGTATTAACTAAATTTTTAATGTTATAACATTATTATTTCATCTTACACATTTTCTAGAACATGGAATGTGAACAAATTAAATTTTTCGGGTAAAATAAGTATTTTTCAAAAAATGCATTTTTGTCGCCTTTTGATGGTGCACCCACTTTAATTCTAGTTTTTGACATGTTTATAAGTTCAATTTTACAAAATAAACTTCTTATTTTGAATCAGGATATAAAAATTTACATTGGATAAAGTTTTGATATTTTTCTGATAACTTTCACATTTTAATGAATAGTAAAAACACGCTATATTTTAGTTAAAAACAAATTTTTTCATTGTAATAATTTATGTGGTTAAATTATAATATTGAATGGTATTAAAGTATAAATATAATATATTTTTACCATTTAATATAATGTATGTCATTAGCATTGATTTTACTTTGAATTCGTAGGTTAAATCAATTCAATCTTTTGTAATGTTTTAAACAAAAACCTGTTTTCTTTCGACAACAGGATTAATTTTAATTTCATTTCTGCAACTTCTGTGTATTAAATTTGGAAAAATGGATTCCATATTTTGAATCAGTGGGTCCACATTAAATTAATAGACTACTTTTTATTTTTTGGCATTATGAATAGTAACTACGGTAAATTTTATTTACCATAGTTAAAGGTAAATCGGGTAATTAAGGGTAAATATAAGATTATAAAATTACCCTAACACCTGCCAAAATCCTATTAGATGACTAAAAGTCGACCCATATCACCGACGGGTCGGATTAGAATCATTTAATGGACTTTTTTCCATGAAAATATCTTAATTATTATTAAAACCAAAGAAAGTGACAACATGTCACTCTCTTAAATCTTATAAGTATATTAATTTTAATTTAGTGATAAACTTCATGAAACTTCAAAAATTAATAGTATCCAGAAATTTAATGAAATTATCTACATCATATGAATTTATTTATAATTTTTAGGGATTAAATAATTATCAGTAATTGTAACACAATAGTGATGCAGAAATTGTTTATCTAGTGAAAAATCAAGAATATAGTTTTTATTAAACTAATAGTAACCATAAAATTCCCACAAACCTGACCAAAACTTATTGGTAATTTACATTTAAACCATAATAATCCAATGGTCTAATATTTTAATATTTGGAGCATTATAAAAGCGATTATGACACTTATATTATTTTATTTTAAATGATGCCAAAGTTGTCACATTCATAATTTAATAAATATAACAATTTAAATATTGTGATTTTAAGATTATAAATTTGAGTAGAAGTATTATTGTGAAATTTAATAGATTTATCTTCATTATAGGATTTTATTTTTAATTTTTATGCAACAAATAAGTATATTAAATAATTATACAAAAATGGTGTAGTAATTATTTTATTAAGAGATAAACCAAATAAATGGTTTTAAAAATAATAAAATAAATATTATATGAACTATTTAATGTTCTAAAATACTTTTATAGATACATATGACCGTTTATGATTCTAATAAAGCTTTTAGTTTGAACATATCTTCTGTATATATTTTATTTAAATTCAAATAATTGAATAGTGTCAAAATTGACACTATTGTTATTTTATAAAAATAATATATTATAAAATTGTTTAAAAATCACAAATATATTTAAAAATTATCAATTTACATTTATATGTTGTAATATGTTATAAAGTATCCAATTATGGAAAATTCACAACAAATAATTAATTATTTTTTATAATTTCAATTTTAGAATGTTATTACCACAAATAAAATTAAATTGATTAAATTAGGGTAAATCAAGTTGATAATGTTTAAAATAAATTCCTAACATGTCTAAATTTTATGGGTTGATGCGATTACAACCCTATATCATCTAATATTCGTATATGAGTCATTTCTGGAGGTTTGTAAGTGGAGTTTGATTTATTAAAAATTAATATTTTTAAGAATTCCAAAGGTGCCCCTCTCCTCCTTTATAAAAGGGCACCTCCTCCCTCTCTTCCTCACACCACTTTGAGCCTTCATGCTCGGTCAAACCCTGACAAATTCTCTTCTCCACTTCCCTAGAAACATCCTATAGGTCATGGTCTTCTTCAAAGACCAATTTTAGTGCCCTAAGAGGAGGTATCAAAGTGGCGCTTCAAAGAAGAGGTAATGTCCATTATCGATTCTTTCGACTTTATTTCTTCTTCCACTCCTTCTTTTTTTATTTGTTTCATTATTAGGTAATAACATCAGTATAAATAATATACTGATATGTTATTATAAGTATCAAACAACCATATTTCACCATCTATCA
The DNA here is from genome assembly GCA_963277665.1 of Viscum album. NCBI lineage: Eukaryota > Viridiplantae > Streptophyta > Magnoliopsida > Santalales > Viscaceae > Viscum > Viscum album. Next base: position 106,690,733 of record OY728123.1, on the reverse strand, counting down.
ATCCAACGGAAAACGAAATCACCGCTCGTGCGTATGTACGGAATACCGTCTCCACACCATGGTGAAATCTATTTTCCACCACCACCTTAATTGGATGGGTATAAGGGTGAAAGTAATTAATATATATGATTATTTTAAAGTGATATTTATTCTGTAATATTATACATACACATTAATACAATTCCACGATCTTGGGAATGATATCATCACTCGTGTGTACGTACGGACTACCGTCTCCACGACGCGATGAGATTCACTCTCCATGTTAACCATTCGTGAATGATAATAAATTATATATAATGAATAATAATGAAATATATGACATAATAATGATACTGGATTTATGTATATATATATTTATGTCATTTATTTAATTCCATTCAATTCAAAAGGGAAACGAAAACAGCGTTCATGCGTACGTACGACCTACCGTCTCCATGAACCGTGTATTTCATTCCTTTAATCGATCTATAATATATACGTATATGATAAATATATATTATATATAAATCATGTTTTACATTCTGGAATTATTTACATCAGGATATAAGTAATAATATCACGAATGACAAGTCAAAACCCATACGATAAATGAAATGATTTTACCCAAAACGCTGCTTTAACATGGAATTTACAAAAGAACGGGTAATATAAAGTCATAAGTGAAACATATATGATATCATAACAATGAATATGATTCATTAATAAGTAAATTATGTTATTTAAATCATTATATAGGAGGTTCGGATATGTACGAAGCATATCGGACCTAAGGTAAGGGATAATTATTCCAATCTCATTCTTATCTGAGATTGTTTATATGTAAGTATTTACTGGGGTTATATTTTTCATCCATGATCATAAAATGTTTTTCATAAAGTGTTTAATATTCTTCCTTGTATGTTTAATGTCATGTTTACCCCTCTTTGACTTTTACTTTGTGTTATGGAAGGAATCTTTCTTTTTTTACCATACGTTTTACTTTTTGACTTTTCTGACAAAAGTATGAGGAGAATGTTTTTTAACTTATATGAAACAAACGAATTTTTACGGTTTTATAAAGCCTTATTTTTATGAATATTCCTACAAAATATTTTATGACTTTTTTAACAAAATCCTTTTCTTTTAAAATTGCATGACATTTTGTGAAAAGAGAGTGATTTTGAAGAAGAAAGGATATTTTCCTCAAGAATTCATTTCAAGTGTTTTATCAAAACCATTTTTCATCTAAGATGACATTATTTCATATGTGTATGTTTCAAGTATCATGTCTCTATGATTTACATGGTTTCACTTTTTTATTATGAAATGATATCCATTTCTTTTATATGGATTATATGATGATGGGATGATGTTTATGAAACCAATTTTATTTATTGGGTTATACTATGATGTATGATTTATGATTTTGTGGCACACGAAAGAATGATTTCATTATGAGTTGTGTGGGACCTATATCTCCCTCCAATTCATTGGGTAAAGATTTATATCTCATGAGATAGACATGGATGGAACGGTAATTTAATCTGGTTCAGTATTATAGGACTTGAACGAGGGGTGAACTCGATTCAGAAAGGGAATTTTTCCACTAAGATGGTCTTGGTAGCAATGCCTTGGCTACTATGGAAATCATTACATGTGATTAATGGATGCCACAATTACATGTTTTATTCCCATGCTATTTTATCATGATTTATGTTCCATTATGATCTATGCCTTATGTACTTCCATGTTTTATGTCGTTGCTCAAGATTTTTAATGTTCATGTTTTTTTAAGTTCAAATATATATTGTATGTTTTATTTTATCCATGCTTACCCTTACTGAGCAATTTAGCTCACCCTTTTTATGTTTTCTTTTCCCCCAGGATTAAAAGAAAGATTTTAGGTAAGTAAACAAAAATGGGAAGATCTGTATAGGAGATGTTGAAGATCTTTCACCACGATTAGAAGATTACGTTCCATGTTTCCAAAGATACTAAAATACTACGGTCCTTGTGTGACTGTTTTTGTTATGTACTAATTATTTCGCAAAAGTAATGTAATGTCTATGTATGTCAAGCTTCGGGTCTCTACAATTTCATCCCATATTTGGTTAATTTTGGAACATTATTTCTATAAAAAGTTTTATTAGATATAAATGGTTTTAATATGGAGAATATTTATAAAGAACTTTTTGACACTGAGAATAGTTTTAATGCGAATGAGGTTATAAATTTTTATGGATTAAATTATTATATTTGAAATTATAGGAAAAGATCCCATATTCTATATTTAAGGATAAATTTTTTATTTGTTTATATATATAGAATTGAAGTATATAATCCTATATAGATGTATTTAATGAAAAACAAGATAAACTTTTTATAGCAAGTTAATATAAAAAACAACCTATCTTGAGAACCAAAAAAACAAATATATGTGAATATGATGTTTCAGATATCCACACCAATAATATATGAACAATTATCCAATATTTTTTATGGTTAAAATCTGGCCAATAAGAAAACTTTTCATGTATTTCATAATAAATGTGATTATTTGGTGATGTATATAGATGATAATAAGATGGTTTATTCATATTCATTACGGATGTTTTTAAATCCAATAACATTCATGGTGACTAAATAAAGGATGTGGAATTTTTTAAAATGATTTTTATAATAATCCCACAATTAAAAAATCTATAGGAATTGGTACTTCAGGAAATAATATTTGGGAAGTTATCTATTAATGATCATCAAAGTAGCACAATGGGGTAATAGATGATGGTAAAGTTAGAAGGAATGAAAATTCAATCTTATGAAGTGATAACTCTCTAGTAAATAAATAATATTTTTCTCAATAGTCATGATTGTTAAGAGTATTAAAGTTATAAATTTCTCCCACTAGTGGGCAGAATGGTCAAGTGTGGAAAAGGTAGGATTGAAGGTAAACTAAAACATAAATATTTAATGTCTGGTATGGTTGAACACATAAAAATAATGTATTTAATAAGGATATAAGGATATGATTATGTTATTTAATTTTCAAAAAAAAATTATAAAAATGTTTCTCTATAGATAGAAGGATAATTTTATAAATAAATCAAGAAATAAGTTTAATTTAATGATTCATGTGAGTAAGTATGAATAACATGAAATTTTTTACCTTGAATAAGGTGGATCTAAATTCTACTTTATTTTTAATATTCCATGTTTAAAATGGTGAAAAAATAAATCTAAGAATAAAGGTGAAAATTAAATATAAAGTTTTGTTGATCTCAATGTGTAACATGAAATTTCATGAGAGGATATTTTAATTTATAAGAATAAAAATAAAAATATTAATGAACTTTTAAAATAAACTTCAAAGTTGTTTGATCAAATAAAGGAACAAAACAAATAGATAATTAAGTCAGTTAAAGATAAAAATAAAATATAAACAAATCCAAGAAAAGTATTGTACCTAAAGATAAAAATTGATTGAAAATTTAAGGTAAAATTTGACCTTAATTATTATATTAATGATAATTTAAAAAGTAACAAACCACTAGATCATGAAGTGGTTACCTTAAGGAATAAATTATAATTCGAATAAAAATTATGATATTCCAATAAGAATCTATATTTTATGAAGTTTTTTATTAAACCAAGTCAAAATTTATATGTTAGAAAAACTATTAATATAAAGGTGATTCATCTGACAAAAAAATTAAATAATTATAATAAAAAAAAGGTTAATGAAAATTTTTAATCTCAAATATTAGGAGTTATTCAAAAAATATATAATCCACACATATTATAGGAAGATTTAGAGTTAAAGTGATATTATATTGCCATTAATTATGTACCAATTATATAGTTATATGGATCTGAACATGAACTATTATGACAAGGAAAAATGATATATATGAATATATTCACATAGGATAAAGAATTAAAGGATGATAAAATATACTACATAACAAAGAAGATTTTTTGGTTATCATTTTTACTATATAGACATTGAAAAAAAATATCTTTATTATAGGAAAAGTAAAGAAGAAGATAATTGAATTGGTGGCTCATTAAGAATAGATTGGTAATATGTGAACACTATTATATGAGAGAATAGTTTCCCTATATTGGAATTATTGGATGACCATATTACTTATTACTCTTAGAATAATGAATAGAGACCCACCTATGTCTCAACGTAGTCATAAATTTATTGGATTGAATATTATAAGAAATTCTATATTTTCTAAAATTACATTAAATATGATTAAAAAATATATGGGTACTTTATTTTGGTTGCCTATCCATATTTATGGTAAATCAATGTTTATAGAAAAATATGAAGAGTTGGGTAGATAGTGAAGGGTTTGAATGGAGAAAATAATTTTCTTGGTATGGATTATCTCATCCTCATAGTCTAAAAGAATATTTATTTTAAAGGAAATTTGAGAGAAAGATACTTTTCCTTGAGTAGTTTATAATGCTATCATAAAATATCTAGATGAAAAATATTGTAATAGTCATGTATCTATTAATATATTAATTTAATAAAACTCCTTGAAAATCAAACATTTGACCATAATTAGTGAAACATGTATCAAATTTTCTAAATTTTACAAGCCATTATAACTTGGGGTTCAAACATTATAAATATTATTTAGTATTTAAATAATTAAATAACAAATTAGACTATTTTTAATATCATCAAATGTTATTATACAATTATCATGATTTATTATGTCTAAGGTTAATCAATTCAAATTATTTATTATATATATAATATATTTTAATACAGAAAATTATGACATAGTGACATTCAAAAAAATTATTTTTAATATTTTTTAAAACCCTATTTTGGTGAGTCTCATGATTTTTTTTAAATAGATCATATCAACACTTAATCCTCCTTAAGAAAAAAAAGTGTTACCTCATGTACCTTTTCTTCACTAAAATAAAATTTTAATTCAAAAATTAATAATGAAAAGGAATGATAGAACTTTTGAAAAGTGTTAATTTCCAATCTATAAAGCGGGAAAATGATTTTGGTGAATCATGTGTATCCACATACGTATGTTCAATAGTGGTAACATATAAAAGTATGCATAATCATATAATAACTACATCAATGACATAAATTGACCATAAAACACATATTTTTCAGTACTATATAGCCAGTTAATATATTCTAGATTCTCTATGTATAGAATAACAACATATATAAACAAGTCACATTTAATTCACCCATGTGGATGATCACATCACATTTCCCTCACACAAATTGTTAATAAAATCAAATTTAAATTATATAGGTATGGTCATACATTTCCCATCCATATGAAAATCAATGAACCATATTTCACAATAATCATATGAGAGGATCAATATCATGTTGGTTAAAACTAAATGGAAATAATGATCAATAAGATACCCAAACAACCAGGAATTAGTTTAGCCTCCTTGATGGTCGATGGAAGGTATAAATATATAGAGGTTTAAATTATAAGTATCTTATAAACCTATGGTACATGGATTTAAATTGAAACAATCACCCCTAAAACATAAAAAAGTGTATATAAATCCATATGATATATGTGGTCGGACATCCATAACACAAAACTGTTTTTCCAACATGTGAAAATTTCAGATACCTCTTTGAAACATAACCCACAAAAATCATTAAAAATTATCATAACCTATATAATCTATGATGACCATAAATTAGGGATACTAGAATTCATATTTTGTAAGGATAACTATCATTACAATCCATTAATATAGACCAAATAAATGAAATAATGATAAAGTAAAAATCACCTTTTTATATAATATGAAACATTATATATATTTTTAAACATAATTAATAACACTGATAAAATATACATTAGCACAATTAAAATATTGTCCCATTTGATAGAATACTAAATAGACCTTATGTTTGGGTCACTTTTATGGTTTTTCTAAATCATTATATCATTATATAATTCATCCAATATCTTTATTTAACCATATAATGAATCCTCACAATAAAATTGTTTAACGGTAAAAATATATGAATAAATACGATATAAATAATGATGTGTTTATGATTCATAATCCACATGCCCAACTATTTGAACATAGTTTTAAAAATTCATTGACTTACAATATCTAATGTTTTTATGTTAATATCATATTTTATCTCCTTAAATTGATTTAATATCATCATAATTTTCGTGGAATATTTCCTTTCAACACTTTGTGGTCATGTGGTATCAAACTTTAAATGAAACTTCTATCATTAATATCATTCTTTACTAATATACCATAATCTATTTTAGGTTATAATGTGACATTCACATTTAATTATATTGTTATAATAATTTAATTTTAACAATTTAAACTTGTGTAATTATGAACATACTTCCCATATCCACTAAGAAATGATATTTGTTCACAAATATATTTCTAAGAAACTAATATTTTATAAAAGAAAATATTACTTATTTTCTTTAACAAAATATTTAATAAAAATTGTAACACTAAAATATTAATTAGTTTATTAATGTTTTTAGAGAATTATTCTAAAAATTCTATTTTCTTCTTTAAAATATTCTACTAAAGGGTGGTGGGAATTATATCCCTCACATTTTAGAAAATAAATTGCATAAATTATTTTATAATAGATAAAACTCCTTTCATCCTTAACTTTTTTCATACATGTTATATAATATAATCAATAATAAACATTTTTTATCAAAATATCATCTCATTATATTCAAAACCACACACAGATTACAATCAATAACATGCCATATAAGATAACACAAATAAGATAAAATAAAAATCCTTTATTATTTGGAATTTAATGTTATCCGTTATTTTAACCTTGTTGATGTCAAAAACATTTTATTCATTATTTGAATAAATAATTCAATATCTTACTACCATTCCTTTAGTTTTAAAAACCTATAAAAATCTATAAGAATGGTTTAATATATAGTATTTATTATATACCTTTCAAAAAATAATAATTCAAATCAATAACATTAATACCTGATGTGGGATATCTATAGAGCTTCTTGAAACCCTTTATGTACTAAGATAAATTCATCCTCAAATGAAAATCTTCAATATAATGAAAGCAATGACCCTTTTTCCTGACATTATCCTTAAGTTTAAATTACATAATATTACTATTGGCACCCCTTAAAATATTTCTATTAGAATAAAACATAACCAATAAATTATATAAATTCATTATATCACTTAATAATGGACCTCCCATTCCTATATAATCAATCCACAAAAAAATTAAGAGTTTATGTAATCTTTTATTGCACTCATTCATATTATAGTTTACAATAATTTATCATGATCTATCTGGTCGTGAATTTAAAATGATGTTTGTAGAAAATTCTATTTTTAATGAAGATCCCAAACTCTAAATTATAGGGATGCACACAATCAAACTGATTACATGAATGGTTACTGAAGAACAGTCAATCATATTATATTGAAATACTTCCTTTTTATCACATACCTCTCATGTCTTACCTTGTCTTTATAGTTTTATTTATGTTCATCTATAATATTGAAATAATCTATTCTCTCATGTTGTTTTTACACTTTAGGAATCATTGAAACAAATATATAAGTAGATACAACAATGAAATTCATTAAATGACTATGTTAAGAATCTATATCCATTTATTTTATAACTTTACTAGTCAAATTCCCATGAAGGGATCACTCTAACACATAAAAGTTACCTTCTTTCTTACAAATGATTCTCGGGTTTCAATACTATCCAATAAAGTTTCTTCAATAAATATACTCTTTTTTAATAATTTATATCAAGGTCATGTTAGATGATGATGATTTTGTTTTATCTATAATTATTGTTTTTATAATATGAGTATCATGATTTTCAAAAATTTATTAAAAGACTTTATAAAATATTCTCTCATTAATATGATGACACCTTTTAATTCTATGGAATATTTATTAGTGATCCATGATACTTATTTAACTATGTATTTGAGTATACTTTATAATTTCCCTTATATATTATCTATTTTGGTATAAAATAATTTCAATCATATCAAATAAGAAACTTAGGTAGTTGAGTGAAAATATTCTTTCCAAAATTCATAATATATATTATCTAAACTCTATTCATATTGCATCAAATCACTTAGGATTCCCAAAACTAAGTTTAACCCAAAATTCTACTATGGTATTTAGTCATCTAAGTCTTTGGTTTATCTGTTGACAACATTCCTTATACAATATAATCCATGGGAACCCAAATTCAGCATGGACCAACATATTAGATGATTGAGGTATTTAAACATCTTCACTTTGAAAGGAGTCTAAAAATTAATATTTTTAATGGGTTTTATATGTCATAATATTATCTTATATATCACCTTCATGTGTGAATGATTTACACTCTTTTTTTAAGTATTATGTATGTATAATGAAATCCATATTTTCCAAATATTCCAATGTATAACACCTTATATAACTAATGATTTATGTTACTTACATAAAAATAAAATCTATTTACTTTTATACACATAAAAATGAATCTGATTCCTGAGGTATATAAACTATTTTCTTGAAATCGTTTAGATTCATATGATATTAAAATCCCTATAGGAAAAAAGTATGGTGTAAAATTTAACAAAATCCCACTTTCCTAAATAGAGTAGAAGCCACCCATGTCAGGGAGTTTTCCTAACCAAACTCCCATTATCTATTGATCAATATTCATGGGAGACAACATTCATAATAAAATATTAACATTCAATGTGTATAAAGAATAATAAAGAAACATAATTGAAAAAAAATCCAGATTTATGTTTGAGAGTTACAATATATTATGTCAAACCTAGCATGTAACTCTTTATATACATGGTATGACATTTATAAAAAATATAGTAACATTTTAAACTAAATTATATATCCATTAATTATATACCATTTATATTCATAAATAATTAATAGTGAATGAACAAAATAAATTAAAATTCTATATATTTCGAAATTGGATAAACATTTTTGAGAAATTCATAATTAAAAAATTATAAAGAATTTATAATTAATCAAAATTTATGTATCTTTTGTAAAATATATTTATAATTGCATTATATTTACATAAAAAATATTAACACAACAAATTTTATCATTTTAATGGAAATTAATATGAATTTATTTATATTCAAAGCCTATGTCTTTTATGAATACTTTTATAACTATATAAACCTTAAATTGTTTTAAAAATACTTTAAATAAATTTAATAATTAATGTTTAATTTTGTTTAAACATTTATCAAACCCACTAAAACACAATTTGATATAGATTGAATAAATTCAAAAATAATGCCATTAATATGAACATTTCTAATTCATATTTATTATCAATCAATAAACTAATACAAACACTTTTATATTATTCCATTATTAATATATAAATAATTAAAAAACTAACATCTAATGTAAATATTCCTTAAACCTAGATAAAATCTAAAAAAAAGTTTTTTTGGTTTAAACTCCCCCCATGAATTTTACAGGGGCCAATTTTAATACTTCTTATAATTTTTACAAAAACCAATTTTCATAAAATAAAAAATCCATGAAGTTTTTATCAAAATAAAAAAATTAATTACACATTAAAAATATTTCCAATGGAAAAAAATAATAATTTTCTTTTGGGAAATATATTTTATGAAAATCTTTAAGAAGTCACACTAGTGAAACCCCACCATGGTTTCACCCATCTATAATGTGGTTTTTATGGAAATTTTATTACAGTACTAAAAATGACTATTTTTTTGTATATCATGAGGTAATATTATCATTTTTATGATGCTCAATTTTTTATGAAACTTTTCCACACATGTTTTTATTTAAACAGTGTTTGGTATTATATTATTATAAAACTAAAACTATTTTATTTTTAAAACCTTCTATTTTTATAAATACAAGAACAATAATGTCTATTTTTTAGAAATATTTCATGGTTTAAGAAAATAATCTTTTCTATCAATCTTAATCAACTTAAAACCTCAACCAAAATGTAATTTAATGGAATATGATACCATTGTATTGTTTTATAGGGTATTTTGTTCCCCAAAAAAATGAAAAAATCAATAAAAGCCATTTATTTAAAGACCATGATTCTATATGATTGTCAATTTTCTATAATTTTGAACTTTTCCATTTTAATTTGATGTTATTAAATAAAAGAAATAAATTCTAGGAATAATAGAAGATAAATAATAGAGTATGGTGAGTTAAACATGAAAAATTAGTTCTTCATCATTGAAATAGAGGTCCAACGGTAGTTTTAAATCCACCAAAATTTAGGTGGTGATCTATAAACATTTTGGTGGGGGTATTACTATATATTCCTATTCAAATGTAAAATTTTTAAATTTTATAGCATAAAAAATTAGAATCATTAAATTAAACCCATAGATAATATGTTTCACCTCATTATGATATGATATATCTACTATGATGTTTTTTCCCTCTTTCTCTCATCTATATGTCATCCCTTATCAATACATGGGTGGATCATCTCAGGCTAGTCATGGGAACCCATCTATTACATGTTAAGGGGGTTGTATCCTTAATCTCCCATATTCCTCTTGTTTCTTCTTGGAGGATACCTAAAATCAGCTTTACCCTTATTAAAGGCCTGGGAATGTCATATATTCCTTCAGTTCTCTTCTGATCCATCTACTGTGGGGGTTCATCCAAATATAATATGAGGTACTACTTGATTTCTATCTTCAATAATAAATTTTTTATTCATAGTGACTAAATAACTAAATCCAATTATTTAGGTTTTTAAATTAGATAAAATTTGATAAAAAATATTCCACCTAGACCTAAAAAAATTGTTATTCATTGATTTAGGTTTGTGAAACCATTTTTCTTCTAATATTCTTAAAGGGTTGAGCTAACAATGATACATATCCAAGTGATCATAATTAAACACAAATAATTTTCTTATGTGATGTATTTTTTACTAATTATTATACTAAAATGATGGGAATTTTTTTATGGAATGGGGTATATTGTTTCAATATGAAACCTATAAAATCACCCATCATATCAATGAATAAGTTGGTAGTTGGGATGAGTTCAAATTTACCCAACTTATTATACTCCTTTCCATTATCACCAATAGATGATTGGAGAGACTACCCTATTTGTTATAAATGAATCTGTTTCCCTAGGACATGTTTAAAGGCTAAAATGACTTATTAATCTCCAATAATTTTCTCCAGGATGATTTTTGGGCCCTGAATTATTATATCTGTTCCTCTTAAATCCTAATAAAAGGTTACAAGAACATATTTTTGGTATAGATCCGCACTATATTGGGTGTTTTCATTTTCATTGATATGTATTTTAAATGGACCAGTAAAAACATGTTTTTTGTTGTTGTAACATCCCAGACCTAGATGCCACCCCATGGTGCCCAAAGCTTGGTTGGACACATGGACTAAAGTGCATATCCTTAAACTCTAGAGTCTAACAACTCGCAGTGAGGGATAAGGTTAGTTAGTGGGGAGACTATTCCCTCATTACCATAATATCACAGTGGATGTCAAACATATAATAAATAGAGGAAGAGAAATAAATAGAAGACTCCTGAATGTAAGACCAAAAAAGAATACATATCAATAAAAAAATTTCTCATATTAAAAAATAATGCAGATGGTACAAGTATCATGAAAGCATCCAAAACATTATATGGAAATACAATACAACACAGGTATCCCATAAAGAACATAATACCAAAAAGGTATCCCAGCATTGCAAGCCTCATCCTAGTCCTAAGATCCCCTTCTCTAAAGCCACAATCAACAACCTGTGCAAGGGTTCTTTCCCCTATCATCACCTGTAACCATATAATCAGTTTGGGTCCCCAAGGAGGCCCAAATATGGTGTTAGATAAACATCCCAGTAGGAAACCACCTAGTTCTATGAAGTTATAATAGAAATTATAAAAAAGTTATAGAAAGTGTAAAAAAAGAATTACAGTAAGGTGAATGCCCATGGAATATTTCTATTGCAATAAATAAAACCAAACAGCCCTCAAGGCTACCTGTAAAAGAGTCAGCTCCTAATAAGGCAGCTAAAAGCAAATTAAACAATCAAATCACAAGGCCATGTTTTACATCCATCTATAATATGTAACCAACAACCATACTGTATAGGGAAGTCATGTAAACTGTAGATTCACAGTATAGTGAAGTCAAATATCCCACGACCTCGCCGTACAATGAAGTGTAGCCCGTAAGGGTTAGATCGAAGGTGTCAGCAGACCAAGGAATCCAAGTAAAATAATTCTAGACCACGAAGGGTCAGATCCAAGGATCTTTTCCATGGAATCACATCGAGTTCGATGGGTATCCTTGTTGGAAACTCGTTTAGGCACTAGTTGGGGTCCTAGGATCATGAAAATAGAAAGTCCAACGTGATCCAAAAAAAGCTTGATACGCAGGGTAGCAAGCCCCAAGGCATCCACCAGAATCAAGACCCGAGGGGTAGGGTAAACCAAAGGCTTCCACTATCAAATTTCAGATCCATGGAGAGTAGTCCAAGGCATCTCTCAAACCATTCATTCAATCATTGATATTAAACATTCATTCTATGTGAGTATACCCACTAACATCAACCTGTAGTAGCTATGAGTATACCCACTCATGAAAACCATTTATCAAAAAAACTATATGGGTATACTCTCCCATGTTATCATTTTAACATACCATTAACCATTTTATATAGGTATACCCACCCATATCAACACCTTTCATTTAATCCAATATATCAAAATTAGTATGGTGTCGCAAGATATCCATATCCAAGGAGGCAGTACATCACCAAAGCAATCCATTTTAGCTATCAAAGAATCAAAAGGATTACTCTAACTATGAAAGAAAACCCACACACCCCTTCGGTGGTTTAAACAATAATAAATAGGTTAAACCCAAAAGGCACACCCCATAGAGAACCTTAAAATGAGCAACAGGTGCCAACACACCTAAAAGAAACCTATGGGAATCCTCATTATGTCTGGAAACAGCTATGAAAAGAATATAACTAAAAAACAATACCAATTTAAAAAGTCCAATAGATGGAGTAATGGCCAAATGCCTGAAAAAACACAATGAAAATCTGAAAGAAGGTATATACCACCTACCTCACCTCAGTATTAGACAACTCGTCCAGTATCAAGCCTTATTCATACTGATTTTCAAGAAATATGAAAAACTGATGAAGAACATGATATTAGGGTATATGAGCTTAAATTAAAATAGCACAGTCATTATACCGAAGAATTAAGAATGTTTCAAAATGAATCAAGGAATTACCATTACGGATCCGATGAGACATACAACAATCAAAACAGAGGTTAGATGGAGACTTGGGCTGGATCCCAAGATTAGGTTTCAAAGGATAGGGATTTAAGGAGGGGAAATTATGTGTAGAGGAGGAAATCCAAATTTCATTTAAAAAGAATAATTTTTTAATATATATATTTTTTAAAAAGATCACACAGCAGGGTCCCATGGTTTACCCACATGGTTTCCCAAACAGTGCGTAAACTATGTTCACCCCAACCTATTGTAAGGGGTCGTCCGCATGCTTACCCCGCACGGTTTCACTAACCTTGGTGTAACCATGTGAAACTGTCTATTAAGAATCTGTATCTTTTTAGACATCTCACATGATTTAGGCTAACCATTTACAGATCGTGTGCAAATAGTGCGCCATGTCATTTTCAGCCTAAAACATTGTTCCGACCTCCAAACATGCCCCAAACACCTTCAAAACCCCATGACCAAGTTAAGAATTCACATAAGGCCATAACATGGCAATTAAACTGAAATAAAAGGAAAAATAGATCATATGTAAACTCAGGTTCTTACAATATTCCCCCCTTACAGCAATTCATCCCCGAATTGCTCTATGAAGGGTGTCCATGATTCTTTTGAGAATAATTCCAGCCACTGAGCACGTATTTTGGCCTCCCTCTCCCATGTCTCTTCCTGTAAACCACCATGGTACCATAAAACCCATTCCAGAGGAACTGACAAGCCTCGAATAACCATTGTGCCCCTATCAACGATACAAATCAGATGCTACTAAAAGGATGAATCAACCTCATACTCAACCTCCTCAGGCTGAAAAATGTGAGACATGAATGAGTGATAACAGAGCCACTACGAAACATGGAAGACATTATTCAAGTCTTGATACCCTTGAGTTAACTTCAACTGATATATTACCGACCTCTCTCTCTCTCTCCATAATCTCAAACAACCCGACATATCTTGATGAAAGTTTACCAATTCCCCTGATCCGCCTGTGTCCCAACCATGGTGAAATACATAAAAAAACCTGATCCCAGACCTCAAACTCTAAAGGTCATCTGTAGTGATCAACATATGATTTCATACAAGACTTTGAAATAGCCATCTACTTATAAATAAACTAGACCATATCGGAAGTCTCTTGCATGAGTCACGATCCCATTAAAGCTTCCTATCCTACCTCTAAACAGCACATGGGAGAATGGAATTTCCAACCGTATAAAGCCTCGTAAGGTTCCATTTGTATCATCTCTAGATAACTATTATTGAAGAAGAATTAAACTAGGGGAATGTTCCACTCCCAAGGTCCCCCGAAACCCAGGACGCATGCTCAAAGCATGTCCTCTAGCACCTGTATCATATGCTCTGACTGGCTATTAGTCTGATGGTGGTATGTTGTGATTAGAAGAAACAATTCACCCATTGTTCTCTAAAAACTATGCTAGAAATGAGATGTAATGTTTGTGTCCCTATCTAAAACAATAGTGAGCAGTACCCCATGTAGTATTACAACCTCTTGAATATACAACATTCATGATCAACTACACTGAAGGTCTCCTTGATCAGTAAGAACAGTGTGACCTTCATAAAACATTCAACAACTACCCACATTGCGTTATTACCTTGAGGTTATCTTATCAAAACAATCAAAAAATCCATCATGAAATCATCCCATTTCCAATCCGAGATAGGTAACTATTGTAAAATCCCAACTGGTTGATGATGTTCCATATTCACCTAGTGATTGGTGGAACACCTAATTAAAAAACCAGATACCTTATGCTTCATTCATAGCCACCAGTACTGTCATCACAAGTCATTGTACATCTTGGTGACCCTTGGATGTGCTGCCTAAGATAAAGCATGAAAATCCTACATCAACTCCTCGCGTATGTCCACTGGAACCGAAAAATTTCCATGGATTCACATGATCTACTCATCACCTGCCATCCAACAAGGATGAGTCTCCTCACATTCCACAACTTCACATAGATCTAGGCCTTCATAATCTGATAGATTCCTCATCCTAACTTTGTTTAGTAGGGTAGAGGTAAAAACTAAGGTTGAAATAAAAGTCTACCCCTATCTGTCATGCACCTCCAAAAGTATATCCAAAAACAACGCCATAAGCTGCCACTCGCTATTAACCTGCTGCACTACCTATATTTGAGTCCTCCTACTAAGTTTATCAGCCACTATATTTCCCATACTAGGAGTATAGGAAAGTTAGATGTCAAAGGACTATAGGTACTCCAGAAACCTTCATTTCTTCAAATTAAGATCAAACTGTGTGAAGATATACTTGAGGCTTTTTTGGTCTGTGTACACTAAGAAATGCTCTCATAGTAAATAGTTACTCCAATAGTGCAATGTGTGAACAATTGTAGCCAACTAAATATTGTTCATAGGGTAATTCATTTCGTGAGGCCACAACTACCAAGACCCGTATTCCATGACTTAATTTGCTAGCATCAGCACTTCCCTAATCCATATACCATAAGCATCACAGTACACCATGTCGCTCTTGCCCTGATCTGGCAGTATCAGTACTGGTGCCGATGTCATCCTCCCTTTCATATCCTGAAAGGATGTCTCACAAGACACTGAAAACACAAGCTTCACACACTTATTAGTCAAGCCCATCAATGGTACTGCTAAGCATGAGAAGTACAATATAAAATCCCTATAGTAGCCACCTGGCTCCAAGAATCTTCATATGTCAAAAAATTTCTCCGGCTTTTCTGAGGAAACTAATGCTCTCACATTCTCTGGTTCCACCAATAATCCTATCTCTAAGATGATTTGGCCCTTGAAGTGAATATGATCAATCCAGAAGTGGCACTTTTTGAGCTTAGCATATAACTGATACTCTCTTTGTGTATTTGAAACAATCTCAGGATAGTGGTCATGTTCATGTAAATTGTGAGAATACAATAATATATCCACCATAAAAACCACCAAAAGTTAATCTAAGTAAGGATGGAACACTTGGTACATCAAATACTTGAAAACTGTTGGCATGTTTGTGTGACCGAAAAACAAAACTAGATACTCATAAAACCCATACATTCTATGAATAGATATATGAGCTATGTATGCTAGTCGAACCCACCCTCGGTGATATACTGACCTCATGAAATTCTTTGAGAATACTCGATCTCCCCGAAGCTGATCAAATAGGTCATCTATCTGTGGAAAATGACATTGGTTTTTAACCATTAGCTAGTTCATTTTTCGATATTCCACTCATAGCCTAAGAGTTTCGTCCACCTTTTTCACAAAATGGATTAGTGAACCCCATAAAAAAATACTGGGTCTGATAAACCACTTTGATTATAAATCCTCTAGGTGCCTTTTGAGCTCCTTTAATTCTATCGTATCCATCCTGTAAGGAGGAATGGATACGAGCACAGATTCTAGAAGTAGCATGATGGGGAATTACACTTCTCTCTCGGGAGGTAAACTAGATAATTCATCAGGAAAGACATCACCTAGGTTCTCCACCGCTGGAGGAAAGTCTGTATGACCCACTCCTGGATCATCCAGAAACAAACTAGGAAACTGGGTTGTCATCCCACCCATCCCACAATGCTCTTGTCTAGATCTTCTCACCTGGACATCCCATTAAACCTTGTGAATAAACATTGCACCCTCTAGTGATGTGAAATTCACCCTCCAGCGATAGAAGTCAACATACGACCAATAAGCAACAAGACATTCCATTCTAAGAATAATGTCAAAACCTATCATCTAGAGGAAATATAAACTCAAAAGGAAGTGGAACCCACCAACCTCAAGGGGACATTCCATATGTTGGTGTACATCACCCATTCTATCACACAACAGTGTTCCTAGCCTCAAAACGCCCTTAGAAAAAAAATCCACAAGCCCAAGGATTTTGACCACTCCTGTAGAAAAAAACTATGAGTGGAACCTGTTTCCAAAAGAGTAGATGTGGTAGTAGAAGATACAATGATTTTACCTCTCACTATAGATGGGCTGAGATCCTTCTCTTGTTGGGTCTGTTGCACAGCATATGTATGGCCTATACCATGACCCTATAAACCTTCCTAGAAACTCTAAGATGATCTGCCTCGCTATCTCTAAGAACCTGATGTCTGGATACCATGACTAAGACCACCACAGACCTAGCATGACCAGCCTGTGCTACTGCAGCTCCCATCCTGACATGGAGTTGAAGACCCTATTCCTAACATGATGTCAGAGCTGACCCCCTTCCACTCACAGCTAGAAGGAAGTTCCTGCAAAACCACGACATGTTCCCCATCCTATCATGAGCTCAACACTCAACAGGGTAATGGATGCACTGATTTTTCATGTGGTAATTCCTACTATGGTGATGGTAAAACACCCATCTCCATGTACCCACATCATGACTAACACTCATGTCATAGGATATATCAAAACGAAACAACCTTCCAGAATATGTAGATATAGTGGGGTGAGAAACAACACACTTATGTTCAGAACCCCTAACTTCACTTTGGTTCTGCTATTTAATCATCACCTGATTCACAATCGCATTGATTGAAGGAAACCTGAACACGTTGACATTAGATCTGATTGTATGTCTGAGACCTTCCTCGAAGCCCCACACCCTTGATAGCTCATCTATAAGATACATCAGTTCAAAACATTGTCACTCTATAAATAATGTCGAGTATTCCATAATCGTCATCGTGCCCCAATCCAAACTCAAGAACTCACTATCTCGCTCTGCTCGTAGATATGCGGGGTAAAATAATTCACAATAGTGGGTTTGGAATTCATCCAAACCCATACTCTACTGCCCATAAACTAGGTTCAAAACATCCCACTAGTGATTTTACACTCCACATTGCATGTATGTTGTGTGATTGACCCTTTGATTCAGAGGAGTCTCTAGATTCTAAAAAATCACTAATGCGGTTCTTAGCCATAGCTCTATGGCTTGTTGTCAACCATCCCACAAAATCATAGGAGGATGTTGCTACTGGAACACCCATCTCAGTTAAGCCATGGTCAAGGATGGCTGCGATGCTCCCTAGAAAGTCTTTATATAGAAAAATATACCCCCACGAAACTGTTCCTCATCACTTATGTCTGGAACAGACTCAGGTGACGCAGCTAGCACTAGAGGAGGAGAAAGCAATAGCCCATGGCCCATTGTCTCTGGTGTATGGTCATCGCCTCTGTCATTGAATACCACTGGAGGTCATCATGGGGGGATGTATTTACAATTACAAACACATGACATAGAAATGAACAACACCCACACAAAAAGCTCAAAGCACAGGAAATGTCAAAACCCTCCTAGAAACCATGTCAAACCCACAACTTCCTCCTAATGTTAGGACTGTATAATGAACAACCGATGAATCAATTGAGACTATGCCTCTTTCCCACTCAAAATCTGAGTTTTGTTCGAGTCTATATTCACCATTTAAGGTTCCATTTCCATTTAACATTCAGTTATCTAGGAAATTTCACCAAGGGTTACCAATTCTGAATACATTAGAGCCCATAACACCTCATGAACCCAAAACATGGCTCCCATTAGAATGATACAAGTAACAAGTTCATTTAGCATTTACAATTCTGTGGATTTTCATTTCCTAATTCATAAGGGCCCATGCACCTTATGGATTTAATGATGATGTCACACCTTTATCTATTGCACCCAAATGACACAACAACAAACCTAACTATCACATAAATTATCACAACATCATGCAATATCTAATGCTTCCTAGATGGCATGGAATAATGCATGGTGTTTCAATCTAACAAGTGTATTTATGATGCATAATATAGAACAACCTCATATCATCAGAATGAAACTGAAATAGAACCCACAATTTCATCAATAGTAATTGCATAAATCATGCGTGTCACCAAATGGTGAAATCAAATCAACCGTAACAGTGAGAATCAAAAAAATCCCAACTCAATTTGAGGCAATTTAGATTTTCCTTGTATATAGGGTATCTTCTCCAAGTAATAGTTTAATACCATTCTCCATTTTCTTCATATCTCTATCTAATGTCTCCAAATAGTAAGTAAAACTAGAAGAAAAAACCTTTCATACCACATTGTAAAATCTCAGACCCAGAGCCACCCTATGGTGCCCCAAGATTTGTTGGCCACATGGCCAGAAGCACATCTCACCAAACCCCAGAGGATTACAACTAGAAGCGAGGGGATATATGAATCAGTGGTGAGACTATACCATCATTACCAGAGTATCATAGCAGAATTAAATCATATAATAAATAGTGGAAGTGAAATAAACAACAGACAACTAAAAGTAAGACGAGATAGGAATACATATTAACAACAGAAGTGTATCATATAAAAAATGATACAGATTGTATAATTATCTATAAAGATTCCAAAATATTACATTTCAATGCAATACAACAAAATTATCCAAAAATGAACAAAATACCAAAAATGTATCCCAGCATCGCAAGCCTTGGTTTGGTCCTATGACCCCCCTACTCCAAAGAAACAATCAACAACCGGTTCTAGGGTTATTTCCCCTATCATCACCTGCAACCATATAATCTATTTGGGTCCCTATGGAGTCCCAAAGAGGGTGTGAGATATACATACTAGCAGGAAACCACCTAGGTCTATACAGTTCTAGAAGAAATTCTACAAATGTGCTAGTAAGTGTAAACAATGTTGTAAAGGAAGGTGAATGAAAATGGAACATGTCTACTGTAATAAGTAAAACCAACCAACCCTCAAGGATACATGAAAAAGAGTTAGCTCCGAAAAAGGAAGAGAAAATAAAAGTAAACAGGCAAATCACATGGACATATTGTGCATCCATCTGTAATATGGTATCCACAACCATGCAGTTTAGAGAAGTCAAGTAAACCACAACCACGTTGTATAGTGAAGTAAAATATCACATGGCCTCACCATATAGTGATGTGTAGACCACAAAGGCTGGATCAAATGTGTCATCAGACTAAGGCATCCATGTAAAATAATTCCAGACCACGGAGGGCCGGATCCAAGGATCTTGTCCAAGGAATCCCATCGAGTCGCATGGGTATCGTTGCTGTAAACTCAGTTAGGCATTGGTTGGGGTCCTACGAGCATGAAAATAACATGTCATACGTGATCCCAAGTATGCCAGATCCATAGAGTAGCAAGGCCAAAGGCATCCCATGGAATCAAGGCCCAAGGGGAAGGGTCAACCCAAGGTGTACACTACCTCATTCCAGATCAATGGAGAGATGTCCAAGGCATCTATGAAACCAATCATTCAAGAACTCAAATTAAACATTCATTCCATGTTAGTGTACCCACTCACATCAACCTGCACAAGCCATGAGTATACCCACTCAAGAAAACCATTTATCAAAACAACCATAATTTCATACTCTCATATATTATCCATTTAACATACCTTTAACCATTTTATATAGGTATACCCCCCCCATATCAACACATTTAATTTAATCCATTCTATCAAAATAGGTATGGTGTCACAAGATATCAATATACATGGAGGAAATACAGCTCCTAATAAAGTAGTTTAAGATATCAAGGCATTAACATGCTTCCTCTAACTATGAAACCACAAGCACACACCCCTTGAGTGGTTCCAACATGCTTAAATAGGATAAAACCAAAAGGCACACCCCATGGGGAAATTGAAATGAGCAACGGGTTCCAGAACAACTAAAAGGAACCAACATAAATCCCCACTAAGTCCAACTACAACTTCTAAAAGAATTTTTCTAAAAAACGAGACCTCGTCGGAAAGTCCGAGGGATGGCAGAATGGACGAATTTCTGAACAAACACCATGAAAAGGTGAATGAAGGAATAAACCACCTACCTCACCTTCGTAGTAGCTAACTCATCCAGTATCAAGTCTTGATTCGTCCTACTTTGAATGAAATCTAAATATAGGATGAAGAAATAGATATTAGGGAATATGATCCTAAATCTAAATAGTGAGGTCATTCTTCCAAAGAATCGGTTATGGTTAAAAAGGAATCGAGGACTTACTGTTGTAGATCTGATGAGAACAATAGAGATCGAAATGGAGATCAGAAAGAGACTCGGGCTCGATCCATTTCTTAGGTTCCAAAGGAGTGGGCTCTAAGATGGGATCCTATGCATAGATGAGAAAACCCCAATTGGGTTGAAAAAGAAAAAGTTTTTTAATTTTTTTAAATACTGACACAGTAGGGTCGCACGGTTTACCGATATGGTTTCTGAAACGATGCATAAATTGTGCTCACCTCACTGTCTAGAAAGGGGGCCTTAACACAGTTACCCCACATGGTTTGAATAAATGTGTGATAAGCATGTGAAATCGTCTATTAAGAACATGAAACTTTTCAAACATCTCACACAGTTTAGACTAACCATGTGCATACCATGTGCAAACTGTGTGTCAGGTCATTCTCAGCCCAAAACATGGTTCTGGCCTCCAAACAAGCAACAAACACCTCCAGAAAACCCGTGATCAAGTTAGGTATTCACATAATTCCATAACTAGGCTATTAAACCGAATGAAAAGGAAAAATACCTCATAAAAAACCTGGGTTCCTATAGTTGTAATGCATATTATTTTAGCCATGTATTTTTGATTCATGTAGTCTAAATTTTGGATAGATTTTATGGGTCGGATGATTCAATATACAAGATATGTTACTCTTACACTAAACATGAGTATCTAATGGGATACATGCTAAAATTATTTTATATAATGCATGTAAGGGAAAATTACTAGATAAATAGACTTACTTCCACCTGAATCCCAGAGTTGGGTTATATATTTTGATGTTTTTGATGGATACATAGTGCTGGAAAAGTGGGGATGTTGATAGTGTTTTTCAAGGGAGTTCCCATGAGTAGGAATCCCTATATTGGATCTTTTGTCTTTTTTGGATAGAAAATTATATTTACATGTGGTTTTTTATCTATTTTTACAATTTTTATGAACATGATGGGGTGTTTTAATATTATTTAAATGGAAATGAATTTACATATATTTTTTCATCAATTCCTATCCAGTTATATTAGATAATAGGTACCCACATGTGGAAATTCATATTTTGTTTCTTATGTATGACATCCCTAGGAGTCATACCAAAATTTCTGTGTGACATTGTCACACTATATTTTTCAGGTTTAAGAAGAAAAACATGCCCCACATGAAAACTATTCACTTCCTGGTGTTAATTCCATTTTATGATGAATTAGAGGTGTACCTGAGGTGTTATGATTTCATGATCTAGGTATAATTCAGGTATTATAGACATTGTTATTATAAAATTATATATGATCCCCCTATGTTCTCTTTTGTCTAAGACTTGAGAGTAACATATAGATGAAACTATTGAGACATAGGAAGTAACCTGTTAATATGCCAGGCCAACATAATTATAGTGGAATCTTGAGTTACCATAGGTGGTTCATAATATTTTTTATTTATTCCGTTGGGTATATTCTATGTTTTTTAGTCTCATAAATCTTATAAGACATCTATAGTTTGGCAGAGGCAGGACCAAATTCCAACCCATGTTATTTCTTTTGATTGTTTATATTATGGATGGAATCAATTGATGATTTATATTTCTTGAAATATCAAATAAAAACATAATTTCTGTACAATATCTTTATTGATGATAACTTGGTTAATATGAAACTTAAATTGATTTTGTTGGTTGATAACCCTCTTATAAATTGATAGTAGTTATTTTCTTTTATATTACACTTGAAAAATTATTCTACTTGTTATGAGATGATATTATAAGTTGTGAAAAACATTTCAGAATTATTATGAAATAATTTTAATGGTTAAAAGTAATTTAATAAAAAAGGGTTAAATGAATGGGCTTAGACCTGGCCAAATGGAGTGGAATTGATCCTTGAGATATCCAGTGTTGGGAATGATTTTTTGATTTATTCCTCAAATTTAATTTTATGTATGCCACTAAGATGACCTCATTATAATAAAAATTAATGGAAAATGGTAATGCTATACCATATTTACCTATGATGGATCCCAAGTCTCATGAAGGACTTTTTATCTACTTCAATCTATTGGATATGGATCTCCCTTGTATGTTCCCATAACCTATGATATCATGATTGATTTTAAATTTCATCATCCAAAAAAATTTCAAGCTGATGTGTCCCCTATGAATGATGATAAATGGAATAATAATATCCATAATTTTTTTAGAATCATATAGACACTTGAGAAATAATAGGAAACACTGGACACCTTCATATATTTACATAAATTCACTCATTATCTAATATATGATAAATAATCAACGGAGTGGGTCATTGAGATAATATTGAAGGAACAAATGGGGAATCTAGTCATTATTTTTAATCTTCTAACATTATCTAATGTAGTAATTAAAGATATCCTTATTTATATGGGATCTAAGGGATGTACAAGATTGAGTAACTAATATACGGGTCGAACGATGGGTGATAACTTGTCTTGTGTTTAGAAGCGAGGTGGATAAGAAAAGATTATTGGTTCAATTTTAGGATGGACATAGTAGTGGTTCACCCTTATCTACTAGCTTAGAAAGAACTCATGTAAGAGACCATTAGTGTGGAAGTATGGGATATATCAAACTGAAAAATACCAATAAGGTTAATAATTGATTTTTATGTGGGATATATAGAAATCTTCCTAGGTTTTATGATTAAAGGGTATTAGAAATTATAGTTAAGTGACCTCTACTAACCCAATAATCTCTTTATTAGATAGCTACATAGTCTTCCATGGATATTAGAACACTTTTTGATAGACCTTTTTGAGGATAATGACATGAAGGTATGGGGCACTTAGTTTTTTTACAACCATATAAGTATGTATTCTCACATTAGGGTTTCTATAAGGTTTCTATAAGGGAATATATTAAAGAGACATCTTCAAATGACACCAGAAAATGTCCACCTACTTTTATAAGAACTATTTTGGAATTATATACAATAACTTGTGCATTATTTCATATATTTTATTTTAATTTTTTAAATTTTTCATTAACTAGATTCTCTTACCAAGATTAATGTGGTTCTTTTACCTTCATACATGTCTCCTGATACTCATATGGGGAAGTGGATTAAACACTCAGGAAATATCCATCATGAAAAACAATTATAGATTAATGTAGTAATCTCTAGGATATTATGATTATCAATATGGGATAATTTTATGTTATTAAATTTATTGGTTAATGAAGATTTTATCTAACGTAAATTGATATAACATCAATGTCCATTTGTTATCGCCTCTTGGTATTCAATTAATTTTATACATGGATTGGACGTTTCTTGATAGCAGAGAATGTCATGATATAGGGAAGGTTCGAGAAATAACTTCTAAAATTGATTTCCTCTTCCTTGGATTAGTTTCCACCAAGAAGATATAGAACATACCTATTGAAGTAGATCTTTATCTTCCTCCCTAATTATTTTTCAATATTTACTCCTAATAAAGAATTGGAATTTACCATAAATATTTTTCATGAATCTATACCTATATCAATCCATGTTTTCAAATTACACTAATTGAGTAAATATAATTAAAGATCCAGTCACAAGAGATTAAATAAATGGGTATTTTCCCCCAGATCAATTCTCCCTTGGGTGTTTAATTCTTTTTTTAAATAATTATTGTTATATTTTACACATATATACTATAAGAAGATAAAATGGGTAAAAATAAAGAATTTATATCTTCTTTTTTAGAAATGAAGACCTATTTGGTTAGTTAGTGGGGGATATGTGGTTATCTAATATCGATCTATGTTTAGGTTATCTTAAAATTTTGGTAAGAGTAGAGGACATTGGAAAAGATTATTTTAAAATTTTATATAGTTATTTTTAATATTATGTAATTACTTTTAAATTAAGAAATTAAAATGTTTTTTTCATGGTATTATTTAATATCAAATTCTATCAATTTTATACTAATTTTTAGTGGTATTTGTTTATGATATGTTCTTTATTCAATATCTGGGAATGGGCATTGAAGATATCTACTTATTTTCATGGATTTGTAATGGAGATTTAATTTTTTATGGATTTATCTAAATTATCACTTGGTATTTGTGAAATCAGGTTTGTTTATTTTGAAATTTTGAACATGGTATCTTAATAGACCCTAAAAATATGAGATCAATTATTTTATAGATGTTTCATTTGAATTTATTCAAGGTAATGAGTTTCTTTATACTCGTGAAATATTACTACCATTTAATAAAATACCATTATAAGAAAGAAAACCTATAAAAAAATTTCTTAAAATGATTAAAAATATCTAGATAGACTTGTATAAGGTTACTTTTAAATAGTTGAAGTAGAGGTTGACCAAATCTCCAATCTTTTTCTTACTATAGATAGGTTAATGGTTTTTTGAGTTTTATAATTCATCATTAATCAAACATGATTATGTTAAAATGAAAAATAATTATGTAGTGGTATAGGATTTTGGATATCTATTCCCTTATGAAAAGAACTAAATTACATTGGATTTATAATTTTTCACTATTTCTCATGCCTTGATGACTAGAGGCACTATATCATTAGAGATCAATTCATTGTTTTTTTACCACAAAACCCTTGGGTGTTTTTTCTCACAGTGGGACTTAAATATATGGTACTGTCATTAGGTAAAGTAACTTTAGTTATCTAATTTTAATATCTTGTATAAAATTGGAAAAGGAAATGTGGTTCCTGGTGATCTCAGCAGATTGATTCACCCTCCGTGAGTATAATAATCCAAAGAATAATGGAGGATGATTTCTTTGATATATGAATTTTATGTAGATGTGATTAAGAATTACAATGTGATGAGTCTATACCAAAACACCCATACATCAACTATTATACTTCTTATTGAAGAATATAAAATATATTATACATATCGTATTATCATTTGAGGGAAACTCTTTGGTGGGGATGTTCTTGATATCTTTCTCTAAGATTCACTATCCTTCTTATACATCCATGGAATAATTTTTATTTAAAATCATATAAAAGTGGATTCGATTTAGAAATATCATTCTTCTTGATGTAATGAGAATCCTTGAATCATAATGATTTTTCATGATATTCGAAGCTAGTTTTGGTGGGAATGCATAATAAAGGATATTATAAGATTAATTTCATAATGATTCACTTCTAAACGAGTGAAAATATAGAATCAAATACTAGTAGGTGAATTTCATCCACTTTATCTACTAGTATGAAAGTGGGATGATATTACTATAATTTTTTAATTAAAACACCTTGATCATCAAGATGTTATATTTTAGTGTGGGTTTTTTATAGTATCTAACCAAACTGATGGAATTTTTCCTTTTAAATAAAACTCTTCCATGAATGACCTTAATAAGTTATATGTCATATAAATCACCAAGTTTCGTGTTGTATTATACAATATTGTATCTGATAGGGATCCAATGTTCCCATATTCATTCTAGTAGGGGATATAATAAGATTTGGGTTTTAGGTGAAATTGTGTGTTGTACTCCAACCCTAATTCAATGAATTACACAAAAAACAATTCATATTACTGAAGTTATAGCTCAAGAATGTATTATTGAGTTTTTTGGATTATAATAGGATCATTTTTATTGTTGAAATTATCCTATTATAACATCTAATGATAATATATTGAAATGGATCTATTCAACGATCATTATAGAGTACCTTTTCATTCTTCACACTATAAGAATTAAATAGATGAATTCTCTAAGAAAAAGAATAGTATTTTACCAGATATGATATTTTTTGGTGAAGTTGATTTAGAAATTTCTTATAATATCCTAGAGTCAGTAAGATGTCTATATAGATCATATAAGGTGAAACTTGATATCAACGCTGAAGATCATGTCTCCTTGATGTTAAATCACTAATATATAGTAAATTAATAAAAAAACAACCCTATATTTTATCAGAATTTGGGAAAACCTATTAAGAGTTTAGGAGACTGTTTACTAACTATATCTACCTCTAAAATTTAGTACCAAGAAAAATACATTCCATGTTTCTCAACTGATGATATATATACCTATCCAAACACTTTTAATATGATATAATAAAATAAATATTGATGTGGATGTATAAAATATTTAACATCCTATCTATATAACTGATTATAATGAGAGACTATTTATTACCTCTTATTTAGGTGAAGTGGTAAAATAAAAATCTTTAAGATGAAACTTGGGATATGGATACTAAAATGAGGAGTAAATGAAAAAAATTCCCTTAGGAAGTGTGATAAATATTTTTTACCATGAGAATATTAATGGTGGGTTGGAATAAAATAACCAAATCTTATGTGTTAATTATATTTCTTTAAATATTCTCTTTTTATTTCTTAACTTTTCGTATCAAATGTGGTAAGAATATTAAAGAATTATTAAAATAGTAATAGAGGAAGAGGGTAAGGGAAGCATAAAAAATGGTTGATGTAGTGTGGAACCAAAAAATTGGTGATTACCACCAGAGGAAAAATGATAATTTTAAAACAACTAAAATTATAGTACCGATCTTATAAAACTCTAGTGGGTTTTATAATTTGTTTTCATGTGGTATACTTTTATATTTTTAATATTAAACCTTTAAAACCTTTAAATTAAAACCAAAACATAGTTATTTCCCCTTAATCATGCATGATAGACCCAAAAATATACACCCTCAAAATTCCGCTCATATCTAGGTTGTACCTCATCAATCCTTAGCTATATAATCTCCAATTTTTCATGGGAGCTAATTTATGGAATGTTAGAGATGTGGTATCCTCTAATTTCCTCACATTAATTTGTTTCCTTATGTTTGAAAGATACAATCCCTATTTCCTAAATTAATTTGATATAAATTTATTATATTCCTTATGTATTATACTTATCTAGTTACATTAGTGGTTTTATCTATGGGATTTTAATGTATTTAATTTGGATTTTTTTCATTTATTTTTTTTCTATTTTATTTAGATACTAAATCCCTAAATCCATATATATTTTGTATCTAATTTTTTTTACTAGTGGAATACACTCTTCCCTATATAAGTTGAAGAATTGATATTCTATGATTTTGTTAAGTGAAACTATTCTTCCACTTATACTCTTAATTTGTTGATCTAGAAATGGTACATGGCAAAGTGAACATAATTAATTTCAAATTGTTCTCTTCTAATAAAGATTCATTAAATTTTTTATATAAATTTTTTATAGATCTAGTTTATTTGATATATATATAAAATTAAACTTGATAAATGGATATATATGTGATATACATCATATGTGATTTTATATAATGAATTCCCTAAAATTTTATAGATATTTAGATTTTAAAAATGTGATCAAATTCCCTTTATTATAAACTATTACTATTGAATAGAAATTATAAATTAATATATTTGAATGTTTTTATTTGGAATGATTTTATATGTGATGTTTTTTTAGTTTATACTTGAAATAATATGATGGTAATGTTTAATAAAAGGGTGTATATTGTTTCTCTATGATTTTTGTATAGGAACTCCTCATTTAAATAAATATGATAGTGGTTAGGATGAGATCTAAATGACCTGAAAAATTATAAATCTTTTCCATTTCTCCAATAGATGGGTTGTGAGCCTTCCCATTTTATTAGATAGGTTTTCCTTTCCCTTGGAAAAGTTACCATTCTCTGTTTAATTATTATAGACCGTTCATTTTCCCCATGATTTTTGGGATTTGAATTAATATATTTATTTGTATTAGATCTATGATGTAGGATTGAAAATGGAAAGTCACATATGAATCATATTGGAATAGGGGATTTGTAAATATCATTGATATATATATATATATTAAATTATTATGTTAAATCATTCTATTTATTAAAACACCAATTCATTTAAAATTTTACAATTTCTTCTTGCACTTTGGCTAATGGTAGGTAATTGGGGGCCGGGTGGTGACCACCTATATAGTATATTATTCCCACACCCTACACATGTATCAATTAGGATGTTTGTAGAAATTATTGTATATGATTTTTGAGAGGGAATATTTAAAGATCTTGTGAGTTATTTCCACTTGGTTCTTATAGTTCAGGTCGAATATTTTAAAGTTTTATATTGGTGTTAAGTGTGGGAATAGTGGGGTTATCCTTTTTTATTCACATGAGAGTTTCCGTGAATTATATTTAATATTTTTTCTTCTCAAGACTTTTTGGATAGTAAACTATATTTATATCTCGTTTGTCCTAATTTCACCATTTCTAAAAACATTATGTGGTGTTATGGACTTTTTTTGTGTGGTAATGAAATTACATATAGTTGTTTTATCTATTTTTTGTCATTTATATTAATGAATAATAACCTACTAGTGAATATATATTTTTTCCTTTTCCATACATATTAAGGGGACATAAAAAAATTAAATTTTTACACCCTCACACTATATTTTTTTGTGTGTTTATATGGGAAAACCACTTCCTTATTAAATGTTATTCTCTTCTTGAATATTATGCCATCCCCTGACAGACCATAGGTGTCCTAAGGTGTTGTGATAGTGGGATCTTAGTTATTTTTTTTGGTATTTAGGTCATGTTAAATATTTTTTATTCTAGAGAATAATTCCATTCATTTATAGTAAAAATAGTAATTAAAGAATGCATAAAGTTTCTTTAAAAATATGGTCTACCAATGATTCTCAACAAAAACTTGATAGTGATCATTGAGAAATACTCAACAAGTTCATTTCTCTATGGAAATCCATGTGCTGTATGAATCTCCTAAAAATTTGGAAATATTACCTCATCCTTTACATCAACTAGAGGTTTTTCTCTAGATAGTGTTAGAGAGTGATAGATTCATATTTTTGAATTTTATAACACTATCATAAATAATTTTGATACAATACATTTCAATCTTTTTGAAACTATTTATATATCCATCCAAGTAAAACACTTGGAACTCAAATTTGCAACCATATATAATGAAATATTTCTAAAAAATTACAAATAATATAACTCGTTATAACTTATTACTCAATCCTCATAATGAAAATTTAAAAAATAATAATTAATTAGACATTCTAAAACCTCTAAATAACATCAAATAATAATCTAAACCAATCATGATTTCATAGGTGGAATATTATTCAATGAATATAAATTATCATATAATGATGAAACTATCATGTGGATAAGCATAACATTGTTACATTTACCAACACCTATATTTTTCTAGAAACAACAATGATATGGTTACAAACAACACATGGTTTCTTCTATTTTAAATATTTATCACAAATGATATTATTTATTTTGGAAATTTCGGTTCATTAAATACTGAAGTTATTGGTAATATGAGGATATATAGATAAGTGTAGGAAAATATAAACATAATATTTTTGGATAGACTCTAACAAAATTTCTCGAATGTGAGTCTTGTTTTAAACTTCAATATCAATATTAAATTCAATAATAGAGGATTATTATTCAATGGATATGATTGGGATGTATTAATATAATAACAGATAATAAATGGATATCTTTATTTAGTTTAAAAAATTAAAAAAATCATTTTTTTGATACCGTTAAAGGGTAAAAAAAACTTATGGAATTTTTGAATCAAGAATATAAATCAATAAAAAATGAAAAATAATTTAAATTATAAATTGAATATTATTGTCCCTAATATTAATGGAGATATTAAAATAGTTTACATGAATATATGGGAGGAAATATGGAATATAATAGCTATATGTAAAAGAATAAAAATTTGATTCATAATGACATGTGTGGTCCTAGGAAAAACAAAACATTGAGTAGAAAGGTGATTTATATTAATTGTAAGTGAATATAGTAGGATGGGAAAAATTATGTTCAAAAAAAAAAAGAATTAGATTTCTTAAAATGTATCATAGGGTTTCAAAAAAAAACTAAAATCACATTCAAAATTGCATAATTGGTAAACAACATGGAACAAACCTCTATTAATGTTGTAAATTACCTAATGAATCACAAAATGTAACATGAGGTGTCATCAATGTGATTTTTAAATTATAATTTGTTTTTAAAACAATTAGTTTCATGGTGAATAATAGGGAGAAGACAAAACTCATTGAGAGTGGTGTCTTGATTCACTAATTAAATGTTTTAGTAATAGTTGTAGTATATAAACAAATGGTTATTTGATAGTTTTGAGAGAGAATATAACACTGCTATAATATATTTAATTGGATAAATCCATCTCTAAATAGTTTTATAATATTTTAAAAGAAATCTTTAATCCATTATTAAAGAATGAATAAAAGTAAATTTGGGTGATTCGTTAGATAAAGATATATTTATTTGTTAGTAAACCATGAGTCAGGGGGAACCATGAGTTAAATCCATGAATGAAGAGCTTAATTAGATTTAAAATAAAAAATTGGGATCTTATGAAGAGGCCCAATGGTCATTCAATAAAAAAATGGGATTCAAGAAAACAAACATGAGGGGAATAGTAATATGACTTGGAACAGGGAAAGGTTGGTATGAAATGGGTATTCTCAAATTAAAAGTATAAATATTGAAGTTTTTTTTACAAATTTGTACATATTAAATTAATATGAATATTTTTTGAGGCTCTTATTAAAAGGGGAATGAAGATCTATCAAATATATTTGAGGTCATCATTTTTTAATAATGTATACACAATGGATGTTTAGATTGAGTAACAGTGGGGTTTTTAACTTGATGATGATGGAATCAAGGTATGACTTCTCAAAAAGTATTTATATTGATTAAAAAATTTTCCATGAACATGGTATTAATTTTAATATTTATACATGATGAAATTTGATTTTATAAATGGATACTCAAGTACTTCACTATGTTGATAATATCATATTCAGTGTAAGTGTAACAGCCCAAGATTTTATAAAAAATATTCTTTTTAATTTTATTAATGTCTTGTGTTGTACGCTAAACCAAAAGGAGCTTGCACAACACGCATCCTTGACTTTCCTTGCATTACACGTAATCGCGACCTTCCTCGATAGCGTGTGTAATACGCAATACCGAGTTTCACTAAACAACGATATGCTATTAAAATATTATTAAAACTAGCCGGTATGAATAGTAATAACCACTTTTTAAAATTCTGTAAATCTTATTTTTCAAAATGAACTTCATTTTTGGATTCGGAGTATCGAATTTAGCCTAAGGTGAAATTTTGGTACATTTCAGATAACTTTCATATTCTGATGAATAGTGAAAATTACTAAAAAAAAAACTTTTTTAATCAAAATAATTAAGTGATAAATTATTAATTGGAGTAGTTTTAAAGTATATTTAGAATATATTTTTACAATTTAATACAATGTTGGTCATTGGATGTAATTTCACATTTAAACCAGACATAAACAAGTGTCAATCTTTTGATAGATATTGTTTCTTAAAAACACGCTATTTGTTTTAACAGCGGGATTTAATTATAAAATTAATTAATGCAACTTCTATGTTATGAATTTGGTAAAAATAGATTTCATTTTTGAATTCGGAATATGAAATATAGCTTAGGATGAAATTTTGGCATTGTTCTGAAAAACATCAATTTTTGATGAATAGTGAAACTACTAAGTGGTAGATTAAAAACTGAATTTTGCATAAAACTTAATTTTACCACTTCTGTGAATGGAATTTCGAAAATCCGACAACACGGTTAATATCAAGGACTAAAATGTGGTTCAATGAGATGAAAATAATTTTTGGTGAATAGTAACTTTTTACTTTTTTTTACCACGGTTAATAGTAAATAGGGTAACTAAGGGTAAATATGATATTACTATTACCCTAACACATGTCCTAATTCTATTGGATAAGTTTAATTCGGCCAAAAACAACCTTAGGAATATAATATGACCATTTAGGCCCACTTGGATTAGATTAGGACATTTATTATTATTTAATTCAAAGAAGAGTTAAAAGAGTTAAAATCAAATTTTATTTACTAAAACATTTTTAATATGGGGTTATACATAAGATAAATTCGACTATAAATATTAATTAGAAAGCTAAAAATATTTCCTACATAATGATATGTTATTTATAATTTTTAGACTTTAAATAAATTAATTTATTTATGACACAACGATGATGCAGTAATTACCCTTTTAAGGAAATATTAACATAATTGATGTTATAAATGCTCAAATGAATGTAATTTAAGAACTTTTATGAATTAAACTAATTTTCTAGGTTACTATGATGTATTATTGTTGATTTAATCAACTTGGTTCGAACATATAATTCTGTTATGACTTTCAAAAAAAATCATATATCAAATAGTGTCAAAATTGACACAAAATAATTTTTAAATCAAATATTATATTATTAATTGTTATTTTATTCCTAAAAATCCAAGGTTCGGCAAAATTACTTAGATAAGGATATATATGTTAATAATAAACAATTTGGGGTTCGGTTGGCATGTTATAGTAAGTGTATTAACCATATAGTGAAAGAAAACAAAAAGTCACGGTAAAAGTTAAATTATTTAACTTAGAGTTAAATCTAATTGATAAGGTTAAAATAATAACCTAAACTTGTCTAAATCCTATTGGTTGATAGGATTTCTACCCATCCCCACTTTAGCTTCTAAATAAGACCATTTGGAACCATTATAAACCGATTTTGACATTAATATAAAATAATATTTTGAGGTATTCCTAAGGTGCCCCTCTCCTCCCTTATAAAAGGACACCTCCTCCCCCTCCTCCTCACACCAATTTGAGCACCCAAGCTCGGCCAACCCCTGAAAAAATCTCTTCTCCACTTCCCTAGAAACATCCTAGAGGTTCTGGTCTTCCTCAAAGACAAATTTTAGTGCCCTAAGAGGAGGTCTCAAAGAGGCGCTTCAAAGAAGAGGTAATTACCGTTACCAATTCTTTCATCTTTATTTCTTCTTCCACTTCTTCTTCTTAGGTTGTTTCATTATGAGGTAATAACATCAGTATCACTCATATACTGATATGTTATTATAAGTATGAAACAACCCTATTTCACCATCTATCCATCCTACGGAAAAAGAAGTCACCGCGCGTGCGTACGTACGGAATACCGTCTCCACGCCGTGGTGTAATCTATTTTCCACCACCACCTTACATGGATGGGTATAATGGTGTAAAGAATAACTATAAATAGTTATTACAACATAATATTGATTCTGATATATTGTATAATCCACTCCAATTCAGTTCAATATTTATGGAAATGATATCATCGCTCGTGCGTACGTACGGACTACCGTCTCCACGACGCGATGAGATTCATTCTCCATGTTAACCACTTAAGAATGATTATAAATTATATATAAGAAATAATAATGAAATATATGACATTATAAAGCTACTGGATTCATGTATATATATATGTATGTCATCTACTTACTTCCATTCAAGACAATAAGGAAAGGAAAACAGCGTTCATGTGTACGTACGGACTACCGTCTCCATGAACGGTGTTTTCATTTCATTTATCTATCTATTATATATATATATATATACTGAATATATATGATATATAAATCATATTTTATATTCTGGAAGTAAGTAAATCATGATATATGTATTAATAATGTCAAGAACAACAAGTCAAAACACCTATGATAAATGAAACGATTTTACCAAAAACGCTTCTTTAACATGGAATTTACAAAAGAACGGGTAATATAAAGTCATAAGTGAACCATATATGATATCCTAACAGTGAATATGATTCTGTAATAAGTCAATGACATTATTTAAATCATTATACAGGAGGTTCGGACACATACGAAGAAAATCGGACCTAAGGTAAGGGAAATATCACAATCTCACTTTTATCCGAGATTGTTTTTACATTGGTAATTACTGGGGTGTATTTTATCATCTACATCCATGTTTCCTCAATATGTAATATTATTTCAATCCTTCTACAATATTTTATATCCAATTTTACCCTTCGGTAAGTTTTTTTTGTAAAAGATATTAAAGGAATCTTTTGTCGTTTTTCGTACGAGGTACTTTTTGACTTTTCCGACAAAAGTACGAAGAATGTTTTTTTTAACTTATATGGAATGAATGGATTTTTAAAACATTATTTCCAAGAAGCTTCCTTTACAAGTTTTCATGTTTATTTTTAATCAACTTCTTTTATTTTAAAGTAGTATGACATGTTATGAAAGGAAAAATGTTTTTTTGAAGAAGAAAGGATATTTTCCTCAAGAATGGAGTTCAAGTGTTTTATCAAAATTATTTTCCATCTAAGATAATAAAGGGTTCTATTTTTATGCCTATAATTAAATTGATTTGATCATGTTGTGATGGAATTATTTTTATGAATTCCTTTATCTTATATTAATTGATTTATGATGTCATGATGTTTCAAGAATCCCATTTTTGTTACATGTGTTATGCGATGATGTATGTTTTATGATTATGTGGCACACATAAGAAAGGATTCATTATAAGATGGGTGGGACCTATATCTCCCTCCAATGCATTGGGTAAAGATTTTATATCTCATGAGATAGACAGGGCTGGAACGGTAGGTTATACCGGTTCAGTGAAACGGGACTGAAACGAGGGTTACTCGATTCAGAAAGGGACTTTGTCCACTAAGATAGTCTTGGCAATGAGTCATGACTAACAAGAAATGATTTTCCATGATTATGTGTGCATGCCACAAAGTTTCAAGTTTTATGTTATGATTATGGTGATCTCATTTTCACTTATATGATTTGTTCCATGTTAAGATATTATGATCTCTTTTGCAGGTTATGATTTTCAAAAAGATATGATATGATTTTTATTTCTTTTGTATACCCTTACTGAGCATTTGAGCTCACCCTTTTATGTTTTCATTTCCCCAGGATATAAAGAATGGTTTTAGGTAAAAAAAGGAAGATCTTTATGGGAGATTTTGAAGATCTTTCACCACGATTAGAAGATTATATTCCGAGTTTCCAAAGACACTAAACTATTACGATCCTTGTGTGTGTGTTTTTGTTATGTACTAAGTATTCCGCAAAAGTAATGTAATGTCAATGTACGTCAAGATACGGGTCTCTACAGTTGGTATCAGAGGAATGGTTTAGTCAACCTTTGGAAACTAGGATGCGAAAACGTTAGTGAGATCCCTAGAGATATTTCTAAGGTATGTCTAGGGATGTCTCTAAGGTTAAGTATACGTATAGGTTATAGTCCTAGAATTGCTCTAACGATCTTAGAATTTAACCTAAGATGTTAGATATTGAGGGTAATACCCCTTTATTATGTTGTTTTCCCTAGCATGATTTTTGCCTCTCACACTATTCTTTTGGGGTTTTAGACGATGGCTGGAACCCGAAGGAACCGTGTTGATCAATGCAATGGACAATGCAATGATTTTCCCCCTGAGCAACCAAACGATATGGGAGCTGGAATGCAAAATCTTGTAGCCATGCTCACACAGCTTTCTCAAGCTATGAATCATGCAGGACTTCCAAACGAGCAAAGGAAGGAGCAACATTCTGTTGAATCCTTCATGAGGCAGCGTCCGCCTTCTTTCAGTGGGTCTACTGATCCATTAGTTGCTGAACAATGGATTAGTACTACTGAAAATATATTTTCAGTTCTTCAATGTTCTGAACATGATAAAGTCATCTTAGTAGTATATCGTTTGGAAGGTGAAGCTGATCAATGGTGGAATCTTATCAAGAATACGAGGCAAAGAGATGAAATTGATTCCATGGAATGGGACGAGTTCAAGAACTTGTTTTTCAGTAATTACTTCCCTCGTATTCTTCAAACGAAGATGGAGAAGGAGTTTCTTGAACTAAAGCAAAAGGATGATGAATCTATTGGTATATACGAAGCGAATTTTACAAGACTTGCAAGGTATGCATCTGGCATTATCATCCAACCTGAAAGTAAAGTTGATCGATTTTTCATTGGCTTAAAACCAAGTCTTCGAAGGGCATTAGCTATAAGAGACTTCAGTAGCTATGAAGAAATTGTGCGTTGTGCTATCAAGGTAGAAATGGAAGTTGGTGTTACATATCCATCTCATGGTTTTGACAAGAAA
This sequence comes from Viscum album, assembly GCA_963277665.1. NCBI lineage: Eukaryota > Viridiplantae > Streptophyta > Magnoliopsida > Santalales > Viscaceae > Viscum > Viscum album. The sequence continues at coordinate 106,653,292 of OY728123.1, read as the reverse complement.
CGAAAGATGGAGTTCAAGGAGAAATCTCAGAATAATGGTGAAAAGAAGATGAATGATTCCTTATGCACAAAGTGTGGAAAGAAGCATGGTGGAGATTGTCTTAAAGGGACTAGAAAATGTTTTAAGTGTGGAAAAGAAGGTCATCGAGCAGCTGAGTGTCGAAGTAATGGAAAAAGGGATTCTAATGAAGTGAATAAAGAAAACACTGCAGAGAACGCACAACCAACACTTCAATGCTTCAAGTGCAAGGAGATGGGACATTATGCCAATAAATGCCCTAATCCATGGGTTAGTGATGATCGACATGAGCAACCGCTTAAGGAAAAGGACAAAGGGAAGTCACATGCGATCACTATTGGCAATGTTGAATATGACAACGATGTGGTGGAATGATTAAGTGTTTATGTAATGGGATTCCAAAATAATATTGTATCATGGAATATTGGAATATTTATGTATTGGTCTAATGTGGTATTCAAAGTGATTGAGATATTATGCGCATAATGAAGGGAAAACGAGAAAATGAAATGTTTAACAGTATTCATGAGCTCATGATTGATATAAGGACTAAGTGATATCATGGTTTGAGTATATAGAATTTTGAGGATTTTGGTATGTGGAAAGTGTTAACTTTAAACTGCATTCATGTTTTCACTAAGGTATTCAAGAGAATACATGATTAAGGACTTTGAATGTTTGGAATGTGACCAAAAAAACATATCTTATGATATATGGGGTTTGACGATGGTGTTAAATCTCTGGTAATCGTTTTCACTATGTTATGAGAGTGGACTGCAGTATTATGGATAAGCCTAAAGATTGTAATGGAATATGTTGGACATAAGTTAGTATTGTTTAAGGATATAATTTTTCACGATATTATTGATGGGATGTTATAGTAATATAGTTTTAGAAAAAGGACAACCAGTAGGACGTGCGACAACCCATCGCGTCGGACAAGGATGTGGGAATCAAACCCAAAACCGAAGTGTGACTGGCCTTTATCGCCTACCACTGGCCTACAGGAAGTCCCTGTTTAGTAGAAACTAGTTTTATTATATTAAGCAGTATGATATATGAAGTATAAGTCCATTTTAGGAACTATATATGATTAATCTCACTACAGATCGACTTATGTATATAATTTTTGCTAACCTTTTGTTTGAGACAGATGGAATGACCCGTCATTCTATCACATGATCTGCTAACACTTCACGAATAACAAATTCAACTTCATTTATTTAAGAGATGAAGTGGAAATTGTTCTAGGCACGAACAATAGTGAGATTGTACCAAAATAAAGAAAGTATTTATTCCAATTCAAATTTTCAACTTTAGGGAAATGATCTTGAAAACCAAAAATGTTGTCCTACTGATCTTATACCTGATGAATCGGATGGTACCTTAGATCGTCACAAATTTATGAATTTGTGATTATTGGCTTTTCCATAGCCATGTTCTCTACCACTCTCCATCAAAACATGATGGTCAGATTTCTCTTCCATATCCATATTTTCACCTATGTGGAAACCCAATGATTAGTTTATTTGGGTAACCGTTACGTTTCATACTTTTGTTTTTAAAGATTGGTTTTGATATTCCTTTTTACGATGTGGGTTTCTATTAAAGAAACTTTCAAATAGTAAACCATTTATAACCCCGACGAATTTCGAGGGCGAAATTCATTTTAAGGGGGGTAGAATGTAACAGCCCAAGATTTTATAAAAAATATTCTTTTTAATTTTATTAATGTCTTGTGTTGTACGCTACACCAAAAGGAGCTTGCACAACACGCATCCTTGACTTTCCTTGCATTACACGCAATCGCGACCTTCCTCGATAGCGTGTGTAATACGCAATACCGAGTTTCACTAAACAACGATATGCTATTAAAATATTATTAAAACTAGCCGGTATGAATAGTAATAACCACTTTTTAAAATTCTGTAAATCTTATTTTTCAAAATGAACTTCATTTTTGGATTCGGAGTATCAAATTTAGCCTAAGGTGAAATTTTGGTACATTTCGGATAACTTTCATATTCTAATGAATAGTGAAAATTACTAAAAAAAACCACTTTTTTAATCGAAATAATTAATAGTGATAAATTATTAATTGGAGTAGTTTTAAAGTATATTTAGAATATATTTTTACAATTTAATACAATGTTGGTCATTGGATGTAATTGCACATTTAAACCAGACATAAACAAGTGTCAATCTTTTGATAGATATTGTTTCTTAAAAACATGCTATTTGTTTTAACAGCGGGATTTAATTATAAAATTAATTAATGCAACTTCTATGTTATGAATTTGGTAAAATAGATTTCATTTTTGAATTCGGAATATGAAATATAGCTTAGGATGAAATTTTGGCATTGTTATGAAAAACATCAATTTTTGATGAATAGTGAAACTACTAAGTGGTAGGTTAAAAACTGAATTTTGCATAAAACTTAATTTTACCACTTCTGTGAATGGAATTTCGAAAATCCGACAGACACGGTTAATATCAAGGACTAAAATGTGGTTCAATGAGATGAAAATAATTTTTGGTGAATAGTAACTTTTTACTTTTTTTTACCACGGTTAATAGTAAATAGGGTAACTAAGGGTAAATATGATATTACTATTACCCTAACACATGTACTAATTCTATTGGATAAGTGTAATTCGGCCAAAAACAACCTTATGAATATAATATGACCATTTAGGCCCACTTGGATTAGATTAGGACATTTATTTTTATTTAATTCAAAGAAGAGTTAAAAGAGTTAAAATCAAAGTTTATTTACTAAAACATTTTTAATATGGGGTTATACATAAGATAAATTCGACTATAAATATTCATTAGAAATCTAAAAAGATTTCCTACATAATTATATGTTATTTATAATTTTTATACTTTAAATAAATTAATTTATTTATGACACAACGATGATGCAGTAATTACCCTTTTAAGGAAATATTAACATAATTGATGTTATAAATGCTCAAATGAATGTAATTTAAGATATTTTATGAATTAAACTAATTTTCTAGGTTACTATGATGTATTAGTGTTGATATAATCAACTTGGTTCGAACATATAATTCTGTTATGACTTTCAAAAAAATCATATATCAAATAGTGTCAAAATTGACACAAAATAATTTTTAAATCAAATATTATATTATTAATTGTTATTTTATTCCTAAAAATCTAAGGTTCGGCCAAATGACTTAGATAAGGATATATATATTAATAATAAACAATTTTTTGTTCGTTTGGCATGTTATAGTAAGTGTATTAACCATATAGTAAAAGAAAACAAAAAGACACGGTAAAAGTTAAATTATTTAACTTAGAGTTAAATCTAATTGATAAGGTTAAAATAATAACCTAAACTTGTCTAAATCCTATTGGTTGATAGGATTTCGACCCATCCCCACTTTAGCTTCGAAATAAGACCATTTGGAACCATTATAAACCGATTTTGACATTAATATAAAATAATATTTTGAGGTATTCCTAAGGTGCCCCTCTCCTCCCTTACAAAAGGACACCTCCTCCCCCTCCTCCTCACACCAATTTGAGCACCCAAGCTCGGCCAACCCCTGCCCAAATCTCTTCTCCACTTCCCTAGAAACAACCTAGAGGTTCTGGTCTTCCTCAAAGACTAATTTTAGTGCCCTAAGAGGAGGTCTCAAAGAGGCGCTTCAAAGAAGAGGTAATTACCGTTACCAATTCTTTCATCTTTATTTCTTCTTCCACTTCTTCTTCATAGGTTGTTTCATTATGAAGTAATAACATCAGTATCACTCATATACTGATATGTTATTATAAGTATGAAACAACCCTATTTCACCATCTATCCATCCTACGGAAAAAGAAATCACCGCGCGTGCGTACGTACGGAATACCGTCTCCACGCCGTGGTGTAATCTATTTTCCACCACCACCTTACATGGATGGGTATAATGGTGTAAAGAATAACTATACATAGTTATTACAACATAATATTGATTCTGATATATTGTATAATCCACTCCAATTCAGTTCAATATTTATGGAAATGATATCATCGCTCGTGCGTACGTACGGACTACCGTCTCCACGACGCGATGAGATTCATTCTCCATGTTAACCATTTAAGAATGATTATAAATTATATATAAGAAATAATAATGAAATATATGACATTATAAAGCTACTGGATTCATGTATATATATATTTATGTCATCTACTTACTTCCATTCAAGACAATAAGGAAAGGAAAACAGCGTTCTTGCGTACGTACGGACTACCGTCTCCATGAACGGTGTTTTTCATTTCATTTATCTATCTATTATATATATATACTGAATATATATGATATATAAATCATATTTTATATTCTGGAAGTAAGTAAATCATGATATAAGTATTAATAATGTCAAGAACAACAAGTCAAAACACCTATGATAAATGAAACGATTTTACCCAAAACGTTTCTTTAACATGGAATTTACAAAAGAACGGGTAATATAAAGTCATAAGTGAACCATATATGATATCCTAACAGTGAATATGATTCTGTAATAAGTCAATGACATTATTTAAATCATTATACAGGAGGTTCGGACACATACGAAGAAAATCGGACCTAAGGTAAGGGAAATATCACAATCTCACTTTTATCCGAGATTGTTTTTACATTGGTAATTACTGGGGTGTATTTTATCATCCACATCCATGTTTCCTCAATATGTAATATTATTTCAATCCTTCTACCATATTTTATATCCAATTTTACCCTTCGGTAAGTTTTTTTTGTAAAAGATATGAAAGGAATCTTTTGTCGTTTTTCGTACGAGGTACTTTTTGACTTTTCTGACAAAAGTACGAAGAATGTTTTTTTTAACTTATACGGCATGAATGGATTTTTAAAACATTATTTCAAAGAAGCTTACTTTACAAGTTTTCAAGTTTATTTTTAATCAACTTCTTTTATTTTAAAGTAGTATGACATGTTATGAAAGGAAAAATGTTTTTTTGAAGAAGAAAGGATATTTTCCTCAAGAATGGAGTTCAAGTGTTTTATCAAAATTATTTTCCATCTAAGATAATAAAGGGTTCTATTTTTATCCCTATAATTAAATTGATTTGATCATGTTGTGATGGAATTATTTTTATGAATTCCTTTATCTTATATGAATTGATTTATGATGTCATGATGTTTCAAGAATCCCATTTTTGTTACATGTGTTATGCGATGATGTATGTTTTATGATTATGTGGCACACATAAGAAAGGATTCATTATAAGATGGGTGGGACCTATATCTCCCTCCAATGCATTGGGTAAAGATTTTATATCTCATGAGATAGACAGGGCTGGAACGGTAGGTTATACCGGTTCAGTGAAACAGGACTGAAACGAGGGTTACTCGATTCAGAAAGGGACTTTGTCCACTAAGATAGTCTTGGAAATGAGTCATGACTAACAAGAAATGATTTTCCATGATTATGTGTGCATGCCACAAAGTTTCAAGTTTCATGTTATGATTATGGTGATCTCATTTTCACTTCTATGATTTGTTCCATGTTAATATATTATGATCTCTTTTGCAGGTTATGATTTTCAAAAAGATATGATATGATTTTTATTTCTTTTGTATACCCTTACTGAGAATTTGAGCTCACCCTTTTATGTTTTCTTTTCCCCAGGATATAAAGAAAGGTTTTAGGTAAAAAAAGGAAGATCTTTATGGGAGATTTTGAATATCTTTCACCACGATTAGAAGATTATATTCCGAGTTTCCAAAGACACTAAACTATTACGATCCTTGTGTGTGTGTTTTTGTTATGTACTAAGTATTCCGCAAAAGTAATGTAATGTCAATGTACGTCAAGATACGGGTCTCTACAGTAAGTAAGAATGAATTAGTGAAAGTATGTTCAAACAGCTTTTATCTGAGATATTGATATACTTTATTGAATAAATCAATAATTTTATTGGGTTTTAAGTAAATAATGTAGGTGGGTATGCTTTTATCACCCAAGATATAAATGAAAATGAATTTTAAAAATCGTATGAAATTCATGATTGGAAAATTATTTCTAAACTAATCAATTTTTAACTAAACTTGCAAATTAATAATAAAGAAAAATAATTTACTGAAAATTATTTTGGGGAATGAATATAGGATTACTATAATTTATGAAAACAAGACCATACATTGTACACACAATATTCCTTACTATCTGGTTTTAGAGTAATCCAAAGAAGAAGAATATTATGGATCTAAAATGAATTACGTGGTATGTTGAGGGTAACTATATTAAGGATTAGTTGGATGTACATGTTATGGGTAATTAGAAAATGGTTTATGACTTAGGGTTTATGTTTTAAGAGTTATGAGTTAGTGTTTCTGAATTAGTGTAAATCAGTTAATTTTTATATTGGATTAGGAGTTACATGATATATATGGTAGGGTATAGAATGATATTATGAAATAAACAATAGATATCTCTATAATATACATGTAAAAACAATGATAATATAAATTAATATATTATTTCTGCTGATAGGTGGACATTTATCCTCTAATTTTTTGTTGCTATGAACTTCTCCCCTATATAATTTTTAGGTTAGTAATATTCCTTGTTTTTAGGACACGATATCTTATTCCATACACAACTGGATATTTGGCCACCTAATGGTAAAACCTATTGATTTTCAGTATCAATTTATGTTATTTAGTAGATAACATGAAATTTGGAAACCCATATAGAAATCCAATATATACTATAAAATTTCAAAATATTATGAAGATAATTAACTAGATCAACATATTAAATTGAAGACATGTTCAATGGTAACACCCCAGACACAAGACACTCATTAATTCCCATATTAGTGCATTATGGGGCCTCAAAAATTCCTTCTCATATACAATAGGATTCCCACTAAAGTTTTTGTCCTAGTCCATATAGTGTGGAGAATATTTTCTTGAATCAAAGACCTAAAATATAAAAAAATGAAAATAAAAATTAGATTATGCAATAAATAAATAATAAAAACATTGTTATAATAAATTATAAGTGGATGTCATACAAATATACTTATAATACTCACCCATTGGGTCAACCCACAAAAAATACCACTCATGTACAGTAGACCTACTTCTTTCACTAGTCACCAAAAACTCTGTCTCTAAATAAACATGATATAATTTTGCCCAATACATTTCTCATTCTACGTTAAACATTGAAGAAGAAAATAAGGTTATCACACACACTAGGATGATCGTGAAGGGTTTGAGAAAAATATCTTATTTGGGTGTCACTGGTCTTCCTCCGTGGTGGCGCGTTTTTCGGGTGAAGTGGATATGGAATGAAAATAATCATCACAGGTCCATATATCCATAGTAACGGGCTCTCATAGAATTTAACATTCCTTTGTTTATAACAGTTTAAAGTCATTATAATTTATAGATGGTTGATCTATCCCTATGAGGAACTATTGGTCCCTGCAGTTGATGGCGTGGGGGTCATGATTTCATGAAATTTGTCCTCAGATATAACTTCCTCAGATGGTATCCAATGGGTTTATTCAAGCATCGAAGAACACCCACTTTCCTTGGTATCCATGATTCATGGAGCTATATTCCAAAGGTCGGTGCTCGTTGGCTGACAATTTGGAAAACGTCACTTGAGGAATCTATTGGTCGAGAGGATGGGAGGTTAGGCTCACTACACCCCTCCAGGGGAGGATTGTTGCCTATTCCTGGACACTCTTATAGATTTAAGTAGTGTTCAAATGTTCATGAATCCTTGGTTTATTCCCGGAGAGTGTGTCCATGGGATTCCCTTGGTTTGTAAGATCATCGTGAGCATGCGTATGTTTGATTCCACAGAGGTGACGCTGACTTAGTCGTATTGTAAGGTGCTCTAGAGTTTATCGCCATCTAGGGGGGATATAAGGTGACTTGATGTTCAGATTCGGCCCAAAAGGAGGGATTTTTACATATCCTACGGAGAGGAATTAGAACCCACATATTTTAGATGTTGGGGGATTAAACATAGAAGCTTCTCATTTGGTAGACATGATTGGGTGGAACCTTTACAGGAGGGAACCCTTTTTAGATCAGGCCTTTTGGTAAGCATCCTATATATCCTAATTTGATCATAAATCATAGTTATGGTAGTTTAAAATGTGCGGGGATTACATGTGGAAGCTTCCCATTTGATATACATGATTTGGTGTACCCTTTATGGGTGGGAACCCTTTTGAAATCAGGTCTTCTAGAAGGCATCCTACGTATCCGGATCCAGCCAGGAATAAGAATTATCATAGTTCAGAACGTGTGGGACTTACTCATGGAAGATGCCCATTTGAGAAACATGGTGGGGTGAACCCTTTATGGATGGGAACCCTTTTGAGAAAGGGCCTTTTGGAAGGTGTCCTACGTATCCTGATTTGGTTATGAATAATAGTTCTCTTAGTTCATATCGTGTGGGGCTTATGCATGGAAGATTCCCATTTGAGAAACATGGTTGGGTGGAACCTTTATGGATGGTCATCTTTTTTAGCTCGGGCCTTCTGGAAGGTGTCCTACATATCCTGATTTGATTAGGAATCAGAGTTCATGTAGTTCAGAATGTGTGCTAATGGTGTAATCCTCAAAAACCTATAAAACCATGTGAGTCATGATCAATGTGAGAAATAATGGGATTTGAAAGATTCAGGAATGCAAATGCCTACTCCCCTATTGGTGGGGGAGGGAGGACCAGCGGAAGAGGAGGCCACGATGACTGTGGGAGAGGGAGCGAAGTGATGAACCTTTCCATGTGAAATGTAATTAAAGGTCATGTGGCCCAACCTCAAAACATGGGGGGCATACCTGAGTGGGAGAGCCCCAAAGCACCTTCTGGGAAGGGGAGGAGTTTCTTCCTCATCAAAGGTGGGAGCGAACATAACCCCTTCGACTGCTCAATGTTACTCATTAAATGTAAATGCATGTGACCACCACTAATCCAGAGAATGAGGAGGTTCATGTAGACATACTAAGGTTGGATTCCTGGTTACCATGGGAATGTAGCCTTATTGTAATTCTCGAATCCCACACCTTTTTTGGGAGGGACCTCGTGCCTCCACTCATGATGTGTATGTAGACTGAATGGGGCGCGCTGATGCACACGATGTATTTGTAACACCCCAAGATTTCATAGTGTGTTATTTCTTCAAAATAATTCAATAACTTTCACTACACGCAACACCGAGTTCAAGCGCACCATGACTTACCAAACAAGCCGTTCAAAAGAGGTTATGAATATTATTAACTAAATTTTAAACTTTATATAATCCTTATAATTTTAGAATCCATATTATGAGTTTCTTAGACATAATGTAAGAACAAATTCATTTTCAGTATTGCAGTTTTACCAACTTTTAATAGTGAACTCTTTTTAAATAAAATATTTTAAACTTTTGACTAAATGGGGACATCAAAAAAATATAAAATAAAACATCCCAAGCTTCCACGGTACGCTTTCCTTTGAATAAAACAGTAGCGTGTGTTGTACGCAACTACGAGTTTTAACACACACCACAACCGATCAAACTAGCCGTTACGAATAGTAATACCTAATTTTTGAAATTATATATATTTTATATTTCAAAATGGACTTCATTTTTGGATTCGGAATATCAAATTTATCCTAAGGTGAAATTTTGGTACTTTTCGGATAAATTTCATATTTTGATGAATAGTGAAAATTACTAAATTTTAATTAAAAACAACTTTTTTAATCAAAATAATTAATAGTGATAAATTATGAATTTTAGTAGTTTTAAAGTATATTTAGAATATATTTGTACCATTTAATATAATTTTTGTCATTGGACATAATTTTACAATTAAACCGAACATAAACAAGTGTCAATCTTTTGATAGTTATTATCTCTTAAAAACACGCTTTTTGTTTTGATAGCGGGAATTAATTTTAAATTAATTTCTGCCACTTCTGTGTTTTGAATTTACGAAAATAGATTCCATATTTGGAATCAGGATGTTCAAATTTTGTAAATAGGTAACTTTTATTTTTAGACATTTTGAATAATTACTGCGGTAAATATTTTATTTACCATGGTTAAGGGTAAATCCGGTAAATAAGGGTTAAAGAAATAATATTATAATAATACTAAATTACCCTAAAACGTGTCTTAACCCTATTTGTTGATACATGGTCGACCATGGGCATCTTTGGGTCTATTTTGGGACCCCATGGATCCACTTGTAAGTGATAATGACACATTATTTTAATTAAGTTAAAATGAATACAAATATGACAAAAGTATATATCTTTTAGAAAAACAATTGTTACATAGAGTTATATATGTTGGATTTTAGATTATAAATATTCATTAGAAATATAAAAAGATTTCCTACATAATTATATTTTATTTATAATTTTTATACAATAAATAAGTTATTTTATTTATGACAAAATGATGATGCAGTAATTACTATAATAGTGAAAAATTAAAATAATTGATATTATAAATACCCAAATAAATATAATATGAAACTTTTAATGAATTAAACTAATTTTATAGGATAATATGATATATTAGGATTGAGTTAATTGACTTTGTTAGAAGTAATCAATCTGTTATGAGTTTCAAAAAAATCAACTATTGAATAGTGTCAAAATTGACATAAAAGAGTTCTTAAAACAAATATTATATTATTAATTGATATTAAAATCCTAAAAATCTAAGGTTCGGCCACGAGACTTATATCATGATAGGTTCATCATTAATGGACCACTTGGGGTTCTCTTGGATGTATATAGTAAGTTTATTAACCATATTATATAAAAATACAAAGAGAGATTGTAAAAGTGAAACTAATTAACTTAGAGTTAATACTTAAAGATAAGGTTAATATAAGTACCCAAACCTGTATAAATTCTATTGGTTCAGTGGTTTTAGACCTATCCCAACCTTAACCATTGAATAATAAACTTTTGAGCCATTATAAACCGAATATGAATTTATTATAAATTAATATTTCTAGCTTTTCCAAAGGTGCCCCTCACCCCTCTTATAAAAGGGAACTCCTCCTTATCATTTCTTCACACCTTCAAAGCCTTTTGGTTCGGCCAAACTCTGTCCAAATACTCTCCCAACATCCCTCACTACAACCTAGAGGCCTTAGTTTGATCAGAAAGCCAACCTAATTAGCCCTTTTGATCAAATCAAAAGGAAGAACCTGAAGAAGAGGTAATGATTTCACCACCCTTTTTCAAGTTCCTTTCTTCTTCCACTAATTCTTTCTTTGTTCTTACCATTATAAAATAATAACTCCAGTATCTCACATATACTGTGATGTTATTATAAATATGGTACAACCATATTCAGTATTCTATCCACCCTTTGAATAACATGTCACCATACGTGCGTGCGTACGGCTTACCGTCTCCACGTCGTGGTGTAATTGTTATTCAATATATTATTATTTGGATGGGTATAATAATGATGTGTAAATCATGTAAATAATAAATATAACATGTTAATGATTCTGTATATATTATATACCATCCATTTATATATTATTTTATTATCAAAAGAATGATATTGTCGCTCGTGCGTACGTACGGACTACCGTCTCCACGAACGCGATGAGATTCATTCTCCATCGTATCCATTCAAGTATAATTATCATTTTATGATTTAAAAAATGATGTTTAATGACATTATATCATTCTGGATATGAAAAATATACAACCTATCCATGAAAAACATGGATTATTTAACAAAACATATAAAAGAGAACGAGTAAGTTAACACCCAAAACAACGATAATTCAAAGATATCATTAACAAATCAATGTTAAAAGATCATATATGATATCATATTAATATATATGATTCTTGTATAATTTAATAACAATTATTCCACCATTATACAGGAGGTTAACCTACCCCAACCAAGGAAAAGTACAAGGTAAGGGTTATTTCACAATCTCTTCATTATCTGAGGTTGTTTATATGTAATAAGCTACTGGTATCTCTTTATCATCCACATAAATGTTTCTTCAAAATGTATTTCAAAACATTTTTATTATTTACAAGAATATGGGTTAAAGTCATTTATACCCTTGTTTGACTTTTTATAAGAGGAATGTTTCCGTCGTTTTCAAAACAAGGTCCTTTTAACCTTTTCGACAGAATTAAGGTAAGAATGTTTTTTTAACATATACGGTGAGTGCGGTTATTTTCTGCCGTTATAAAATCTTCAAAGTTTTCCTTACAAGCTTATAAGAATATTTTCAAGAATTTTTTTTATTTTATATGGCTCTTAAATGATTTCAAAAATAGAAAGAGATATTTATCTAAAAAGTGTTTTGATTTCATCTATGTCAACATCCTTTGATGGATTTTACGCTTATTTGAAGTTGATTTATTATGATACAAAACTTCTATATTGTATTGAAGGTTTTGTGATATGTTTGACTGTGGATGTGTTATTTTTATACCATTCATAGTTTATGGTGAAATTATTCACATTTCGTATGCTAGTTTTAATACGAATGTTTATGTTATGTTTAAACCTTTTCATATGGGAATGCATTGGACTTAATATGTGATGGGTGGAGCTCGCTATAGCTCCTCGATGCATCGGTAGGTCTCATGAGGCAAACTAGTGTCTTGGCACAAGGCCTTGACAAAATCTTATTTGTAGTCTTGGCACGAGGCCTTGGCTATGTGGTTATGATAGTCTGGCATTATGCATTCCATCATTATGAAAGTGGTTAGTAATTTTTCATGTGATCATTCAATTAGTAGAAAATTCATGTGAATGAGTAAATGGAATTATTTCATTTTATTTATGCCATACAAAGTTGAAAGTTCAAGTTTGAAAGTCATTTGTTTTAGTTATACATTACCTTAAATGTCTATTCTTATTTATGAAAGTTTCTACTATATTGTTATCCTTACTGGGCGTTTGAGCTCACCCCTTTTCTATGTTTTATTTTTCCCAGGAAGTGAAGAAGTAAATTATGAATGACCTGCAGGGATATTATGTGGGAATATGAGTGTGGATTATGGAGACATTACGTTGTTGTAGTAGTTTTTCATTTTATGATGTAATGTAAAACTTATGAATAATCTAGTGTTTCCAAGGCTACTAAATCAATCGGTCTTTCGAGATTTTATCTTTCTTGTGATCATGCCAATGTTATGTAATTAATGCACCGACTCTGGGTAACTGGGGTCGGGGCGTTACAGTTGGTATCAGAGGAAGTTTAGTACAAACCTTGGAAGCTATATTTAGATAAACTCTGATTAGAGCACGTAGACCTAAGATGAACATTGAGGATTAGTATATAAGAACTTCCTAGAATTTTGGTATTGTAGAGATTTTGTGAGTTTTCCGAGCAATACATCCCTGTCTGGATACGAGCAGGTAGAGGTGGATCTGGCACAGATGTACCTAGGGGTAAAACCAGAAAACACCACTTTGATCTAGACTCGAACGGGAACTGGTGCACGACAACGGGCCTTGCTGCACTCTTGGTTACGACACTCCCGAGGGATATGCTTAGGATAACTCTCATTTTCTTTACAAATCATTATGAAGGGTTTATGTGTATATAATTCCTCAAAGAAAACATTTTTATGATTATGGATTATATCCATAAACTATTTAATTTATGTTATGTGTTTTACAAGTTTGGGATTAGGTATTGTTATTCATAAACTAATCTAGTGTATGCCATTGTTTAGAAATGGCGCCAAGTAGAAGGAATGAGAACTCCAGAAATGCACATGATCCAAAGAGAAGGAAGGATCATATCTTTCATGGTTTTAAGCTAGAATTTATAAGAGAAATAGTCTCCCATGTATTATCATCATATGAAGAAATAATATCATGTGTTGATAAGATAAGTAAAGAGTTTACTGAGTCCTATGGCTTTGAAGGGAAGCAAGAGAAGAAAAGGATGGAAGAGAGAAAGATGGATAAAGGGAAGAGGGAAAAGAAGAATTTTCCCATATGTGGTAACTGTGGAAAGAAACACCCTGGAACTTGCCTGAAAGGAATGGGAGTTTGTTATAAGTGTGGAGGAAAAGGGCACAAAGTACGTGACTGCAAGGGTAAGAAAATGGTTTTAAATGTACAATGCTTCATTTGCAAGGAGTTTGGACACTACGCGAACCTATGTCCCAGTCATCAGACTATGCCGCAAATGATGTTATTGGATAATAATCAAGTTATGATACTACCACAGATGAAGAGGAATGATTAGAGTTCTTATGTTGATTATGTCAATTGAGTGTTGTATCAACAATGTACTTGTTATAATAATTATGGAGTATATAAGGATTGTACTGCAGTACTATTTCATTAAGGACTTGAGATTGTGTGGAACAAAGAAAAGTGACTCAATAGTAGGATAAATTTTTGGAAAATATATGGTTGAGAGAAAGATAAACCATAATATGGTTCTGATACCGAGTTAGTGATTTTAGAATAATACATGATTCATTTCGATAAATTATATTGGATATTCTTGACTACTTTGAAACTGATTAATGATTTGTATATTCCATCATTTTTTGGGGTTTAAAACATTTTTGGATTGATGAATTATATCCAGCATTCTATATGGAATAAGGGAGCATGAATTTAATCAATAAGGAATATGGTAATTCAGGATGTTTCAGTGTATTAAAAGAATACAAGATGAAGGTATTCATATGATATTACGGGGTAAAAAGGATCTATATTATGTTTACCTTCCTTATAAATGTTGGACTGTGAGTTTGGACAGAAGTATTTTGGATAGTTCTAGTTTGGATTATTTTGGATTACCATAAAAGGACAACCCGGAGGTCGGGCGGCAACCCGTCGCGTCCGGCAAGGCTGCGAGACTTGAACCCGCAACCGAAGGGCGACAAGGGTGTATCACCTACCACTGGCCCACGAGATGTCCTGGATTAAATAATGTAGTTTTTTTAAAAGATCTGTTAGATGAATTATAAATTCATTTATTTTGGAACCCTGTACGAATAGTATAAATAGAAAAAAAAATTACATTCTATTATCTTTTAGAGTGAAAGATGAGTTTGTGGTAGAAATTTATTAATGGATAAAACTCTAATTATAAAGTATGTATATCTCCTTATGATCTTAGCCAATCTCATAAATAAATTCCTCAACATTAATAAAAGAAACATAGAACAAAAATGTTGTCCTAGATGGTACCTTAAATCATCACTAATTTATGGCTTTGGGATTGTTGGCCTTTTCATAGCCATGTTCTCTACCACTCTCCATCAGATAATTGATGGTTAGATTTCTCTTCCATATCCATATTTTCCTACATGGAACCCTAGTATGTGTTATTTTCGGTAATCTTCATACTTTCCACTCTTTATTTTAAATAGAGGCCTCATTAATTCATTTTTCGATGAGGGATTTCAAATAAGATATTTTGAAACGTCAAAAATGTGTTATCCCAATACCCTATATTTTGATGAACTGATGGTACTTCAAATCATAGATTGATGAGTTTAAGGACCTCAATTTTATACTTATTTGTTATTGATGACCTAAATCACTACCTATAAATATTTACGTTTTTCCTCCAATTATATGTCTCTAATTTCCACCAATGTTCTCCTAATAGAGATCATAATTTGGTGGTGACCCTTTCATTTCTCTTTTCCTCAAATTAAGACTAAATTTTAGTAACCCAATTTCCGATGTGGGTTTTCCCACAAATATATTTTCTATTTTCAACCTTTTATTTTCGGAGAACAATTTCAAATTGCGAGGACGTAATTTATTGAAGGAGGGGAGAATGTAACACCCCAAGATTTCATAGTGTGTTATTTCTTCAAAATAATTCAATAACTTGCACTACACGCAACACCGAGTTCAAGCGCACCATGACTTACCAAACAAGCCGTTCAAAAGAGGTTATGAATAGTATTAACTAAATATTAAACTTTATATAATCCTTATAATTTTAGAATCCATATTATGAGTTTCTTAGACATAATGTACGAACAAATTCATTTTCAGTATTGCAGTTTTACCAAATTTTAATAGTGAACCCTTTTTAAATAAAATATTTTAAACTTTTGACTAAATGGGGACATCAAAAAAATATAAAATAAAACATCCCAAGCTTCCACGGTACGCTTTCCTTTGAATAAAACAGTAGCGTGTGTTGTACGCAACTTCGAGTTTTAACACACACCACAACCGATCAAACTAGCCGTTACGAATAGTAATACATAATTTTTGAAATTATATATATTTTATATTTCAAAATGGACTTCATTTTTGGATTCGGAATATCAAATTTATCTTAAGGTGAAATTTTGGTACTTTTCGGATAACTTTCATATTTTGATGAATTTTGAAAATTACTAAATTTTAATTAAAAACAAATTTTTTTAATCAAAATAATTAATAGTGATAAATTATGAATTTTAGTAGTTTTAAAGTATATTTAGAATATATTTTTACCATTTAATATAATTTTTGTCATTGGACATAATTTTACAATTAAACCAAACATAAACAAGTGTCAATCTTTTGATAGTTATTATCTCTTAAAAACACGCTTTTTGTTTTGACAGCGGGAATTAATTTTAAATTAATTTCTGCCACTTCTGTGTTTTGAATTTAGGAAAATGAATTCCATATTTGGATTCAGGATGTTCAAATTGTATAAATAGGTAACTTTTATTTTTAGACATTTTGAATAATTACTGCGGTAAATATTTTATTTACCATGGTTAAGGGTAAATCTGGTAAATAAGGGTTAAAAAAATAATATTATAATAATACTAAATTACCCTAAAACGTGTCTTAACCCTATTGGTTGATACATGGTCGACCATGGGCATCTTTGGGTATATTTTAGGACCCCATGGATCCACTTGTAAGTGATAATGACACTTTATTTTAATTAAGTTAAAATGAATACAAAAATGACACAAGTATATATCTTTTAGAAAAACAATTGGTACATAGGGTTATATATGTTGGATTTTATATTATAAATATTCATTAGAAAGATAAAAAGATTTCCTACATAATGATATTTTATTTATAATTTTTATACATTAAATACGTTATTTTATTTATGACACAGGGATGATGCAGTAATTACTATAATAGTGAAAAATTAAAATAATTGTTATTATAAATACCCAAATAAATATAATATGAAACTTTTAATGAATTAAACTAATTTTATAGGATAATATGATATATTAGGATAGAGGTAATTGACTTTGTTCGAAGTAATCAATCTGTTATGAGTTTCACAAAAATCAACTATTGAATATTGTCAAAATTGACATAAAAGGGTTCTTAAAACAAATATTATATTATTAATTGATATTAAAATCCTAAAAATATAAGGTTCGGCCAAGAGACTTATATCATGATAGTTGCATCATTAATGGACCACTTGGGGGTCGCTTGGATGTATATATTAAGTTTATTAACCATATTATATAAAAATACAAAGAGAGATTGTAAAAGTGAAACTAATTAACTTAGAGTTAATACTTAAAGATAAGGTTAATATAAGTACCCAAAACTGTCTAAATTCCATTGGTTGAGTGGTTTTCGACCTATCCCCACCTTAACCTTTGAATAATAAACTTTTGAGCCATTATAAACCAAATATGAATTTATTATAAATTAATATTTCTAGCTTTTCCAAAGGTGCCCTCACCCCTCTTATAAAAGGGCACTCCTCCTTCTCATTTCTTCACACCTTCAAAGCATTTTGGTTCGGCCAAACTCTGTCCAAATACTCTCCCAACATCCCTCACTACAACCTAGAGGCCTTAGTTTGATCAGAAAGCCAACCTAAGGAGCCCTTTTGATCAAATCAAAAGGAAGAACCCGAAGAAGAGGTAATGATTTCACCACCCTTTTTCAAGTTCCTTTCTTCTTCCACTTATTCTTTCTTTGTTCTTACCATTCTAAAATAATAACTCCAGTATCTCACATATACTTTGATGTTATTATAAATATGGTACAACCATATTCAGTATTCTATCCACCCTTTGAATAACATGTCACCATACGTGCGTACGTACGGCTTACCGTCTCCACTTCGTGGTGTAATTGTTATTCAATATATTATTATTTGGATGGGTATAATAATGATGTGTAACTCATGTAAATAATAAATATAACATGTTAATGATTCTGTATATATGATATACCATCCATTTATATATTATTTTATTATGAAAAGAATGATATTGTTGCTCGTGCGTACGTACGGACTACCGTCTCGACGAACGCGATAAGATTCATTCTCCATCGTATCCATTCAAGTATAATTATAATTTGATGATTTAAAAAATGATGTTTAATGAAATTATATCATTCTGGATATGAAAAATATACAACCTATCCATGAAAAACATGGATTATGTAACAAAACATATAAAAGAGAACGAGTAAGTTAACACCCGAAACAACGATAATTCAAAGATATTATTAACAAATCAATGTTAAAAGATCATATATGATATCATATTAATATATATGATTCTTGTATAATTTAATAACAATTATTCCACCATTATACAGGAGGTTAACCTACCCCATCCAAGGGAAAGTACAATGTAAGGGTTATTTCACAATCTCTTCATTATCTGAGGTTGTTTATATGTAATAATCTACTGGGATCTCTTTATCATCCACATCAATGTTTCTTCAAAATGTATTTCAAAACATTTTTATTATTTACAAGAATATGGGTTAAAGTCATTTATACCCTTGTTTGACTTTTTATAAGAGGAATCTTTCCGTCGTTTTCAAAACAAGGTCCTTTTAACCTTTTCGATAGAATTAAGGTAAGAATGTTTTTTTAACTTATACGGCGAGTGCGGTTATTTTCTGCCGTTATAAAATCTTCAAAGTTTTCCTTACAAGCATATAAGAATTTTTTCAAGAATTTTTTTTATTTTATATGGCTCTTAAATTATTTCAAAAATAGAAAGAGATATTTCTCTAAAAAGTGTTTTGATTTCATCTATGTCAACATCCTTTGATGGATTTTACGCTTATTTGAAGTTGATTTATTATGATACAAAACTTCTATATTGTATTGAAGGTTTTGTGATATGTTTGACTGTGGATGTGCTATTTTTATACCATTCATAGTTTATGGTGAAATTATTCACATTTCTTATGCTAGTTTTAATACGAATGTTTATGTTATGTTTAAACCTTTTCATATGGGAATGCATTGGACTTAATATGTGACGGGTGGAGCCCGCTATAGCTCCTCGATTCATCGGTAGGTCTCATGAGGCAAACTAGTGTCTTGGCACAAGGCCTTGACAAAATCTTATTTGTAGTCTTGGCACGAGGCCTTGGCTATGTCATTATGATAGTCTGGCATTATTCATTCCATCATTATGAAAGTGGTTAGTGATTTTGCATGTGATCATTCGATTAGTAGAAAATCCATGTGAATGAGTAAATGGCATTATTTCATTTTATTTATGCCATACAAAGTTGAAAGTTCAAGTTTGAAAGTCTTTTGTTTTAGTTATACATTGCCTTAAATGTCTATTCTTATTTATGAAAGTTTCCACTATATTTTTATCCTTACTGGGCATTTGAGCTCACCCCTTTTCTATGTTTTATTTTTCCCAGGAAGTGAAGAAGTAAATTATGAATGACCTGTAGGGATATTATGTGGGAATATGAGTGTGGATTATGGAGACATTATGTTGTTGTAGTAGTTTTTCATTTTATGATGTAATGTAAAACTTATGAATATATCTAGTGTTTCCAAGGCTACTAAACCAATCGGTCTTTCGAGATTTTATCTTTTTTGTGATCATGACAATGTTATGTAATTAATGCACCGACTCTGGGTAACTGGGGTCGGGGCGTTACAGTATTGATCATACAAGTGTGGTGGCTTTGGAGTAGGATTTGGCCTAGCATTGGATAACTGGTTAGCATAGGGATTGTGGAGGACTGGATGGTAATGGAGGGATGAGGTTGGAACCGGAAAGAATAATACCCAAAAACACCCCATTCCACGCACTGGTTTCTCATGTGGGATTGGGAAGGATTTTCATACCATAGTGGTATGCAGGCATGAGGGACATCTGCATATTGAGGTGGTACATGGGCATGGGTATCACCAACTGTGTACCAAAGTGGTATGAGGATCACTGTACTACTTTGGATTACATCCGGGTACCGATTGGGTACGCGGCCCCGGGTTCAGTCCACATAGCGGCATGCTACTCTGAGTTCCATATTGAAGTAGGGTTGGGGGAATTACCATTCATGAGAAATTCATCCATGGGAAGTATTTGGTATGCATTTCAACAGTTGGGTTAATAGTTATTATTATTGTTATTTAATTCCCCATTTTTACGATTCACGATTGGATATACGTTCGGAAGAAGTGGTTCCTAGTTCGTACTTTTCCGAAGAAACAAAACGGAAGCCAGAGTGCAACTGTAGGGTTTATTTCAATATTTCGTCACCCATCCTTCCCTATATATGTCTCCTTTACCCCTCTTTTTTATTATGATACTTTGATACTTTTATAGAGCATCTTAGTGATCATATCTATTGGGAATATGACACCATTTGTGGAGGCCCGTTGAAGAAATTTTCTAAACCATAGAAAACTCAGTCAACCGGGGTTTGCAGAGAATGTTTTTGTGATAATGGTTCGTGGAACCCTTCTCGTCCACATAATCTATGAACTTAGGGGTTCACGACATGGTACACAGACATACTTCAGTTCAAAACTACTGCAATTGACGTGGTTCATGGTTTTCCCTGCTCGCTGGCGATCGTCACCTGGGCCAACAGTTCGCGGACTGCCCGACATACCCAGTGGTTCACAATCCATATTCTTCATGTACATTTCCTATTGATGGTACACAGGACATTTTAAAATGTGAACTCCTTCAAGTTTCTTCAAATAAATTCAACACAATTTGACTCTCTTCGACTTGATAAACATATAGAAGTGCTTAATTCCTTCTTCAAAGTGATTTCAGGGGTATTTTTTCTCCTTAGGGGAATTTTCAAGACCCTACAAATTCCCCCCATCAGAATGGTGTCTGTTCAGAATGAAAAGGGGACTATTCTGATGTATAGATGGTCTTGAACTGAAATGGTTCGTGGTAGATCAGGTAGACCCGGTATGAAGGGCCACACCTATATATATGGCCCATGTTATTTGCCTTTTACTATTTCTCATGGAAAAAAGTGCTCCTGATTTCACGGCCTCCCTCACTTTCATGTACAATGCTCCTTGAAAAACCCACCTTCATGAACTATTATGTACGTCTCGCAAACTGACTTCCTCGCATTTTCCCTATTTGCATACAACATTTTTGTTTCCGTAAATGGGGTTGTGGAATTTAAAACATAAAAATGCATATTCCTCATAGAAGAAGGCTACACAGATGATGTGCTCACGTACAGAACATGGATTTGTAGACCAGACCTCAAAAAATATTAATACGGACTTAAAGATTAATCCAAAACTACTAAATGTGAACTTAACCGAGGCTGAGGTTCGCAGTTTCAACATTCTGCGAACCGTTCTGCTCGCTAGAAAATGGTTCGCGGGCCTTCTCCATGTGGTCATTCCACATACCATGGTTACACATGGTGAATAGTATCAGTGTACCATAGCTGTAGGTGGAGTAGCTTCTGTGGGTTATACTATACGTACAATTCCCTTTTCACGTACCGATTTTAGGGATAGTATGCGTAGCCTTTTATAGACATTCTTTAAGTCCTTTAGCCATTTTTTTCATTTACTTGGGACAAAAATTCTTATCAGACTGACTTGTCACTGGCTTCTGGATCTTCCCATGCAGGTTAAAATGGATGATTATCAGGCTCCTGACAAATCCATGAAGATAAGGGCCACAATGGAAAGGAATAGTGATGAAAATCTTCAAACCCATGTCATTCCTCATGACAGATTTCTGACAGTCTTCATAAATCTATAGATTCTAGATTATCTGTTGTCTGTTTAGTTTCCACTTTATGGCTATGGGCCTCCTGCCAACGTACCCCTACCGTTTCTTGATGCTGACCTTCCTTTCATCCACTTAAAGGCACCACATAATCATGATCGTGACAACATTTTATAAATTGGTGAAGTCATCACCAATCATACTTAGGGAAACTTTTTCATATATCGAGGTTTGGCATAGACTCAAGGAAACTGCTGGTTCCACAATTGTTTTCCGAGACTAGACATCCAATATTTCGCTTCAATTATCAGAATTTTTGGAGAAAATCTTAATGGTAGGTGGAGCACCATGTGGGACTTGCTGGCTAGAGGATGTTTCTATGATGAGTGGGCCATGGAATTCTGGGTGCATCAGACCAACCTGGATTCCCCTGACTAGCATGAGGCAGTGGGCTTGCACTAGGCAGCCTGGGTGTCTCAGTTTTCAACCTTATCTCTAGGAGAAATACTTTCTGAATTGCTGATTCTATGGTGTTTGAGAACCCAAACCTTTCATCTACTACATGGAGAGGTGGGGATCAGTCTACGGGACATCTACCAGCTTGGAGGTCTCCCTATCCTCTGAGAGATGTAGGATGAGTTTCTCCTCGCAGTCACCACATCGAGTGATACTGATCTTGCGTATCCTTTGACAAAGAGTTTACTGGTCATAGTACGGGGATCACTAGATCATCCCCTCGAACCCCGTTATCTCATCCCATTCGAAGTGTGGATAACGTTATTCTTGTAGACTAATGGGCCTAAGATGAAGGCACACCGTAGTTGAACTCACCCAACTCATTAGTCCCGCTAAACTCTAGGATCATAATGTGCTACCCTTGAAGCAGGGTGGTATGCCACATGGAGATATGATCTTCGGACCCACAATTCAATTGCACTTAGGATAGAAGGTTTCATCAACATGTTCTTAATTGGATGGATCTTCCCATCCCGTGACGTATAAAATGGGGTTCGGGCCTACACCTTGTTGATAGCGGCCATGCTGGCAGAGGTTTGACCCATTAATTTGGACCTTCCTACCCTCACCCGACTTTATGAATTATTAGGATAGATTTAGGAAGGCAGGTCTCTGCATCGTCTCAGAGGACCATTCCAATTCCTTTACAGGTGGATGGTGGAACACTTCCCCTATTATGAATATCGATATACCACACATATTCCCCATCTCGACTTTCATCCATCTATTCTTAGCATTTCTGCTATTTTTCATCTGACTCTGATAGTTACCAACATGGTCAGGCTGTTGAAGGATGCCTCTCATTTATCATTTTCACTGCATCCTACACCTCATGGATCATTTCGAGGTGACAGGGGTGGGTCCTCACAGGAATGTTCATACCTCATCAATCCTCGGGGTGGGATGCTCAATGCCTGTGTAGATTGAGTAGTTATCTATGAACCATTCCTCCCATACCGGTTTTCCAAGTAGTATGGATGCCTTCAATTGACAACTTTGCTTTTGGTTGTTCGACTAAGGGTATAATTTCATCCTTTAGTTCTCTATCCATTTTGGCTTATGATGTTGATCAAAGGTACTGCTAGAGAGATTATCATTCCTAACACGATGGGGCCCTCCTTCCTATCACTGTAGTAAGCCCAACTATGTGTTGATTATTACCCTACGGGGATGCTGAAAGAACCAGTGGAGCGGGTACAGAAACCCTTAACCATTTTCTATCCTTTTCCTGCCCCAACAACAACACCACACATTTCCTTCATCAAGAGAGGTTCAAAAACCATGCCTTATACTTATTTCCCTTCATCAACTAATATGGATACACCTCGTGCTCTTGTTCTAGTTCTAATAAGTCACTCAATCCATCGTCAAAAGCATCTGGGAGGGGTTTCATCCGTACAACCTATTTCGGTGTGGAGTTATTCAGAATATCCCCTCCAGTGGATATTTCCCATGATATTGATGAGACGAGCACTAGAAATGTATCGCCAATCATCCCAGAGACCGTAGTTAGTCCTTCGCATCCGACTCCAGTGGCTGGGTCATCTGAGGGAAAAAAGGGTATCCCACCTTGGGTGAATAGCCCTAGGTCCCTCCCCACTCATATGGTGACACTTCCTGCTTAAAATCATGTGGCAGATGGGGAGTATTGAAGTTCTGGTTCCATGGAGAGACACAAGGCACTGCGCAAAGAGGAATGATGCCAGTTACATTCTCCTGTCGTGGAGACACCCTTGGCCAATTTCCCCAACGAGGGAAACAATTTTCAGCGGTTATTCGCTAATTTGGGTTCCAGTTGGTTTGATTATCATCACCTTCACTTCCATATTTACCAAATTATCATTGCCTGAGAAGACCTCTCCACCTCTGAGGACAAGAGAGAAAAATTTAATTCTTCCCACCACCAGATGGAAACCATCTGAGATATTTCATAAGAATTTGATCATCTGACTACTGAGGAGGTGAAGGCCCGTGACTTGGTGGTGGCTCAATAAGAGGAGCTGTAGGAGTGATAAGACCGTGCAACCATGTTGAGGGTGAAAATGGACTTTTTGCGTTCCAATCATCAATCCTTTCATAAGAAAGGGCGGGGACTTAAAGCTGTCCTAGAGTGGTTGTGCCCTATATTCAAATCCAAAATAGAGGGAAAAACATCTCTGGAACAAACTATTGATGGCCCACAGCAATCGATCACCATTATTTTGGAAAGGGAGAACCAGGCCCTATTTTAGCTATGTTCCAAATTACAGCATGTACCCTCACCCCTTCTTTTTTACTCTGGAAAGACTCTGAATTGGGGATATTCCACCATTTTTGTTGAACCTGATGAAATAGATTTGGCTTTTAAATATCTCTTCTCCATCCCTTTCTATCAACATTATTTCAATCAACTATTAGTTTTTAATCCACAACTTCAAATTAATAAATAGAGATAACTGAATCGAGCTCTAATTTTTGCCTAAGAGAAGGGGCTCGGTGAGCGTAGTTCAACTATTGCTGAGGTTATATGGTACACCTCATGAACATTTGTGCCTTTTTCATTATATCCCTAATTTTTTCTTAATCCTTCTTGATACGATCTTAGCGGGTGTAAATTGGATTTTTTAGGCCACCCATTGTTGGTTTTTTACATAACAAGATTTACCCCTTTTGGATGGCTCACTATGTTTTTAGTGAACCAGTACTCGACTATTACCCAAAAGTGACTTCGGCAGATTTTCCCTCCAGTGAGCATAACAAATTTTTTTAGTAGTTCATAGTCCCGCCATTCAAACTTAGTACTGATGTTTTTGGTCGATCATCTTGGACCAAATTTAATGCGGTAAGGCCCCGTCTTGGGACCATTAGTCAAGAATGTTCTAGTATCCTTCATACATGGGATATAGATTTTTATTGACCCTAGATTTGTGGATTTCGGACTTGAATGAATCTCAAGAGATGCTTTAGGTGTACAGAGGTAGGAAATGACTCTACTAAAGACAAATTTTCCATTGATTGATTACCAATTTTGTGGTAGATGTATGAAGAGACACTGGGGTATGATATGAAAAGTTAAGAAAAGGTGCCCCCTGGACACTGTCCTTCCTTTCCCGATGGCCTAGTGTAATTTTCCTCATTTTGGGTTTATCTTGATTTCGTGTTCCAAAATAGGTGGCTAGCTTGAGTTGTGTTGTTTGATAACATTAGGAACATTCACATCGGACTTGAGTGGGAAATTGTTCATGCACATTTCTTACTTGTGTGAGGGAGAGCTGGAAAGTGGTCAGTTTAGTTAATAGTCATTTCTGTGTCAGGGGGACTTGGGAAGAAAAAGGTACATTATCCGTTATCCCTGAGTTTTCCGAATCATGGTGTGTGACAAGACACGAATGTCATTTGAGCGCACAGAGGCTGTAAATGTAACACCCCGAGATTTTATGAAAAATATTCTTTTAATTTCATCGATGTCTTGTGTTGTAAGCTACAACAAGATTATCTTGTGCTAAATGCAACACCGTATTAGTTTGTAGTATATGCAACACTATTCTTAGATTGTGTTACACACAATTTCATGTTCGTTTGATAATAGTCATTCTACACAACATTGAGTATATATATATATATTCAATGTATAAATGAAATATGGTTGGATTCTGTTATATGAAACAACAAATAAGTCTTGCACAACACGCAACCCTAACTTGGCTTTCATTACACGCAATCATGACCTTCCTTGATAGAGTGTGTTGTACGCAATACCGGGTTTTACTAAACAATGATATATTATTATAATATTATTATGAACTAGCTGTTATGAATAGTATTAACTAAATTTTGAATTTTATAACATTATTATTCATCTTACACATTTTCTAGAACATGGTATAAGAACAAAATAAATTTTTCGGGTAAAATAAGTATTTTTAAAAAAATGCAGTTTTGGCGCCTTTTGATGGCACACCCACCTTAATCTAGTTTTTGACATGTTTATAAGTTCAATTTTACAAAATAAAATTCTTATTTGGAATCAAGAAATAAAAATTTACTTTGGATAAATTTTTCATATTATTCTGGTAACTTTCATATTTTGATGAATAGTAAAAACACGCTATATTTTAATTAAAAACAACTTTTTTCATCGCAATAGTTTATATGGTTAAATTATAATATTTAATAGTTTTAAAGTATAAATAGAATATATTTTTACCATTTAATATAATTTATTTCATTAGCATTGATTTTACATTGAATTCGTAGGTTAAATCAATTCAATCTTTTGCAATGTTTTAAAAAAAACCCGTTTTCATTCGATAACGGGATTAATTTTAATTTAATTTCTGCAACTTCTGTGTATTGAATTTGAAAAAATTGAATCCATATTTTGAATCAGTGGGTTCAAATTATGTTAATAGGATACTTTTTATTTTTTGGAATTTTGAATAGTAACTACGGTAAATTTTATTTACCATTGTTAAAGGTAAATCGGGTAATTAAGGGTGAATATAATTTTATAAATTTACCCTAACACATGCCAAAATTCTATTAGATGACTAAAGGTCGACCCATATCACCTAAGATTCAGATTAGATTCATTTTATGGACTCTTTACCATGAAAATAATTTAATTATTATTAAAACCAAAGAAAGTGACAACATGTCACTCTCTTAAATATTATAAGTATAATAATTTTAATTTAGTGATAAACATCATAAAACTTAGAACATGAATAGTCTCCAGAAATATAATAACATTATCTACATCATGATAATTTATTTATATTTTTTAAGGATTAAATAATTATCATTAATGGTGATAAATTAATGATGCAGAAATTATTTATTAAGTAAAAAATCAGTAATATAGTTTTAATTGAAATATTAATACCCATTAAAAGGCCCACAAACCTTCCAAAAACTTATTTTTAGTGTATATATATACCATAAGAATCTAATGACCTAATATATAACCGTTTGGAATCTTATAAAAGTGATTATGACACTTATATTATTTTATTTTAAATGATGCCAAAGTCGTCACCTTCATAATTTAATAAATATAACAATTTAAATATTGTGATTTTAAGATGATAAATTCGAGTAAAAGTATTATTGTGAAAGTTAATAGATTTATCTTCATCATATGATTTTATTTTTAATTTTTATGCAAAAAATAATTATATTAAATAAGTATACAAAAATGTTGTAGTAATTATTTTATTAAGAGATAATCCAAATAAATGGTTTTAAAAATAATAAAATACATATTATATGAACTATTTAATATTCTCCACTAATTTTATAAATACATATGGCCTTTTATGAATCTATTAAAGCTTTTAGTTCGAACATATCTTCTGTATATATTTTATTTAAATTCATATAATTGAATAGTGTCAAAATCGACACTATTGTTATTTTATAAAAATAACATATTATAAAATTGTTTAAAAATCACAAAAAATTTTAAAAAATTAATTTAAATTTATATGGTCTGAAATGTTATAATGTATCCAATTATGGATAATTCACAATAAATTAGTAATTTTTTGTTATAATTTAAAATTTAGAATGGTATTACCACAAATAAAATTTAATTGATTATGTAAGGATAAATCAAGTTGATAATGTTTAAAATAATTTCCTAACATGTCTAAATTTTATTTGTTGATGAGATTAAAAACCCTATCTCAACTTATATCCTAATATGAGTCATTTTCAGAGGTTTTTATGTGGGGTTACATTTATTATAAAATAATATTTTTAAGATTTCCAAAGGTGCCCCTCTCCTCCCATATAAAAGGGAACCTCCTCACTCTCCTCCTCACACCAATTTGAGCCTTCAATCTCGGACAATACCTGCCCATTTACCTTTTCAATTTCCCTAGAAACATCCTAGAGGTTCTGGTCTTCTTCAAAGACCAATTTCAGTACCCTAAGAGGAGGATTCAAAGAGGCGTGCCAAAGAAGAGGTAATATCCGTTACCAATTCATTCAATTTTCTTTCTTCTTCAAATTCTTCTTATTTATTTGTTTCATTATGAAGTAATAACATCAGTATCACTCATATACTGATATGTTATTATATGTATGAAACAACCATATTTCACCATCTATCCATCCTATGGAAAATGAAATCACCGCGCGTGCGTACGTACGGAATACCGTCTCCACGCCGTGGTGTAATCTATTTTCCACCACCACCTTACTTGGATGGGTATAATGGTGTACATAATAACTATATTTGATTATTGTAAATTTATATTGATTCTGAAATAGTATAAATACACTCCAATACAATTCCACGATCATGATAACAATATCATCGCTCGTGCGTACGTACGGACTACCGTCTCCACGACGCGATGAGATTCATTCTCCACGTTAACCATTCATGAATGATTATAAAGTATATATAATAAGTAATCATGAAATATATAAAATAATAATGATACTGGATTTATGTGTATATATATGTATTTCATCTACTTAATTCCATTCAACTCAATAAGGAAACGAAAATAGCGTTCATGCGTACGTACGGCCTACCGTCTCCATGAACGGTGTATTTCTTTCCATTTACTAATCTATTATATATATGTATATTATGAATATATATTATATATAAATCATGTTTTATATTCTGTAATTAATTAATCATGATCTAAGTAATCATATGAATAATTACAAGTCAAAACACGGACGACAAATGAAACGATTTTACCCAAAACGCTCTTTAACATGGAATTTACAAAAGAACGGGTAATATAAAGTCATAAGTGAACCTTATATGATATCATAACAATGAGTATGATTCTGGAATAAGTAAATGACATTAATTAAATCATTATACAGGAGGTTTGGACACTTACGAAGCGAATCAGACCTAAGGTAAGGGATAATTTTGCAAATCTCATTTTTATCCGAGATTGCTTATTCGTAAGTATTTACTGGGGTTATTTATATCATCCAAGTCCATGTTTTATAAAAGTGTTTTCATGTATTTTTAAATTCATTTTTACCCATTTTTGACTTTTACTACATGGTATGTAAGGAATCTTTCTTTTGTTGATGTTACAAGGTACTTTTTTTACTTTTCCAACAAAATTATGAGGAGAACGTTATTTTTAACTTATACGGCGTGAATGGATTTTTACGGTTTCATAACGCCTCATTTCCATGAAGCATACTCTACAATATTTTATTACTATTTTCAACAAAATACTTTTATTTTAAAATTGCATGGAGTTTTTTGAAAAGAAAATGATTTTGACGAAGAAAGGATATTTTCCTCAAGAATCCATTTCAAATGTTTTATCAAAACCATTTTCCATATAAGATGACATTATTTGATATGTGTATGTTTCAAGTTTAATGTATCTATGATTTACATGGTTCAATTTTCGTATGATGAAATGTCCATTTGTTTTATATGGATTATGAAATGATGGGATGATGTTTATGAAACCCATTTTATTCTTTGGGTTATGATGAATGGTTTAAGTTTATTTTGTGGAACAAGTAAGAATGATTTCATTATGAGATGGGTGGGAACTATATCTCCCTCCAATGTATTGGGTAAAGATTTATATCTCATGAGATATACATGACTGGAACGGAAAGTTAAACCGGTTCAGTAATACAGGACTGGAACGAGGAGTGAACTCGATTCAGAAAGGGACTTTTTCCACTAAGATGGTCTTGGCAGCAATGCCTCGGATAATATGGAAATCATATCATGTGCTTAATGGTTGCCACAATAACATGTTTTATTCTCATGCTATTTTATCATTCTTAATGTTTCTTTATGATCTATGCCTTACGTACTTCCATGTTTTATGTCATTGCTCAAGCTTTTGATGTTTAAAAATTATTTTCATGTTTTTAAGTTCAAATGTATATGGTATGTTTTATTTTATCCATTCTTAACCTTACTGAGAATTTGAGCTCACCCTTTTTATGTTTTCTTTTCCCCAGGATATAATGAAAGGTTTTAGGTAAGAAAAAAAGGGGTAGATATTTATGGGAGATGTTGAAGATATTTCACCACGATTAGAAGATTATGTTCCAAGTTTCCATAGACACTAAACTATTACGGTCCTTGTGTGTCTGTTTTTGTTATGTATTAAGTATTCCGCAAAAGTAATGTAACGTTCATGTACGTCAAGCTTTGTGTCTCTACAGTTGGTATCAGAGGAAAGGTTTAGTCAACCATTGGAAACTAGGATGCGAAAACGTTAGTGAGATCCCTAGATATATTTCTAAGTTATGTATAGGGATGTCCCTAAGGTTAAGTATAAGTATAGGTTATAGTCCTAGAATTACGGTAACGATATTAGAATTAAACTTACGATGTTAGATGTCGAAGGTACTCCCCCTTGATTATGTTATTTTCCTTGTATGATTTTTTCCTCTCACAGAATTCTTTTTGTGTTTTAGTCAATGGAGGGAACCAGAAGGAATTCGGTTAACATTGAATCCAATGGACAAATTGGTGACTATGAGAAACAAAATTGCGTAATGCCTAGAGATAAAGATATTGTGATTATGAAGAATCAGTCATCGCGATATATGATTAACAAGGTGAAATTTAGTGGTATGCCCAATTCATCAAATAAGAGGAAGATATACTTTTATGCATGTTTTCATGTTGAGGAGAATAAATAAAGGAAGATTGAGATTTCTAAAGAAGGGAAGAAGAACCTTGAGGAATACAAAAAATATAGGGACATATGTTATATGTGTGGAGAAAAGGGTCATAGAGTGACAGACTGTTATGGAGTTCAATGTCTTATTTTTTGGAGAACATGGGCATTACCTAAATCAATGCCCTGACCTAAAAAGTTACTTCTAAATCAAGGAATTATTCAAGGAAAATCATTGAAGAGGATGGATTGAGGTGTTTATGTATTGTTATTCAAGAATAATGTTGTTGATGTACTTTTATGGTGTATTAGAATATTTTTGTATTATTCTATTGTGGTTTTCAATAATTTTATGGTACCGGTAACCATAAAAAGTGATTCAAATATTTTTGGAAAGAAGATGAAATGTGCATATGGAAGGGATAAGAAGAAAATAATATTATAGTAATCATGAGCTCATGACTAAAATGAGGACAAAGTGATATCATGGTTTGAGTATATAGGAATTTTGGGATTTTGGTATTTGGAAAGAGTTAACTTTTGACAGCATTCATGTTTTCACTAAGGTTTAATGGGTATTCATTTTTCAAGAGAATACATGATTAAGGTATTCACATGATTGGAATGTGACCAAAAAGATATATGGGGGATAAATGATGGTATTCACATGCTTGGTTGATGACATTTCAAGTAATCGTTTTCCTTATACTATGAGCTTGGACCAAAGTATTTTAGATAAGCCTAAAGATTGGAATGGATTATGTTGGACATAAGTTAGTATTGATTAAGGCTAGATTTTTTTCTGATATTATTTATAATGTACTTTTAGAAAAAGGACAACCTGCAGGATGAGCGACAGCCCATCGCGTCGGACAAGGCTATGGGAATCGAACCCACAACCGAAGTGCGACTGGGGTTTATCGCATACCAATGGCCTACAGGAAGTCCCTTGTTAGTAGAATATTGTTTTATTTTATTAAGCGGTATGATATATAAAGTATAAGTTCATTTTTGGAATCGTATACGATTAACCTAACCGTAGATGGACTTATGTATTTTTGATTACTTTTCTAACCTTTTGATTGAGACAGATGGAATGACCCATCATTCTATCACATGATCTGCTAACACTTCAAGAATGACAAATCCAACTTTATTTATTTAAGAGATGAAGTGGAAATTGTCCAAAAAACGACTAATGGTGAGACTGTACCAAAATCATGAAAGTATTTCTTCTAATTCCAATTTCATCATCTTTAGGGAAATGATCTTGAAAACCAAAAATGTTGTCTGAGTTCCCTTATATCTGATGAATTAGATGGTACCTTAGATCATCACAAATCTATGGCTTTGTGATTGATGGATTTTTCATAGCCATGTTCTCTACCACTCTCCATCATAACTTGATGGTTAGATTTTTCTTCCGAATCCATATTTTCACCTATGTTCTCCTATATGGAAACCTGGTGATGAGTTACTTTGGGTAATCATTACATTTCATACTTTAGTTTTTAAAATTATGTTTTAGTATTCCTTTTTACGATGTGGGTTTCTATAAATAGTAAACGATTTATAACCCCGACGAATTTCGAGGGAGAAATTCATTTTAAGGGGGGTAGAATGTAACACCCTGAGATTTTATGAAAAATATTCTTTTAATTTCATTGATTTCTTGTGTTGTATGCTACAACAAAATTATCTTGTGCTATACGCAACACCGTATTAGCTTGCAGTATACACAACACTATTCTTAGATTGTGTTACACACAATTTCATGTTCGTTTGATAATAGTCATTCTATGCAACATTGAGTGTATATATATACATATATTCATTTTATAAATGAAATATGGTTGGATTCTGTTATATGAAACAACAAAGAAGTCTTTCACAACACGCAACCATAGCTTGGCTTTCATTACACACAATCACGACCTTCCTCGATAGCGTGTGTTGTACGTAATACCGGGTTTTACTAAACAACGATATATTATTATAATATTATTATAAACTAGCCGTTATGAATAGTATTAACTAAATTTTGAATTTTATAACATTATTATTCATCTTACACATTTTCTAGAACATTTTATAAGAACAAAATAAATTTTTCGGGTAAAATAAATATTTTAAAAAAAATGCAGTTTTGCCGCCTTTTGATGGCGCACCCACATTAAATCTGGTTTTTGACATGTTTATAAGTTCAATTTGACAAAATAAAATACTTCTTTGGAATCATGAAATAAAAATTTACTTTGGATAAATTTTTCATATTATTCTAGTAACTTTCATATTTTGATGAATAGTAAAAACACGCTATATTTCAATTAAAAACAAATTTTTTCATCGCAATAATTTATATGGTTAAATTATAATATTGAATGGTTTTAAAGTATAAATATAATATATTTTTACAATTTAATATAATTTATGTCAGTAGCATTTATTTTACATTGAATTCGTAGGTTAAATCAATTCAATCTTTTGCAATGTTTTAAACAAAAACCCGTTTTCATTCGACAACGGGATTAATTTTAATTGAATTTATACAACTTCTGTGTGTTTAATTTGAAAAATTTTATTCCATATTTGGAATCATTGGGTCCAAATTATGTTAATAGGCTACTTTTTATTTTTGGGAATTATGAATAGTAACTACGGTAAATTTTATTTACCATAGTTAAAGGTATATCGGGTAATTAAGGGTGAATATAATATTATAAAATTACTATAACACATGAAAAAATTCTATTGGATGACTAAAAGGCGACCCATATCAGCTAAGGTTAGGATTAGATTCATTTTATGGACTTTTGACCATGAAAATAATTTAATTATTATTAAAACCAAAGAAAATGACAACATGTCACTCTCTTAAATCTTATAAGTATAATAATTTTAATTTAGTGATAAACATCATAAATAATTGAACATGAATAGTATCCAGAAATATAATAAAATTATATACATCATGATAATTTATTTAGATTTTTTAAGGATTAAATAATTATCATTAATGGTGATACATTAATGATGCAGAAATTATTTATTAAGTAAAAAATCAGTAATATAGTTTTATTGAAATAATAATACCCATTAAAAGGCCAAAAAACCTTCCCAAAGCTTATTTTTAGTGTATATATATACCATAAAATTCTAATCACCTAATATATAACCGTTTTGAGTCTTATAAAAGTGATTATGACACTTATATTATTTTATTTTAAATGATGCCAAAGTTGTCACCTTCATAATTTAATAAATATAACAATTTAAATACTGTGACTTTAAGATGATAAATTAGAGTA
Source organism: Viscum album (assembly GCA_963277665.1). Lineage (NCBI taxonomy): Eukaryota > Viridiplantae > Streptophyta > Magnoliopsida > Santalales > Viscaceae > Viscum > Viscum album. The sequence goes on along the minus strand of OY728123.1, from coordinate 106,618,857 downwards.
AAAGTATTATTGTGAAGTTTAATAGATTTATCTTCATCATATTATTTTATTTTTAATTTTTATGCAACAAATAAGTATATTAAAAAATTATACAATAATGTTGTAGTAATTATTTTATTAATAGATAAACCAAATAAATGGTTTTAAAAATAATAAAATAAATATTATATGAACTATTTAATGTGCTCCACTAATTTTATAGATACATATGGACATTTATTAATATATTAAAGCTTTTAGTTTGAACATATATTCTTTATATATTTTATTTACATTCATATAAATGAATAGTGTCAAAATCGACACTATTGTTATTTTATAAAAATAACATATTATAAAATTGTTTAAAAATCACAAAAATATTTAAAAATTATAAACTTAAATTTATATGGTCTAAAATGTTTTAAAGTATCCAATTATGGACAATTGACAATAAATAAGTAATTTTTTGTTATAATTTAAAATTTAGAATGTTATTACCACAAATAAAATTAAATTGATTAAGTAAGGATAAATCAAGTTGATAATGTTTAAAATAATTTCCTAACATGTCTAAATTTTATTGGTTGATGCGATTACAATCCTATATCATCTTATATCCGAATATGAGTCATTTTTGGAGGTTTTTAAGTGGGGTTACATTTATTATAAAACAATATTATTAAGATTCCCAAAGGTGCCCCTCTCCTCCCTTATAAAAGGGATCCTCCTCCCTCTCCTCCTCACACCAATTTGAGCCTTCAAGCTCGGCCAATCCCTGACCATTTCCCTTCTCAATTTCCCTAGAAACATTCTAGATGTCCTGTTCTTCTTCAAAGACCAATTTTAGTACCGTAAGAGGGGGATTCAAAGAGGCGTGTCAAAGAAGAGGTAATATCCATTACCGATTCTTTTAATTTTCTTTCTTCTTAAAATTCATCTTATTTAGTTTTTTAATTATGAAGTAATAACATCGGTATAACTCATATTATGATATGTTATTATAAGTATGAAACAACCATATTTCACCATCTATCCATCCTATGGAAAATGAAATCACCGTGCGTGTGTACGTACGGAATACCGTCTCCACGCCATGGTGTAATCTATTTTCCACCACCACTTTACTTGGATGGGTATAATGGTGTACATAATAACTATATATGATTATTTTAAAGTGATATTGATTCTTAAATAGTATAAATACACTCCAATACAATTCCATGATCATGAGAACGATAATATCGCTCGTGCGTACGTACGGACTACCGTCTCCACGACGCGATGAGATTCATTCTCCACGTTAACCATTCATGAATGATTATAAAGTATATATAATAAGTAATCATGAAATATATTACATAATAATGATACTTTATTTATGTTTATATATATGTATTTCATCTACTTAATTCCATTCAACTCAATAAGGAAACGAAAACATCTTTCATGCATACGTACGGCCTACCGTCTCCATGAACGGTGTATTTATTTCCATTTACTGATCTATTATATATATGTATATTCTGAATATATATTATATAAAAATCATGTTTTATATTCTGGAATTAAGTAATCGTGATCTAAGTAATCATATGAATAATTACAAGTCAAAACACGGACGACAAATGAAACGATTTTACCCAAAATCCTCTTTAACATGGAATTTACAAAAGAACGGGTAATATAAAGTCATAAGTGAACCATATCTGATATCATAAAAATTATTATGATTCTGGAATAAGTCAATGACATTATTTAAATCATTATACAGGTGGTTTGGACACTTACGAAGCAAATCAGACCTAAGGTAAGGGATAATTTGGCAAATCTCATTTTTATCTGAGATTGCATATTCATAAGTATTTACTGGGGTTATTTATATCATCCAAGTCCATGTTTTATAAAATAGTTTTCATGTACTTTTAAATTACTTTTTACCCATTTTTTACTTTTACTACATGTTATGTAAGGAATATTTATTTATTTTACGTTACGAGGTACTTTTTTGACTTTTCCGACAAAAGTACGAGGAGAATGTTAGTTTTAACTTATACGGCGTGAAAAGATTTTTACGGTTTCATAACGCCTCATTTTCATGAATCTTACTCTACATGATTTTATGACTATTTTCAATAAAATACTTTTATTTTAAAAGTGCATGGAATTTTTTGAAAAGAAAATGATTTTGACGAAGAAAGGATATTTTTCTCAAGAATTCATTTCAAATGTTTTATCAAAACCATTTTCCATCAAAGATGAATTTATTTGATATGTGTATGTTTCAAGTTTAATGTATCTATGATTTACATGGTTCACTTTTCTTATGATGAAATGTCCATTTGTTTTATAAGGATTATGAAATGATGGGATGATGTTTATGAAACCCATTTTATTCTTTGGGTTATGATGAATGTTTTAAGATTATTTTGTGGCACAAGTAAGAATGATTTCATTATGAGATGGATGGGACCTATATCTCCCTCCAATGAATTGGGTAAATATTTATATCTCATGAGATAGACATGGCGGGAATGGAAAGTTAAACCGGTTCAGTAATACAGGACTGGAATGAGGAGTGAACTCAATTCAAAAAGGGACTTTTTCCACTAAGATGGTCTTGGTAGCAATGCCTTGGCTAATATGGAAATAATATCATGTTCTTAATGGTTTCCACAATTACATGTTTTATTACCATTCTATTTTATCATTCTTAATGTTTCTTTATGATCTATGTCTTACGTACTTCCATGTTTTATGTCATTGCTCAAATGTATATGGTATGTTTTAATTTATCCATGATTACCCTTACTGAGTATTTGAGCTCACCCTTTTTATGTTTTCTTTTCCCTAGGATATAAATAAAGGTTTTAGGTAAGAAAAAAAGGGGTAGATATTTATGGGAGATGTTGAAGATATTTCACCATGATTAGAAGATTACGTTCCATGTTTCCATAGACACTAAACTATTACGGTCCTTGTGTGTCTGTTTTTGTTATGTATTAAGTATTCCTAAAAAGTAATGTAATGTTCTTGTACGTCATGCTTCGGGTATCTAGAGTAAATTACTATCCTAGGGATGAGTTTTTCATTTTTTGACGACCATTTTTGCAGGCGACATATGTTGAGACACAGGGACATGATATGCATAGTCATGAAAAGGTGTCCCCATGACACTGGCCTTTCGCCTCTGATGGACATTGAGGATCATGGAGATTGGGAATTTTATGAATACCGTGTGTGACCTTGAACCAAAGGTGCCTCGAATCACAAGATGATGTTTTTAGCTGAACTTCTTTGGGGAAACCCGGAAACGTGTGGGGGAAATATTCCTTTGTTTGTGTATCAACTTCATGAATTCAGATAGGATATCTTTTTGAACCCTCGAAAGAAACAAAAGGGGAATCATGCCCATATGTTCCAATATATCTAGGTTGTGTGATAGGAGGAAAATGTAAACCATGACTTTGAGAGCCCTTGAATTAGGATGGGTTGAACGAGGATTGGAATCCACTGGACATACTGAGATAGGAGAGGATTCTCCTGGAGTTGAATTTTCCTTTGATTGAAGACCATTTTTGGGGGTGAAGTATGTAGAGACAATGGGGATTGATATGCATAGTCAATCAAAGGTTTCCACATGACACTGGCCTTTCATCCCAAATGACCATTTTTGGTTATGGGGATTCAAGATCACATAATGAATGGAGTTTATAATATGGAAGGCGTATACCAGGACATATTGGAGACATCTGGGCTGTGATTTACTCATTGAATGGTGTCCCTTACGTAGATATAACCCTTATACAGGGTTAGGTATTAATTCTATCTTTGGGATATCCATTTGTTTAACATCACATGGACAGGACACAGGGTTCCTCTCCCGGGAGGGAACTGTGACCTACCTTTTAGGGTCGTGCAGCTAGGACTAAATTCTTGGGCCTTTTTGACATAATGTCTTGGAAGATAACTTGTTATGATCTTGAAGATCATGTGAGCTATGCCCAATTTTGGAAAAAAGGTATCACAAGGGTTTCATGTCACCATCTAATAATATTTAATTCAACATTTGGGTGCCTTTTTAGGCTAAAGCCATTGCTTCATAGTTTAGCATCACACTGTGAAGATGATTTTGGCCTCGATGTTTAACATCATGTGGTGAGGATGATATTGGGCACACTGTTAAACTTCATGTGGCAAGGATGATTTTGGTCTTGTAGTGGTCTTCAAAAGTTTCTTGTTAATTACAGTCAGGGTGTTCTGGTGTTCCTTATACATGAGTGATGATATATGGTTTAAACCACAGTCTTGTGAGCTACATGAATTAGAAGGGATGACATGGGGCTTGAAATCCCTTGGGTGTACTGAGGTAGGAGAGGACTCTCCTAGGGATGAATTTTAGTTTTATTGATGACCATTTTTTTGGGAGATATATGCTGATCAACTGTGGCATGATATGCAAAGTCATTCAAAGGTGTCCGCAGGACACTGGCCTTCCATCCCAGATGGCCTTGGATGATTGGGAGGATCCATGTTTTCTCATGGTATGGAGTGTGAAAAATAGGAAAGGTGTTCCTAGGAATGTGATAATACCTAGATCAGGATTAACCATGACCTTCTTGGAGCTTCCATATAGGTCCAACACATGTTTGGGGGAAAAAGGGGATTTTTTTTCTTGTGGCTAGGACATGAAGCCAAATCTCACCATCACTACATATCCAACGAGAGTAGAAATCAAGCCACACATAGTTTTGGATATTCCCTATAAACGTTTTCTTTATGTTTTAGGGATACTTGAGGTCATTTTGGTTTTACTAGATATGGGTGTCAGGCCAACCATACTCTTCTATGATTTACATGCGTAGTAGAATCCATACCACTGGTCCTAAGATTAGGTGAGTTATACTCAATGTGAGAAACAAGGAGTGGTCACAGAGTCTTATTTTTAATTGTGAGGTGACAGAGAATATGATGGGGGCTTTCATTTTCTTTCCCGATTGGGCTAGGCCGAGATCAATGATCTAGGCGTCGCTAAGTATCCTACGAGGGAAAGAATCAAGAAGTACAAAGTTCTCTATGTACCCCGTAGCAGTTCATCTTGGTCAAAAGGGTGGGGTAACTTTTTTTATACCAATAAAGGTTTTAATTTTCACCATGTTACCCCATTTTTTATGTTTGTAAGGGATTCTCTATCACCATTCATATTCTCACAGGATTTGTACATGGTGTGAGAAACAAGGAGTGATAAGGGTCTTCTTTATGAATATGGGTTAACAGGGGGCGTGATGGAAGAATTTTTTATTTATGGGGGCTAGTCTACGATCGAAGATAGAGGAATCACTACTTATCCTATGAGAGAATTAATCAAGCCATGCATAGTTCTATGAAAGATCACATAGTTTATTATCATTCAATTAGGATGTTTTATGCTATGCAGTTTAATGTCTTACGGCAAGGACATGTTTCTCACAGTTTAATGTCATGTGAAAAGAATGATGACCCATAATTTAAGGTCTTATAGTTTGGACTTATGATTTTAAAGGACATTTTTAACTCATAGTTTAAGGTCTTATTGTTTGGACCATTACATTGGGGGAAATTCGTTTTTATGACTCATATTTTAATGTAGTAGAGCTTGGACTTAGGACACGAGAGGGAATTTTTATGACTCATAGTTTCGGGTCATAGATTTTGGACCATATCATGGGGGAATCATTTACGACACATAGTTTAGGTTCATAGGGTTTGGAACATGGATAAATTTTTATGACTCATAGTTTAGGGCCATAGATTTGGGACCTTGAAATATGGGTATGTTTTTATGACTCATTGTTTAATGTTGTAGAGCTTGTAATTTCTCATTGGGTAATTTTTATGCAATGTATTTCTTCAAGAACATCGCATTTGTGGGAAAAGTGATGAGTTTTCTATCCATTGATATTGGGGAATACACTCAATTGGAATCGACCAGATGTATGACATATGGTCCTTAACACTTTGGTTCAAGCTTCGGGGGATTCTTCCCTAGTATCAACAGGGTTCTCAGGACTAACACCATTTATCCGTGACGGAAATATCGAAGGAAAAACTTTTGTTGAAGGCTCATGCAATCCAATTTTCATAGATTTCTATATGGGTAAGAGTGTGAATTTTATTTTTCATCTAACTACTCTAATTCATCAACCCATCTCTAGGATTTATTGTCTGTGGAATGTTGATCACAAATGTCTAAAAAAAGTGGCAACACTTGGATTTTTATAGGTAACACTACCTCTTTATTTTATACTAGTGAGTACAGGGTTGCCTACATGACTGTGCGAGTCGTGGTCCAGTAAGCCCACAAAGAGTGAAGGAGCTTCTCTGTCCATGACTTCTTATCCGTGTCAACCATATTTTGAAGTATATTGGACAATGTCTTGTGGAAAGCTTCTATCAGTACATTGGCCATCATGTGGTAGTGGGATTATCGGCTGACCTTGATTCCATATTCCCAGTATAACTTATTTAGCTCAGCATAGCAGAAGTTGGTGTCGTTTTCCATCAATATTGTATGAGGGAAAACAAATATAATGATGATGTTTTCCTTCACCAAGATGACGACGTTTTTCTCCCCAAATTCCTTAAGGGGTATGAATTTAGCCCATTTAGAAAAGTAGTCAGTTACTATGAGTATGAACTTGAATTGTCTAGCTATAGTGGGAGGACACAGTCCTACAACGTCCATCCCCAATGTGACAAATGGATATGAATATTTAACCGCATGTAGCCACTTCGAGGGGTGGTGTATGAAATTATCATGAAATTGGAAGTAATGACACTTCTTAGTGAATATGGAGCAATAATGTATCATGGTGGGCTAGTAATAACCAACTCTATGGATTTGGTGAGAGAGCTTGGTTCATGACTAGTGTGCCCCACGAGCTCCGACGTGCACTTCCTTTATGATGGTCGCAGTCTATTCTCCATCAATGCACCTTAGAAGGACTCCATCAAAGCCTCATTTATAGAGGACCTTTCTGTGGTTCACCCCATTGTACTAGGTAAAATTGATTTTGCACCTTCAGACCTACTCCCTTTCATCCCAAATTGGTGGGAGTTCCCCATTACGAAGGTAATTTGTGATAGGTGTCATCCTACCAGTGGTATGACTATACAACTCAAGAATGTGGATAATTCCATAAATTTCCTCTATACTGATCTGGATGAACAATAAGACCATCCAACAGTGAGAAATCCCAATGACTATTTCATCTCTGTCGGGATCGGCCAAGGTTGTGGCCGCATCTGCCAAAGCATTGTCTTGGACATTTTGAGATAGAGGGACAAGATTCAACATTGGTTCTGAAGGGAATTCTTCCATAAGTGCTAGAACATGGTTTATTAAGGGAAGGAACACTTCTTTCCAGATAGTTTATTCACCATTGACTTGTTTGTTGACTAGCTCTAAATCACCTTTTATTTTTAGGTGTTTGGATTTCACTGGGAGTGCTAACTCCAATCATGCGATGAGGGTCTGATACTCCACCTCAATTTTCATAAACCCTTCTGAAATTAGGAATGATTTAGGCTAGATGGTCTTTTCTAGAGAAATGGGTACAAATCTCATCCCCACATTGTTGAGCTTGGGATCTTCCATCCTTTTCTATGTTGGGATTTGAGAAGCCCCATTGAAGTAAATTTCCCATATCTGGGGGTTCCCTTGGATGGGAAACATTTCGTGATCTGGATGTTGAACATCCAATGCTGCCATCTCTTCAGAGGGGTGCTCGGCTAGGTAGTCTGGTAATGCCTGGCCTTTGACAGAATTTTGGGGCACGATCCTTATGTAAAACTATTGCAGGATGACCGCACGTCATGATAGGTTCCCATTTAGAATGGGACGGTTGAGGATATACTTGAGCGGATTGCAGCAGGAGGATAGGTGGACCTCATGGTGATAAAGTTAATGCCTGACCTTCTGAACTGTAAAGATTAGGCCCAAGTAGTTTTTTTCAATATTTGAATACCGAGTTTCTACATCAATCATTGTCCGGATAAGGTAGCAGAGGTTGTTCTCACTACAGGTATCATTCTTATGCGAGAGGAAGGCTTCTAATGACTGTTCCAGGGTAGTTATGTATAAAAAGAGTGGTACCCCCTTCACTAGCGGCATGAGCACCAGTTGGATTAGGAGATATCTATTGAGGTTGTCAAATGTTTCTTCAAAGTCGTTATCCCTTTCATACGTAACTCCTTTCTTCATGATCTTGGTTAAAGGAAAACATTAACCTTCAATGTTGGCTATGATGCACTGAATATAGGATATGTGCCCCAGCAGACCTCTCAACTCAGTGAGGTTGCGATGTGGGGATTTTTCAAGAATAGATTTCTTCTTTTTGGGGTTAACATTGATGCCACGATGGCATAAAACAAATCTAATAAATTTTCCCAACATAACTCCAAAGGTGCATTTCAAGGGATTAATCTACAAACTATGTTGTATCAATTTTGTGAAGACATTTTCAAGGTCGGAAAGGTGGTCCGAACACTATCGGGACATAACCACCTGGTCATCAATATAACACTTGAAATTTTTTCCAAAAAGGGCATGAAGATGTGATGCATGTCATGATGATATGTGGAACCAACATTATTTAGACCGAAGCACATCACTTTATAATAGAACACCCCATGAGAGGGCCTAAATGTGGTAGATTCATTGTCTCCTTGGCCCATCCATTTTTTATTGTATCCATAATAACTGTCCATGATGGAGAGGTCTTCTTATCTGGCCATTGCATCGATCGGCAATTCTGTGATTGGGACTTAAAAGTCACCTTTTGGGAAATAACAATTGAGGTCCCTGAAGTCAATGAAGATTATAATATGTCTATTCTTCTTTTTGGTAGGGACTATGTTGGCCATCCAGATCAGATATTGGACCTCCAGTATAATGTTCGCTCTGATCAGTTTGTCAACTTCATCCTCTATTTTGGCAGCATGCATCAGGTGGGTCCTTCTCTCTACATGTTTATACCCCTAGTGATCTTCTAGTAAGCCTATATGATGGGTAGTGACTTCAAGATTGAGGCCTGACATATTTGTGTAATTCCGTGAAAACACATCTTGATTCTTCTTTAGGAAAGAGGAATATACCTCTTGTTCCTCAACAGGCATGGCTACACTGATAAAAGTGGGTCGTGGGTCGTTTTCGGTGCCCAGATTTATCTCCTTATGTTCATCGATGGTGGTAGAAATTCCTTCTTCAAATGTTGGAGGGGAATGTTTGAGGCCTTCTTCCTCTTCTTATTTATCATCTTTATCATCTTCCCCTTCTAATGGAGAAAGGTTTTTTGAGATTTCTTCTCCAATATTGGTATTGAAATCATCTTTTTCCATAGTGTGTGAGGGAAGGGCAGTTTTATGCCCCGAGGATGGGCCGAGAGAATCTTCATTAGGGCGTTTATAGACAACATGGGAGTCATCCCATTATTCTATGTCTCTGGACTTGGTGGTCATAGTAGAGACCATGTAGAAAATTGATTCTGTATTCGGGAATGTACTTACACATTAAAATTAGTTGATGGGTAGTATGTACTACTCCCCATACTACTGGAAGGGGTTGGCGGAAGCCATCTCCAATCCATTCAGGGCATTGATCCAATCAATGTTGTCAGTCAAAATATGTATTTCTATCGATTCATAAAGCCCTATGTCGATTTAATGCGAATCAAAGAACTCAAATTGGAATTTATTGATTTGAAACGTCATGTTTTTTCCCATTATTGAAATATTCGATGCATTGATGGTATGAGGAAGAAATTACAGCATACTGATGCAGCCTAAGAATCCCTAAAAAAATTGAAGGTTGTTCATTTCTGCACCACTAGGAACTCAGAATCTGATATGAGATATCTGAGAGATGTTTTAATCTTCATTATTCCCAACAGTTTCTACTCACTTTGGTCGTTCCCTGGAAGAGTTGTAGTGAAGGGTGTCAAGTTGTCTTCATCATATCCCAGTAGGCAAAGCATTCTCAGTGGGATGAGGTTATCTCTAAATCTGTGGTCGATGAAAATCCTATGAACATCAATTCCATTTATCTTTCTGGACACATATAAGGGTTTGATGTTCCCTTGAATTATTACATCTTCATCCATATCTTTTATGGAGATGATGGCGTGGAATTATTTCAGACTAGTCTCTGCATGGTAGACTTCATCCACTACTACTTCAGCCTCAAACTCTTAGGGACTTATCAAGGATTCGATGTGTACCTCCCTAAGATCTGTGGACAAACTCAACATATCCATGATTTACAGCTTTTCTGGTACTGAGGCAAGCTACATTAAAATATCATAAATATTCTCTAAAGTTTGGTACTTCCTAGGTCATAGTTTCTCTTTGTTGGATTTTTGCAGGGGAGGTAATATCAGATTGACTGAGGGGGCACCCAGATTTAAAATTTCCCTCTCGTTCCGGATATGCACACCATCAGGAATGGTGTGGAATGCCTCTAGGACGGAACCATCTTCCTTTGCATCTTCTCCCCCTATATCATTTCCTGTGAGAACTATGGGGTTGATGCTCACCACATTCACTGAGGCATAACGCATTAAGGGTCGTGTACCCAGTGTCAAATGGTAGGAAGTCTTATTGCGCCCTTTATTGAATTATATCCCTCCATTCTATTGTATTCTTCAAGATTCTTGATGATGATTGACCTAAAAGGAGCCCTGGTCTGACCTTGTAACACACATTTGTCTCGGAGGGTGTGAACCACAAGAAGGGGTGGAATAGGTAAATCCTCTGTCCACCGTTCTTCCTAGACAGTGGAAGATAGGGGGCCATCATGCGGGTATTTGAGATAAATATCACCCCATTCCTATGGGATGGGGTTGTTCCCAATCTCCTGTCGATGCGCTGTAGCATGAATTTTTTGGTCTTACTAGGGCATTTTGATTTAAACATTCCCCTATCCTTGTGGGATGGGGTTGTCCATGTATCAGGGTGGTAGATACCCTTATGGAAACTCTTTCAGTTTCACGTGCTCATGTTCATGTATAATTTTAGTGGGGAATTGGGCCTGCACAGAGTATATGGTCTTTCGAAGACATTAGCATTGCTTTCTGGTCAGATTCCCTTTTGGGGGAAGCCTGCTAGATGTTCCAGGTCGCCTAACTTAGAGTTTTTTTGATTTCCTGATCTCTACAGCCCTAACACTTTTGATACTTACTCTGGGATGGTTTTTGTTGAGTATCACATCTTTCCTCAGAAAGGGTTTTATTTGATTTTTTCCTCTAGGTGATGACATGGAATAATTTCATTTCTATCGGGGCCTGCTGGACGGGACGTGGGGTGATGTGTAACGCTCAGTGTTCTCCACACCCCAAAATGTGAACTCCATCCAGGGCATTCCCAATGAGGTGACAAAATTTATGTTGTGCATGGAGGCAAGCCAGTTTGAGGTTCTTCTTTCACCATTCTGATTGGGACTGCCTTGTGGACGAGAGGGCTTCTAAGTCGATCAGACAACGAATCTCCGTTATTGTGTTGACATGGTCCTCATAACCTTTATAGGGTAGGATTATGTTTTTCATCTTTCAATGTTTTTTCCATAGATTTAGTAGAATTTCATGAGTTATTTCCCCCAAACAATTCCCACGGTATGTCAAAGAGAGAAGTGGTCATATGCCAATACGTCACTTGTATAGTATCCCTATCTAGTTGTCTTATCATATGCAACATATCATTTTATTGTTTTTTAGCGTCTCCTCTACTTGATATTCCCAACTCAACTACTTCTGGATGTTTTTTTCAAGAGTTTTTGCTGGTGGAGGCCTTATCGATTTGCAAACTCCATGGGGGTGGCTCATAAGATGAGTGTGGCCCTGGGCCATCCTATGGTTGAAAAAGGATATCACACATTATATATGGAGTTCCCAATGTGTTTGAATCCTTTTTGAGCACCTCAGCATAGGAGTGAATTCTCATATTTGTTCTAGAAAGGGGAGGACATTCTTTAGAGCATGAATTTTGTTTGTGAGGAGGACCTTCGAAAGTGGTGTTGTGATGGAGAGGAATACAATGGATACTTGATGCCTGACTGTGGGGATTTTCCAAATGGAATGAACCATGCAGGGGACCTTTATAGTAAGCTATATCAAAGGGAGGACCTTCTTTGCTTGACATCACTATGGGGAGGGCCTTCACAACAACTGTAATTGTGGGGAGGGAAATCTCAATGACCATTATCATGGTGAGGACTACCATCATGACTTGATATCTGGATGCATGGAGAATTTCCATAGTGTACATCCTAGGGAGGACCTTCAGGGTGTACCGTAATGAGCGGAGGACCTTCTCGTTGCTTGGTGTTATTTTTGGGAGGACCATCTCAGTAAATGTCATTATGGGGAGGGAATTCACAATGATCGTCATCATGGAGAGGACTTCCATCATGACATGATGTATGACAACAAGGAGAAGCATACTGCAACATATACCCTAGGGAGGAACATTCAGGAGGAAGACAACAAGGGGAGTACCTTATTGCTATCTGATCATCCAGTTGAATGGAGGGATACCCTGACACGCGTGGAGAGATAGGCTCTCATGATCGATCATTCTTGACCCACAGATTAAGCCCCCATGGGTACTATGAGGAGGAACTTCAGAGCTCCTTGTAACGACATTGTGGGGAGGACCTTCACAACTGATACTTCCACTTCCACAATTTGGTAATGGAATGACACGGTCTTGAGCCTTTGTTGATATATGTTTTAGGGAGTTAAAAACCACATCTTCCAGTAGAGCGGAATTTTGTACGTGCTCTTCATTTTCCGGTTTCCTTTGGGTTTTTTCATTTTTGGATTCTCTTGTGTGGGTAACTGGGGCCATCTTCTGTTGGTAATGGACTTCATGTATGGTTCCCCATCTTATCGGGTCCCGTGATATCATCGGGATTTGATGACGAGAATCTAGATTTTTAGAAAGGATATATGTCTTCCTTGGAGTAGCCACCACGTTGGACCGGCACCACCCAGTTGGAATGGGTATTTGTTCTCAATCCAGTTGTTCGTATGTAGAGGGATATTTATTTCGACCGTCTTGGATGGCGTAGGGATGCATAACTACTCCGGAGTGACTAACTCATTTGCGAGTGAGTCATTTTGTTTGAGGAAATCAGGTCGTGGGCCAGATTTCTCACCTTTTCTACCGATGCAATGATATCCTGGAATGTTTGTAGGATATGGCCTAGAATTGATGTATGATATTCCATCATGGCTAGGATGTTCTAGGATATATCTTTGGCTGGAAGGGGTATGATGTCCCATTTCTATGTCCGAATAGGAGTTCATGCCTGCTCCGATCCTCCATGAGTTTCCAGTAGATTCTGTCAGCTCTCCTATGTCAGGATAGATGAATGAGTCTGTCATCAGTTGTATTCTGCAATTTCGACCCTATTTGACTCATGGTATTCACATTCATTAGCAAGAATCTAAATCCGCTCGCTTACCGATGTATTTGTATCACGGGCTTTGTATGCATCCACAGAAATTCGACTCTGCTTATATTTTCTTGCCGCCCTATTTGGATGGAGGGATTCTTGTGCATCAATAGGTATTTGTGCCTAAATATAGCCAATTTCATCCCTATTTTGATGGCAGGCTTGAAATGCAATAGCAGGTGTTTGTGCCTGCATATAGTGGAGCTCTGCCCTATTTTGATGGAGGGCTACTTGTGCATCAATGGGTATTTATGCTTATGTATATCCATTTTCCTCCCTATTTTGGGGGAGGGATTATTTTGCAACGACAAATATTAACATCTGCCTATAGCTTGCCTCTCCGTCTTCATGGAGGGACTAGCGAGAACATGTAGAAACATGCATGTTCTCGAATTATGCCACCCTATTTCTGTGGTTGGCATGAGTGGAGAGGGAAGAGATGTGTGTCTACCCATTTATTATCGCTGCGTTAGTATGATAAAGCAGATCCACAGGAACCAGGGTGATAGTGTGTCCCTATTTATATATTCTCCGCCCTTGGCAGGCAGCCCAAGGGGCCCGGGTCTCTTGGTCATTGGTAGGTGCCCTTGACATAAGGTCCTCCTTTGTGGGAGGAGGTCTGGTCATCCGGTGGCGGTGGAGATGATCTATGGTTGGGACCCTTGGGTAGGGCCCTTGTGTAGTGGAGATGAAGTCGTTAGTATTGAAATCATCTACCTCCCTAAGGTATGGGAGGTAGTCATTGTCATATTCTGGGGATAGACTCCCAAAACGGTTTGAGACGACCACTGGGGCCACCATGTGCTGGGGTACCGGTAGCGGATGAAGACTCGACTAGTGGACCTTCGCAGACTGGAGGCCTTGTCTTGCAGCCTCTAGTGTGGGTATTGTACAATTTAGGTTGCACTCTTTGATCAATGTTTTGAAAAAATAGCATTGAAGATGATAGGTAGGCGAAGGGGTCATTCTCTTTGTTGAGGCCCCAACATCCCACGAGATCTCTTATGTGTGCGTCGTCATGGATCGTGGGGATGTCATTTGGATCAAAGGTCGCTCTAAAGGAACCTAGAATACATGTATGACATACAAACCATGAAACATCATCAAAGTATAGTTATTTTAAACATATGCATATTTGGCATTTCAGCTTGGCCCCCGTCCCCTTTTCTTTTACTACAGGGTACAGGGTCTTGAGTGGGGTGAGACCACCACCTGGGTTAAGGATTCACATCAGGTTCACCATTTCTGTTCCACCTCTGAGGTGGCACATTTTGTGGGCGAATTGAATATGGAACGACGAGGATAATGACCTGTACTTTTTCTATAGGGATGGGATCTCGTTGAATTTACCATTCCTTTGTTTTGACCCGTTCATCATCATTATCATTTATAGAATGTTGAGCTAACCCTATGTGGAACTGTTGGTCCTAGTGGTTGATTGCATTGGGGTGAAGCACTCATGCAATCAGTCCTTCTCAGATATAACATCCTCAGGTGGTCTCTAGTGGTTTTATTCATGGATCCATGAATTCCCAATGGCCCCAGTATCCATGATTCATAGACCTTCCTTCCAAAGGCAGGTGCTCGTTGGCAGACAATTTGGCCAACGACACTTGAGGGATCTATTTGTCGAGTGGATGAGAGGCCAGGCTCACCACACCCTTCCAGGGGAGGATTGTTTCCTATTCTAGGACTCTCTTATATATTTATGTCATGTTCATAGGTTCACGAATCCTTGGTTCATTCCTAAAGAGTGTGACCATGGGCTACCCTTGGTTTGAAAGATCATCGTGAGCATGCGTAAGTTTGATGCCATGGAGGTGACGCTGACTTAGCCACATTGTAAGGTACTCTAGAGTTTATCATCATCCAGGGAGGATGAAAGGTGACATGATATTGGGATCGGGTCCACAAGGAGGGATTCCTACGTATCCTTAATAGACGACTCATAACCCATATAGTTCAGATGTGTGGGGCTAACTCAAGGAAGCTTCCCATTTGGTAGACATGATTGGGTTGAACCGTTATGGGAGGGAACCCTTTTGAGTTGTGGCCTTCTGATAGGAATTCTATATATCATAATTTTATCAGTAATTGGAGATATCATAGTTCAGAATGTGTGGGGACTACACGTGGAAGCTTCCTATTTGATAGAAATGATTGGGTGGATCCTTTATGGGAGGGAACCCTTTTGATCTTGGGCCATCAGGAAGGCATCCTATGTATCCTGATGCGGGCAGCAATCAGATTTCTCATAGTTCTGAACATGTGGGGATTACACATGGATGCTACCCATTTTAGAAAAATTGTTGGGTGGAACCTTTATGGATGAGAACCCTTTTGAGCTCGGGCCATCCGGAAGGCATCCTACGTATCCTGATATGATCAGGAATCAGAGTTCTCATAGTTTAGATCATGTGGGGACTATGCATGGAATCTAGTGATTTGAGAAACATGGTTGGGTGGACCCTTTATGGATGGCCACCCTTTTGAGCTCATGCCTTCTTGTTGGTGTACTACATATCATTATTTGATTAGGAATTAGAGATACTATAGTTTAGATTGTGTGCTGATGTTGTAATCCTCCCATAACACTATTCCAACTTGAGTCATGCTCGGTGTGAGAAACAAAGGGATTTGAAAGATTCTACAATGCACATGCCTCCTCCCTTATTGGTGGGGGAGGGAGAGCTCGCAAGGGAAGAGACTGGGGAGACCATGGGTGAGGGAATGGAGTGATTAACCGTTCCATGTGAAATGGAATTAAAGGTCATGCGGCCCGACCTCATATGATTGGGGACTTACCTTTGTGGGAGAGCCCCGAAGAATGTTCTGGGAAGGGGAAGAGTTTCATTCTAATCAAAGTGGGGAGCGAACATAACCCCTTTGACTGATCATTGTTCGTCATTAAATGGAAAATCAAGTGATCACCCCTAATCCCTAGAATGGTGAGGTTCATGTCGACATCAGAAGGTTGGACTTCAGGTTACAATGGAAATGTATCCTTACCTTCATTCTCGAATCCCACACTATTGAAGGGAGGGACTTCGTGACTTCTCTTACCGTGAGTATGTAGACTCAATGGGGCACGCGGATGCATGCGATAACTTGATCATACAGGTCTGGCAGCTTTAGAGGAGGATTTGGCGTGGTTCTGGAGAACTAGTTAGAAGATGGATTGCGGAGTACTGGATAGTAATGGAGGGATGAGGTTGGAACTAGAGAGAATAATACCAGAAAACGCCCCATACCTCGCAAAGGTTTCTCATGCGGGATGGGGAAGGCTCAGCGTACCATAGTGGTATGCAGGTAGGAGGGCCATCTTCATACCTCTGTGGTACACGGGCATGGGTATCACCAACCGTGTACGAAAGTGGTATGCGGATCATCGTGCCTCTTTGGGTTACATCTCTATACTGATTCGGTACACAGCTCCGAGTTCAGTCCACATATGGGTATGCTACAGGGAGTGCTATATTGAAGGATGATTGGGGGAATTACCTTTCGAGGTAAATTCATCAGTGAGACTTCTTTGGTTTTCATTTCACTAGTTCATTTTGAAATTCTTTTTGTTATTATTAAATTCCCCATTTTTAGGGTTCGTGACCGGCTGTACCTGTAGAAGAAGTGGTTCGCGGTTCCAGCTTCACAATGAAACCAAACAGAAACCGGAGTGCAACCTCTTAGTTTCTCTCACAGTTTCATCACCCATCCTTCTCTTTATCTATCTCCTTTCCCCCTATTTTCGTTTCTTCTACAATGCCCCTTTTATAAAGCATCAGAGCGATCATATCTACTGGGCACACGACACCATTTGAAGAGGCCCATTGAAGCAATTTTGTATCCCACAGAAGACTCGGTAAAGCCAGGTTTGTGGAGACTTTGGTACGCGTTAATGGTTCGTGGAACCCTACTTGTCCGTTTCATCTTCAAATTGAGGGGTTCACGACATTGTACACAGAGATCCTTTAATGCAAAACTCCACCCATTGACGTGGTTCATCGTTTTCTCTGCTTGCTGGCCACTGTCTCACGGGCCAGCGGTTTGCGGACCGTCCTACATACCTGGAAATTCACAATCCATATTCTTCACATACCATTCCCTGTGATGGTATGTGGGACATTTGAGAACTTGAATTCCTTCAAGTTCGTTCAAATAAATACAACTCCATTTGAGTCCCTTCACCTTGATAAACTTATAGAAGTGCTTAATTCCTTCGGCAAAGTTATTTGAGGGGTATTTCTTCTCCTTAGCAGCATTTTCATGACAACACAATCACCATGTGATTCTAGTATATTACATTATATATTTATATTCATGTGGAATAAAATAAACATGTCACCCAAGTGCCTTTGACGTCATGTAAAAACCAGAAAACCATAACTCTATGCGCACCAGATTAGTGTGTTCTAACTAGGATGCCATGAAACCTATTCATACCCAATTTAGTATCATTTGAGAATCCACCTTGTCATAATATCATTCCATTACACTAATTCCTAGCCATACATGTATACTCAAGGTAGAGAAACATCCCATACCTTGACCCAATACCTATAGAGATTTAGTATAGTCATACGTCTATAATCCACGACACATCCCTTATCACTAAAGGGAAGTCCATTAGTCATGTAACATAATTACATTTCCGAACCCCTTGGGTAGTCTTCCAACAAATCCCAATAAAATAATGGTAATGTTCTCTCACTTCATCAGCCAGCACCCCCTCACTGAAGATGTGGTTAGCCATGCTGTCTACTTAGGGGAAATTACCTTTTCAAAACCACTACCATTTCACTTAGGTTATATACCAAATTTTTAATTCACATAGAACCCTGAAAAACATGTAAACTTCCTTTTCCAAGACTCAAATGAATAGTTAACTATCCTTCCACAGCTTAAGACACATTTGGAATGGTTATGAATCAAATACCCTTCTCAGGGTATCAACATCACATAAAACCATACCTACACACCCCGAGTAGGTCGTAATATCATCAAAAAATCCATGTAGTCTTGAGGGATTTCATTGAGAGAATATACCTTACCCACAAGCTTTAGTGTTTCCCTCTAGAACACATACCCATCCCCATAGAATCTGGTGTGACCATCATTCACGTACATGCAAGGAGGACTACAAATCATCACCCAAATCATAGGATGATACCGGTGAACTAGTCACCTAATACCTAAGACCTCATCACCACACATATCAACCATTTCCACATCATCATCGACCACAAAAATCCCAGTTTTTCTGTACAAGGATCACCCCTTGGAATATCATTTAAATTATCATTGGAAACCTCATGCCAAGACCTCATGGAATGCCCTTGTCCCTCACTTGGTCCAATGTCACATCTCTTAAATGAGAACTCTCAGCCCGTCACATAAACTAAAATTTTTTTAGACACTTTTCTTGTTCCAATGGATTCATTCTGCTCACAACATTCATCATATCTTAGACCACTGTTCAGAGGGTATCATTCCTCATGTCTACTATGTACGGTCCTTTAACCTCTCATTACTTGGATTAAGATTGTGGAACCCTCCCAACTATCCCTAGGTAACTAAAATAGGATAACCATATGAACTATCACATCTTGAGACCACCATTGGTCTCATTTCATCTTAACTAAAACCCCATTCCCTTGTAGACATAGTCATAGAAAAATCCCAACTCACCAAAGTTCTAAATAAGACCCATCCCAAGTACAGGAGACCCAACACCATCTAATGTTTTCTTCTTGGCACCATTGGTCCCTATTCTTCAACCTGATGTAATGAAATCAATTTAGGAAAGTGAACTCATACATAAACAATAATAGGATATTTTATTAAAAGGACCACCTATATTTATCAAGGATTTATCTCCCAAATAATCTCCACAACATCATTTTAGACATGTAAATGCCTCATCCTAGTCCATAACACCACTCATGATCCTACCACTTATCATAGTTCATAAATGTTTAATTATAACAACTATAATGAAATATTTAATTTCTATTAAAGAGGAAAGAAACCCTAAAAACTCACCGAGCACCATCATGTTAGTGAACCTCAACCAACAGCACCTAGAAATTACACACCACACCCCAACACTAAACTAATGAAAATACCTAACTAATGGAACCTGGTCATCTTCCAAAATTTTTTATTTTATGAATAATGGTTTAGAAAATTCACCATGGTGGCATACCTGCCGAAAATAGAATGTAGTGACATGAATAAATTGTATCATGATACCCTCTAGCTAGGTTTCAAGAAAGACACATCACTGGTAGTTGATTCCACTATAATATATGGGAATTGACACAAAATCCAAAAACAAAATTGGAAAAAATAAGAGATAAGAAAATGAAGAAACTACGAATGGACATAAATTGAATAAATCACATTGTATCACCACTGGAATGCACCTAGTTTCACCCCCATCAAGGGGTAACATAGAAGAACAAGGGCTAGGGAAACTAGTCGATGGATGTCCTATTCTAGACCTCTATATCTCCTAAATCATGGGTACCCTAACCAGGAAAAGACAATTTCCCCATTAAAAACACACTAAAATAGCCCCACCGGTTTACCAATTGAAACCCACAATTTAGAATATAACTCCTATTAGTTTCCTAGGCTATTAGCTAGAAAAATAACTAGACGAATTCCTATCATTGGTTGTCTAGTAAAAGAATACACCTAAAATTTAGAAGTAGATCTTACATGGGCTACTTTGACATACCACATGAGCCTCCATAATAATAAATAAACTACAAACCACATGAAATAACACCACTCATGGATGTTAAGTAGATCATATTACTTACCCAAGCCCCAATTCAAAAAATGATCCCCTAACTAAATTAAAATTAAAATTCCATCTCAGAATAAAACTACCAGAAGTCCACAGGTTGTCAGAAACTCCCCATAATAACACTTATCGTGGTCAAGAAGTAATGGTAATTGTTGACCCATGGATTCCAACCTTCCTTGGTTTTCAAATCATTGAGAACACACCATATTCCATCCCAGAACAATAATTAGTCTCATTCTTTGAAATATTCAAACACCAAACATACTATTTACCAGAATTCGATCCAACCACTTTTTGATTATATGAACAACGATACAAAAGTCACCGTTTCAATCTATTCTAACACACCACAACATCTTCATATATTACTTCTTTAATCATATGATTCTTCCCACTATAAAGATCCACTCATAACATCCAATTACAAGCTATGGTGCTCCCTACCATTTGAATCCTATTAAAAATGATCCCATAACTGTCGACTAACCGACCAACAAAATCTCAACCAACACTCCCGACATGTTTCCATTCTTAATACACCAAAAACTGTGAAACATTTTCCATTAGACCTCCCTTGTTGAATTTTCCAAAATGATTGGCCTCACCCTTTGATGTACTACCTCCACACCTGATCATGATGCCTTATCACCCAGAGGTAGCATAATATTACATAGGCACGATCACTAAATTTTAAAAAATAATCCATGTGTACTTCTATGATCAGATCTCCAACTGACTATTAACATCATTGTGCTCTTACCCTAATCACTATGTACTGTTTCTCTCAATCTCATTCAAATCACCTCAAAACCACCATTATCCAAATGTCACACACCGAATCCATACAACAACGCATCTTCATCCAACATTTTTTATTTTTTAAGGAACCATATAATATAATATCTTCTTATGCACTGACATTACTATACCATCTCAACTATCTGTAGACCATTATTTATGCTCCCCAATCCTTATGACATGAGGTTTGTTCACTTGTGATACTTATGATGCTCCCCACTTTAGAGTTGTCATTATATCCAATTTCCAAATCTGAGCACAAATATCCATGTCCCATTCCACATCCATTACTGAATGAAATGACTATTCATGACCAACCCACTCTCACCCAAGTGTTATCACAAAACATTATCCTTCACTTATTATTCCCAGGTCATCAAGAATGACATCCTCTAAAATTCAATGTTTCACTCCCACTATATTCCTTCCGTTACACTACTCCATTCATGTCAATCACATCAGGTCCATCACTACACATGTGTCACTCATCCCAATCCACAATCCCTCATCCCTAAAAAAACATTTCAAAGAAGTAAGACATAAATAGATGATAGAAAAGTACCTTAATACTTCACCGATGTTACCTTCTACCATCGAGGGACATATCCCATGCACCATACTCTTGGATTCCACACCCACATGTGTCTCATCAAACACAATGATCCCCTCACTTTGAGAGTGACCCCAAACGGAAACAACCACAGTGCTACCACTATTACATCACTTAGGTTTCTCCACATGAAAATAATTCAAAATAGAAACCCACGTGACCCATTCGTCAATATGTATCCCAAGATGACATCGAATATACCCAACTACCGTATATCATCACACACTAATAATTTTCCAAAAAATAACACGAACACTCACTCTACTCTCTAGGAAGAGTGATATTCTATGAATTCAGTAACATGTTCTTTTCACAAAATACATATTCTCACCCCGAACCTAGTAAGTATACACTCTTGTGAAACTCAATCAATCCTGGAATCACGCTCCCCAGAGTCGTATCTCACCTATCCTATGATCATGCACCTAACTCATTGACCATGACCCACATGCATGTGAGTCTACCCAAATAGTCCATGGAATATCCACATTCCAAGGATAATCATATAATCACCCACCAAATAGTGCTATTATAAATCTAAGATAATCGACCCACACTCTCACTATATCACCAAAAGTGCATCTTGACAACCAACCGGGATAGCCATCCATCTAAACCCACCATAGAAACTAAAACCTATAACCATAAAGGATCAATGTGTTTTAGATTATGAGCCATAAAATATCACTCATTCCTTACTCCCCAAAGGCTCTCAGGTTTTTCACATCTCCAGGGAAACCATTTCTCTTCCTCATATCATTCCTCAGATACACATTCATATTCTAAACCCATAAAGGTTCCATCACTAAGGCATCTAATTACAACACCATCCCACCAATGGTCCCCATGAATCCCTTGATGAAGGGACTTAAATTAGTTAATTACCTAATAATTTCTTACACAAGGATCCAATTGAACTTCGGTAAAATATATTTTTATGATTTGGGTAGAATGAAACAAATAAGATATGCATGAAAATGTTGTATAAGATGTTATTAAAACTTAAATGGGTCCAACCCTATTTTCAGAAAGTATAATCACATACATTTATGAATAAGTCACGTGAGTCCTACATTCCTAATCATGATACATAAACATGAACCACTTTTTAATGGGCCTAGATCCAAAAACAAAAATATCACCTATAGTAATCAAAAAAATTACATAAAAATACCAACCATAATAATAATAAAAAGAACAAAAATCCCATAACCTTGATAAAATGAAATTCCCTCTAGAAATGTGTTCTTTAATCACCTGCCAAAGATACATAATAAGCTTTAGCACATTCCTAGATCACCTGTCTATAATCTTCTCAAATCATAAAATTAAATAGTACCCTGACACCATTATGTAACACCTTGAACAAAGGATTATAATATGTTCCGAGACCGAAGCATTATATGTCCTGTAGAACAACTCTCTTAATTAAAAGGGGTTTTTGACTAGGAATAATGGCCTAATATGTGTAGTGTAAAACCAGTTCCTAGGAATTAGATTCATTAAATACAACAAGAATAATGAAAACAAACCTAACACAAGCAGAGAATTCCATTTGTAAATAATAAACACAATATTAAAATCAAATACAGGAAGATGTCTTACAAGTATACATACAATGATATCCAACAAGGAAAATCCAAAATAATAAATAAATAAATAAAATCATAATCACTGGCCCTAATACCATACCTGTTCCCACACAATATGTTTCCAAAATACACATGAACTGCTACAATCCAATCCACTTCATGTATTATGTTCAATATAGGAGAAAATATGGTCAAAAAATATACTAGGGTACCTCTGCAGTTTTGGATAAATACACATCGATAGGGTATCACACTATTCTCCTAGTATATGGAATATTATATGTGTATTCATGGAGAATAAAATAAAATTTTCATGTAAGTTCCATGGACATTGTGTGAAATCCAGGACATTAGGAATTTACACACACCAGGTAATATTGTGATAACCAAGCCACAATGTAACCCAATAATACCTTCTTTTTCTCCATTCTAAAACACACCTCTTCCTCTCATCGTGTGACTAAAATGATGCCAATCTAATACTCGAAGACTCAAGGTAGGTAAATGTCTAAAACCATGAACCAATAAACATATTCACTAGGTGTGGATGTACAAACATAAGTCAAAATCCATACCTTCTCACTCAAAATAGTTCCATCAATCACATAACATTTTGACATGACCAAACTCCTAGGGTGTTCCTCTTTCACGACCCAAGCTATTCCATGCATGGTCCTCTGACATCATTGACCCATGCCTTGGCACCCAATACAAGGTCAACCTTTCCCTATCACTCGGGGAAAAGTTCTATTCAACAACCACTACCTCATCACTCAAGGCATTTCCCAAAATATTTCATGAACATTGAATCAATCCATAAAATGAAATTATATTTATCAACATTATAAGGATTAGGGAATGATCTTTCTATATATCCATGTTATCTATGGAAAATAAATAGACCTATACACTCTTTAGTGAATAATTATCCCAACAGTCCATCCTCGTAGCCTATGGTGAGGTCACAGGAAAATTTTCCTATTCCTATAGATTATGGGGATTCTGTAAAGAATATTATTCTATACAAAGATACTTTAGGATTCCATAAATTACTCTATACCATTCTCATAGACTATGGGGAGCCCATCAAGAAGATGCACACAAGTAGGGAAATATCCCATCACACAAATTACTAAATGATTTCAAGATGATAGTGTCTCTAGATCATTACCCTCATCCCCTCACATCTCAATCCTACCATCACGGTGTCCACTGTGTCCTCCAAAACCCCCATAGTATGTTCTCATTGATAGCAGCTCATGATTTCCACCCACTAGTGAAATAATCATACAAAGTCTTCTCTAACCCATAATTAAAGGTCTGGTCAACATAATTTTCATGTACCTTACAATTCATTCTCTCACTACCCATATATCTTCCCATGCCATGCCATTATAAAACAAATCAAAAACCTTATGAGAAGCCCTAAAGAAAAGGCCAAAACCCTCACAGGGTCTCGTACTATAACTCTATAAATAGATCTCTAATCCTTTCACTAATAAGAAACCCATTTTTTACACACATCTAGTACCTAAGGACTAATCCCACTCACATATTTCATAAATCCTTGGACCACCCTAATCAGGGTATCATGTCTTAAGCCTAAGTCATACAATTATCATACCTATCCCCAACAACCTATGTCCATTGAAATGCTTCCAACTATCCAGATGAGAACTATCCTATGCTACCTGTATCACATATCACATCTGATGACCACCCAAGGTCTCACATAATATTAAAAAACACTGTCTCCCCATAGTAACATAGTTTTCAGGTGATCCCATCTCATCAAAGTGGTAATGTGATCTAATTTGAAGCATATGAAAGACAATAACATCTTGTATTTTCATATCAGCAAACATCAGTATGTATCTCTCTTTCAAATATCATGAAATGATTTTAGGAAATAACACTCATATATAAAATGAATATGAGCTAGTGTTAAAGGGACAACCAAGTTCATTAAGGGGTTACCTCCCAATATTTCCACCACAACATCTCATAGAAGCCTCTTTATGCCTTTTTAGATCCCATACAACCATTTTAGCTCCTTTCTCATTCAACACATTATAAATAATTAATTATCAATTATTAAAAATTATTATTTAATTTCATTAAAAGAGGAGTAATAGATGACCAACTCATCAAGCACAACTGTGTCAGCAGAACCTCAACCAACTTTACCCAGAGAGTCCACAGAACACCAATTGCACTAATATAAGAAAAGTCACTAACCACCAACACCAGATCATTCACAAAAATATTTTAACTTAATAAAAAATATTATAAATTTTTTCATAAATACATTCCTCAATAAAACAAAATGTTAGGAAATAAATATTTCATCTTTATATTTCTTTTAACTTGATTAAACAAAATTCCCATCATTTGAAGTTGATTCCACCAAGAGATTGAATCAACACCAAATCCCAGAATAAAATTAGAAAATATAAGGGGTATGTGAATTTAGAAGCTACTAAAGGAAGGAAATAGAAAAAATCATCTTGGTTTATTGCTAGGATTTATATATATTCACCCTCTTTGAAGGGGGGGGGGAAGTTAGAGGGAAAATTGGCCATGAATGGCATATTCCCAACCCCCAAACCCCTGTATTCGGAGAATTATTACTTCAAAAAGTGTATGCCTACCAATAAAACAACCGAAAATAGCCCCAAAATTATGTTATCATCTCATCATCTAGGCAATGGCTCACTAGTCAGGCAGATGAATCTTACCGGGTGGTTGGTGGATTCTTGATATGGCTTTAGCCACTAGCCCACCCACTAGATCACTAGAACCCTACCACCGGCTAGCCAGTGGAAGTCTATTTATGAAATTCAATAGTAGGGCCACATCAGTCCTAATAAAATTCACCAATAATGCCTCTACAATAAAAAATGATTCTAAACCCCATCCAATATCACCCTTCATTGACGTTATAAAACATGGATTCCCAACCAATGACCTAATACTCAAAATGAGTCACGTACCAACGGAGAATTAAAATTCCACCACAAAATTTAATGACCATAAATATATAGGTCTTTACCTCTATAATTAACATACTAAAATGATAAATACACATGGAAAAATTTATTCCTAGAGGTTTCAAAAATCTCAATACCTTTAATATAGTAATATCATTAACACTTGAATATTTTTATCAGCAATATGATCACAACCTTCCATTTCTTTAAAAAAAAATTATTTTTTTCATGAATCATTCTCACTTGAAAAAATAATTTTTCTTTTAAATATTTTTCAAGGAATCACTAAATTTTTAATATATAACACATTACTTGATTTTTGTAGTTTTCCATATTCCATCAATAAAGACCTTTACATAGTGATAGGATGTATCCTGAACATGTACTATTATAGGTTACTTTCAATGTCCATTAAATTCACCTTTGATGTAATTCATAATATTTATGGTTATTTGTCTATAAATACTTTCACAATCAAATTATAATGAAAATTTATTATTTAGAATCCTTATAGTGTAATCATAACCTATTTGAAAATCCTTATAAATACCTTATAATATATCCTCAAATATTATTTCAGCTCTCTCACATTCTACAACCAAACCAAAAGTATACTAAATGATTATTTTTATGATAAATTTTATATATAAATATTCCTATAGTGATTATATGCTCAAATTGGGGATTCGATTTTTCACAACATCGTCATGAATATAATAATGATTTTTTTTAATTTTTGAAAGAACTATCAATGGAATGTATTTAGGGGTCACTGCATAACACCAAACATAGTGGTTACCTTATTAATTACATAATAATGATTGAACATCAAGCATAAACCAGGTATATTCATAAAATAATGGTTATTGTATGGTAAAAACCAATCCATGAATCGTAATTTTCATTCCCAATAATTACAAAGATTGTGTGATAGAATCAAAATTACCATATTATATGTAAATATTTAGAATTACTTCAATATAATTTATATATATAATTATACATTCTATCTTTAAAAACTTTTTATAGAATCCAAATTTTATAACACGAAGCCTAGATTCCTAGAACAATCTATGAAATATGACACATGACTTATTGATATGGATATAATGGAAAACTTTTTTTTAATTTGAAGGTGGTATATAACCTCTTTGTTAAGACCTAACATAGATAGTAATGGTGGATACACAAAATAAGTGTCATCCAAGTGAATAAAAAATTTCATGCATACCTTTTTTCTATTCAAATTATCTTACATTGAATATTATATCTATTTTTATTCTCTCTTTTATAAGGACCAAAAGAAAAAATTTCCATGTCCTAACTAGCTCATAAAAATAAATTGAGAGAAATTTAGTATCTAATGTTGTGTCACCTAGAGTAAGGATGGGTTGGAAAAAATTATATGGGGAACCAATAAAAAAATATTATAACCACTACAAAAATATATAACAGATAGACCTGAAGTGAATGATACAATCATCTCGAGAACTATCTATATTAAGTCTTTTTTCTATATAATATTTATTTGTAAAATTCATTACATATTTACATTGTAATTATCTTCTAACAAAGTGTTTTTTATCCTTCCACCAATATTTGTAAAAATGTTTTTAACAAATATACTCATAGGTGTAATAACATTCCAATACAATTATAAAAAGGGTGGAATTGTCTCTAACTATGATGTGGAGTGGGATGGATTACATACATATAATTGTTTATCATACACTAATAATATTCCCATAAGCCTATTGTTTTATTTTTTTAACTCCTCATCAGTTTCATTCACACTTATTCTATCATTAGATATTTTATCATAAAAAATTGTTAAATCGTCATATTTAATGTCTTTTTGGGGATGTTTCCCACCATAATACATATAAAGGATTAAAAATCATTCTAAGTACCTTATTTAAATAATAATCTATGACCATAATATGGAATAATTTTTCATTATTTCTCACAAATATAGACCCACACGTATAACTCCATTAACCCATTATCACAAAATTTGAAGAATAATGTTTATGCTTCAAACTGATCCCCATCATCACGTAATAGAAATATTTTATGTGATATCATCTCCTATAATTTTTTATTTCTATAACTAATTCACTAGATCAATTTATAAACTATTATGTCCAGCCGATCAAGAAATATTTAAGAAAATAAGCCAATGTTACAAATTATTTAGTATTTACCACTAATGTTGCTTCCATACTATGTGAGTCATCATATTTATTTCGAATGAATTACAGTGTTAATTGATGATGAAAGATATTCCTAAAATGTAATATTACTAATTTTTAGTTAAGGTAAATTCATAGAGATTGACTACTCATTTGATATAATTATCTCATTTCATGTTTTCCTTACAAGTATGCATACTTCAATGTTTTTTTTATCCAATTCATTTATACTAATTAATACGGAGTAATAATATTAAAATATAACACATTAGATATTTGACAAATTGTTTAAATAAATTAATAAAAATGTTAATCATAGTTACAAATATCCAAATGTATATCATGAATAGGGTATATGAAATCATTTATGTTTTTGGTAATTCTTTTTTGTAAAAGGATGGGAATGTCGATATGATGAAGGAAAATTCCCCATGAAGGGAACCATCACTAAACTTATGATCATAGTCACACACCCATGTCCCTTAACATAGATACCCATGTGTTTTTCTAGGTGTGCCTCAACCAGATTTCCATAACATACCAGCATGTAAACCTCTTTTTTGAAATCGTCTTGTATGATCATTCATGAGTGATATCACTTTTATACTTATAGCTCATTCCCTGAGGTTTTCATGTATCACCTTCCACATCTAACTATCATACACTTTTCTCCCAATATTTTCCTATAAATATACCCCATGACTCTCCATTGATCATATGACTATAAATCTTTTGAAAATTAAGAATTAATCAAAGTGATTCCAGATCCATGCTCTTCGACCCCCATTCATGCTAATTAATTAACCTGTAAAACTAAGGAAAATTAAGAACAAATTAGGTTAATTAAGTTACTCAAATGTATAATAAAGAAAAAAAATTATGGGATACCACTTATTACCAATTTCCTTAAATGTATATTGAATGATGCCACACCAAATGAAACACTAGGGAACCACTCGATTATGTGATACCCCATGACCTTTATACTATAGATAATCCTTTTCGGACTATACAACTATGGAGAAATGTTTTCTCTAAACTCAATATGGCTCAATATCTTCCCTTAAATATATCACTAAGGATAACACTCTATCATTAAACCATGGAATGTAGAATCATTTTCATGGACATCTATAAGGGTTACAAATTTCCCTTACTTTGTTACTACATAGATATTTTCCCCATCCTCCTCAGCAGAGTAAGACATTTTTTTACACCATACTATGTTGAAATCTTTTCTCTATCTTCTTTTAGAGAGAACCCTTACCTAGGAATCCTTTATAGGTAAAACCATAATCTAGGACTCCATATTTGGGTGAATCCTCGACTAAGACTACATACTAGGGTAAACACTTCACCCTAACTCCAAAAAGGGTGTCATATTTTAATAGGCACTAAACATGGGTGAACCATCAATCAGGTACTTATTAATGGGAATCCCTTATGTTAAGGTATCCTACTTGGTTCTATATTCTCCCAGGTCACCTATTTGTTTTCCTACATACCTAGGCCACCTCCACCACTTCCATAAATCCATGACTACACCATGAACACCATCATGTACCACATCGATCTTGTATTCCCTTAATAAAATGTGTCACATGAGAAATATTCCCAAGTCAAGAGGGTTATTAGGTTAGTAATTATTATTCAATCCCATGATAATGGGGGTTACATCAATTAGTATACTTGATAGACCCCCCTTGTCTCCTGTTTTCCAATATTATTGACCCATATCTAATAATTAGTTAGTGCAATAATGATATTTTGGGTCCACATGATGAGTAAATGGTAGGAAAGGGTTTCCTACTAGTTTTAATCCCCGAAGGCCTCTAATAAATTGATTCATACTCCTGGAAAATCATATATTCAAAGAATCTATGACTTTTTCTCCCAAAAATAAGCTGGGTGACTCATGGCTGAGCCCCAATCATTTTCTAATGAGGCTATATTCCTCAGTGTTCTAGTCCTCCTTTCATAAACGTTCAATGATTAGTAGGAAGTACATGTATACATAGACATATTACTAGTTCTAATCCCCAATCATTACCTAATAAATGATCTCATATATATGATATATTGTTGATTAATACATCAGTTGGTATTACCATTCAAACTGCCATATGAGGTATTTTATTTCACCCCTCTAACGATTGATCACCCATAGAGCATATCTACTTCCCCATGTGTAGCCAAATTCAGAAATTTTTAATAATTATTGATCCTATATTAACTTTAAAAGAGATGATACTGAAATTATAACATCATCCCATGAAGTGGATGAAATTGTGAGCCTTCTTAATTGATTGATTTAGTAGTTTACAAATCTATAAATAGTTATATCAAGATATTTAATAATTATATTATTCTAATAGAAAATAATGAAATAAAATCATGTCTTGTGATAAATTTAAAATTATTTCACAGAAAATATCATCTTTGTTTACAATATATTGGGTGAAAAATTGGTGGTGAAGTCACTAAATTAATATTAAAATCTTATTCTCAAGTTAGTTAAACCTTCCAATGAAAATGAAAATAACTTGTTCCAGATAAGATAAATATCCTAGATATATTATGATGAAGTCTAAATATTAGAAGATAAATGTGATTTGGTTGTCGTAATATAATTTAATCAACCTTTTTTATTTATTATTCTTATCATTATCTTATATAGTTTCCTATAATAAGATATGGTTTAGATTAAGTACCAATGTAAATTCCCAAAAAATTGAATTCCCATGATAGAGCTGAATGATTCATTACTAAACACACATTTCAACTCTAAATCCCTCAACTATTAGGTAATTATAAACACAGGAGATAATAGTACACCATCATTTATGGAGAAAATAACATAAGTGGAGAATTAATAATTGAAATATTTAAAATTAAGAATAAAAACAACAAAAATATAATTATCTTAATTGATATAAGGAAAAAAATAATGAAAAAAAGTATTAGAATCAGAATAATGTTAAAAATATTTTGGGGGAGAAAATAAAAAGGAAAAACCTAAAATTCTTCTGATTCTTATAAACAATCAATAATGTTTTCTATTTATATTAAAACACCATTAGACTTGTGACTAAATATATAATGAGATAATTATTAATGGATCGAACAAAAACCACTTTAATCATTGAAATATCATGTCATGAACCACCATATAATGGAATAAACAATTATTTCATTTTTTAAAACATGAATATAAATATAAAACAAAATTAAAAATCCTTAAAAAAACTGAATGAGATATTTTCTCCTTGACTATTTATTGGATCATTTAAGATACAAAAAATCATAAGTGATATGAACTTCCTCCACTATTTTTCAATGAAATAATTATTATAAGGATTTAAATAACACATACCCATATTATCTTGCTATATTTACATAGATAACATCCATTAAATTCACATAGATACCCGAAATAATTCCTAACCATTAAATTTATATCATTCATAGAAAAAACCATGTGAGATTAGTGTGTATGGGGATTAAGCTCTATACCACATAAAAAAATTTCTGTGGAAAAAGACATAATTAACATATTGAACATTTGGTAGCTTTCTCATATGAGCATCCCCTGGCCCTCTCTTCTAAACTCTCGCTTGAAGTGACTCCTCGTGCTTCATGGTCATTTATCCTATACACACAGACCCACCCATGAATTGAAATTTTTGGGGGATTTGTCCTTATTGATTCCATTAGAGGATGGAACATTGGAAGATGATGATATGACATATTCCACTTTGATCTCTTGTGAATTGGCTACAAATTCCATAATATTTAATCTAAACAGCCCATTAATTCCATAAAGGATGTTTTATATTGTGAACACTCATATATTCACTAAACCTTTTTATTAGTCTCTATAATGACCCAATATCAATAATTCCTTTATTTTTTTAGCTATTTGTTTCCATTTTGTCAAATATCACGTGTTTCTTAGTGCGAATAACAAGAAATTCCAACAACACTGAGCTAAAATCTAGAGAATATACCTTATAAAATTTAAAAAAGCATACCAAAAACCCACCATTAAAAAAAGTTGGTTTAAGAATCAATCAGAAAAATTATAAAAATAAACTCATGAATTACTAGTATCAAATTCCCCTACACATGAAAAATTTATTTTCCTTATGTAAAACACACCTCAATAAATATTACAAGGGAAAACAACCATCAACCAGAGAAAGGAAACTACACATGTCAAATGAAAGAAAATTTAATTGAATTTAATTAAATATAAATAACCTATCACACTGTGAAATTAGTTAGGATTCAGGATTATTCTTTACTCCAATCCCTTTTCCCCTCCAATATTGTTTTCTCAACTAGTCTTTATGCATCCAAGACAATGATATGACTAAAATTTCCAACAAAAATTCACTAAATAGTGAAGATCATATGAAACTAGTGTTATGTTCAATATCAAGTTTTCAAACACTATCCATATTATTTTAATCAACCTAGAACTCCACAATGAATTTAAACCACACATATAATGAGGAATTTTCATTCATGTTCAAATGTATATGTGGTTATAAGTGGGTGAGCTATGATGTAAAAATCAAATTCCAATGATGAAGGAGGGATTAAAATTTTAATGTATATGGTACTATATTAAATAAAATCTCAATGAAATTAATTCATACTTCAAATTAAATCACATTTAAAAAGATCCATACTTAATCCTCCTCTATTTAGTTTTGGGTTCCAAAAATAACTTGCTAAATAGTTATGGAATTGTTATTTTTTAACTAAAATTTTTTCTACTAATTATTTTTAATGGAATGTGTGTAAGGAAAATTCAGACAACCATGGATGTAAAACTCACTAACCCTTTAATCCCCACCATATTAACACTAGTTGTAATTATTGTTATAAGAATAATGAATATTTTTATAGATATAGCTAAATCTAAGGTTCCTACATTCCTACTTTTTATCTAGTTCTCTTTTATTTTATTTTAATATTTATTTCAAAATGTAGATGATAAAATATTAGAAATATCTCTAAAATATAAGAACCATTTCCCAAATAAACATGGTATTTCTCACAGACTCATTCATTGAACACTCAACCAATAGTTCAATGAGATACCCAACTCCATATTTAAATATCAAATGAAAATTCATGAAATTAAATTCAGAGAATAAGTATATAAAGAAAACATATTCATACTACAAGGAATCATAATAAGGAATTTTATTTTTATAGAAGATTCACGTGGATCATATTTAGGTTTGGCCATAAAGTGAAATGGGATATATGAAATTCCATATATGAACTAAAAAATTTATATTTGGTTCAAAATAATCATGTTTTTATAAGATTTGAAAGCAGGTTCTAGAAGTGATGTGTGCGTACTGAGTTCACTTAAGAAAGAGGGGAAGTGAATGAATATGAAAAATGGTTTAGAAAACCTTACCAGGAATATAAATTCATAAACATGGAAAATAACACCATTCATTAATACCAAGAAATTATTTAATCAATGAAAAAAACATAATTTAAAACGAGAGATAAAAATACAGTTAAAAATAATTATAAATTATAACATGGAGGAAAAAAAATAAATTACAATGAAATTCACCTAAAATATTCATTTTTTTAAATTGTTATTTTAAAATATATAATGTTAATATCATTATTTAAAAATAAAATTCTTCTTATATTAACAAATATAATAAAAAATTCATGTCAGGGTGTTATGTTAACTCAAGAATTCCTTAACACATACAATTAAAAAAGAATATCCACTATTGGAGAAAAACGTGGAATATTGTCAATGAAAAATAACATACAAATAAAAAAATAAATAATATAAGAAATCCCAATTGGAAAATGAAATATGTAATGGAAAATAATTTTTATGTGTCAACTAATATTTATTTAGATATGAAAAAAGGGACGAGATCCATGAATCAAAAAATTCATACACTTGAATGTGGTGAGATCAATTAAGAAAGATAGTAACACACATGAAGGGAGGTAGGCTATAAAATGGGGATAAATAATCATTCATGGGATTCAAAATATATGTATATATGATAAGAATAATCGAAAAATAAATACAAGTCCCACAAATCTAATGTAAAAAGTATACTAAATTTGGGGAAATTGGAAATCCCAAGACTATAGGTTCCCACACCTTGGTTCCCTCATAGTGTCGTACACATGAGTGTGTTTCACATTGGGAGTAGGATAATTAATCTATATAACATTATCAATGGACATAATAGTGGTATAATTTATAAGAGGTGCAGTTAAGGTGCGAGTTGGTTTCTCATCTAGAATGATCTAGTGAGGCACTCTAGACCCACAGTCCTAGTTTTCTTACTAAAAACACATTGTTTAAATACAGTCATTGATATACAGTGATATGAAAAAAGAGACACATGTATTGATTTTACATAATTTACATAATAGAAACATTATATCTCATAATAATCATAAAATACCATGAATTAATGGTTTAGTGTCTTTGAGGATCAATTATATAAGAAACATATTTTAATATTCCTACGAATGTTTCTATAAAATAAACCACAATATAATTTCTTAAAGACTTCTAATAATTTATACACAGATTCATAACATGAGGAATCGAAACATAACAAAGGAGGGAGATAGAATTCTCAAAAAACGAAAATATATCAATAAGTCATTAAGTGTTAGATCATAATTATATAATAAAAATAATCAAGGGAAAAATATTTTATTAAAAATAACCTCGCGTAGTAAGATGTGTTCATAAATCATGAAGCAGGGACATCTAATCTAAAATGAAAAACATATAACAAGAAATAGGAGTTTGAAAGTGTGATAATAAACATAACCCATAGAGAATAACACAAGCATAAAAACTATATTTATGGAATATTCATCAAAAAAGGATATCATAATACTGGGGACATAGGTATCAACATGGAGTTCCTACTCAATCATATAAACATAAATGTGTGCATTATGTTCAGGCTCAATCATGTGAATGTAACTAATTTGGGTTTTGTTCACACTCAATGTTGTTAATGTATCTAAAATTCATCATTCCCAGGATCAATAATATTAATTTAGCTAATCCACATCGTGTTCACACTCAAGATTGTGAATATAGCTAATCTACATCTTGTTCATGTAAAATCTTATGGATATAGCTCATCCACATCGTTTCCACACCCAATATTGTAAACACATATAATTCACATCATGTTCATAATCAATCTATTTATCTCATGAGGAATATAACTTTAACAATTTCATTTTATGGAAATATAGGATCCCTCCCATCAATCAAACATACATATGTGTTCCTCTTAATGTTAGTCATCCATATTCCAAACATCACTTAATTAACCTATGGGAAAGAGATG
Organism: Viscum album; assembly: GCA_963277665.1. Lineage (NCBI taxonomy): Eukaryota > Viridiplantae > Streptophyta > Magnoliopsida > Santalales > Viscaceae > Viscum > Viscum album. The sequence continues at coordinate 106,583,014 of OY728123.1, read as the reverse complement.
GGCTTCCTGAAAAATTTCATTGAATTTTTTACTTCCCATCCGTTGAAATAATGTAGATAATGTCATAAGAACATATCCAATGTTTAAAACATAGAGAATCAAAAGATTTTGAAATATATGTAAAAAAACCTTATAAAATTATTTGATGAAGCACATTAGAAAAAGAAGAAATATACCTTTTTTAGATGATTCATAACTCAGTAAATATTTTTCTTTACAATAAAATACATTGATCCTAACAGAAATTGTTAAAAATTACCAATTAAAACCAAAAATGCTATTTAGAATTTTTTTTTACAAATTAAATATGTTTTCCAAAACATTCATTGACAATATTTAAAAACAATATTTTAATTTTCTTAAAAGTAGATAAATTTAAAAAACCTTTTTAAATCAATAATTCTGTTTAAAAAATTAAAATTGTATATTTCAAAGATATAAAAAATATTTCCTTTTCTTTTAAGAATAATTAAGAATTTAAATCAATTAGAAAACCATTTTAAAATATATAAAATAATATTTATAAATAATAATGGTCATAATAGTGAAGGAAACCACAAATTAGTTTTTAGAAAACATTTTACCATATATCAAAATTATAATGTTATGGGCCATATTAAAAATTAATTTTCTGAAATAGTGAAGTATAATATTTTTAAAAATTATATTTTCAAAATTAATCATCAATAATGGAGTCTTGAAAAAGAAATAAAATATTCTCATATGAAATGCGGAGTGGATGATACAAATTTGGAATTAAATGGGAAATAATTTTTAATATTTTGAAAATAGATTTGTTTATACCCACATAATAAAGAGGTTGATAAAAATATATATTATAAGGAGTCAAAAATAAAATAAAAAATTTCCAAAAATAAAACATATTTGGATTTTAAAATAATAACGAATAATATTAATAGGAATATTGAATTTGGATATGCAATAACAAGAGCATATTTAGAGAGGATGAGAATAATTGTTAACATCATAAAATTATATAATTAAAGAAATCAATGAAGGTAACTCCCATAAAGAGAAAAAATAAGTTATAATATCCTCAATGAATAGAATTAAACCATATTTTAAAACTATAGAAAAAAATGAATCAATATGACTCAAGAAAAGAAATTGATTCAAGAAATAAAAACACCTAAAGACTTTTTTTAAAATTTGATTCAATATATTTGAAAAGAATAAATATGAAATGTTGCATTAAATACCATGAATATTTATATAATCATGATATAATATTTCAAATAATTGTCATATACACCATACAAACAAAAATATGTTGATAATGAAAAACATATCTCTCAGAAGGGAAATTCGATATGAAACTCATATTTGTTATTCCCATATAGTTGAACAAAAAATAACATCCTATATAACAGACATAAATATCTGAGTCACTTATTTTAGAACCTCATTAATATCTATTACCTATTATACTATGAAATTAAAATTATTTATTAAATATTTAATAGACAATTATAGTTTATTTTCATCATCTGATGTCTGTAATTTTAATTATTTTTCACATTCTTTAAATTATTGATGTCAATCCCAATTCATTAAAAAAAATTTAATAATTTATTGATTTAATAGGGTACCAGAATTGTTGATTTATAATTATTTATAAATCTATTTTTTATTCCATGATAATTTTATAAATGATTTTTAAAACAGAATCAGTGACGAGCTAGTTACTATAAATTTTAATAAACATAGGGGATTATATTAATAATAATTTAAATATTAATATAAAATTTTGTGAACATTCAAAAAATAATATTTATCATAGATTTTAAATAATACTTGTAGTTAATTTTTCATAGTCATCCATGTATTACATTTATAACATTTTTCATGCATGTGGTTTAGTTGACCAAAACAAGAACATAATATATTTGATGGGTGAGTATAGTTAAAAAGTGATTCTTTTCTCATAATATAACTGTTATAAAATTATAATGATATTATTTATAATTTTTAAGGTTTTGAATTATATTTCCGGAGAGTTGGATAAAGAAAACAATGACAAGATGAAAAATGAAACATATTGCTTCTTGGATGCGATAGTCCACACATACACAAGAGAGCAATTCTCATTTTCCATAGAATAGAAAGGTGGAAATAATTGGTTTTTATTTTAAAAATTCTAATAATATATTAAAAATCATATTTATTCATTAAATTATCCATTTTAACCTTTCATTATGGTGGTTATGAAAAAAATCTCGTCTCTTATGGAAGCGGTAGACCGTACAAAGCATAAGTGACATTTTCATTTTAGGAATTATTTTGAGGAAGGTAGAAAATGGATATCCCCTAAAAATTTAAAAATTTAAGATTAATTATGATACTTATGTAATTATTTAATAGGTTAGATAATATTATGTGGTGGTAGAGTAAGAAATAAAGGAAAAAAATGGAAAAATTAGTAATTGAAAATTTTACTGTACTTATTAGAAGATCTCCTTTGAAAATTTGTTTAAGGATTTGAGAGGTGATATTTTGGAAAAAATTAAACCTCTAGGAATTATATAATTGTTTGGGGGAGTTATTTTGGAATATTTTGGGGAACTTTATGTGGATTTTTGTATGGAGATATGTGAGGTAGTGATGACTCCTTTTATAAGGGAAATGAGTTCCATGTTAGTAATAATATAATAGTAAAAGTCACTATTATAAGGTCATATGGATTAAATAATGAAAAAAATGATAGGGGAAGGTACATGGGAATAAATCCCCAACTATAAATTTTTAGTCATGTTTTAAGCATGTTATTAAGTATTTTACTATTATATTATTCATTATTATCATTCTATATTATTACTGTAGTGACTACATTTATCTGAGTAATTAAATTTTAATGAATAAAAATAAATGAGACTTATGAAATAGTTTAGACCTAGTTGTTTTAAATATGAAATACATTTTCAAACATAAAAATTTAAGGGAGGATTAAAATTAAACTAATTTTTTGCGCACATAACACCTAAAAACCCATTTTTAGAAAAGATTGTTTTTTATTATTAGAAATTATGATTAAGATAAAATTATAAAAATTTATGATTTTTGTAAAATAAATTTATTTAATATTAATAAAATAATATTTTTTCCCTAAAAAAATGCAAACATTAATTTCACTTTATCGATACATAGTTAATAGAAATAAACTGAAAATATTTTTTATCAGAGTAAAATACATATTATATTTTCAAAATAGTAAAAATAAGATTCATAAATACTAATTTTTTTAAACTATTAATATTAATTTAAATATATATTTATTTTTTATGTTTTTTTTTCATAAAATTTAAAAATATTTCTTTTACTATGAAGATTTGAAATTCATTTTTGAATTAATAATTTATTAATTAACATAAGAATAATTTTCTAGATATTTTGAAAAAGGTAGAATTTTTTGTGCAAATATTGTCATTGATATGAAAATATAAAATTTTTAAATTTAGTTTTCAAAATAAATTAAAAAATATACAAAACTATTTTAATTAAATTTTAAAATTTAATTGTTTTGAATATTATTTCATATCAATTTCAAGTTTTAAAAAATATTTTTTATATACTAATATTATAAAAGTATTGAATTTAATTCATTAGGGGAAAACATAAAATTTTTTATATTAAAAATATTTATTTGAGGGAGAACAATCTTTTTTAATTTTAAATCATTTTAATTACATATCCTTTAAATATAAGTAATTTTAGTTGAGTAATATATTTTTCTTTACTATAGGTTTTTCTATTCTTATAATTTTATTAATAATATTCATCCAATATGCCATAGAATTTTTTGTTCAATGTTTCATATGGAGAAAGCTATCATATATATTATAATTATTTGATGGAATGATCTGTAGTAAAATAGAGGGGAATTACATTCTTCCCCTTAAATAAATTTCTTCATTGAAATTTTAATTAATAATTTCTAAGGAAAATAGATAATATAATATAAATGATATAAAAAAATAAATATGTTATTTCTAATTTTATATCAATATCACTATCATGATTATGCATCACACGCTGAAAATTTAGCTTAATGGAATATGATGCTTGATAGCTTCTTTGAAACACAATAATGATCCGAACATGAACCACAACATCTTATTACCTAGCTATTAAACTGGGGGTATTAATTATAATAATCAAATTCTGAAAAAAAATAATAACTTTTAAAATAATAAAAATTTAATTATTAATTAAAAATAAACAAGTACTCAATTTTCATTAAAGTGATTTTATGCTAAAAATGTATTTTCTTCAAAAATGATTTTCATTCAACATTGTAAAGACATATTAGAATTTATTTCTATAATTTTTATAAATTTAATTATGTTAAGTGTGTTTAATTATATAGATCATCATTTCAATATTATCATAGAATAAATTTCTAGGATTCTTCTAAAAGATTTTTTTCCGCGAATAGTGAAATACACTTTTTTAAATTGCGTGTATTTTCGACTATAAGTCCCATTATGTTTTTCATTTAATCTCAAAGTAATACAGGATTGCATTAATTAGAAATAATATAATTAATTATCTTCTAATAATCCTTTTACTAAATTTTGGGAGAAGTTAATTTGTAGACCTAAAAAAACCTTTGTTTCTAAAATACTATTTTGATGCATGAAATGTTTTTTTAACATAATAATATGAATTAATATATATTTAGTAATGTTTTAAATTAAATTTATATATTATATAATCAATAATATATTTTTCTATTAATTTAATGGTTTTTTCAAAGAATGTATTAAATGTAAATTATCTTTTATGCTTTTTCTTAAACTAGGTTTTGTTGCGGTTTATGTGCTTATTTAAAATTTCAATTTTGAAACATATAGAAATATAATCAGGTAAAATTGAGTCTATATTTGGAATCATAACAATTAATATAATTTAATAGGGCAAGCATATTTTTCTTTCATAGTTAATAGTAAAAGCAGAGAAATTATGCAACTGCAGTTAATGTTAAAATGAGTTTATCGGGGGGTAAACCAATAAATAAGGGTAGTATTTATAGGAAAACCTATATAATTTTTAATTTGTTAATACCCCCATCCTTATATTATCATACATTTTAATCCTTGGGTATTTGGATTTACTTTCCCATGAAGGTGACATTATATCATTGAAATATTTTATGAAATTCCATGTGAGTCTAACCCCTCACTTAAAAAAGGAACTTCTTATCCTCTATTATTCAAATCACAAGATCCTTATTTATTAGAAAAAAACTAATCCAAAAACATCATGGATTTCATCCATTCAACCAAGATATTCTGTTTTTCTCTTAAGACCTATCCTTCAGGGCTTAAGGTGTAAGCCAAAGTGAGTCTCTCAGAGAAGTGGATTAATTCATAACCAAGATTATTAAATTTTATATCTTCTTACAACTTATATAAAATTGATATATCCATAATTTTTTTAATCAAATATCAAATATCATAATCATAATGATTTGTTATTATTATTATTCAACAAACATTTTCCACTCTTTTTCCATCAAATTGGAAATAAAATTATTAGTTTTTCGTATGTGTGGAATACGGCTATGACAAAGATATACAATTCATTTTCTATAAACATATTTAAATTGTGGTAAAAATTATTGATTTAAAGATTATATATAACATCTGTAACATAATTACGCATCTATAATTATATATATTATCAACCTTAATATTTTCAATCCTTTGGTAAATGATAATGTCGCTCGTGCATACTTGTGGACTACCATATCCACGAAGTGATGAATTTTTTTTTATCATTTACACTTTACATGGATGGTAAAACCAATATATTTACTAAAAAATTAGGATATTTATGATATAATAATTATTCCTTAAAGTATCATTTTAATTTACCTTTATTTTATTCCATCCATTGAAAACTGGGAACACCACTCTTATGTATATACAGATTTCGATATCCATGATGCGATGTAATTCATTTTTAATCACCAGTCAATATGAATGGTTATATATATGTATGTAATAATTACATATGATATTTATATCATGCATAAAATTTTGTATATAGAGTAAAAATGATAAAGGGGAAAGGATAATAACTATCGAACTAAAACATACTTGGAAAATGAAACATTTAACATCCAAAATGACAACTTTAATAGAGAATTATTAATTAATGTGAGTTGAAATTTTATTAGTGTATCACATATGATATTGTTTTGAAAAAAAACTATGATAAATGAAATTAACGTTTCAAGATTTGTCTTATTTTTTTCATGAATTGTTTTCATGAAAAGAATTCACTTCACTTTCTTTTGGAAATAATTGTCTTGGGTTTTTTGTTTTGAAAAGATTCCGACTCTTTTTTTCAGAAAGATATTCCTCAGGATGAAAAGGAAATAAAGAAACTATAATGAATGGAATGTTAGGATACATTCCAATGTTAAATTTGACGATGATATAATATTTTGGAATTCTCATAAATCATATGTAAAGTGGTAGAAATTATGATGCAAGATTGAGAAATTAATGGAGTATATAAAAGTTGTGAATGGTGGTGACTTTTGAAATGATGTGAATGGTGGTGACAATTAAAAATATGTGAATAGTTTTGACTATTGAAAACTTGTTAATGGTGATGACTATTAAAACTCTATAAATGGTGGTGACTATTGAAAAGTTGTGAATGGTGGTGACTATTGCAAATTTGTGAATGGTGGTGACTATTGAAACTTTGTTAATGGTGGTGACTACTTAAAATTTGCGAGTGGAGGTGACCCTTGAAAATCTATGAATGGTGGTGCCTATTGAAAAACTATTAATGATGGTGACAATGGAATAGTTGGGCCAATGGAATAGTCACGTTGATGGAATAGTCATGCTGATGAAAGAAGAGATGATGCATGTCATGCCGACACGGTAATGAATTAGTTTTTCATCAGACTCAGAGTTGTACCGATGGGATAGTCATGCTGGTGGAATAGTCGTGATTATTGAATAGTCATGTTGAGGAAATAAGAGATGACACATGTCATGTTGAAATGGTAATGACTTTGTTTTTAATTGGACTCAAAGTTGTGCAAATAAAATATTCATGTTGAAGGAATAGTCGTGCTGATGGAATAGTCATGTAAATGAAAGAAAAGATGATGCATGTCATGCCAACATGGTAATGGAATTTTTTTCATCAGGCTCTGAGTCATGTTGATGGAATCTTCGTACCGATGGAATAGTCATGCCAATGGAATAGTCATTCCATTGGAATAGTCGTGTCGAAAGAATAATCATGCTGAAGAAAGAAGGTATGATACATGTTGGGCTAACATGGTAATGACTTGGGTTTTTCATCAGACACCGAGTCATGCCAATGGAAAAGTTGTCCTGATGGAATAGTCATGCTGATGGAATAGTTGTTCTGATGGAAGAGGAGAGAGTCATACCGATGGAAAAGACGAAAGAGTCGTGATGATGGAAAAGTCATGATGATCAGAATAGTCATGCAGATTGTAATAGTCATGCCAATGGAAATATTCTTACTGATGGGAATAGCCATGCCAGTGGGAATAGTCGTGCTGATGGGAATAGTCGTGGCAATGGTAATAGTCGTGCCAATGAAAATAATCGTACCGATGGAAAAGATAGAAGTGCCTTTCTAATGGAATAAGAGTGAATAGATGATTTCTATCATGCCGATTGGGTAATGAATTTGTTTTACATCAGAATCATAGGTGAAAGTGAAATAAAATAGATGGTGTCGATTAAAGACCAACGTATCCAGAAACAATCAAACGCAAAAATTGTACCCGTGTTTATGGTTTCCTAAAAGAAAAATTGTTATTAATTTCTAGAATACAAATTGTGTAAGGTGATACAAATGAAAGAGCCAAATATTGAGGTGATGTTTTGAGAATAATTGAGAAACTTCAAGAAATTATGACAAAGACAAAATGTATCCAATAATTTTTGGGGGAAGTAAAATTTTGAAAAATTTGAGTGTGCGAGAATATTTTTTGGATTCCTTCCAATTTTCACCTATTAAAGGATGAGCTAATTTGTACTTTCAGACAAATATTACTATTCACAGCAAAGGAGAGATAATCTTTGGGTTTTATAGAGAGAAGAAGAGGTTTTGAAGTGGTGCCGATTATATTTGTCCTGACTACTGAATACATGGTTTTAATTGATGTCGATTATATTTGTATTGACTATTACATACATGTTTTGAAGTAGTGATGATTCTATTTTTATTGACTATTTTATGAAAGTATTAGAGTGGTACCATTTATATTCTATTATATTCAAATGAAATATCAGACCAAGAAGAATCAGACTGGGAGCATCGTACTCAGGGTAATCGGATGGATTTTTTTACATATTCCATGAGGTTCTTAAATTTCCTCTAGGTAAAGAAAAATAATAAATTTTTTACAATTGAATACATTTAGTGAATTTAAAATAAGAATAGGTAACATGAGATATTACAAAACAAATGTATTACTCTATTGGGATAAGAGGGTGCACATGCACCAGTTTTATTTTTTCATAGTGCTATATGATTGTAAAGGTACATCCAACTCATTGTAATCCAAGAATTTATTTCTAGTGGATCATCTGGTATTGGATCATTTCCAAACCATAAAATAGATGTAGCTATTTTTATTGAATAGTGAACCTTGTAAATATTTGTTTTCCTTTGGATGTGTGTTGATATGTTTCTATGAAAGTAACTAAAATATTTAGCAGGATTTGAAGGTTGTTTAAATTGAGTAGAAATATAAAAGAAAAAGACTATCACTGATTCACCCCTCCACCTCTAAGTGATACAATACTTTTACTAGGAACATTCAATTACGTTCATAGCAGGTTTCCTTTGTTATTTTTTACAGATGGAGAATGTGAATTGTGTGTACAGTAAAGGTATTCTGGTCTCTGATGGAAATAACTATCATATCTAGAAAGATAGAATGTCTCCATATCTTATGTCTATCAATTATGATATTCTTGAAGCAGAAATAGTTGGGTTTCCTCTCATTGATGATAGTGCTCCACATGAACCTGTTAACCAGAAGTTATTGATAATGATGTAAGGGACAAGAATGATATATTATCATCACTTTAAGAAATTGAATTTTGGAAAGTGAAATGTGTTTCCACAGGTAATGGTTTATGGGATAAATTTAAAAACATATACGAAGGAAATATAAAAGTGAAGATGGAAAAGTTATAAATATGGTGATTGAATTATGATTGTATAAATATGGGTGAGCATGAATCTGCTAGGAAATTATTTACCAGGGTGAATGAAACTATTAGAACTATCAAATTTCAAGGTGAAAACCTGAAATTCTCTGTAGTTGTTGAAAAGATCCTAAGAATCCTACCTGAAAAATTTGATAAAAACGTCTCCTCATTGGAAGATAGAGATCAAAAAATATTATCTCTTGAGGATTTACATAGAACTATTATAACATATGAAATGATAAGAGAGTATTCTATGAATAGTAAAACAAAGGATGATATAGAAATGTCTTTCACAGCTATGAAGAAAGAAATGTCAAAGAAGATTGTTACTAAAGATGAAGTTGGTGATTTTGACTCAGAAAATGAGGTATGGGGAAATCTCAATGAAATCATAATCTTTTTTTCTAACAATGTAATAATAAGTACAAGGAAATACAATGGGTAACTTCCATTGAAATGTTTTGAATGTGGGGATGTTGATAACTTTGCAGCTAATTTTCATAGAAGAAATATAGAATAGGATAATTATATTAAATAAATAAAGAAATGAAGATCATGGAAGACAAAGGGAGACAAAGGAAATGAAAAGTAATTCTTCAAATTAAAAAGAATAATTTTATTTTCCAAAGATAATGAAGAAGAAGAGTGTGATATTTAATGTAAAAAATCCATTTATTATGGAAATAAGAATAATTTTCTTTTAATATTGAATGATGAATAATTAAAAAGATGAAGTTTTGAAGAAGAATAAACACAGCTTGAAATTCTTTTGAAAGAATAGTTGAAAGAATGTCTGAGGAAGATCAGAAGTCTTGAAAAGGAAGAAAAGTTGGAAGATGAATTCTCAAAAAACAAAGAATGTTTTTTTGGTGATAAAGGTAATCTAGTTAAAGAGTTTGATGATTTTATGAAGTCTTTTGAAATTTAAAAGAATCGTAATGTGCAATTGGAAGTGAAGCTGAAGGAAAAAATAAGAACAATTTGAAGATGTCCAACAAAAACTCTCTGAAGATTAAAAAAAACCTATGTTTCCAAAAACCTATCACTGAAGTTGGAAAATGTTTTCATAATTAAAAAACTGATAAGGTTCAACAAAATATACCATTAAAGGGGGAGAAAACGAATAGAATTGTGTCTGAAAAGAATAATGCTAGGAAATTTATGTATGTAGACATTGTAGAGAATTCAAATGTTATGAAACATCTTGAGTCAAGAAAGTTTTTATGTGAATATGAAAAAGTTTCAAATAATTATTTTCCAATCAAGGTTTAAAAGAAAAAGAATAATCCAATTGAAATTGAAAAGAAGATTGTTGAATTTTTTTTCACATTTCTGATCAGTATGGTGGTTTCGGATGCAAATACACTTTCTATGTGTAATTCTAATATTGTGGGAGATTCAGACACACAAAAATTATGTGTTGGTTCAATCAACAACATTACTATTATCCCATAGGTTATGAGAGGAAGAGATTTAGGGGGTGTAAATCTCATCAAAGAATAAACAATGAGAATGTTGTCACGATGAAATTTGAAAAGAATGAATTAAAGATTGAAAATAAGTTCCAAACCTTGGAAACTATATGTGAGAGATGTGATCAACCTGGACACCTTACAAAATAATGTCTTTTTTGTTACTAGATCAACAAAATATTCTCAATTCATAGAAGACAATGGAGTAGAATGAAAAAATTGGTTAAAAAGATCCTGTTATTGAAGCTTCATTAAAATCTGTGAAAGGCAAATTACACTAGTTAATTGGTAGTTTATTTTCTTCTCACATGAAATGAGTCATGAAATTTTAGAAGGATGTGAAATACTATAAAGAAGGCATAGTGACATTTGAAAATGATGAATCTTTGTAAAACAAAGTTGTTAGTTCAGCCATTATTGGCAAAGAAAATACTAAATATATGTAAACATTGTATGTTAATAGGATAAACCCAACCTCCTAAGTGTTTCACAATTTCTTGATTAGGGTAATAAGATTATGTTGAAGAAAGATTTATTTTTTATAAAAAGTGAATAAGATGGAAAGATTGTTACAAGAGGCTAATGTACAAAAATATTTTTTTTTTTCAGATTGGGGATTCACAAAACTCTTGTTACTTGAGTATGGTGGAATAGAATAAAATATGGCATAAAAGGCTTAGACTTATGTTTCATGGAAACTTGATCATGTTATCTAAAAATGATAGTGTATGAGACATTCCTGATATGCCAAGAAGAAGAAACTGGTGTTTCACTATCTTTTTGAAAGGAAAAATTACAAATGTTGTGTATAATAAAGTTGATATTTGTTTAGAACAACCCATAGATCTGATCCATTCTGACATATGTGGGACAATTAGAAAACAATTAACATATAGAGATAATTACTTCGTTACTTTAATTGATAATTTTACTTACATTATTTTTGATATGTTCATTAAACTCAAACCAGACACATTGAAATTGTTGAAAAGTTTTAGAAGAAAAACCTAGAAAGAATGTGAGTATTCAGTGAAGAATCCAAAAACTGATAATGGTGGTGAATACAAAAGAGAAGAGTTTGTGGTCTATCCTGAGAAGCATGAAATTCGACATGAGTAAATCTCTCCATACAGTCCGCTTGAAAATGGGTTTGCTGAAATAACTAATAGAAGAATAGAGGAAATTGGAAGAGCCATGTTACTTGAGCATGAACTTTCTCATTAATTTTGCAGAAAAGCCATGAGTATTGTTATATATATTGAGAACCATTATTTCTGCTGTCCTTGAACAGGTATGACTCCCTATGAATTGTTTTATTTAAAAACTCCAATTTTTAATCACATTAGGGTTTTCGGAACTCCTTATATTATAAGGAAGAAAGGTGGAGACTATGGTAAGTTTTAATAGAAAGGTGAGGATGGAATATTTCATAGCTATTCTCTAGAAGGAAGAGCTAACTGATGAATTAACAAAGAATGAAAAAAGAATTTTTGATTCATTTGAATAAAAATAATTGAAGTATCTGAGAAAGAGAAACATATTCAGAAGCAAAAAAAGTTAAGCGAGTTGAAGAAGATAATTTTGATAAGGATACAAATGATTCTAATCCTAATAAAGGAGATGAATTAAGCTCAGCTATTTTGAATGATGAATAAGAAAATATAAAATCTTATCCACGGTTGAGGAAACATGTGGAAGAACAGAATATAATTGGTGATCAATATCAGAAGTTTCAAACAAGAAGAATAACCAAATCCATTACACATAAATATTTGTATTCAAAAGTTGAACCATGATTATGGGAATGAAAATTTTGAGAATTTAGAATGGATTCAAGCCATCAATGAAGAATTAGATCAGATTGAAAAGAATAATACTTTGGAACTTATACCCAATACTGAAAATAAAAACACCATTAGCCCAAAATGGGTTTTCTAGAAGAAGATGAATTAAAAATATGAAGTTATAAGAAACAAGTAATGATTGGTTTGCATTGGTTGTTCAATGATTGATGGTATTCATTTTGATTAAAACTTTTCTCCAGTGGAAATAGTTGAAACAATCAGAATCTTTCTTACTATTGCTGCACAAAGAGGCTACAAGATCATTCAAATGGATATTAAATCTATATTCCTCAATGTTGATCTTAAGGAAGAGGTTTATATTGAACAACCATGTAGAGTTTTTATTAGAGGAGATGACGGTTATGTGTGTAAACAGAAAAAGGGATTTTATGTCCTAAAACAAGCTCTGAGGGCATGGTATTCGAAATTGGATACAGGCTTAAGAAAGATGAATTTAAACAAAGGAAGAGTGGATGGAAATCTTTACTTCAGATAAATTCAATAGTATTACCTCATTGTAATTGTTTAGGTTGATTATATTATCTTTGCATAGAATGATGAATGATGTTTTGAAATATTTACTGAAGAAATGAATAATATAATTGAAATGTCTGTACTGGGAGAAATGAAATACTTTATTGGGTTACAAATCCAACAAAAGAAAAAATACATTTTCCTCTCTCAAGAAAAATATTCAAAATAACATCTCTAAAGGTTTGACATGGAAAATTAAAAACCTGTTTCCATACTCATTTCAGTGGGAACAAAGATGAGTGAATATGGAAATGGAAAAGGATTTGATCAAAAAGAATATCATAAACTGATTGGAAGTCCATTGTATTTGACTGCCTTAAGACCTAACATTTTTTATTTTGTTACCTTATGTGAAATGTTTCAAAGTGATCCAAAATAATAAAATTTACTTGTAGGAAAAATAATTCTTAGATAAAAAAAGGAACAAAAAATTTTGGAGTCAAATATTATAGCTCAAATTTTATTAAATTGTTTGGGTATTCAGATCCAGATTGGGCAGGGAATGTTGATGATAGAAGGTACACATATCGTGGGGTATTCTTTCTAGTAAATAATTGTGTTAGTTGGAAATAAAATGAACAAAATTTAGTAACTCTCATTATGGCCGAAGCTGAGTATGTTTCTACTACTCAAGACACTACTCAACTAATGTGGATGAAAATATAATTGGAATATTTACTTGTAGAAGTGGGGATACCCTTTCTCTAGCGTTGTGATAATAAAAGTACCACCAATCTCACTAGGAGGCCAGTGAAACATTCTCGTTTAAAAGATATTGATATTAAATATCATTTCATCAATGAGCATGTGGAGATGAATGAATTGAAGATGGAGTATGTTCCAACATCAGAGAAAGTTTATGATATTTTCACAAAACCCTTATCAAAGAAATAATTTTCAAAAATGTGGTTTAACATGGGTGTCCAAACTCATTCTCTTCAATATTAATGTCTATTTATTTTTACTCTCTATCATCTTACTTTTGGATTTTTTTTCTCAAGGGGGGAATTTTTTTGTTTCATAAATCTATTGAATAAAAGAGACAGTTGTGGGTAATCTGTGAATTCTACATTGTACTGTGATCAAACTATTCTATATTTTTGTTGGAGTCATTGTAGGAAAAAAATTGATTCTGTTTCTAGGGAAAATGAAGAAATGAAATATATTTTCATGATTATATTTTTGAATAGCATGGTTTTTTTATTAATGGTTCTTGATTCCTACAAATAGTTAGCTCATATAGGCTTAGAATTATTGATATGTAATCCACTGATTGAGGATAAAGGGATCAGTGATTTATGAAACTTGGTTGAAAAAAATCCAAAGGGGGAGATTGTTGGGACCAATATGATGATAAATGTGATGGAGGTTTCAAAAGTTTCCTTTTGTTTTCAAGATTGGTTTTGAAGAAAATAACTCACTTAGTTTTGTTTTGGAAAAAATTTTCTTGGGTTTTTGTTTTGAAAATATTCAGACATAGGGTTTTAGAAAGATTTTCCTCAGGATGAGAAGGAAAGAAAGAAACTAGAATTGATGGAATGTAAGGTTTATTTCCAATGTTAAATGTGATGATGATTTTCTATTTTTAAATTCTCATAAATCATAAATAAATTAGTCAAACTTATTATTTATGATTTATGGAATAATGGAATATTTAAACATTGTGAATGGTGGTGACTATTGAAAAGATGTGAATGGCGGTGACTATTGAAAACTGTGAATGGTGATGACTATTCAAAAGGTGTGAATGGTGGTGACTATTTCAAATATGTGAATCATGGTGACTATAGGAAATTTGTGAATGGTGGTGACTATCACTACTACAAAAACGGCCTATATTAGTGCCCAAAACTGGCTTTAACAGTGATAAAAAAGCACTGTAATGCTCAGCGCTAGGGGCCCCTTTTATAAGTTCTCCGAAAAGCACTCATAAAGGCCCCTTTTATCAGCGTTAAAAAAATGCTCATCAAAGACCCCTTTATCAATGATTTTTTTAGCTATGATAAAAGGGACCTTTATCAATGCTTTTTAAAGGCACTGATAAAAGTCAAAAAAAAAAGAAAAAATAAATAAAAAAGAATTAAATAATGTGCCGATATCTTTTCACAGTGCTTGACCCCCCCTTTATCAGCGCTAGGAGGTATCCCATGCGCGGCCCTTCATGCGCATCCTCACACCCCCACACCCCCACACCCCTTTGCTTCCACCCAAACGCGAACCCACAACCTCCCCTTTCATGGCTACACCTTTACCACTAAGATATTTCATTTTTTTTCTCAATTTAATTATATATCTATTTATATATATATATAGTTATATTTATTTTTATATTGATATATATTTATATTAATATAAATATATTTATTCATATATTAATGTATATATATTCATTTGTATATTAATATATATTTTTATTTATTTATTTTTATATATATTTTGAGTTATAATTTTTTATCCGTATATATATTTTTATATTAATATATACTTATAAGATTTTTTTTAAATACATTTATGAAATAGGTTTTTTATGTGTGTTTATAATTAAATAAATAAATACATACATACATATATACAACACACACACACAAAAATATTTAGGGATAAATTCAAATATATAAATATATATATATATATATATATTTGTGTATTTTAAAATCCATATAATGTCAAAATGATCATAACTTATAATCCAGAAGCCCGTTTCAACTCCACAACCCGTCAAATTGAAGAAAATGAAAAAATATTCGATATGATATATGGTAGAGGGCTAACAGACATCTGGATCAGAATTTATATCTATTTGAATGTTAGTAATTTGGTGTATCCCAACTAAAAACTCAGTTTTGGAGGCCTTCTGGGCCTTTTTTCCCTAAAAATATTTGACATAATGTTTGCTTCAATAATTGCGCATAGAGCTCATCGTAAGATTTGATTTGATATGCTGTAGAGCTCAAACGGACACCCATATCAAAATTTATGGTCGTTTGAAGTTTGAGTTATATTTTCAACTTATTTTAGATCTTTTATTAATTTTTGTGATTTTTTGTGTCTTAAAATTGTTATTAAATGATTTTTAATCAATAATAATTAGAAAATTGTTAATTAAAAATATTTTTTAAAATATTTTAATGCCATTTTCACTAAATTTATTATATATTAAATTTAATAGTCTATTTATACATATCTAAATAAAATTTAAAAAATACATATTTTATTTATATTAATATAAATATACACATATAAGAATAATTTATTTTTCATGATATTTTTTGAAACATAAAATTTATCACATGTAGGAAAAAGCGCTGATAAATCCCCCCTTTATCAGTGCCTTTTTTAGCACTAATAAAGGCCCCCTTTATCAGTGCTTTTTTAGCACTGATAAATGGGTAGTGCTTCCCTTTCCCATTTTTGTAGTAGTGTATTGAAAATATGTGAATAGTTGTGACTATTGAAAATTTGTGAATGGTGGTGACTATTGAAAATCTATAAATGGTGGTGACTGTTGAAAATTTTTTAACGGTGATGATGATATAATTATCGTGCAAATGGAATAGTCATGATGATGAAAGAAGAGATGATGTATGTCATGCCGACATTGCAATGGTATTTTTGGGCATTGGACTTAGAGTAGTGTGGATGGAATAGAAATGCTAATGGAATAGTCGTGCTGATTGAATAATCATACTGATGAAAGAATAGATGATACATTTCATGCAATCATGGTAATGACATTTTTTTAATCGGACTCAGAGTCATGCTGATGGAATAATCATCTCAGTGTAATAGTCATGTCAATGGAATAGTCATACCGATGAATGTAGAGACAATGCATGTCATGCTGACATAGTAGTGAATTTGTTTTTCATAAAACATAGAGTCGTGTCGATGGAATAGTCATGTCTGATGAATAGTCATGCTGATGGAATAGTCGTGCTGATGGTATAGTCATACTGATGAAATAATAGATGATGCATGTCATGCCAACTTGGTAATGACTTTGTTTTTCATCAGACTCAGAGTTGTGATAAAGGAATAATCATACCGATGGAATAGTCATGCCAATGGAAGAGAAAAGAGTCATGTTTATGGAAAAGAGGAATTAGTCATGCTAATGGAATAGTCATGACGATAGTAATAGTCATGATGATGGGAATTGTCATGCCAATGCAAATAGTCATGCATATGGGAATAGTCGTGCTGATAGGAATAGTCGTGCCGATGGGAGTAGGTGGGCCAATGGGAATTATCGTGATGGTGGAAATAGTCATGTTGATGGAAATAGTGATGCCAATGGAAAATAGGAATGAGTTGTGCCAATGTAAATAAAGTGAAGAGATGATTCCTATCATGCCAAAAGGCTAATGAATTTGATTTACATCGGACTCATAGGTGAAATTCAATGAAAAGAGATGGTGTTGATTAAATACTATCGTACAAAGAAACATTCATACTCAACAATTGTACTCAAATTTACAGTTTTATATCAAAATTGTTATGGTTTTTGTAATAAAAAATTGGTATGGAGATACAAATTAAAGAGATGAATATAGAGATGATATTTTGAGACGATTTTTGAAGCTTCAAGAAACAATGACGAATTCAGAATTTCTCCCATAATTTTAGTGGGAAATTATAATTTCGGAAAATATGAGTGAGTGGGAAAAAATTATCAATTCCTTCCAAATGTTATATATAAAAGGAGGAGGTACATTGTACAGTATATCAATGAATACTATTCATAGCGGAGGAGAGGGAAGATCCAGGTTTTAGAGAGAGAAGAAGAGGTTTTTAAGTGGTGCTGATTACATTGGTCTTGACTATTGAATACATGTTTTGAAGTGATGTCGATTCTATTTGTATTGACTATAATATACATGTTTTCAAGTGTTTCTAATTCTATTTGTCTTGACTATTGTATGCATGTATTATAGTGGTATCAATTCTATTATATTATGTTCAATTGAAAGATCAGAATGAGAAGAATCGCACTGGGAGCATTGTACTCAGGGTTATCGGGCTGATTGTTTTACATAGTCCAAGAGGATCTTACCTCTCTTATAGGTAAGGAAAAGAAGAATTTTTTTACAAATCAATACATTTGGTGAATTAAAAATAATCACATGTAACATGAGGTGTTACTAAATAGATGAATTACCCTATTGTTCTAAGAGGGTGCACATGCACTAGTTATATTGTTTCATAGTTCTACAAATGTGTAATGGTACATCCTACTCATTGTAATCCAAGGATTTATTTTAGTTAAATTTATGGTATTTGATCACTTCCAAACCTTACAAAGGACATATATATTCTTAATGAATAGTGAACCTTATAAACCTTTGAATTTCATTGGATGTGTGTTGATTTGTTTCTCAATAGGGAATTAAAATCTTTAACAGGAGGTGACAGTTGTTTCAATTGAATAGAAATATACAAGAAAAAGAGTACCACTGATTCTCCCCTCCCCCTCTTAGTGATACAGTACTCCAACATGGCAGTTTATGGTATTAAATGTATGATTATTATTTTTTGTATAATTATAATAAATCTATTATTATTATAAAGGTTTTTAGAGTGCTTATTAATCATGTTAGTTAAAATGTAAGGTGTTCATATCCATTTCTATTCACTGAGAAATATTTTAATGTTACGCACCAATTTATTATTTCTACACTGTATATAATTCTTAAGAATTATTATTTGAATAATAAAATGTTGAATTCCATTTATTTATAAAACCAAGCGATTTTTATTCTTTCAATCAAATTTGATTTAAAAATTACTAAATCTGTAAGGGTTCTTCGACCAAATTTTTTAACATTAAGACATGTTTGATTATATGACATTATTTCCGTTTATGAGTAGTATATACAAATCCTTTAAAATTTTATACCATGTATAACTATTAATTCAGGTTATATAACGTTATAAATCTTATTATTTCATTAAAGTGGTTTTAATTTCAAATTTATAATGTTGGTAAGGATTTATCATCTAAAATTATCTTCTCTGGGACATATGTTATGTTATACAACTATCTTATTTTAAGAGTAATGTATAATTAACCTATAATATGATGTATCATGGATATAACTAAGTTCATGATGTTAATATTATTATTTTATGTCAGTTATTTCATGGGATTTATGAATCAAAAGTTACCATAGAAATAAGGGTTATATGTTATGATCTACTCATCACTAGGATTATTTATACTTAACATATAATGATAAAATTATATGATATATATCTTAAAATTCATGTTAAAATTTTATCCTATATTTATTTATTTATCAATATTGCATGATTTTATTATATTTTCCTCTCTTGAAGTACTTAAGTGACCAAAAGAATGTTTTTAAGGAAAAATAACTATATTTTTCTTTACATTAGGAAATATTTTATTCAATGTCTATATTTTCATTAAAATGGTTTCAATAATATTTTTCTATTTTCAAAAGATTTTTTAAATCAAATTTTTTCAAATTTTGAGTTTTTATAAATATTTCAAGGAATATACATGTTATTTTTTGAATGAGGTAATTGTGACTTTTAATGAACTTGTAAAAAGAATATTTTTAACATACATCTCTTGAAAGAATTTACGAAACATAACCAATAATATTTTATTTTATAATTACATTACAATATTACCTTTTCATTTTCAAATATAATGGTATTATATTATTTTGTAAAATTTTATATTTTAAATAAGTGCTTTCAAAATAAAAAGGGTATTTTCTTACAGAAATTTTTTAGTGATATTTTAATGGTCATTTGATCTCTAAAAACATACATTGATATTTATTATTATTTATTAGGGACATAATCCAATGATGGAATTATTATTATATATATGAATGGTTTATTATTATGATGGTGAAATTTTTATGAAACCGGTTTTTTTCAATGGGTTATGCTATGATTAAATGATGAATGTTTATGATCTTGTGGAACTCATATGTATGGACTATGATTATGTGATTGTTGAGTCTGACATAGCTCGTGATTAAAAGTGTATCTATTATAGTCCATAAATGAATTGGGTAATTATTTCAGGTCGATAAAACTCATAAGATATGATGGAGTTAATAAAATCCTAAGAAATTACTGAGTTAACAAGATGGTAGTTACTCCGATGAGAATATTAGAAATTGACTGTGTATGCATTTCCATTATGGGACACTGTCCACAATGATAGTATAGAGTGTGAAAATTGATTAATGATGTCATTTTAAAAACATATATGAGTTACACTATCTTAATTATAATTCCTATGATATGATATCCTGGACCACAATTTATAATTGATGATTCTTTACTCTTAAGTCTTATGTATTTTTATTGAAAAAACACCATTTTAGGATTCCTGATTAATAATTATTTATTGATTATGAAGGATTATTGTATGCTTTTTTGTGTTATCATACCCTTATGATTATATTATGGTCACTTATGATTATTTATTAATACATATTATGTGTATTTATACTTATAATTTGATCACACCCTTTCTCATTTTTAATTACCCCATGTTATGAAGAATGAGTTTAAGTATTATATGTCTAAGAAGGGTTCTTGTTGTGAAAAAACTAATTAAAAATAATTTAGATATTTTATGTTCCAACTGTTTATATATTTATTTTTACAAATCCACCAATCCTTTACGATTATACCAGGAATGATAATTCTATATAATAAATATTCATGTATAAAGATGAAATATTTATGAATGAATGTGTGGGGTCACCGTAAATAGTATCATTAAAGGGTTTAGTTATTTCTAGAAAATAGGATGAGGATATTGTAAGATACAAACCTTTTCTATAGTTTTCTTGTGCACATATTCACTTACCATTTGTTTTTAATTAAGTAACATAAAATGGATTAATGACTTGGGGTGTGTTTGGGTGGAGTCTAAGAATGTTTTTGAGAAAAGAGGTTATGCACGGTTAGCAGACAGATTTTACAGACCATGCAGCTTTCTAGGAGAAACCTGGTGATCTTTAGTCATTTGAGGTAGTAGCTTCATAAATGTTAATGCATAATTTGGGAGGCCATGTGAGGAAACTATGTGAGGTCACCGTTTAGGCTATTAATATGCACAGTTACCACATGGTGTTTCTAATAGTGTGACTAAACCATGCCCGATTCAGTAGTGATATCCTAGAATTCTAGATCTCACTCTTCTTTACCTTTTAGTAACCCATTTCTTATAAAATGGGGATATAACTCGAGATTTTAGTTTCTTATGGGTAAAGGAAGGTTCTACCATCAACTGGTTGGTATTCCATGTCCATAAGACCTCTATTATTTGAGATTTAAAGCTCGAATCAAGGATCTTCTCTTCACCTAGTAAGTGGATCTCATCCTAATGAATTTTACTTTCATTCTCCCCTATTTCCTTGATCCTTTGATGGAATATATCCTCTGTTTCTTTAGATATAACCCTATTTGGAAAGATCTAGATCTATGATTGTCAAGATAGATCTAGTTTGAATAGATCTTGATATTTTGGTTTTTATTTAGGGGTCTATATTCAGAACTCATATCTACATCATTATACTGCTCAAAATTTGGGGATTTCCATTAAGTGAACATCCACCAACAAATGAAGGTAGGTGGTCTAAAATATAATTCCAATAGTTGTGGATTTGATGAATATATGAAAAATTATATAATTCCTAGCTTCTTTTAGAAATTTTATTTCTTAAATTGGGTTAATTAGGTTGAATAATTTATTTATCTTTGATTTTGGAAATAAATGATTAGTTGAGGAATTAATCCTATAAATAAGGGGCTTCCCTATTAGATAATTAATTTTGTGAATTGATGAAAATATTTAGGGATTGTAATATATATAATTAATCCTGGGATTTATTAATAGATATTCAATTGGTTAAGTTGAGGTAATTAATTATGAATTAATAATGTGATTTGTGATTACAATCTAGACAATTAATCAGAGGGTTAATTATAAGATATAGAATTGGTTATGAGGAGATAATTAACTTTGAGATAATTATGTTCTTTAAGATTATGATCTAGATAATTAACATTGGGATTTGTTATGAAGATTTGAGATTTAGAATGACATAATTAATTCTAGAAGAATAATTATGGGATATAAATTTTGATACTGGTTAATTAGTTATTGAATTAATTTATAGGATTGATGCATTTAGTTAATATTTTTTTAATGAATTGGTTGAATGTATTCAACTATTTTTTCGATTAGTAATGGACTTTATGTTGATAATTAATTAGGAATTAATTATGTGTGAATGAATGAGAACATGCCCATTCTAAATTTAGTATACATGGTAACATATTCATTATACATACGAGTTAAGAGAATGAGAACATGTTTATTATATTGTGGAGTAAGAATGGAAACATAGTCATTTTACTTATGAGTAAAGAAAATGGGAACATGATAATTTTATTGATGAGTAACCAATGTAACATAATCATATTAATTGCATTTGTGATATTGGTAACTTTGGACATGTGGCCTATAAATTTGAAATTAACGAATGGAAATAATGAAAATATGAGTTATTGCATCACACAAGAATATTTAGAACTTAAGAATGAGTTGAATCAGATACTGAGATATCATAACACCTTTGAATAGATTAAGATATTGTATGAAGTAGATATTATGATATGATATTACCTGGGTAACACTTCAGGCTCTGGCATGAGAGGAAGCTAGTATTGGGGTAGAATTCTCCTTTGGAACCCTAGAGTTAATGTAGATAGATAAGAATAAATGATAATGAAATAACTGGTTATTTATGAATTATAAAAATTCATTATTGAACTTCACACACTACATTTTGACTAGAAATTTTTTGGACACCGTTGGTGGTGACCTACTAAGTTGTTCTCATACTCTATTCGGGCTACCTAATTGGTACCTGAATAGATTATATTGTTGAAAGATATGATAAGGGTAAAGTATCCAGGATGGATTGCTAATTTTGGATGGAGCATGGATGAGGGGAATGAACAAGGTTTGAAACCCTGTTGGCTAGTCATAGTTTCTCTATCATTAGTTTCATTATAGAAACTCGACACTTGTATCTGAATAGCATGTTTTCCCTTTCAGTTGAGTATTGTATTTCCTATTTGGTTATCTTGTGACATTACTATTGATCTGATTATATATTCTTCAGTGTTTTTTGATTTATTTATAATGGTTTTTTACATTGACATACGAGGATATAGTATCCCTATGAATGACCTACTGGACCCTTTTTGTAAGTCTGTAGCCTGAAGAGTATGGGGAGGCGTGCTTGAGGTCAGGTAGCAAACTAGCTCAGGAAACCATCATGTGGTTCCCGGATTAGGGCACTACATAAACATTAGTGAGACCCATTAGGATAATACTATGTATAGGATAATATCCAATTTAATATGGTATATATTACATGGTTACCCTTATTATACATCTCTTTATAGATACACAAATATGACGTGATTATAGCACATATTCATCTAGGGGTAATTACCAAAAAAAATAGTTTTTCAACTATATCTCAACAATAATTATGGTGCATGGTGAATGAAATCCTACTACACATGTTATTTAGTACTCCTATACAAAATTAATAGGTTAAATCACTTTTTTTATGAACCATTATAAATGATTTAATTAGATAACAAGAGTGGATGGCCTTGGTTAAACCTATTTTGATATTGGTTTAAAATAAGATGTCATGGTTTAGGTATCCTATGAATGATTTTTCCTGATTGGATGATTACTCATCACTGTTACCCAAATAATAATTTTTCTTTTAGTAAAGGAATGAATCCAAGAGGAATCATGTTAATACTTAATTTGATGGATGACACAATTATTACCCTCACCCACAACCAATTGATATAGGATATAGAATGTGAAACCTTATGATTTTGATTAATAAGTTATCTAATTAAATAATTAAAAAACATTAACATAGATAAGTTTTTCAATGAACCAAATGAGTTAAAAATGTAGATTCATGAATATCATTAAGAAAATAGGATTCATATTCCAACATACCAAAATATGGAAAGAATAACTTAGGGAAATTTCTCGATGAAATTGATTGATGTTTTATATGTTACAAAGAAGCATATAGACATGCACTTGTTGGGGGAAAAACGTAGTTCAATGGGGGGAAATAAAGTACATATGAAGATATTTTATATAGTTTAATGTATTATTTGTGGGAAAATAGGTATTTATCAAATGGAATTCCAAAATCCAAGGGCTAACTCACAGACCAATGAAGGGAATATGCTTTGTAAATCATTTAAGTAGAATAATTAAAGTGTTTATGTATTGGGATTTTGAATATATGTTGTATAAGTGATTTATTTATGATATTTTGGTTAAAATAATTATTAAACCACTTTTTATTGTTACATTGTCTTTTTAATTAGGGATTAATAATTATATTTTTAATGTTATTGATAGCCATGAAAAGTGATTTAGTAGTGAAATGAGTTTTTTGGAAAACATGTGATTGAGGGATAAATAACACTTAATATGTGCTTTAGGATTATATAATAATGTTTATTTTGGGAATATATAATGACTGATTTTGAATAATTAAACTCGGTAGTATCGTTGAATTCAAATTTTATTAGTGATTTGATCAAAAAGTGATTTATATTATCTGTGAAAAAGTTCATCGCATTTTTTGATTTATGGAATATATTCGATAGTTTGTGATTTTATTTTTGGTAAAAAGATAGAATATATTTTTTAAAGAATATATATTTTTATTGTGGTTTTAAGGTGATTTAGGTTTTTTTTTAGAAAATGATTATCATGTTTTTTGAGAATATATGATGTTGGTATTCACATGTTTTTTATGTGGCATAAAGAGATAGTTTTTATTATTTTAAGGGAAAAGATAAGTTGATTTTTGAAATTTAGTGGCCTTTTTTTACTCTTAAATTATTAATTTGGTCTGTTGTATTTTAGAAGAGTGTAAAGGTTTAATATTTAGGAAATTTGACTTGTTGGACATTGGGTGTTACTGTTGAGGTTTTTTAGATTAATTTATTAATTATTCATATGAATATTTATTTATATTGGATAACAAGTTCCAGCCATTTTGGATTGGGTAATTATATTTAGTTGGAATGAGTGGATATTCATTTTTTATGGATATTATGTTCTATAAAAAGTTAATTTTAGTGCTTCTGGAATAAAAATGATTCATTTTACATATTTATTACTGGAAGTAAGATATGACATAGAAATGGGAAATTTTTGAAGCATAACCACTTGATGTAATTATTCTTATTGAATTGAATGAAATCAAGTAAGTGTATTTTATCATATAACATGGTAAAACAATTCCCCAACACATGGAAAAAGGATATTGGAAAAAAAATGAAACCATTATTAGATCTATTTAAAAGGATTTGATGGTTGTATTCACCCATAACTAATTTATGGTTTTTGCTCATTAAAATTCTTCTAACCATTTTTTCTATCACTCTATTATTCTATGGACATTAAATTTATCCCCTAAAACCTTTTTTAACTTACCTATAATGTTCTACAAACATGGGGGCCTGACGCAAAAAAAATTAATCCCAAATATCAATCCATTTATTACCAAAATAAAAATTATATTAATAAATTTATTTAAGGGGGTATAGTGAAACACACATAAAATTATATTTAAAGGAATACAAAGCTTGATAGCTTTCTTGACACAGAACACTGAACTTAAAATCAACTACTATATATTATAACTTACACATTTAATTAGATGAATTGATATTAATAACCACATTATAAAACAATACGTATATTGGTTTTTAATAATGAAAATGTATATATTAACTCATAAATAATAAGTACTTAATTATCATTAAAGTCATTTTACACATAATTTTTTTTCAAAAATAAATAATTACATTATCCAAATACGCATTAGAATTAATTTATACCATTATTTTATATTTTATATTAGTAACTGAATATAATTTTTGAAATAATCCAGTCAATCTTAGGGTAGTTTATATTTTATTCTAAAAAGATTTATTTTACAAAAAATAGTGAAAAATTCCATTTTTTATAAAAAATGTCATTTATTATCAATATATACTACAATTGTATTCTGAATATTATATTAATGAAACACAAGAATGATTTAATATGAAATTATTTAATGAATTACATAGTAATAATAATTATACTTGATTTTTGTATAACTTAATATCTGATAAAAAAATATATGTTTCTAAAAAACTTTTTTTATCCATCCACTGTGTTTTTGTATTAATAAATTAAATTAATGTATATTAATTTTTTGCTTTAATGAAATATATTTATTATAATTTCAAAAATATATTTTTGCAATCATTTTATGGTATTAATATCTTAAATAATGGAATTAAATTATGTTGTATGATTTTTTTCTAAAACGTGATTTCATTATGGTTTGAATGATTATTTAAAATTAAATTCTACAAATTATTGGAATTTAATATAGTAAAATGGATTTTAAATTTTAAATTAAAATAATTAATATAATTTTAAGGGGTTAAATTAATTTTCTATCATAGTGAATAGTAAAAATAGTAAAATTTTGTCACCACAGTTAAGGTTAAAATGATTTTACTAGGGGATAAACCATGAGATAAGGGTTTTTTTCCACCAAATCCTATATAATTCGTATTTATGGTATATATTTTAACCTTTTATTATCCAATATTCCAATAATATTCCATTCTGTGCTAGTTCTCTCTAAAGGTAATCGTATATCATTGAAATCTTTTAAGAGATTCCATGTGAGTCAATGCCCTCTCTTATAAAAGATAATCACTTATCATCCATTATTCACAAAATTTTATAATTATATATTATAAAATAACTAATACAAGAACATACAATATTAATTAATTTTTCCTTAGAGATTTTGGCCCTCTCTTAAGACCAATCCATCAGGGTTTATGGTTTAGGCTAAAGAGTGTCTCTCAAAGAAGAGGTATAAATCATAGACAATGATTTTCTGTTATTATTTGATGTTAAACCTTATTTAAAATTATTTTATCCATAAAAAATGATTAATATTGCATCATAAATATACTAATATGTTATTTTTATGATGAAACAACCAATTTTAACCACTTATCCATCAAATGGTAAATAAAAATATCACGCATGTGTACATGTGGACTACCTCCTCTACATAGTGATATAATTCATTTTCCACCACCAAAATTCATGGGTGGTGGTAATTATTGATTTAATATTTTCCTATTATATTTATAACATCATTATTTATTATTAATTATAATATTATATCTACCTTCTTACATTTTGATCCTTTGCTAAACGATTACGTCACTCGTGCGTATGAGTGGACTACCAACTCTATGGAGCGATGATATTTTGTTTATCATTTACACTTTACTTTGATGGTAAAAATGTTATATTTAATGAAAATATATTACATTTATGATATAATAGTTAATCAAAAAAGGTAAATTATCATTTATCTTTATTTTATTCAATCCATTGAAAATTGGAAACATCACTCATGTGTACATACAAATTACCTTCTCCTTGAAATGATGTATTCCATTTTTCATATCCACTTAATAACAATGGTTATAAATATATATATATATAATGATTATATATGATATTTATATCTTTTTTAACATTATTTATATATAGTTTTTATGATCTAATTGAAAGGATCATAACTTATGAAATAAAACATACATAAAAAATGAAGTAGTGGACACCTGAAATAACGACTTTTAAAGAGAATTATTTAATAATTGGTGATGAAAAGATATAAATGGATAATATGTGATTTTATATTTATTAATATGATTATTATATATAATAATTAAAAATATAGATTTATTATACAAGATTCTAGAGAACTAAAAATTCATGTAAAATATAATCTAAGGTTTTCGCCTCAATTTCTCTTTACTAAGACATGTTTTAATACTATGAACCAATTTATTATTTCTATATTGTATTGACTTCCCATTAATTTATTTTTTTTAATCCATGATTAAATTAAATTTATTTATTGAAACATATGATTTTCATGATTCTAATTAGTTTCTATTCAATAATTACTAATCTCGTATGGGTTCTTCATCTCAATTTTGTCTCATTAAGACATGTTTGATGTTATGGACCTATTTATGTTTATTAGGTGTTTATTGTAACCCCTAAAGTTATCATGAATTAATTGTTTTGAATAAATTAAAATTGATTGATTGATTTAATTTCACACTACACTGTGTTAATCTTTCTTTTTTCACAACAACAAGATTAGATAACACTACACATAACATTGAGTTTAGGTTGTGGTATAGACAAATCTATATTTGGATTGTGTTACACACAACAACAAGATACTATGAAAAATTATGTTACATGCTAGACTGAGTTTTATCATTATATAATATACTTTTGATAATATTATTAAAATGTAATAATATTTATCACCTAGCTATTTGAATACCTGTTATGAAAATTTTAAAAAAATTATGAGAATACAGTTTAGATGTATATAAAAGAGGAATTATTTGGTGACCAATTAACTAGAAATGAAAATAAAAACCTTTTTAAAATTAAGGAAAACTTTTTCTTGAAAACTATTTTAATAAATTATTTAAATCAATTTGATTAATGATATTATTTATATATATTATTAAATATAATATTTAACATTCATATTATGTATTTTCTAGAAAAAAGAAAAGAATATATCCAACTTTACACATAAATATTTATTTTTCTAAAATGAAATTTTACCACCATTTAATGGTGAACCTATTTTAAATGTACTTCTATCACATTTATAATTTATTTCTAAGAAAATAAACTTCATTTTTGAAATTGTAATTTTAATATTACCGTAGTCTGAATTTTGGGTATTTTTCTGAGAATTCTGGTTTATAGTGGAATACTGAAAAACACAGATTTTTAGTTGGAAATTTTTATTAATATAATATATTTACATAGTAAAAAATTTATTTCAAATGTTGTATTAAAGAAATATTAGTTCAATTATACATTAATATACCAAATATAGGTCATTTTAATCAATTTCATTCTGTAGGCAAGATTCATTTTAAATTAAATTTTACCAATTAATTGATTGAAAATTAGAAAAGTTCATTCCACAATTTGAATTATAATAATTTATAATGTATATTAATGTAAAAAAGTTATTGAAAAAAATATTAGTGAATTTAATTAAAAATAATTATAGAAATTATAGAAAAAATTAGATTAATTTGTGGTTAAACATTAATCATAAGGGGCCAAATGACCTATAAACTTGAAAAAACCCCATTGTATAGACACATTTCAATCATGTACCCTCATTTCATGAAAATTCAAAATTTCTGTTGGCACATGATTTAAGGGATAGCTCTCAATAATGTTGCCCTTTTTTTATTTAAAATAATGCCACGCCTCAACAACATAAATACACCCAACCCCTCACTTATTCACACATATAAATCCTTTTGGATAATCCAAATAATGATCCAATAAGCTCCAAACATCCCTTAAATAATAATATTAGAATAAATTTTGGAATAAAGAAAACCAATGATGTCCTCTGGTGAAAACTAAAAGGATTTACCCGAAGAAGAGGTAATATTCTTCTATGAGCACTTTTTATTATTTCTTTTTATCCCCCTTAATTTATTATTATTTCTGGATTATATAATAAAATTACTATCCAAAATATACTAATTTTATATTTTGTTAAGGCTTCTACCTTCACCGATACACACTTTTATCAAATGGTATACATAATCAACGTTCATGCGTACAGAATACTATCACCTTGCAAATTGATGTTGTTCATTCTTTCGTTACCACCTATCAAGGTTGGTAATAATGATTCATTTACTATTTTATATTATTTATATATATATTATATTTGTGATTTATTTAAGATTAATTAGTTATTATATATCACATTCCTTTATTCATTCCATTATGCGGGAATAAGATAACATCATTTTTTGAATTATGGGCTACATCCTCCTCAAAGTGATGTGATTTATTCATGCTTTACATGAAATATATTAATGTAAGTTTTATTAAAAATATTTTATTTTTATGACATAATAATTATAATATAATTATAATTTTTATATAAATAATTAATTTTTTCCTTTCATCATGACAAGAATATCGAAACAACATTCATACATACTTATAACATACCATCTCCTTGAACGGTGTAGTTCGTTTAATATTTATATATTTTATATATTAATATAAATACATATATAATGATTTTATATGATATTAATATCATGGTTTAAATTTTTGGAATAAATAAATCCCGATCTTTGTTATATTAATAAGAATAAAAAATCAAAACATGTATGAAAAACCAAAGCAATTTTTACCTGAAGAATTACATTAACATGGAATTGTTAATAAATGGGTAATATAATGTCATAATTAAATCATATTTTGTTTTATATAGATGAATAATTTTTTATATAGGTATAATAAAATTATATTTATTATACAGAGTGTTTGAACATGTAATATGTGAGTCATGAATTTTAGTAAGGGGATTTTTAGTCTCACTTTTTTTTGCAAGACTTAATTCATATTCACCACTTGTTTTATTTAGTGTGGTCTATATACTTGTATATGTCATGTTATATCATTAATTAAACTTATTTCATGATATTAAAAGTTGTAATTGATGTTATTATTTCATGGGGCTCATGATTCAAAATCTTCTCAATTAGTAAGGGATTATTTCTCACTTTTTACTTTTGTGAGACACATGTTATATTCACCACATCTTTCTTCTATGTAGTGTATATACTTCACAATAATGTATTTTATAATGTTTTGAATAAATTTATTTTTATTTATATATCAAATTTAGTACCTATGTTTTCTGTGGTATGTGGTTAAAATGTTAAAAAAGCGGTAATTGATTTATTGTCTTAATTTTGGTTCTTTGAGTCATGCATTGTGTTATGGGCGTATATATTATCCAGTTGTGTATATACACCCCCTTTAACCTGTAATATCATTATTTTTTCATCCTTATAATATTTTCTATTATTTATCAATAAGTTTTATGATTTAATGTTAGCAAAGTTGTTTGAGTTTATTGCTACAATATTATCAATTATCGAGATTATTTATGATTATTCTTCCATTGATGAAACCATATGATCCATCTCTCAAGAATAATCATGAATTTTATTGTCATATGTATTTTAATGAAATATTCAGGTAATGATAGCATTTTCTAAAATTTGATACTTAAGATAATTATGAAAATACTTTTATGAAAATATTTCTTTATCCATGTCATTGGTCGGATATTTCTGTTCATTCAATACAATGTTTTTTAAAAAAATTTCCAAAAAATTTCCTATAATTTTCTATGATATTTAAAAACAAATTGTATCCATGTTTTAATGTTTTAAAAAAATGGTTTTAAAAAAATAATAATCTTTTCAATTTCTGATTGAGGCAGTTTTCTAAACATTTTACAGTGAAAAAGGAATGTTCGACTTGTATAGATTTTTCCACTGTCATGACCATCGTTTCATTTTCAATTGAAAGATTAAAAAATTAGTTTTTTTTTAAATTTTTTTTAAATATTACGTAAATTAAATGTTTTTAATGTGGGTTTCAAGGAAAAATGTTTTCAAAAAATATTTTATGTTCAAGAAGAGTATTAAATGATTTTCAAATCATCCTTTATAAGTTTCCATGGTTATTTTCATTCAAAAAGTTTCTAAAAGATTTTATTTTTAAAAATTGTTTTAGATTAATTTCAAATCTTACATTCCATTTTCTCATTGGTTATTTTCAATAAAAAGTATTTAAATGATTTCAATGATTCCTTTATAAAATTTCAAGTCTATTTCAAAGAAAAAGGTTTTGAAAATGTTTTATGTTTTAAAATAATTTTTTCAAAACATAAAGGATATTTTCATCAATAAATTTTTTAATCTAATATATCCATATTATTTTCCTTCTATGATGACATCTAGTGATGTTACTATTCCTTAACGTTGTTACGATCCAAGGATACCATTCTTATTATTTTTCTAAATTATTTATGCCTTTGATGACATGTTGTTTATGAGACTAGTTTTTCTTCCATAGGTTGTAAAATGATAAATGGCTATGAAACCAGCTACATTTAATGGGGTATTATATGTTGAAATTATTATGAAAACTATATATTTTTCAAATGATATGATATGATGAAATATTTAGAATACACATTTTATTTCATGGGTTATGATATGATTAGTGTTTATGATCTTCTATCATACATATGTATGATTTCATTATGTGATGGGTGGGACCAATATCTCCATCAAATGCAATGGGTAAATATTTACATCTCATGAGATAGATATGGATGGAATGGGGAGTGAACTCAGTTCAATAAATGAATTTTTCTACTATAATGGTATTGGGAGTGATCCTTGACTACTAAGATAGTTTAGAGAGTGAAACCATTCCACTTAGAGGTCCTTGGATGTATTCCTTGACTAATTTGGAAATAAATTTATAGGCTTATGTGTTTCCCACAATTCCATGTCTTATTCTTATTATAGTCTTTTATGGCTTATTATCTTTATTCCCTTATGATTCATGCATTCTAAACAAAAAATATTTATACCATAAACCTCTATTATGATCCTTTATATGCATGGTATGATATTATAATGTTATTATCATGTTCTCATACCCTTATGATTTTGATTATTCTTTTATATATCCCTTCTTTACCGTTACTGGGTATCTGAGATTACCCTTTATTATATTTCCCCTTACGAGGTTCTAAAGATATGTATTTGGGATGATGTTCCAAATAAGGGTTATAGTTATGATGAATATAGAGGGAGATGATTTATCTTAATTATAGATTAGTGTTTATGTTTCCATGTATATGAAGGCACTAATATAAGATGGTCATTGGGAGTGTGTTTGTATAATGTATTAAATGTTCCAAAAAATGATGTAATGTATATTTATGTAAATTGAGGTCTCTATAGTTGGTTTAGAGAAAATGTTTATTCAACCATTAGAAACTAAGATGAGAAAAATTTAGTGAGATACCTAGGGATATTTATAAAGATATTTCAAGGGTACCTCTAAGGATAAGTCTAAGAATGAGTTAAAGATAGGAAAATGTCCTAGAATTCTGGAAATGGATAGGGTGTAACATCATAAGTAATTATAGAATAATTATATAATATATTTGTTAATATTTATGATTTATATATTAATTTTACTTTAAAATGGATGCTATGTCCAATAGCATACCCGACACACAACAAAGGATTTCTCCAAAATCTTACATTGCACACAAGATTGAGTTATACCAAAAAATAATATTTTGTAAATATTATTATTTTATGTTGTAGTTATCACATAATCATTAGAATAGAGGTATGGAAAAATATTTACTAAATTGTGAAAATAGGGTTACACTTGTTTATATAATGATTCATTAGTTAGAAAATTAATTAGAAATTAAAATAAAAATGTGTTTTTAGGAAAAACTATTTAGGTGTGAATAATTATGTTAACAAAATTATCAAATCACTCATGTTGGAATTTATTAATGATATATAAATTCAATTTTATCATTACAATTCATATTATATTTCTCTAGACATGATATAAGAAGAAATTCAATTTTATTGCTAAAAGGAGTTTTAATAAAAATGCAATTTTACTTCCTTTTAATAGAGATCCCTTTTTAAATGTAGTTTTTTCACTTTTATAAATTATATTTGAAAAAATAAACTTCTTATTTTGAAGAAAGATATAAAATTTACATTGGTTGAATTTTAGGTATTTTTATGTTGAATTTTTGTTGACACTCTATTTCATCACATGGATTAAAAAATGACAAATGGAAATGCCATTGAAAAAGGAGGAGAAAATATATGGAGAATATCACGATTAAAAAAGGCTCAAAATGGGTTTTCCAGGGTATCCCAAATAACTAGTGGCATGCATGTAATTTTCTCGCACCCCACTTACACGACCAGTCTCCTTCGCCCATGGAACCATATTTTCCTACAAATATACCATTGGGGTCGTCATTTGTATAGATAGATTTTTATGAAGGATTATTGATGTTATGATCTCCCTTGTTCTTCTCTCAAGTCATCCAATACCTACAAGGATGTTTCATAACACCTAAATATAGGGAATTAAAGTTGGATAGTGAGACAGAATTCTATCCAGTGTTAAAAATAAATAACACTGGCATGACTATTTTTTCCAACCCCCTGATCTTAGATCACTTGAACGAAATGCCTTCCCCAAATAGAAATTAGCATGCCTTACTTCTTGGAATACCTATTAAGACCCTTTAAGTCATGACACAAGTCTCACCCAAGTGTAGTTATACAGGTTATTCATCACCTAAGGTGAAACTAATTCTCCCAAGCCAACTTGCACGCCACCCACTTGTGTGCTACCCACTAGCACTATCTTTCGTGGTTAAAATCACCTAATCATCCTACACGATCCTTTTATAAAGACTCATTCAAATCCATTCATGGAAAATCCTTTGCCTCACTGGATCCATTTCTTAATGGAACTGTTTTGAATCCTCCATCAAGGCCTCTAGATTTACACAACCTTGGGGAAAGGCACATGTGCATGTCTCCAATTTGTATTTGGATATATATATAGTATGGGGATTACCACACATGTCCTACCAGAGGGTAAGGATCCTCAGGATGTATGTAGATTTGGATATATATAGTCACATAGACCCTTACCCTAAGTAAAATATTGAGGGGTCCTTGATCTCTTATTTCAGGGACATGACACTATCCACCCCATTTTATCCTTGAGATCTAGAGCCTCTAGTCCCTGGTAGGTAGGGTAAGTGTCACACTTACTTTTTGATTTGACAAATGAAATGTCTCCATCATAAAAAAGACCAACTCTTAGGGAAACTATCCTGGTGTATCCCCCTAGTCTTTCATGTAATATGTTTCAGTCTTGATTCTCTCTATATCCTTGACCTTCATTCCACCCATATATTGGACCCATGATGAAAGTAAATTGAAGTGAAATAAGAACTATATCCATGAATTCATGAGCCATAGACTCTTCCATAGTAGCCCTGCTCTTTTGCACCAGAAAAGTAGGAAACGTGTGTGTGGTTTGGTGAATATTTCACATCCTCTTATTTCCCACACTGAGCATGACTCACATGGGCTTAGAGTTTTGTAACGATCACAACACCCATACAATCCACCTGAAGTAATGTAATATGAGAAACCTGATTTCCAACATAACATGGATACATAGGAATCCTTCATAAGGAACGGTCTCCCTAAAATACCATAAATGAAATGAGAAATCATACCCACATAATCAGGGAAACATCCTCTGAGTAAGACCCAATCCCAATTCCCTTAATCCAAGAACCCTCTTTAGGAGTAATCCCCGAATTAATCCCCCTAAAACTCCATGAGTTAATACATATATCATGGACCCTGTTATATGGGAATCCTCTTCATGATTAATCCCCAACCATTTTCTCTCAAAGGCCCATACCACCATGTGAGACTTACTGACCTATGTGGGATTTGATTCCCATCCAAACAATATACGTAGGGAGCCTCTCTGAGGTTCAAACTATAAAGACCCATAAATTTCTAGGAAATTTTTTTTCTTAATTTTCTTTTGAATTTTACAAGATCGCAGTTTCTGACGGCACCTGATTCTGAGGCCCGGTGTGCCCGGAATCATTTTCTGAAGTTTGGATTGGGTACGTTCAGTGAACGGACGAGCGGGTTTTTCTATCTTTTGAACCGGTGACCGGAATCGAATTCTGAGGGAACCGATGAAATCGCAGCGCCGGTTTTTTCTTAGAAATGCCTCTTCCGGAGTTGCGTTTGCTCGGGTGTGGTTTTTAATTTTGGGTTTAATGTTTAGAAATAAAATAATTTGTTTGACAAACATTATTTTATTTCACTTAAGCCATTTGAAGCCACTTGAAAGCCACTTAAACTGAGTTAAAATGGATAGGGTGCTATCCAGAAATATCCTACCCCCTTGGTAGGATATTTGTGGGGTGGGGCCCGCACGATCCCCACCGTTTCTTTCCGCTAAGTAACGCACCCGCGAAAACCCGTCATTATGAAAGTCAACTGACGCGTTTTATTAAATCTTTAATGCACCATTCAATTGGTCGGTTTATTTCATAAATTAAATGGGCGGTTTCTTTCGTTGAATTAATTCAACGAATTGATGGGTCGTTACTTTCCCTTTTTTCGTTTGTTGGCGTATTAATAAAATAAGACCAACAAGTATTTTTGGAGGATTGTTCATTGAGAGGTTTTGTCAGAGCCTTCATCCTCCTTCGCAAAGAACGCGAAGAACACGAAGAACGCGAAGAACGCAAAGAACGCCGGCCTCCGACGAAGAACGCCAAACCTGCGGAAGTCGACGACATGACGCCGTGTTCCGCGACGCCGACGTTCCCTTCCTGAAACGTTCTTCTGCGACATCTCTTCCTCCGTAACGAAATCCTTGATCAGCCGTTTGAGGTAAAAGACTTCGGGATTCTCTTAAATCTCCCTTGTGTTTTTCTTTAACAAAACACGGATTTAATTTTATATAATTAAATTAAATCTGTTGTTTCTTGGTCCGTTGAGTTCGCCGACTCAATGCCGAATTCTGCGATGACGCGACGCCCTTCCGCGATGACGCGACGATTCCCTCCTTCCGCGACGAAAAAATTCCGCGAAGAACGTACGTGCGACGATGACTACGAGGTATGGGTTGTTGTGAATTTTATTTCCTTTTTCTTGTGATGGTTTCTTTTAAAAATCAAGAACCGGACAACAAGAAAAATTTTTAATCCTTTAAAAATTTTTGATTCATGTGTTGAATTTATGTCTCCCGTTGTTTATCTCTAACGCGGAGGGTGCGGGCCAAATGAACACAGCCCGACAACCCTCCGACGTTCTTCGTTGTTGTGCGGATTTGACCGGCGACGACGAAACATGCCGCAACAAAAGTTTGATGGTTACGCAGTGAAGAACGAGTCTCGGGAGGAACAACGGCGCAGGCGGGAAGGAAAACGGACCACCGGATCGACTACGGTGGCCCGCAGAAGCCGCCGGCAACCGGAGGTGGCGACGCTCCGGCGCGCCGCCGGCTGTCCAGGGCGACACCCCGCGGGTGTGTCCCGCGGGGGTGGATGCTCCCCCCCCCCCCCCCCCCCCCGCATCGCCCGACTGTCCAGGGCGACACCCCGCGGTTGCCGCAGGGGTGTCACGTGGGGGCGGCGGCTCCCCCCCGCGTCGCTCGGTTGTCCAGGGCGACACCCTGCGGGTGTTGCGGGGGTGTCATGCGGGGGCGGCAGCTCCCCCCCGCGTCGCTCAACCGTTCGGCCGAGCCGGGCCGGGCGGGCCGAGCCAGGCCGGTCCGACCGGCCGGGGCCGACCCAGGGGGGGTCGGGTCGGGTCGGCCCGGACCCGGACCCCCCGTTTTCGGACCGTTTTGGTCATATGCCCGTAACATTAGCTACGAGCCTCTGAACGACGCGCCGTCAGCAGAAACACGATCCTTGGATCAAGACGGTCGTTTCGGTATATCACACTCAAGGTTTCGGAATACATTGAGTTCGGCCGGGATGGTTCGTACGCGAAACCAACCGGGCCCTTGGAGCGGAAACGCTCATATCTTGAGCTACGGACGTCTGATCGACATGCCGTCGACTTTGTTGAATTCCTCTAAGTGAGACGGATCTTTTGGCTCACTCCGCCCGAGGTTTGGACGCAGGTGGAGTACGGTCGGGTTGGTTTTTCTTTAAAAACCAACCGGGCCCCTGGAACGAAAAAGCCAATAACTCTCAGACCGGGCGTCCGATTGACGCGCCGTCTATTGCGTTGAGTTCCTGTTGTCGATACAGAACTTTTGGATACATCAACCTCGAACTTTTCGTTAGTTGATGTATCAGCCTCTCGGCTCGTGGAGCAGACCCTCTCGAATGAGCTTGCTGTGTGCGGGAACCCTAGTACTGGCTGCGACTTCGATGACGACGACTATTCAGAGATCCTCGATGGATTCGACTGCGACGATGATGAGAACAATATGGGAATCCTCCGTGTATTCGGCCGGGACCACTACGGTACACCTTGGGATACATCAACTCCGGACTACATGTCAGTTGATGCATCGACCTTTTAGCTCATGGAGTGGACCCTCCCGGAACAAGCATGCTGTGTGCGGAAACCTAGAACCGGTTAAGATTTGACGACTGCTGATCTAATGACTCGGTGTCTTACGGATAGCGGCACCTGGGAGCACTTGGTTGTAGCGGCAGACCCACGATAGAGGTGCGCTTGGTTGTAGCGGCACCGGGGAGCACTTGGTTGTAGAGGTAGACCGACGACAGAGGTGCACTTGGTTGTAGCGGCACAGGGGAGCGC
Source organism: Viscum album (assembly GCA_963277665.1). NCBI lineage: Eukaryota > Viridiplantae > Streptophyta > Magnoliopsida > Santalales > Viscaceae > Viscum > Viscum album. The sequence goes on along the minus strand of OY728123.1, from coordinate 106,544,443 downwards.
TTGGTTGTAGCGGCAGACCCACGACAGAGGTGCGCTGGGTTGTAGCGGCACAGGGGAGCGCTTGGTTGTAGCGGCAGACCCACGACAGAGGTGCTCTTGGTTGTAGCGGCCCATGGGAGAGCTTGGTTGTAGCGGAAGACCCACGACAGAGGTGCGCTTGGTTGTAGCGGCACATGGGAGCGCTTGGTTGTAGCGGCATACCCACAACGGAGGAGCGCTTGGTTGTAGCGGCATAACCACTGTACTTGATGGAGAAGGTGTTTCCCAATAGCCTTGGGTCCAACTTCATGATCGATCCTATGTGATTCATTGCGGGGGTTAGTTATCTATCGATCCTTTGTGGGTCCGACGACTTAGATGGATCAGTGATCATCTTTATCGACATCTGAAGAAGTATACCTGTGTGAGATGAATCATGTTTAATCGCTTTTGTGGATTGTGTTGAGATATCCTATGTGGATTACTGTTTACTCTACTTTGTGGATTGTGTTGTACTATCCTGTGTGGGTATATGTTTGCTTTCCTGTGTGGACTGGGTTGTGCTTGGGCTCAGACGTTGGAGCCGAACGAGAATTGTTGAATTAGGTATATGTATGGGCATATACCTAAGCTGTGTCAGATGTTACTTCGTGATTTTATCTTTCCTTTGTGGATTATCCTTTGTGGATTTCGGGAGACCTTTGGGGGTCTCGGGGTCCCTACTGAGTATCATATACACACCCCTGCACGGGCTATGCCCGCACTACGTTGTGTTGGTTGCAGACGGCGGACAGCACTGATCGTGGTGGAGACGTGCGGAGCAGGACGGTACCTGGAGGTGGACCACTGAGCGGGACGTACCCGGAGCGGTTAGGTGGACCGAGGAGCAGTGGAGGCTATCTGTACCCACCCTTCAGGTGGGACTTCCTGAGGACGTCTCGACGCTGCGGCTTTTCTTTTCAGTTGCTTTTTTTCCCTTTCAGTTGTACTTTACAGTTGGGCTTGTATTTCCGGCCCCTTTTACTTTTAGCACAGCTTGTACAGTTTTTACTTAGTGTTTACTTTTCCGCTTGCTTACTCTGTGGTGGTTGTTTACTTTTCAAAGGAAATGCCTTCCCTTTGTTGGTATTTACGCCTTGGTGCTAGTCGCCAGCCCCTGGCCTATGGAAGGCGGGTTTGGGGTAGTCACAGCACGGGCCCCAAGGACGGGTCGTGAGAAATTGGTATCAGAGGAGTTCGGTTCTACCGCAGACTCTGATCTTTCTTCTATGTGAAGCAATAGTGTTTAGCATATTGGGTGTGGTTATCAGTCCAGGGAGTCCAGTGTTGGTGTGGCGGCTGACGTATCCGAACACCAGGACCCTGACTTCTGATTTCCGACTTAATGCACGAAAACATTGATTGCATGTGTGTTTCAAGTTTTCTTTGTGATTACTTATGTCAGCTCACCAGGTATACTGTTCTGACCGTGGCACACCTGTTTCCTTTTCAGGGTGGCCCCACGAAGACATCCAGTTAGGGTTCTGAGCGATGTATGTGGCGAGAGCCCACCGAGCATTGAGGACTCTGTACAGGGACCTTTGACAGCTGAGGCACCGACGGTACCTATACCCGCCGAGCCATCGATGCTACTAGCACCGACCGCTCATGATGCACGACGCCTCGGAGCTCTGCACGAGTTCCAGCGCCAGGGACCACCCAGGTTTCATGGGGAGACGGACCCCCAGGCAGCTGAGGACTGGCTAGAGGCGGTCGTTCGAGTTTTAAGGCTAGTGGGGACACCAACAGACCTCATGGTGATCCTCACGGCGAGCCTACTACACGCAGCAGCGGGACGATGGTGGAGCTTGATGCTCCAGGTGCACGATGAGGCCTCTCTCATCTGGACGGACTTCGAGAGCCTCTTCCGCTTAGAGTTCGTCCCGGCCACCCTCCGTGCTTTGCGCATCCAGGAGCTACTACAGCTGAGGCAGGGCAGCATGATAGTGGCCTAGTACTCGGCGAGATTTACTGATCTCTCGTGCTACTCCACAGATATGGTACGGGACCCGTTCTTCCGGGACCGGACCTTCGAGCAGGGACTGAGGCATGAGATCAGGGATTCGATGATCTCCCTCAACATTCCGACTCAGGCAGGGGTGTTGGAGAGAGCCCTCTTAGTGGAGAGTTTCCTTGCTGAGCAGTCTCCAGCAGCAGGACCCACCACTTGCCGGCATGCGGCAGAGTCTTCTACAGCGGGCAGTAGACAGATGACGCAGGGGTCCAATAGGACTAGACCTACAGGTGGTCGACAGCATGACTCTGGATCGTTTGCGCGAGGCACTCGGGGTGGGAAACGACTTTCCATGAGAGGGTAGTGTTACTCCTGCGGTGGGGTTGGTCACATGGCTCATGACTGTCCGACCCGCCATACGGATGACCAGCAGATGAACGAAGGACCCCCCAGGCAGAGGCAGAGGTTCGATCAAGGTGGACCGCAAGGAGAAGGTGGCCATGGCAGGGGAGCTGTCCGTGCAGCTGGAGGTGGACGACGCTTCGGGGTGTTTCCACCACCACCACCAGGAGGTCCACCCCGACCGCAGGGAGTTGGTGGACATGCGAGAGCTCAGCTTCAGGCAGCTGAGGCCTTCGATCAAGGAGATCTGGGAGTATATGGACAGGAGCAGGACTATTGGATACGTCTTTTATACTTCTAGTTCCATGTTGCTATGGTGTAGTGTCTTTGTATTATGAGCTGCAATAATAAAAGACGAATACCCTTGTGATGTTTTTATTCCTGTCCTCTTTTGTGTTGTTACTAAGAGGTTCCGGTTTAGACTGTTGACTTGACCCTCACCCATGAGACATCTACTGGAGGAGACCCAGTTACCACACACTGATGCCGACAGTGTGACTCAACCCTTGGAGGTGAGAGTAACGGTTGGATCTCTTGGTGGTAGCGTCGAGGCCTTACGATGTCATCCTTGGTATGGATTAGTACCATCCATGTCGGGATTGACTGTATTAGTCAAAGGAAGTGGTTTATCCAGGGGATGAGACCAGATTTCTCTTATCGGAAAAGAAGAAATCTTAGCAGCTCTTGTGGGACCGGAGATGCTCCAGGCCACGACAGAGAAGGTCCAGGTCATCCAGGAGCGGATGAGGACAGCTCAGAGCTGGCAGAAGTCATATGCTGACAGGAGGCGGAGGCCACTAGCGTTCGAGAATGGAAACCACGTCTTCTTGCGTGTCTCAACTCGACGTGGTTTGCGGAGATTTGGCCGAGGCGGAAAGTTGTCTCCACGCTTGATCGGATCCTTCCAGGTCCTTAGCAGGATTGTCAAGGTGGATTCTCGCCTGGCTCTACCACCACAGTTGCGCCGGGTGCATGCAGTCTTCCACGTATCACAACAGAGGAGATACGTGCACGACCCAACGTCAATCTTTGACCATGAAGAGCTGGTCTTTGGTGATGGGGTGACTTTTGCGGAGGTCCCAGTGGAGATCGAGGATCGACAGGAGCGGGTCCTACGTGGACGATCGATTCCTCTAGTGCGCTTCAGATGGCTGCTCGGGAACCTCCAGGAGAGCACTTGGGAGCGGGAGGCTCAGATGCGTGCTCAGTATCGCCTTTGTATCCCTAAGTTTGTGTTGAAGCTTGACGGGGACGTAAAGCCCTATGGTGGGAGTAATGTAAAGACCCGTAAATTTCAAGGAATTTTTTTTTCATAATTCTCTTTAGAATTTTACAAGAGCGCAGTTTCTGACGGTACCTGATTCTGAGGCCCGGTGTGCCCGGAATCTTTTTCCGAAGTTTGGCTTGGGTACGTTCAGTGAACGGATGAGCGGGTTTTTCTAACTTTTGAACAGGTGCCCGGAATCGAATTCTGAGGGCACCGATGAAATCGCAGCGCCGATTTTTTCTTAGAAACGCCTCTTCCGGAGTTGCATTTGCTCGGGTGTGGTTTTTAATTTTGGGATTAAAGTTTAGAAATAAAATAATTTGTTTGAAAAACTTTATTTTATTTCACTTAAGCCACTTGAAGCCACTTGAAAGCCACTTAAACTGAGTTAAAACGGATAGGGTGCTATCCAGAAATATCCTACCCCCTTGGTAGGATATTTGTGGGCTGGGGGCCGCACGAGCCCCGCCGTTTCTTTCCGCTAAGTAACGCACTCGCGAAAACCCGTCATTAGGAAAGTCAACTGACGCATTTTCTTAAATCATTAACACACCATATAATTGGGCGGTTTATTTCATAAATTAAATGGACAGTTTCTTTAATTGAATTAATTCAACGAATTGATGGGTCTTTACTTTCCCTTTTTCATTTTTTGGCGTATTAATAAAATAAGACCAACAAGTCTTTTTGGAGGATTGTTCGTTGAGAGGTTTTGTCAGAGCCTTCATCCTCCTTCGCAAAGAACGCGAAGAACGCGAAGAACGCCAGCCTCCGACGAAGAACGCCGAACCCGCGGATGTCGACGACGCGACGCCGTGTTCCGCGATGCCGACGTTCCCTTCCTGCAACGTTCTTCTGTGACGTATCTTCCTCCGCAACGAAATCCTTGATCAGCTGTTTGAGGTAAGAGACTTCGGGATTCTCTTAAATCTCCCTTGTGTTTTTCTTTAACAAAACACGGATTTAATTTTATATAATTAAATTAAATCTGTTGTTTCTTGGTACATTGAGTTTGCCGACTCAACGCCGGATTCAGCGACGACGCGACGATTCCCTCCTTCCGCGACGAACAAATTCCGCGAGGAACGTACGTGTGACGACGACTACGAGGTAGGGGTTTTTGTGAATTTTATTTCCTTTTTCCCATGATGGTTTCTTTTAAAAGTGAAGAACCGTACAATAAGAACAATTTTTAATCCTTTAAAATTGTTGATTCATGTGTTGAATTTATTTCTCCCGTTGTTTATCTCTAATGCGGAGGGTGCGGGCCAAACGAACACGGCCCGACAACCCTCCGCCGTTCTTCGTTGTTGTGTGGATTTGACGGGCGACGACGGAATGTGCCGTAACAAAGGTTTGATGGTTCCGAAGTGTAGAACGAGTCCCGGGAGGAACAACGGCGCAGGCGGGAAGGAAAACGGACCACCGGAGCGACTCCGGTGGCCCGCGGAAGCCGACGGCGGCCGGAGGCGGCGGCGCCCCGGCGTGCTGCCGGCTGTCTAGGGCGACACCCCACGGGTGCCGCGGGGGTGTCACGCGGGGGCGGCGGCTCTCTCCCGCTTCGCCCGGCTGTCCTGGGCGACACCCCGCGGGTATCGCGGGGGTGTCACGCGGGGGCGGCGGCTCCCCCCCCCCCCCGCGTCGCTCAGTTGTCCAGGGCGACACCCCGCGGGTGTCGCGGGGGTGTCACGCGGTGGGCGGCAGCTACCCCCCCCCCCCCCCCCCCGCGTCGCTCGGCCGCTCGGCCAAGCTGGGCCGGGCCGCGCCCTGGCCGGGGCGGGTCGTCCCGGGCCCAGACCCCACGTTTTCGGACCGTTTCGGTCAAATGCCCTTAACTTGAGCTACGGGCCTCCGAACGACACGCCGTCAACAGAAACATGATCCTTGGATCCAGACGGTCATTTCAGTATATCAAACTGAAGGTTTCAGAATACATTGAGTTCAGCCAGGTTGGTTCGTACACGAAACCAACCGGGCCCTTGGATTAGAAACACTCATATCTTGAGCTACGGACGTCCGATCGACGTGTCTTCGACTTTGTTGAATTCCTCTAAGTGAGACGGATCTTTTGGCTCACTCTTCCTGAGGTTTGGACGCAGGTGGAGTACGGTCGGGTTGGTTTTGCTTTAAAAACCAACCGGGCCCCTGGAACCAAAAGGCCAATAACTCTCAGATCAGGCGTCCGATTAACGCGCCGTCTGTTGCGTTGAGTTCCTGTTGTTGATACGGAACTTTTGGATACATCAACCTCGAACTTTTCGTCAGTTGATGTATCAGACTCTCGGCTCGTGGAGCAGACCCTCCCGAACGAGCTTGCTGTGTGCGGGAACCCTAGTGCTGGCTGCGACTTCGACGATGACGACTATTCAGAGATCCTCGGTGGATTCGACTGCGACGATGATGAGAACAGTACGGGAATCCTCCGTGTTTTCGGCCACGACCACTACGGTACACCTTGGGATACATCAACTCCGGACTGCATGTCAGTTGATGCATCGACCTTTTAGCTCGTGGAGTGGACCCTCCTGGAACGAGCATGCCGTGTGCGGAACCCTAGAGCCGGTTGAGATTTGACGACTGCTGATCTAATGACTCGGTGTGTTACGGATAGCGGCATAGGGGAGCGCTTGGTTGTAGCAGCAGACCCATGACAGAGGTGCGCTTGGTTGTAGCAGCACCGGGGAGCGCGTGGTTGTAGCGGCAGACCCACGACAGAGGTGCGCTTGGTTGTAGCGGCACCGGGGAGTGCATGGTTGTAGTGGCAGACCCACAACAGAGGTGCGCTTGGTTGTAGCGGCACAGGGGAGCGCTAGGTTGTAGCGGCAGACCCACGACAGAGGTGCGCTTGGTTGTAGCGGCACAGGGGAGCGCTTGGTTGTAGCGGCAGACCCACGACAGAGGTGCGCTTGGTTGTAGCGGCACAGGGGAGCGCTTGGTTGTAGCGGCAGACCCACGACAGAGGTGTGCTTGGTTGTAGCGTCACATGGGAGCGCTTGGTTGTAGCGGAAGACCCACAACGGAGGAGTGCTTGGTTGTAGCGGCATAACCACTGTACTTGATGGAGAAGGTGTTTCCCAATAGCCTTGGGTCCAACTTCATGATCGATCCTATGTGGGTCATTGCGGGTGTTAGTTATCTATCGATCCTTTGTGGGTCTGACGACTTATATGGATCAGTGATCATCTTTATCGTCATCCGAAGAAGTATACCTGTGTGAGATGAATCCTGTTTAATCTCCATTGTGGATTCTGTTGAGCTATCCTATGTGGATTACTGTTTACTCTCCTTTGTGTATTGTGTTGTACTATCCTGTGTGGGTATACGTTTTCTTTCCTGTGTGGAATGGGTTATGCTTGGGCTCGAACATTGGAGCCGAACGGGAATTGATGACTTAGGTATATGTATGGGAATATACCTAAGCCGTGTCAGATGTTACTTCGTGATTGTATCTTTCCTTTTTGGATTATCCTTTGTGGATTTCGGGAGACCTTTGGGGGTCTCGGGGTCCCTACTGAGTAGCTTATACTCACCCTTGCACGGGATATGCCCGCACTACGTTGTGTTGGTTGTAGACGACGGACAACGCTGATCGTGGTGGAGGCGTGCGGAGCAGGACGGTACCTGGAGGTGGACCACTGGGCGGGACGTACCCGGAGTGGTTAGGTGGACCGAGGATCAGTGGAGGCTATCTGTACCCACCCTTCAGGTGGGACATCCTGAGGATGGTTCGACGCTGCAGCTTTTCTTTTCAGTTTCTTTTTCCCCTTTCAGTTGTACTTTACAGTTGGGCTTGTATTTCTGGCCCCTTTTACTTTCAGCACAGCTTGTACAGTTTTTACTTAGTGTTTACTTTTCCGCTTTCTTACTCTGTGGTGGTTGTTTACTTTTCAAAGGCAATGCCTTCCCTTTGTTGGGATTTACGCCTTGGTGCTAGTCGCCAGCCCCTGGCCTATGGAAGGCGGGCTTGGGGTAGTCACGGCACGGGCCCCGAGGACGGGTCGTGACACAAACCCAACATTCAAAATCAATTCTCTTCTCTCTGGGTTGTATTCCTAGTATGGTATAATTCATCTTGGAAGCACAATTTCCATCCATGTTCCTTAGGCTGATTAGTCATAAGTCCCACACAACGATTTGATTAGGTACCTTCCTCTAGATGTCCTTACCACATGACAGTAAACTATATGGTGGGGTCCTTAACAGAATACCTTAAAAGGTATAACATGTTCCCTTAATAATCACCGTACTACATGGGTTATGATTCCATTCAAAAGGATATGTTGGAAGCCCAATCATGGGTTCAATCCCAACATCATATGAACTTTTATCTCCCAAGATGATGATAAATTCTAGAGTAACATTCATCTACCTAGATAACCAAAAACTACATAGTTCCTCACTGGGTGTCTTAAATACCAGTATCATTTTGATAATGTACATAGAGTCTCTATGTTGTATATTAGAGGATTTTCATAAATGTAAACCCCGATATATAGTATTCAATACACAATGATATTTCCATTAATGAAGAACCATGAATACATATTAATGATTTAGAATTCCACACATTCTAATAATTGATTTCTAATCTGGGTATAACATTCTTCATACTTGGGAATTAATCATGGATTCATGAACATTTCATAAATCTATAAGAGAGCCCTAGAGTTGGCAATAATTCCCCCCTACAATGTTTTTGATGAGCATGACCTCCCATCCTATCGACCAATATGAGTTATTAAGTATCATAGATCAATAAACCTAATAACTTTCTGCCTTTGAATATAAGGTCCCCTTGGATACACAAAAGTTGGGTGTTTTCGATTCCATAAACAAAATCATTGGAAACTATTCAAAAATGGTGATTCCAAAAAATAGCACAAATTCTAAGGGATAAATGGTGAACTCGATGTGAATAATTATCTAAGATAATTGTGTTTCCCATATGATGGGCCCCAGTCAATTGATAAAAGAGACCAAGAAATCAAACCATAATATTTTTTTCGCGAATGAGATGTCAGAGTTCATTTTTTGGTGTTTTTAATATATACATGCACTCTTTTCAAGGAAATCTAGACAATCCAAAAGGATTGCATCATGTTTAGACCGATGAATGCCCTAGACGCTACTCAGGAGGGATCATCATTTTCATAAAGGATGCCATTACTGACTCAATGTATTCAACACTGGGTCTCTAATTCACTGGTTCGAGAGTACTATCAAAATAGTACCATTACATCCATGGAGGCTACATGACTTTCCAAATAGATCAAGAAATACCCCCATGTCATTTGTTCGGCGATGGCTGGTGGTCCAGAAGCAGATGGTCCAACCACCCTCTTTAATTATTTGGGGATTTTATCCTCGAAATGTAGTCACAAATCCCACCCATATTCTTGGTTGGTCAACCATGAGGAAACCTAAGGCCTCATCCCGAAGACATAGTGTAACAACCCGAGACAACCATGTTTTGTTTTGACAAGTTTGTTTTCCAATATCACCTGTTAAGTAAACCAACAAACAACTAATAATAATAAAATGCATCAAATGGATAAAAATTCTTTTTATTCAAATAAGAAACCCTTCGGCAACAGCATACACTAAGGTAAACTAACCGAAAATTCCAACCAAGAACTCGATTACAATGATGGGAAGACTGCTTAAAACTACTAGGAGCCCGAGAATGCGGTAGGGATTTCGAGCATCCATCATACGGAACATAAGGATTGCTGAAGCCACCGCGACCGTGCTCAGCACCAATGGGATCACACAAAACATCTTCCTTTATCTTTCTCTGTCACTTGGAGTAAGGGACACCCGAGACCAAACCCTTTTATAAGCACCAATATGACCATTGGACCTCAAACGGCCACAAATCTGACCGTTGGTTTCCCAAAGAACCCAATGTTCATTTTGACCGTTGGAAATAAAATGATCGGAATGATAAATGTGTAGTTTTGAATTAATATTTTAAAAATGATATCAATGTTAATTATCTCTTGTTTTCCAAAATGAGAATTTTATTCTATGTTTCAAATGGAGAAAAATTAATATTATTGTCTTCTTCCACTATACATTTTGATTTGAACAATTAAACTTTTTTATTTCTACTTATATCAAACCTGATGGATTTCTTTTATGAGTTATATATTTATATTGCATCAAATTAGATACATTATTTCTCGTATAATTTAACCTTTATTAACTATTTTGGAAACTATGTCAAATTATGGTTTCTTTCACTTGTGTGTTTTGTGGTGATAATATTTTCATCAACACACTTTTATGTGTGATAAAATATAGTTGCATTAAATGATATTAATTAATTAAGAAAATTAGGGTAGTTAACTAGCAAAGGAAATTAAAATATATACATGTGTTATGTTTTTATTACTCAATGATCTTGATCTTTAATTCTCATAATGAAATACTAAGTAGTTAATAAATAAGGTTTAATAATAATGATAATATAATAAAAAATGTAGATGTTTTAAAAAAAATGAAATATATATGTATGTAGATATAATAAGATGTTTTGATTAAATCAATTTATAATTTTATTTGACCAATGATTTGTTTAAAATAGAAAAAGTCATATTAATAATAGATCTTTTTTTTAAACAAAAACAATGTTATAGTAAATTAATAATAATAATAGGTCTAATAAAGTAATAAAATAGTAGTTTTATAAGATAATAACGTTGAAAAAAATAAATAGATAAAATATGTTAAACGTGTTATGAAAAAAAAATAGGAAACTGAAGACCGCGTTTTTTTATGCCGCGACATCTCCCTAGTCGTCCAATCCTCTTCCCCCCTGATCTCGGCCGTCAGTTTCTTTTAATGTCGTGTCATCTCTGAGCCGTCTGATCGGTCAGTGTGTAATCCCTGCCATCCTTTTTTTCGCGTTTTCCCTCCTTTCGTTTTGTTCTTCCTCCCCCACGTCCGCCTGTTTTTTTTCTTCTCCATCATTGCGTCGTCGAACCAGTAGACTAGGGTGCCGCTTTCTTTTCTAGGCTAGTGAGTAGCCCAGCTGTTCCCTCTTTTCCACAGCCGACACCGACCCCTCATCTCAGCTGAAGTCTTCATCCTCTTCTTCTTCTTTTTTTAAGCTCCCTGTTGCCCCGAAGGCCAAAGGACCGACTCCCTCTTTGGCTTCTGGACCTCCTTGCTGGATCGCCTCCTCTCCTCCTCCTCGTCGAATAGGTAAGGGAAAAACTTAGTTTCTAAAGTTTTGGTTTTAAAACTTCGGTCTTCATATAGATAAAGGTATATTCGGGGATATATATATATATATATATATATATATATATATATATATTTGGGTGTAAAACTCTTATGTTCAAAACCACAGGTCCCTCATGCCTTGTTTTCCTTTTTCTCCTCCGATCCAAGTTAAGGTAAGGGTCAGTTATTTTTTTTCTTTGTTTATGCAAGCTTCGGTTTTAACTTAAATAAATATATACGTTTTATATATATGTGTGTGTATACCTTCTACATTATATTCCTTCGGATCCTTTTGCCTCGACTGCATCCCCTCTCCAAGCAAGGAAAGAATCCTGTTTTAATTTCGGTTGGGTTTTTTTACAAGAATCGGTTTTTATATAAATATGTATATATTTATATATACATGATATATATATATATATATACTTTCATACACAAATATTATAAGATGATATGCAATATTTTATCAATGTTTATACCCCATGATTTTTCATTCCTTCTATAAAATGGATATTTTGAGTAAATGGATGAATAGATAAAATTGTGCAAGTGAATGATGTACATTGTTGTTGTATATACACACACGTATGTATATATACCTCAATATGAACTTAGTGACCATGTTTACAATTTTTATAAATCATGACGAGGTTTATGGGTTAGTTGGACATCAATTTCATTCATGAAACTGAGAATTTTCATTTATCACTGCTTTGGATAATCAGGATTTTTCTTAGAATGGATAGTATGAACTTCTTGTATTTTTTTATAAATGCATTCATGTATTAATAGGTAGGTACTCACGTTTATTTAAAGTGATAATGGAAGAGTTTACACAATTATATATTTGATTTCCCAAGATGGATTTGATCATGCACATTGTAACCTCAACTGCCTATGTTAAACACTTTTGATATCCATTTATCATCATAAGTGTAAGTAATGAACAACCATTATTTAATTGGGTATTATGATGTTATGTAATGTTAAGTGTTATGTATATTTTCTTGAAAACCGAAGTTTTTTTCAAATGTTATGATAACTGGTTAAGTGCTCGATGTTTTAGCATGCATGTCATCATGTTTTTCATGATAGAACTGTTTTCATGTTATGAACACATATGTGAAAAAATGGGATTCAATTATGAAAGTATGAAATCCTATGAATGTATGACCATGTCAAGATATGTGAGGGATGTATAGGACTTAAATGTGACGGGTGCGCCTGAAATTATATAGCACAACAAGAATGATGTGACGAGTGCGCCCGGAATTATACAGTGCTCCAATGCATTGGGTAAAGAAGGAGTCTCATGAGACGAACATGTGCGACAGTCTTGGCAAGTTAGCCTTGGCTTGAGCAAAGGAAATGGGGTGGGCAGTGAGCCTTGACCCGTTAAGTATGTTATACGGTCATGATGAAAAGTCTTGACAAAGTCCAAGATTATACATTCCCTCTGCATGTAATGATAAAGGTTAACCAGGGGTTAGTTCAACTAACAGGACAACCCCTATTTGCAGGCTCCCATGATCATGAAAATGTACTTTATGTGGAGAAAACTGTTTTCATATGGCAAACTTTTAGATGATCTACATTTTAATCATGAACCATGATATGCATGTTTCCCTTATTAGCCATATAATTATTTTAGAATTGAAGTAACCTTTGTTTTAACATTATGCATTGTTTATTTTGCACACTCTAATCATGTTCATTTCAGGTACGTGCTTCTTTGTGCAAGTGGTTTTCAAACAAAGATGGATTTCATGTGTTTAAGAAATGAAAATGTTTTGTTTTAGAAAATTATTATTATTCTTTTCAAAAGGACTTCAGAAAGGACTTTCTTAAAATGTTTTAAAACCCCTTACTGGGCATTTTTGCTCACCCTATGTTTTCTTTAAAATTTTTCAGGCACGGTTGATACTAATGAAGCTAATCAGAAGCAGCTGGTTTCCCAGAATCTTGACCCTGGCGATCTTTTGTTGTAATGAGACATGATATTTAATTTTGTAATGATGTAATGTTAAGTATATCATGTCTCATTAAGCACCCCAGTTTTGGGGGTCGCTACAGTTGGTATTAAAGGATAGGTTCAGGAAACTCTAGAAAACCAGGTGATATAAATGTATTGCTAAGACTAACTAAGTAAAAATGTTATAACTTTCAGATGGCTGATGTACCTACCGACATTTTGTCACTCACCACCGAGGCTCTAGAGAACATTATATCTCTATCCAGTCGCGAGAACATTATGAATTATGCCCAAATTCGCATGACGTGTAAGCACTTGTACGATGTGTCAAACTCATCTAGGGTTCTTAGTCTCCACTGGGGAATGGGGAGGGATTATCTCCTAATGATGATGACCTAGTTTCCCTCCTATGCACGTCGGGGAAGGTATCACGAAGGACTCTTCCGAGTGTTTACAACTGGAGAGGAAGTTGGCACAATGCTAGATAACCCTTTCCAAGAAGCTGCTGCTGCCGGAGACCTTCAAGTGGCTTAGCTGTGCCAGGTCCTACACTATGGCTTCTGGGGCCAGTTAATGGACTTCGGAGCGTTGGAGAATGAGTCCACACGTGTGTCTCTTAGGCAAGAATTGTACACCGATGTTTCCCAACTCCACACTCCTCATGCTAAACTCAGGAGGCGTTATAAATGTTCCCATGAGTTTAGTCCTGTATGTTCATCTTGTGTTTGGTTCGAAGAGTTAGGAAGTTTTGCCGCACTATGTTCCGTACGTCTTGTAAACTCAGACTTTGTCATGTAAACTTTTCATAAATGAAGGTTCCTTGGTTCCTTTCATGTCTTCACCGTATCTATGTTGTTAAGAGTTTCCCCTCGATGTTTGTTTTCAGATGACTGGACAAACGAACTTCTCATCCCTACCCGATGAGCTAGTAGAAGTCATCTTGATCAAGGCATGCATGGTGGATTACCCGTCCTTTCTCCACCTGCGAGGGTCCTGCCAGCGTTTGCTCAATTTAGCAAACAGTCCAGAGATTTTTTGGCTATGTCAAGATAATGATCGCGTCTTTCACCTCATCGCTGCCGCTCAACTCCCCTGCTATAGGCGAAGGGGAATGTACTTTGAGGGTCTGTTCTAGTGTTTCACTCTGGCACAAATTTTTTTGCCAGAGCGTGTTTCCTCGTGGCCGCCCAGGATGGCCAGCTCAGTGCAGCTTTCATGTTCCAAGTCCTGAACCTCGGTCTCCTCAACCACATCATCCCTCTCGACTACCTCGAACATTATGTGGCCAGAAGAGTCATCAGGGAGTTTATCTACTCGGACGTTTCCGAGTTTTTCATCACACGAGCCTCCCTTTGGAAGCCCGTGTGCAGTACTCACGACTAGGAGTTCAAGGAGCACTGTTCGAGGTGCATCTGGACTAGGGAAACTGAAGAGCTGTGTGACAACTTTGGTGTCCATTTAACCAAGCCAGATCCGCTATTTCGGAAGAGTTTTACTTATGGGGTATTCTGTTTTTCTCTCTTTATGATAGAATTGTGAGGGCACAATTCTTTGAAGGGGGATGTAATGTAACAACCCGAGACAACCATGTTTTGTTTTGAAATGTTTATTTTCCAATATCACCTGTTAAGTAAACCAACAAACAACTAATAATAATAAAATGCATCAAATGGATAAAAATTCCTTTTATTCAAATAAGCAACCCTTAGGCTACAAGATACACTAAGGTAAACTAACCGAAAATTCCAACGAAGAACCCGATTACAATGATGGGAAGACTGCTTAAAACTACTAGGAGCCCGAGAATGCGGTAGGGATTTCGAGCATCCATCATAGGGAACATAAGGATTGCTGAAGCCACCACGACCGTGCTCATCACCAAGGGGATCACACGAACCATCTTCCTTTATCTTCCTCGGTCACTTGGAGTAAGGGACACCCGAGACCAAACCCTTTTATAAGCACCAATATGACCGTTGGACCTCAAACGGCCACAAATCCGACCGTTGGTTTCCCAAAGAATCCAATGTTCATTTTGACCATTGGAAATAAAATGATCGGAATGATAAATGTGTAGTTTTTCTTTAATATTTTTAAAATGACATCAATGTTAATTATCTCTTGTTTTTCAAAATGAGAATTTTATTTTATGTTTCAAAAGGAGGAAAATTAATATTATTGTCTTCTTTCACTATAAATTTTGATTTGAACAATTAAACTTTTGTTTTTATAGTTATATCAAACCTGATGGATTTATTTTATGAGTTATATATTTATATTGCATCAAATTAGATACATTATTTCTCGTATAATTTAACCTTTATTAACTATTTTGGAAACTATGTCAAATTATGGTTTCTTTCACTTGTGTGTTTTGTGGTGATAATATTTTCATCAACACACGTTTATGTGTGATAAAATATAGTTGCATTAAATGATATTAGTTAATTAAGAAAATTAGGGTAGTTAACTAGCAATGGAAATTAAAATATATACTTGTGTTATGTTTTTATTACTCAATGTTCTTGATCTTTAATTCTCATAATGAAATACTAAGTAGTTAATAAATAAGGTTTAATAATAATGATAATATAATAAAAATTGTGGATGTTTTAAAAAAAATGAAATATATATGTATGTACATATAATAAGATGTTTTGATTAAATCAATTTATAATTTTATTTGACCAATGATTTGTTAAAATTGAAAAAGTCAGATTAATAATGGATCTTTTTTTTAAACAAAAACAATGTTATAGTAAATTAATAATAATAATAGGTCTAATAAATTAATAAAATAGCAGTTTTATAAGATAAAAACGTTGAAATAAAATAAATAGATAAAATATGTTAAACGCGTTAAGAAAAAAAAAGAGGAAATCGAAGACCGCGTTTTTTATGCCGCGACATCTCCCCAGCCGTCCGATCCTCTTCCCCCCTGATCTCGGCCGTCAGTTTCTTTTAATGCCACGTCATCTCCGAGCCATCCGATCGGTCAGTGTGTAATCCCTACCGTCCTTTTTTTCGCGTTTTCCCTCCTTTCGTTTTCTTCTTCCTCCCCCGCGTCCGCCTGTTTTTTTTCTTCTCCCTCATTGCGTCGTCGAACCAGTAGACTAGGGTGCCGCTTTCTTCTCTAGGCCGGTGAGTAGCCCGGTTGTTCCTCTTTTCCACAGCCGACACCGACCCCTCGCCTAGGCTGAGGTCTTCATTCTCTTCTTCTTCTTCTTTTAAGCTCCCTGTTGCACCGAAGGCCGAAGGACCGGCTCCCTCTTTAGCTTCTGGACCTCCTTGCTGGATCGCCTCCTCTCCTCCTCCTCATCGAACAGGTAAGGGACAAACATAGTTTCTAATGTTTTGGTTTTAAAACTCCGGTCTTCATATAGATACAAGTATATTCGGGGTTATATATATATATATATATATATATATATATATATATATATATGGGTGTAAAACTCTTATGATCAAAACCACGGGTCCCTCATGCCTCGTTTTCCTTTTTCTCCTCCGATCCAAGTTAAGGTAAGGGTCGGTTCTTTTTTTTCATTGTTTATGCAAGCTTCGGTTTTCACCTAAATAAATATATACGTTATATATATATATATATGTGTATACCTTCTACATTATATGCCTTCAGATCCTTTTGCCTCGACTGCATCCCCTCTCCAAGCAAGGAAAGAATCCTGTTTTAATTTCGATTGGGTTTTTTTACAAGAATCAGTTTTTATATAAATATGTATATATTTATATATACATGATATATATATATATATATATACTTTCATACACATATATTATAAGATGATATGCAATATTTTCTCAATGTTTATACCCCATGATTTTTCATTCCTTCTATAAAATGGATATTTTGAGTAAATGGAAGAATATGTAAAATTGTGCAAGTGAATGATGTACATTGTTGTTGTATATACACACATTTATGTGTATATACCTCAATATGAACTTAGTGACCATGTTTACAATTTTTATAAAGCATGAAGAGGTTTATGGGTTAGTTGGACTTCAATTTCATTCGTGAAACTGAGAATTTTCATTTATCGCTGCTTTGGATAATCAGGATTATTCATAGAATGGATAGTACAAACATCTTGTATTTTTTTATAAATGCATTCATGTATTAATAGGTAGGTACTCACGTTTATTTAAAGTGATAGTGGACGATTTTACACAATTATATATATGATTTCCCAAGATGGATTTGATCATGCACATTGTAACCTCAACTGCGTATGTTAAACACTTTTGATATCCATTTATCATCATAAGTGTAAGTTATGAACAACCCTTCTTTAATTGGGTATTATGATGTTATGTAATGTTATGTGTTATGTTTATTTTCTTGAAAACCCAAGTTTTTTTCAAATGTTAAGATAACTGGTTATGTGCTCGATGTTTTAGCATGCATGTCATCATGTTTTTCATGATAGAACTGTTTTCATGTTATGAACACATATGTGAAAAAATGGGATTCAATTATAAATGTATGAAATCCTATGAATGTATGACCATGTCAAGATATGTGAGGGATGTATAGGGCTTACATGTGACTGGTGCGCCCGGAATTATATAGCACAACAAGAATGATGTGATGGGTGCGCCCGAAATTATACAGCGCTCCAATGCATTGGGTAAAGCAGGAGTCTCATGAGACGAACATGTGCGACGGTCTTGGCAAGTTAGCCTTGGCATCAGCAAAGGAAACGGGGTGGGCAGTGAGCCTTGACCCGTTAAGTATGTTATACGGTCATGATGAAAAGTCTTGACAAAGTCCAGGATTATACATTCCCTCTGAATGTAATGATAAAGGTTAACCAGGGGTTAGTTCAACTAACAGGACAACCCCTAGTTGCAGGCTCCCATGATCATGAAAATGTACTTTATGTGGCGAAAACTGTTTTCATATGGAAAAATGTTAGATGATCTGTATTTTACTGATGAACCATGATATGCATATTTCCCTTCTTATCCATTGAATTCTTTTAGAATTGAATTAACCTTTGTTTTAACATTATGCATTGTTTATTTTGCGCACTCTGATCATGTTCATTTCAAGTATGTGCTTCTTTGTGCAAGTGGTTTTCAAACAAAGATGGATTTCATCTTTTTAAGAAATGACAGTGTTTTGTTTTAGCAAAGTATTATTATTATTTTCAAAAGGACTTAAGAAAGGACTTTCTTAAAATGTTTTAAAACCCCTTACTGGGCATTTTTGCTCACCCTAGGTTTTGTTTAAAATTTTTCAGGCACGGTTGATACTAATGAAGCTAATCAGAAGCAGCTGGTTTCCCAGAATCCTGAGCCTCACGATCTTCTGTTGTAATGAGACATGATATTTAATTTTGTAATGATGTAATGTTAAGTATATCATGTCTCATTAAGCACCCCGGTTTTGGGGGTCGCTACACATAGGGGTCCTTCCTAGTGGATTCTACCAACAATAATTACCGCCAAAACTGAATGGTAGTAAACCCTCAACAAGATGAGGGTATTACCTTCAAATGTCCAGCACAAGTCCCTTGGACCTAGGAACACAAGATGGCACTTAGGGGAAACCAACATGCTAACAGTCAGTTAAATCATACCTTTTCCCACAATAGATAAACCCACCAACCCTGTTTGGTGAAAAACAATGATTAGGCATATAAACCTATTCATATTCAATCATCCAACCAACAGAATAATCTGGTGGAATCCAATGAATCCCTTCATTCTAATCTAGGGGAGTACTACCAGAAGGAACATATACTTTCCTACACCCATCAAGCATTCCAGCAGCCTTGTCTGGAAAGAAATATAGAATTCAGTCATAAATTACTGACAATAGGTTGAGGGAAGATTGAACTATCAACAAAGGCACATGATTAATATTATTATCCATTGGTATAAAGATATAACAACAGTACGTAAATACCCTAACTCTAGATATGGAATGCAGTTATATTCCTATTCCGGCCACTGATGTCACCAAGAACATCATGCAAATGGTGAAAGGGCATACCAAAATTCATGTTCATAACTTAGATACATTCCAAGATATCATGACTTCATCAAGATAAGTACCTGATGTAAAGAACCATAACTATTTCACCACAAGCAGGGTGTATCATCATAATGTCCCCTCAGAGCGGATACATACCAATTTTTCCATCAAAGAGGTTTTTGGGTCATACTACCCATATCATATGGACAATCGATCAGGCACATACACCCTCTCCAACTGTAAATAATTGCCCTATTATAATTACTACTCTATGGCAGGCACATTCCCATACCCATCAGAATAACTTTTCTGAGCAGGTAGCCCCAGCATCTTGTAATAAGGAATCCAAAAATATGTATTATCAAACACTGTTGGAAAATCAATATCCAATTTGTGATTTGATCTGCTCAATGTTGGTGTTCTTGAAGCCCTCTTACTTTTATCTGTTGTAGCTCAATATCCCTATCCTCACATTACTGAATTATGGGAGCAGTTGTAGTAATTCAGAAGGTCCTTGATAGACACTTCCTCATGAAGGATTGCTTCATGAAAATTCAGTCAATCATGAGATTCAATCTCTTGATGAGTTCCATGGAAACCCTACATGTGTCTAGAAGACCATGAGGCAAGATAGTATACCACTTTCTACAATCCACTAGGATGTTCCTTCCCAATATGGAATTCCCTGCGAAAGTTCTCTCCACCACAGTGATTCGCTTTGTCAAGTGAACTCTGCAAATTAAAATGTTTTGATGATAAAACCCTCTTATCTTGATGAACTATCAAACACAAGGTTAGTCATTTATAATGACTTTTCATAGGTGGCTAAAATTACTTCTTATCTAGAAGAAAACCCATGGTGACCGTCATTCAACAAACTTCCCATGGGCCATTTATCATCTAATGTAACAGAGGAAATCTCTACTAATCTTGCTGAATATGATAATGTGTTAAGAAAATACAATATTTGTTCCAATAAAGTATAGAAACATCATGAAAACTATGTAGATGGTATTTTAAACATGAGGAAACAAAAAGATAATGGCGAAATATCAGTCACATTATGGCCTTTTTCCATTTTTCAATACTACATTCCAGAGATGATTGTAGAAGATTGTATTCATGATATCCACCACAAAAAATATGAACTCTCTTCACCATCAAGAAAGAAACTTGTTAAAAATATGAAGAGTATCGAAGTCATTTCAAGGTAATAGAAGGTTTGGAGCACCAAATTGAGTTGGAATCTCTCGTGGATGACTGACATAAAAAAAATTGAGAAGCAACTGGGATCCCTTCAATGTGCATGCCTAAATGCATTAATGATGTGGTGAAAATTAATCACAGACACCCCACCCAGTGTTCATATTAGAGGATGGGGTCCACATGGAGAATTTCATTACATTGTGCTCCAATGCCAGAAAATGTCACAAAAAGTGCTCTCATTAAATGTTATTGTCTCAGTCTTGCTACAACTAATGAATTCTATTCATGACTGCAGAGATGCTCAACTAGAGTAGGCCTCAACCGAATTCCACCATTATCATGCCCAAAGAGATAATGATATCAAGATATTTTTTCTTCAAGAATATGGGAACATAAAGAAGGCCTCCAACTTGGAGGATTTTAGCCATCAGATTGCCCAAATGTATTGAATTTCATGACAATATTCTAAACCACCTTATTTAAGTGTGTTTTAGATAATACATCCAGACAAAGTTCATACCAAAATTCATAAAATAAGATGTTAATATCTGCTAAAATCATCCATAATAGTCTTGGAGCCCCCCTAGCACACAGAGATAGGTGATGTTTTACATTTAGAATCCCCTCCTTAGCAGAAGTCAGGTTTCTCCCGACTGGGGAAGAAGTTGAAAAATTATCACACAACCAAATAATTTGAGGATAAATTTAATGTTAATATCCCCTAAATAGTTCCGAGGGATCCAAAAATTATGATGGAAATGTCTCATGGAGGGCGCAGAAGAAGCTGATTCCACAATGATACCAACATAATTCCCTAAATGCATTAAGAATCTGTGAATGTCTTCAATACCATCATTGAAGGTCCTCCAAAAAATGATTCTAGTTTAGGGGAGTTAGAGGATGAAGTTCTAACTCATAATGTGGTCCACATCAAATAAAATGAAGGAGGTGTCAATTCCAAAAATTAGAGGCTTACCCAAAATTTAGACATCTTCTCGAATAATCAAATTCCACCTCTTTAAAAGGAATATAAGAAGAGAGAAGGTAATGGCTAGACCATGTCTCACCATTACCTCAGAGTAGGTAAATTAATTTCACTTGAAAAAATGTTTTCTCAGTAGGAGAAGGAGATGAAGGATTTGAGAGGACTCAAGGTTGAGTTACTCCAAGACATCATTCCTTCTAGATATAATCTAAACACAGTTCTTCAATATTCACTTCTAGTAAGAGTATCTTAGTAATGAGTGTTTTCTAAAACTAGTGATATGGATAATTAATTCTATTAATTGGTTACATAGCATGAACATGTTCAGAAACATCCTTAACTGCCCTCCCCTATTTTCTACCTACGTAATATATCAGTTACCCCACTAATTCTCGCTCCAGTCAGTACACCAATTCAGGATCCAGTCACAGCACCCATTCAAGATCCATCAGCCTGAAATATTTAGGTCCCAGCTCATCCATATGTTATTAAAATTCTTTTGTACACCATTGAGTAACTGATGAATCAATTGAAAGCTATGTAAGGATTGAGTGCACCCGTTTAGCTAAAAAAGTCTTAACTTGAAGTGGTAGATCTGAATCCCCCCACAAAATTTCTGGAATCCCACATTTCATATCTTCAATGGCTCAGAAGATCCGAAATAGCACTTGACACATTTCAGCACTCACTGTGATCCCATGATGGGGACCCCTGAGAAACATGATGTTTTGAAACTTAGTTGCATCATACAATCATTAAACGGGAAAATAATTGTATAGTACATGTGTTTACTGTCTCGATTGTTCACTAGATTGGAAGATCTCCATCAAAAGTTTTCTTTCCAGTTCAGCTCAATGATATAGAAGACAACAATCTTCAGACTCCACAACTGAAAGAAAAGGTATAATGAAAGTGTTTTAGATTTCACTGCTTGGTGGAAATGATAAACATACTCCTTGAATATACCACTCCCCCAAGAATATTTTCTACCCATTTATGTAGAAAATATCCATGATGAGTTACGCACACCATTAATTCATGTGAAATACACATGAGGGTTTTGGGGTATAGGCAAGATTTCTCAAATGGTGGAAAACTGTATAGTAGAGACTAGATCCAAATCCGAGGTAATACCATTTTATCCATGATGATGTGTAGGAAGAGTATAGGCTACAACAGTTACACTTAAGCAGGCCCCTATACCCAGTCCTACTTCAAATCCCTCATCATTCTATAGGGATCCACCTCTCGATCGTCAATTCAAACGAAAACATCATCATGTTGATAAAAAATTTCAAAGGAGAGAATGATTGATGAGTTTAAAATTAAATTATATTCATTTATAAATGAAAATGTCACTTGTTACATAATCTCAGCTTTCGAAAACAACTTAGTTCAGTTTCTAAGTCCAAATAAAACTTACAAAGAAGGATACAAGGACCTCCCAAACTATTTCACATTTAATAAAATATTGGGGAACCCCATCCATGGTTGTTTTGTTTTTAAGTACCACTTACAAAATATGGTTGAGTATGGTTATGTGAAGTTGAAAAATTCACCAGCCCAAGTAGCATGTGTTATTATTACCGATCTAGAGGAGGAAGGTGAATTGAAGGAAGTCAAAAGTAATAATGCTCAGAAATTAGATGATTAGATGGTCAGAAAATCAATCAACCGAACTCATTCTGTTAAAAAATAATTTTGAAACAAATGACTATGCCTCCAACCACTTCTATTAAAACAAACCGGATTTCATCAAAAGCCCAACACTATGAAGGCCAATCCTCAAATATGCGACATGTCCAGATGAATAAGGGGAAAATTGAAGAAGATGAGTTCGTGTCAAGGCCAAAGGTTTCCATGATCTTACTAGATTTCATTCCAATTGTCTCAAAAGCATGGGAACCTCCCCTCCAAATTGAACAACATGAATATACTTGTTAGGAAGAATATCCCTTATATGAAGTGTTGATCTTAGACTCTATTAAAATTATTCACTTAATAGATATCTATTCAATTAATAATTTTGATTATGTACCTAATTTCCCTACATTTGATTGGAGAACTAGGGGAAGAGGTTATCAGTGTTGAGGAAACAGAGGATGACATGGTTGTTCTAGAGATCCAGACTCAAACCACACCCCTGTTCGAACCGTTTATATAGGAGAGACTCTTGGGAGATCCCTCCATTGAGCTCATCATGAACAAGGGAATTATCTAACACATGAAAGGGTCTTCCCTGACATCATCATATTGGAACACTAGTTAGAGGCTATGCCACCACCTTCTCAGAGAGTGGGAAGACCTATATGACCTAATCCACCCATAGGAGAAATACTTTAATATTCTTCCCCAAAAGAGGGTCCATCCAAATTTGAAACATCAGCTCCCATGGTGCATGAAAAATAGCTTCTCTATTCTAGGAAATGCAGACTTCTAGAACAGAATTATGATGTGTTGATGAAACTGGACCATGTAGAATTCAATTTATTGGTCTTGGATTCCATAATTTTATCAAAGGATCTCTAATATGTACTCATTGGGTCTTTTCAAGTCCTCAAGTGCTTGAAGTTGAGGTTTCTGCTGGTGAAGTTTACAATATATAGAATAACCCAGAATAATTCCATGTGATCATATATTTCATGGACCAAGATGGGGATTCTATCAGAAAAGGAAACATCAATTCGTTTTATCTATTTGAAAAGATCAATGATAATGACATCAAACTAGCCTTCACTGATAATGGTTCATGAGTCAACCTCATTCACATTCAAACACATCACCAAGTGGGCGACATAGAACCACACTTTTCTCCCTCCACTTTGATGTTTTAGGGTTACAAAAATAATGAGAAAGAACCTTTCAAGAATGTTATGCTCAAAACTGAGTTCGGGGATCTCATAACTAATTCAGAGTTCATGGTTGTCCAACAAGACACAACTTTCAATGTTCTCCTTGGAAGCCCTTGCCTACATCAGAATAAAACCATTCCTTCATCATATAATTAATGTCTAAACTATTTAATCAATGGTAAAATTGGGACATTTAATTGTGATAAGGCCCCATTCAAAACATTTTAATCTTATTATATTGATGTAGAGTTCTATCACACAAGGTGAAAATAGTCTGATGAAAATGATGTTATAAGAATCAATGCGTTTAATGGTTTAGAAAAAAATCCACCTAACCCATTCAATCATCGGAGTGTAGATTATGTGACACCCATTAATCAAATTTAAAGGGTTATCATGAATACGAGTATTCATTTAGAGGATTCCATAATGTTAGTTATCACAATTGAACCTGTCAACATAAGAGAAATCATTGACTTGTCAAGAATTTATGATAGCCTAAAAGGAAATTTCTTCATTCTATCCACCAAGCTTCATCATGTCTCTGATTCATCATCCATGTTGGAAGATTTTTTTTTGACACATGAAAAAATGATAGAGATGCCTATTCTCAACCCCTCATATTCCCTTCTGGGCTTCAATGTGACCTTTCATTATCAGTTGGTCCTTAGATAGTTGCATCCTATTCCAGATGTCCAAATACCAATTCTTCCCCGAGCTCTAAAAATATTTTTTCTTCACATATCCTCCAAGTAAAGGTGGAATAAGAAACACATAAAGAAATTAAGTCATCAGGGACACCCCAACAACTTTTGAGGAAGGCATCTCCACCATTGTGGATGAACTCATGGAAATAAATCTGCGTGCAGGAGAAGATCTATGACCCACACTATTTTTTTGCGACCATGACTTATGAAGAGAACGATGTGTAAACATATTTTCTGAAACAACAATCAGACGTGTTTTCCTATGATTACAAAGATATTTTAGGCCTTTACCCAAGGTGGCCACCCATCACTAGGGTCTTCTAGAAGAGCATCAGGGATTCCAACATGTAGCAAGAAGAATGCACCTGACTCATGCCTCCAAAATTGAGGCTGAGGTCGATAATATTAACAATTCCTAGTTAATATGGGTGGTGAAATACACAAATTGGTTATCCAACATTGTGCCTATTAAAAATAAGGATAGGATAATTAAAGTTGTCATTGATTTTAGAGATCTCAACAGGTATTGTCCCAAAGATGATTTCCCAGTTCCGATCATAGAAATCCTGATTTATGAAAAAGATGACTACCTGGTGCTTCCCTTCATGGATGGATACTATAGGTATAACCAAATACAGGTGGACCTATAAGATGAATAATATATAGCATTCTGAGCCCCTAAAAGCATATTTTGCTATTGGGTAATGCCCTTTGGAATAAATAATAGTGGTGAGACATACCAATGTGCAATGAATCACATATTTAAACCCTTCTTTGGGAAATTTATTCAATGCTATATTGATGACCTAGTGTTCAAATCCAGAAAATGTTCTGATCAACAGAATAACATGGAGACCATATTCAGTAAGCTTTGACATCATAATCGGAATATGAACCCCTTTAAATTTTCTTTTATGGTGACCTTAGATAAATTTCATGATTGTTTTGAATTCCATCGCGACATCAAAGTCCATAAAGAGAATACTAAATCTATCCTTGGCATACCACATCCTCAAAACTTTTTTGAGTTAATAGGACATCAAGGAAACATTCCCTATATTAGGTGATACAAACAAAATATGCAATGTAACTATTTTCCCTTTACCAAATTTATGATGAAGGTGGTAACATATTAATGGACCAATGAATTCCAAGAGGAATTTGATACCCTTAAAAAAATACCTCTGGAGTCCACCGGTATTTATGACACCCATTGATTGTAAACCACTTATTCATCATGTGACCACCATGGAGTGATCACTGGGTTCCTTCCTCTAACAAAATATATATGATGGGATTGAAAATATCATTTACTATCTTTGTCAAACTATGATTGATATGGATAATCGATATTAAAATATTTTGAAGAGATTAATAGATTTTATCTTTGTAGTTAATAAGCTGAGTTATTACCGGCAGCGTCACGAGGTCCACCAGGTATCTTGAAATAACACACTAAAATTTATCCTCAGTTATCATATGTTTACTGGGCATCTGGCATGGTGGATATTTATTCTAAAACAGTTTTATATACAGGTCGTGCACTAGAAATAAGTGAAAGGTCAAGCCTTGGAAGAATTACTTGATGAACACCCATATACAAAAGAAATTTCATTGAATACTAAATTAACTGCTGAAGAAATATTCTGTATTCCAGATAGCCCCCAACCATTGGAGATGTATTTTTACAGTGAATCCATAAGGCCAACGGGGGAGATAATGGAAGACCCTAAGATAAACAATTTTGGGTTGGGAATTGAGCTTACTTCCTCAGAAATGGCTCTGTTTCATACTCCTTCATATTATCAGAAGGTGTTCCCAACAATGGGCCATAATATCATGAACTCATTATAGTTTTGTAATTAGTACTCCAATTAATAGAGAATCATCTAGAAGTGAAGGGTGATACAAAGTTCGTTATCAAATAGATTAATTGTGATTAATCCACTATTAATGAAGAGGTAATTCCCCTGTGTGACTATATACATGGTTTAAGTGAATAATTTCCCTCACAACCAATATTGTATTACATCCTACATTCACAAAATTATCAAGATAATGCATTGTATATTGCATCCACAACCCTGGTAGATATGAAATGGGAAGAAACAATCACCAACATTGCTCATCATAATGTTTTTTCACCTTTTTTTCAAATTAGATTAGAGGAAATCAATGAAACCTGTCGCACTACCAAACCATTTAGTCCTACCCTGGGATGGATAACACACATGTTGGAATATCTCAAGGAATGAGTACTTCAAATAAATTGAGTTGGAAGAGAGAAGATCCAGTGATGAGAATTTAATTTCACTCTTTATGATAGCCCAAATCATAATAATATCTTCTATAGATGGTGATTTGATGAAATTATCCTCAGATGCATTCATGGGGAAGAAACAACAACTATCAGGAATGAAGTACATCCATGAGCCTTTAGTGCCAACCAGTCTAGGAACATCCATTCAGATCAAATCAGAAGGCCTGGATACTTATAGACATCAATGACCAAGACTACATAGATTTCAATATGAACTGTCATTATTTACCAGTACATGACAATTTAATCCATTAGACCCCAGAGTTTCTACATAATGCCAAATAAAATTTCCCATTTTTTGCATGGGGAATGGATATAGTAGGACCTTATCTTCCAACTACAACTAAGTAATTCAAGTACGTCCTTACTACTACTGACTTATTCTCCAAATTAGATAAGGAAATACCTATAAAGGATGTGTGGTCCAAATAAATTGTTAGCTTTTTCAATGCTAATATCATTACTATATTTGGTGTCCCTCATACCATATTGATGGATAGAGAAACCAATTATTGTTCTGGTGAGTTAGGGAAGTTATTTTCAGAATAAAATATCAAATCCAACCATTCATCACAATATCATGTATTATAAAACAGACAAATATGGGATTTCAATAAAACCTTATCCCACATACTCTTGAAAATAGTGGATAGAAAATAATAAATCTTGGGCTGATAAAATCTTGCAAGAATTATGGTCTTACATTTATTCTAATCATACTGCAACAAAATCAAATTTGTACTCATTTATATACGGTAAAAAGTACTTTTTCCCATTGAAATTTAGTTTCCATCACTCAGAGTGGAAATTTGTGATCAATTTTCCATCGATAACCAATCCCTGAAATGACTAAATGAGTTGGAGTGATTGGATGGAAAGAGATTGAATACCTTTCTTCATAAGAATGTCTATCCGAAATTAATATCGTGGGCCTTTAACTATAAGGTTTTCTATTCTTCATTCCTACAAGGAGTATTGGTTTTGATCCTTAGGACACTAATCATACCAGGAAAGAAGCCTCAAAAGAATCAAAAAATGTGGCAAGGACATTATTCCCTACATAAGGTCAATTCTAATGGATCATATTTCTTATTCTAAATGGATGGATAAATCATTGAAAATAAAATCAATTAAAGGTTCCTAAATAATTACATTATGTAATCACACATAGTTCACCCAAGTTGTATGATGATAAACCATGTTACAAGCATCATCCATGCCGCACGATGTTATACTACTTAGCGTCATCGTTCGTATCGCAAGATAATAACCTGCATAACCTAAGGTCCTAGTCACATGACCTTAAACTAATCAACATGATTTCTCATTACCATATGAAATTAAACTATATGTTTGACATATCCCTCATTTGACATTAATAAATACCTCAAAATACCATGATTTTTAATTCCATTTGGTCCCTCAAAAACTGAAAATATTACTTATATAATCTTTACTCATATCATTACCACTCCATAGGGACATTTGAGCCCCATTGTTTCCCTATGTTTGGATAAGACCTGCATGGGGAGATATATTCAAGAACATTGTGTAGATTTATTCTAATTCCAATGAGATACCTAGTGAAACCCATATCTCCTATCTTGGGCCTAGCAGAAACCAAAAAATAAAAAAATTCACTTTTCCATGTATATGAGACAATTATATACTGCAAACCCTTCAAGAAAATATGGATCAATTTCTATACCATCATATATTTTTAGCCTAACCATTATTCTAGAAAATATTAAATCCATTTTTCACACATCAATAATCAATTGTTATAGAGAACCATATTTTAAGAACTACGGGTGACATGATTCTTTCCCCATAAAGATATGAAGTGAATCTTCGGTCCTATCCCCTAGTCGAACTACAATATGTCCATATTTTTACATCGATTAATATTTATCCATAACACATTATGTCAAACTACATGAAACATTTCATGAACTACATGTGGCTTGATTTTTTCCCCAGTAAGATACGTAGTGACCCTCAGATCACCAATCCTGGGTCCAACTACAATGTTTAAAAAGTACCTTCAACCTTTGTGTGGATGAATCAAACATACATTGGAAACAATTTCAAGAACTATGTTCTACTTGATTCTCGTTCCAATGAGATACATAGTGATGCCCAAATCACTAATTTTTGGTCCAAATACAATTTTGGAAAAGAAAATTCCCACTTTTTTCCTCGTTCATGCACCCAATCTGCACAGAGAACCTTTCCAAGACTTATGCCTTGATTCATATTTACAATGAGAATCGTGGTGATACCTAGAAATCATGTTTTAGGTCCAATAATTAGTTTGGAAGTTTTCAAAAGTCCCCTTTCCCACATAAACCTCTAATTAATTTGGGGAATTTTTTTAAGAAAAACGTGTGGCTTGATTATTTCCCCAATATGGTACGTTTTGATGCCTAGATCTCCATTCCCGAGTCTAGTTTCAATTAATTATAAATCCCATTTACATCTTGTGAATGAATCATATCTACACAAGGATCCTATAAAGGGCCATGTGAGGCATGATTCTTACAAATATGAGGTACGTTGTTATTCCCACAATTTCATTATTAGGCCCAACCACAATATTTCTATCAATTAATGTCATTTCACCTAAGTCCTTACAACATGACGTTAAACTACATGGAATTTCAAGAACTATTTATGGCTTGATTCCTTATATAGAAAGATGCATAGTGACACCCGGATCCAACATCCTGATCCAACCACTATTCAATAATAATAATAATAATAATAATAATACCACCTCCCTATGTATGGACCAAGCCTATGCTAGAATACCAATTTCTATAACTATGTGTGGTTTGATTAGCACTCATATGAGATATGTAGTGATGTGCAGACTTTTAAACTTGGACCTATTCGCAACACGATACAAATAATGCATATTTCCTCCCATGTATGAGTGACATCTATGTGAGGAGATTTAATACGAGTTCACATCTTATGTATAAACCAATATTCAAATAAACCCCCATTATTCTACACATATGAATTCAATTGGGGTGTGAGATATTTATTAAAGAACTAAAAGTGGACTTATTCTCACCCATGTGAGATATGTAGTGAGACCCAGATTTTCAACCCTAGGCCCAGTTACATCACAAAATAAAATATCATCCACTTCCCCACATACAAATAAAAACATCAATGCTGGAGATTTTATTTTGGGTCCTCTCCTAGGATATCCCATTAAAGAAACAATAAATTTCCCCATTATACATATGATTCAAATCTCTATAACAGACTCAAAACGAAAGTCCAATATCGGTCCATATAATTCTTTTATTCATTGGAAATTACTCCATTCACATTTCATACTCCAAATCATGAATACATTTAGATATTAATAATCATTCATTGGTTTCTGGATGAAGATTTACTGATACCTAAGATCCCTTTTTTTGACTATGTAGTACATACCCCATGTTGGCCTTGAATAAATTGATCAAATAATGGGCCTATCAGCCAAAGGATTCCACAATTTGGCTATATGTCATATTCCATAGTAGGCCTAACATAATATTTCCCCCTTAATAGGTTTTTCAAATAACAATAACTTAATTCCTTCGAGAATCTAGTTCTGTCCCTCTATGCTTTGATGATGGTATGAAGGAACTCTTAGTTTAAACTGGTCATAGAATATTTATCCCATAGCCTTTCTCTTGACCTAAATGTCTCCAAGACCATGGTTTACACTTTTACCCTCTCATTTATTCAAATTATATTAGAATAACCTTGGGTCATTTGACCATATATATTTCATTGAATCCTTAATATTTTGGTCCTAATCACATGACCTAAATCTACAGGAATCATATTTCATACTCTTGGGTTAATCCTTCATAAGGATCATATTGCCCAATTCATTAGAAATTGTGACTTGAAATACCTCTTATATATTCAGGAACATTTCTCCATAAACCAAACATTGTGCTTGGGAATATTCGAATATACATAAACATTCATCAACATTTGGAAATAAGAAGTCTGAATTATTGAGATATCCTTTACTATACTATATAGGACATTCCCTAAGTTGGCCTTGCATATTGTCACCTACATAACAGGCCTATCAGAAAAATGATGCATCTATTTGGAAATTCAGCATATTTCCTAGCCGGGCATGAATAATATAGCCCCCATAATGGGTATTTCAAATATAAGTAACTTATTTCTTGTAATATACCTCCAATAATTCAATTTAACCCATTTTCACATATACCACTACTTAGATTCAAGAATCCCTAAATCACAGAATACAAATTTCTCCTTATATACATAAATATTGTAGAATATTTCTAAGCAGATTACTCAGAATTGGGGAACCATCAAACCATTGGCCAAACCTAAAGACCTTAAATCAAAGCCCCTATAATGTTATTCCTATAAAACTATAAACTATAAAACATAATATAATTTCTACATGACATTATACTACAAATCCCCATAATTTCCTTGATGCATGACATTAAACTGAACAACATAATATCAAAAATACCCTTTAAGAAAAATATTTCCTCCTTCACAAAATTGATTATTATAGATGTGGTTTCTCATTCACAGCCTATGTGAGCACGAATCCCCTATTTTATTCTTAGAAGTGTATCTTCAGAAAATCCACCAACTGTGGTCTTGAGACATCCAAATCATAAACCCCTTTGTCTATAAAAAATTAAGTTTTCAAAATTCATAGTAACTTCTCTACATGAATATATAGTATGTGCCCCCAATTGGCCTTGAATCAGTTGCTCACATAACGAGTTGGCCAACAAATGGATGCCACTATTTGGATATGCAATATATTCCCTAGCTGGAAATGCTTACATGCATAATACAACCCCTATAATAGGTTTTTCAAATAATGGTATATCAATTCTTGGAAGACACCTCCTCTATTTATATACATCAAATTTTAGATTTGGTGGCCATAAAAATTAGGAATCAAGAACCCCCTAGAAATTATCTAAACAAAATTCGAAACATTCCTAGCCATCATTCCTTATTTGGGTTCTAATTTTAAAATTCATGGTTAATGATATTAGATCTAAAACACTATCTTTTTTAGTTAGACATACATGAAATTAAACTACACCCCAAAAGAGACATAGTTGTCAACAGGCTAAAACCCCACAAAGGGAAATATGGGAAAAGGTAATGTATCAGCTCGCTAGACTTACAATCTATATGGTTTAGGAAATATCAAGTGATAAAAGTTTAAATTCAAAACTTATTTTGCGGAAAACTCAAAATGGGAAGCTTAAGAAAAATTCAAGTCTCACCAACAATGTCCCCTCAATATTAGTCTTAGGTAATAACTATGTTCATAAAAAAAATAAAAAATATTGTAGGGTTGTCCATATGACCCTAGAAATAGTAAAAGTACACCTAGTTGGCTGATTGGATTAGGTAAAAAATAGAGCCCCCACATACCTATCATTATAATTATGATTAGATGGTATGAAGATGAAATTATATTAGTATCATGCATGAAATTATGATTACAGAAATAAAATCAGGGATGGATACATAGATTATTATAAAAAAAATATTTTCATTTATGAGTAAAAACCCCAAGAGGAACATACAAAAATTGGAGTCTCTCTATATCAATTCACTAGAGGTCATCAGTATTAATTTTTATTTTTTGAACAGCCTCATGAGCCATGTTAGCCTCCTATTAAAGTTTAGTCACCTGGCCAGCCTTATTCTCCTCAGCATGAAGAAGCACTTACATGGAATCTGTAATGGATTTTTCCCATTCTTTTGTGGGGTTCTCATAATGATTAGTGATGTTGTTTAAGTTACACTATAGAAGTATCCAACTAGTTTTGAAGGCATGACACTTGAAAAATCTTTTATTTTATATTTTGATTGAACTATTCCATCATTATGCTATGACAAGACTCAACTTGATATTCTTCTACCTGAAATTCATCAATGTTAGTAAGTAATCTAGATTTTATCAGATCATGCTGATATTGGTGCTCTTGCTCCCGCCTCTTAATGGTCTCCCACACCATAGTGTGGATTTCATTGTAATCAAAAACTATGAATACCAACATGTAGAATAGATCTAAAAGCCATGGTTTTTGCGAAGGCAGTTACTTGAGGGGTGCCTCATAGATAAGATTAAACATATCATGCCAATATTTATGACATGAAATATAGAGAGAACCCTAAAAATCTAGGACCAATTTGGAATCATAATCATTAAGATGGATGTAATCTAGGATTAATGCACTTAATAAAGTTCCCTATTCTACTCCCTCCCAAATTGTTATTTCCTTTCTTCCTGATTCTGGTTGAGATGATGTGGGAGCTTTTCACTAATACATGTCCATAAAAGTTGATAATCCTACATAATGAATCAAAATCATAGATAACATCAAAATAATTTCAAGAGTGGGGCACAATCACAATAGTTGGTGATCCTTACACATTAGAAGATCATCAGTTTGAGAATAAAATTTCCCAGTATTTTCAGCCTCAAAATTTTGAGCTAGCACCTCATGGTGAGGGATATTTCCATGGGTCTTCCCTAAACCACCTAGATGAACTTCAAGAAAGCTCCCCATTTCTATATTCACCTGAGTGGGCTCCTCCTCAATAGTAGCATCAAAATTTTCTTCATCATCTCCTCTAAGAACCATTATTTTAGTAGTTTATATAGACAGAGATACACATTCCAACAAATCTTTATTAGGAAATTATGCCTAAGAAGATTAAATGAAAAAAACTCATGTCTATTTGATTATATATATAGTGCCTGAAATTCTTTTAAAGTAGTGGTCATATTAACTTATACTAGTACTTCTTGAAAAGACATTCCATGACTTATCATTTCATCCAATGACAAACCAAGACCTGTGTTAGTCTCACTCATGGGAACATGTTGAGTAGTTGGTTCATGACCCTCCTCTGATGAATTTTGAACCTGAAAGGACTCCTCAGTGAAAGCCTCTAGGTCATCATTATTCATCAAAGGCATTTCTTGTGCATGTGAAGAACCTGAAATATTATAGAAATTAAAGACATTTATTGATATATATAATCTTGTTAATCACTTATTTTATTCTAGATGCCTCCTCTCTCCCTACATTTGTAATAAGAGTAGTACCAGGAGAAGATGATGTTTTTTCTTTCCTAGATGCCTCTTCAGCCAATGAGGACGTTTCATTGGTAGGGATCTGCACATGGTTGGATGTTCCCTCCTTAGTTCATGGATGTTTAATTGTAACTTCATTGAGGGAATAAATGGATGATGTTACTATAAGTCCATGAAGTTTAAGTATCTTCTTTAGATGAGGTCAAAATCGAAGATTTTAGGAATACTTACACTAATAATGAAGCATTTAGCCATATATTTCTCTCTTCAGCATACCTACTTCATTGTTTTATTAAAGGTAGACTAGCATCATCATGTATAAAAATAGTTATTTGAGGCTAGACACCTCCAACCATCTCATCCTCCATGGACTGTTGGACGTGATATATTTATCCTAATTCAGGGGGTGATTCAATAACCCTGATCAGAGTGCCACCAAGGCTATTCTGTGGCGACAGAACCATAGTGGATTTTCCATTAGTAAGATGAAAATTAAAATGGTATTTACCATGAGTGATAATAATTTGAATAAATTAAATGGAAAATAATGAAATAATATGAGAAGAATGAATGTTACATCATCATGATCGACAGAAACGTGACATTCCTAAAAAGTGGAAAGATTAGTCCCTTCAAAGACACTGTGATTTGTCAATTCCTTTAGTAATTTTGTTGAGGGGATAGAATTCTCAGTTGTTTATATGAGAATATCTAGCTCCCAGATATAAATTCTTACTTTATTATTATTATTCTCAAAGTGAACATAAATGAGTCTCATAGATCTTCTATCCCTAGAATATGAAATCCCACATGTAGAAGCTCCCACATAGTTTCAACATCATGAAACAACTTTTTCCTTGTTTGAACGGTATCTAGTCAAACATATTTAGAATACATTCAAGCCATATTTTAATATGATCCTATGACCTTAGACTAGGAGGGATTCCCAATTTTTACTACAGCAAATGGTCAGAGTGGAAATGAAACCTAATTCTCTTCTTGGAATTGGAAAGTAGATCGTCTAGGTGCAACCCCATTTGGTGATGTTGGTGTGGACCTCTTAATTTTGGAAGGTGGACTATATCATAGATGCGGTCACTTAAGAAATCTAGGGGACATGTCATACTCATTCTCCAACTCTAATGATACAGCCTCTAAAGGAGAGGAATCACCTTCAAAATGAGAATGCTTTGTCCTGCTCATCCTGTTTACTCAAACAATAGGAATGACATTGTTAAGCTCACCGTCGAGGTATAATGAAATCCAGGATTCATCATACCAGATACTCAATTTACATTCTACACCTACTGCAGGTAGATTGATCACTCCCATGTCTTTTCCACGACCATCAACATCCAATACTATCAAGCCACTATCATATGTTATTCTAGTGTCATGTGTATTGGAGGGGATATAGTAATCTATTGAAATAATTTTAAATATAGGAAAATTTATAATGAGAAAATGCCTCACATATGTTTTTTATATCGATCTGAGTTTCCAATATACCATCCCTTTAATCTATAATATATGAATCAATGCTATATTGGTCATCATATTATCCAAAAATCATCCCATTTTAAGAGACTAGTAAGGAAAGAATTTGAACTACTTGAATAAACTCAAACATATCTAAAGGTCACAAGGTGTCATGGATAGGTGTGGAATAGAAATTAAATTATTACTGAATGGTTGAAATGAACTCTCCAGGACTTGGATCCCACTCTGCACAACATAGGTTCTAAAATGAGTCACAATCCATCCCCATTAAACTTAAAATGGTCCTTCAATTCAGAATGAATCCTTCGCTCCATGAATCTGAAACAAACTCTTATAAATGGTTTCCAGAATTGGGGTATCAACCCCCACCATTTACTTCTCCTCCAGCTTTGTCACTACACTAAATATTATTTGACTTATACTGCATATAGAGTCATAGACTCGAAATAGATAAATAATGATCCACATAGCCAGAAACCCCACGAGACGTGTCTTGGAAGGAATTTTAGGGTTGATCTCTTATCCCCAATTTTCAAACTCAAAATTTCCTAGTGTAAGCCAAGAAATGTGTGGTGCACTTTCTTTACCACCTTAGGACAACTCGTTTGATGTTTTCACTTAGGGTATTTCCTTTTATCCTTTGAGAAAATTTCTATCCAGTTATTTAGATGAATATCCCACTCTGAGTGGGTATTTTACTTCTTCATTTTGTGAGATATATTTATTTTCTCATGTGCCAATGTTGTAGTATGGTTAGTATGATTTCATTTTGTTATTTGGGGGATGAATTCATCATACACATCTCCAATTATCGGAGCCCTGAAGATATTTTGAACATCCCAAAAACTGATGCCCATTAATCCATGCGTCAAATAGAAATAATTATTCTGTGGACTCGACCGACTTGGAGGCTTTTGTGCAAAATCAACATTCTTATACAAGTATATTTTCCTTACACATATATCCTCATAGATCCCAAAACACTCCAGATCATTTTTAAACTCTACACATGTTTTTCCTACCCAGTATTCCAGCATCCATGTAGGCTTAACATCAACTCTTATGTGAAAGTCAAAACATTTCCACCATCCATTTTATTGATCTATTTGTAAATCTTTGAAAAAAGATAAATAACAGTGAATTTTTTTTAACCATATGTAGTTTCAAATTAGGAGCACATGGGCTATGATTCATAACACAGGTTGTGACTTATATCCCAGTGTTAATATATGTCCCCACACAAGAAATTTTTGTACATGAAAAGTTCTTGTTGTCTTGAAACCAATATATCAAGAGATAATTCATCAGTTTTTGTGTGAGGAATTCGTATATATGACCATAACTGTAAATTGGGAAATTATTACTCTTCATAAAATCATAGTGATATATATTTAGATACCATACCAAATTAGAAAGATTGATACCACAATTGTCATAATAATATTTCCCTATGATTTTCATCGTCTTATTAATTCACATTGTATCCAACTCATTATTAGTTGTGATTCTATTTAGTGACATCTAAACTAAAAAGAATACAAAATTCAGTTTAGAGTAGGTTTATTTTGAAATTTTTTAAAAAATATAAAAAATATGAAAAAGTCGTTAAGGAGTGAAATCAAAGGTTTGGTGCACAAGTATGTTTCTCAACATGCGGTACACCAATGTTTCACTCGAGTATATATATAATCTATACAACTAATATTTTCAGCATGAGCATCTTGGTAGAAATAATTGTGCATGGAGAGACAATAATTTTGAATCCTAAGAGTTTTTTTTCTAAAGTGAAGGTCCTATATATAGATGAGGAAGTGTACCTATATGACAAGCCTATGCGACAGACCAGAACGACCATCTAAACATGAAAACATCCATAGACTATCTTCCATTTTCATCCCATTTCCCCTCAAGATTAGACCCTCATTTTCATTTCAGATCCAATAATGAGGGTGGGTTTTGTTGAATCTCAGTGTCATCACATGGATAAAAAATGAAAAATGGAAATTCCTTTGAAAAAGTAAGAGAAAATTGATAAAGAATATCATGATTGGAAAAGGTTCAAAAAAGTCATTCACCCAAGGTAGACTAAATCACCGGCAACACGTAAGTACTTGAAAACCACCCCACTGGAGTGACCAATATCCTTTACCTAGGGTACCATATTTTCCTATAAATAGACCCTTGTGGTCTACATTTGTATAAATGAATTTTCTTAATGGTTGATTGATACTCTGTTCACCCTGGTGCTTCAGTCACGTCCTCTGAAACCTAAAATGTAGTTTCATATCACCTAAATAGAGGGAATTAAATGAGGATAGTGAGACTTAAGTCCCTTCAATGTTAAAAACAAATATCACTTGTGTGACATGTTCTCCCAACCCCTTGATTTAAGAACACTTCCGAGATCACCCATCGTCAAATAGGAATTTTTGCACCTCACTCCTAGGAATACCTATGAAAACCCATGAAGTCTTGAGCCAAGTCTCACCAAAGTTTAGTTATCTAGGTTTTTCATTGGCGATGGTGCTACAAGTTCGCCTAAGCCTACTTGCGTGACACCCACTAGCATGCTACCCCCTTGCACACCCCTTCTTGGTTCACCTCACCTTGTCATCCTATATGATCCTTTAATGAAGTCTCTTTCAAATTAATTTGTTGAAAGGATTCTACTTCAATGTCTCCATTTCCTGAAAAGAACTATTTTGAATCCTACACCAAGGCCTACTGATTTAAAAAAATGTAGGGAAAGGAAACATATGCATGTCTCCCATTTAGATTTGGATATCTATGGTTAGAGGTTTCCCACACATGTCCTACCAAATGGTAAGGATCCATGGGGTATCTATATATTTGGATATCTATGGTCACATAGAACCTTACCAAATGGATAGGGTTTAGGAGTTCCCACTCTCGGATTCTAGGGACCTTACTCTATCAATCCAATTTCATCTCTAAGATCCAATATTTTGGTCCCTGGTAGCGTGGGTAAGGATCACAATTTGTTTTCTCTTTGATAATGGAAAAGTATCCCTTTTCTCCCAGGACTAGAATTTTGGGAAACCACCCTAGTATAATCCCTTATTATATAATGTAGGAGGTTTTAGTCTGTTTCCTCTATACATCCTTCACCTTCATTCCTTCTTTACATTGGACCCATGTTCAATGTAAATCGAAGAGAGAGAATCACCCTATATATGTCATCTTCCATCATAGACATAACTTATTTCGCCTAGCTCTGATGACTTCCAATAGTGATGAAATAAATGTATGTGTCGTTTGATGAATCTTTAACAATATATTGTTTCTCACACTGAGAATGACTCATATGGGATTAAATGCTTGCAAATATCACAACACCCATACAATCCACCTGATGTAATGAACTATGGGAACTCCAATTCCTAGCATAACTAGGATATGTAGGAAGCCTTCCTAAGGCCCTAGATCCATATAATATCATACATTAAAGGAGAAATCATTCACCCTTAATTTGGGCATCCGCCATTGGAATAATCCCCAATAGTAATTTCCATACCCTAAGCATCCTCTTCAGGAGTAAGGCCTGGATTAATACCCTTAAACCTCCATGAATTAAGACATATCTCATGGACCCTATTACAAGGGAATACTCTTCAGTATTAAGCCCCAAAATATTTCTTTCATAGGGCCATAATCCCATGTGATAATTATCAAATTACATGGGATTTTATTTCCATCCAAATGGGATACATAGGAGGAGTCCATGAGGTTCAAACCTAATATTCTGAATCATCCATATTTTTTATTGTTCATATACTAAATAGGGTATAATTCAATATATAATTTCATATTCCCTATAGGATCCTTTGGATTCTTATACATAAGTCCCACACCAATATTTGATTAAGTACCTTACTCCCAGATTTCCTTACCACATGACATTAAACTCTATGGTTGGGTCCTTATCACATGACCATAAAAGGTATGATGTGTTAAATTATGTGGCACTGAAATATATGGGTTCCGATTGATGTTATAAGGGTATGTAGTAATACCACCTTTTGGTTCTATCCCAACATCATAACAACTTCCATCTCCCTGGATGACGATAAATTTTAGAGTAACATTTTTTAACCTAGATGACCACAAACTCCATATTTCCCCACTATGTGGCTTAAAACCATATATCATCATGATAATGAACAAATAATATCTAAGTAATATATAAGAATATACCAGCACTGTACAATCCAATTTTATATCATTTTATAGTCATAAGAACGTTGAATACATAGGAATGATTCTGAATTCCATAGATGCTATATTTGATTTATAATCTTGGGAAGATACACTTCATACTTTGAATTAATGAATAATTCTTGCACATATCTTAAATATATAATATATTACTGGAGTAGGAAATAATTTCCCCCAAAATGGTGTGATGATCTCGACCTCCCATCATCTCGACCAATGCGAGTTCTTAAGTATCCTTGGTCAATAAACCTAAGGAATGCCTACCTTTGAAATGCATCTCCATTTGTATAAAAAACTATTGGGTGTTTTCGGTTCCATAAATAAATCTGTTGGAAACCATTTGGAAATAGTGATTCCTAATAAGAACACACATTCTGGGGAAAACAATTTGGGATTTTAATAAAGAGTGAAAAATAATTCATTTTAATTCAAAAATGTTTTTTTTCTATTTTATTTACATTGTTAGGTTATAATTTTATTTTTAATTTTAAATTAGAGTATGTTACTATCTTTAATACCAATTTAGATCATTTTAGTCAATTTCACATTGATGTTCAATATAAAAACATTGTGAACTTTTGAATGTTTTTACTTAAAAACCTGTTTCCTCGGTAATTCAAAGGGAATAACATTAAAATTAAATTTCCACTTCTGTGAATTAATTTATTTTCAAAATTGAAATACATGGTTGTAATCAGTTTGAAAATTTCATATAATATGATCACAATAATTTTTGGTGAATAATTACTTTAGAATTTTATTTACAATGGTTAAGGGTAAATCGGGTAGTTAAAGGTAAAGATAATATTATAATATATTAAATTACACTAACACTTGTCCTAATATCATTGGATGATATATTTTGAACCAAGAAAATCCTTTGGCCGAAATTGTGGAATTTGGATACTACTTGGGAGAGAATAGGACATTTATAACATTTTATTTAATGCAATGACAATTATGTCATAGACATTTATCTTATTACTAAAAAAAATTTAATATGGGTCTACATAAGTGATAACATGAGTTATAAATAGTAAATAAAAATATATAAATATTACCTACATCATGTTAATTTATTTATAAATTTTAGTAACTAAATAATTAAATAAAATAGTGACACCACGATGATGCAAGTATTGATTTATTAAAAGAAGAATCAAATGAATGATATTAATAATATAAAAATACATATAATTTGAAATTGTTTATGCCATTCATGAATTTTATGGATCATTTTTACAAGTTAGGTTTGAATTAAAATAGTTTTTTTGAAGTTATAATGTTGTTATGGTACTTCTAAAAAGTCAATTAGTTAATAATTCAAAATTGACACTTATGAAATTTTAAATTAATATATATTTTATTAAACAATATAAAATTTATAAAAAATATAGTTTAAAAAATATAGTTTTTATGAGGAGTATAATATCATTAATGACTAATTTATGGGTTTTTTTCATGTTATGGTAATTATTTTAACCTTAAAAGTTGAAATTACTTTATAAAATGTTTGGAATTAAAAGGATAAATAAGGGTTAAAAAATGATAAGGTTTAAAATAAAACCAATACATGTAAAAAAAAATATTGGTTGAGATTATTTTGATCCTTCCTTATATTTTCTTTTGAATAAAATAATTCTTAGTCATTTGGAGTTAGTAATTAATTTATATTAATTTTATATTTTAAGGGGTTCCAAGGGTGCACCTCACCTCTCCTATAAAAAGGCACCAATTCCTCTATATTAATTAGTCACTAGAAACCATTTTATTCGACCAATATATTAACAAAAAACATACTAAAATTCATCCCCACATTCTTGAAACCACGGTTCAGGATGAGCATCTTCTTAGAAGTGTTAATGTTCTATGAAAGGTGATCATCCAAAGGAATGTTAATGTTTTTATTTAAGTGTTTCTATACTGTTTATTATTATAATTCCATTAAATATCATTAATCCATGATGAAATAAAAAATACAATATAATAGATATACTGATATGTTGTTAGGTCAATATCATCACCTAAATCCATCTCCAATTCCATAAAATAGTAATGGAATTAATAATTTATGCATACGTGTGAACTATCACCTCAAAGAACAAATATATATATTTTTCATAACATCTCTCATGATAGGTTATAATAATGGAATTAATGTTAATAGGTGATATTAATGACATATTAACCATTATAATATAATAATATATCAATTATGTTCTTACTTTTCCTGCACGTAAAAAAAGATAACGTCGTTTGTGCTTTCATGTGATCTATCACCTTCGTGAAGCGATGTGGCTCATTTTTAGAAATTATATAACTTTAATGAGATATATATATGTTTATTTAATTGATTAATATGATATTAAATATTTTATGATCATTATATAATGTTAAAATAATACTTACCTTTTTCGATAATGAAGAATGAAAAATGGAAACGTTACTCATGCGTACATACGACCTACCATCTCCATGATTATAATGTTGTTCAGTTTTCAAAACCATACGTATTTTTTTATTTAAAATTATAATTTTTGTTTAAAAATGATAATAATTCCTTGTATATTATCCTACATATTATGGACTAATGACCACCTAGACTATTGACATCATAACATGTTCATTTTTGACTCAACTACGGAATATTGACAAAACGTCCAACATGAACTCAAACAATTAAATAATTATTATAACACAGAAATTAATGATATTAAAGGAATAAAAAAATGTTCTTAATCATATTTAAATTAAACTATGTAAATTATTTACGATGAACAAGGAACATATTTGACGAATCCAATTCAAAGTAAGGGACTTTATCTCAATCTCCATTCATTCAATAATTTCTTGATAATATGCACCATTATTATTTTATAAGGCATATATACAACCACTATTACATTTAACATCTATATATTATATATAGTAATATTATTTATGTTTTGGGAAAATTTATTAATTCCCGGAGATTAATATTTAAATGTTAAAAGTGGCATGGGACACCTTTAATGTTTAATGATTTAATTAAAAAATAAATTTCTTCATGAAATTAGTCTATATATTTATTATATGGATATAAATTGATTTTAAATAAATTTATATATATTTTTAATTTAATTAATTTTTTTAATGTGGAATACTTTTACAAGTATTATAAGGTATTTTTTTAAAAATGACAAAAGGAATGTTTGGGTTAAATTATACGGGGAGAAAAATTTCTCTACCGCCATGACCATTTTTTGAGATTTTTATTCCTTTATAAGACATAATATTTTTAAAAGAAAAAGGAATCACTTATTACCTTTCATGGGTAATTTTTTGTGGAAAATGTTTTTTAAAATGGGATGATTATTTCATTATTATGAAATGATATCTCTTTATTCCAAATGAAATTTTATTAGTGAAATGTTGATAATTGCAATATTTTATGTGTTAGGATTGTATAATGGAACCTATACATTTGATGGGTGGTTATGTGATAATAAAATGAATGTTGTAATTTTATAAAACAATGATGGATTTTTACGTTATAACCTCCAATACATTGGGTTTGGAAGCCATTCATATGACTATTCCATTTTTATGAGTGAAATGTATGGAAGTTGACCACATGGTTATTCCATATATGTACGATTACATCCCTTCTGGATGGAATCCTACGTATCCTGATTTGATCATGAATTATAGTTCTCATAGTTCAGATCATGTGGGGCTTATGCATGGAAGATTCACATTTGAGAAACATGGTTGGGTGGACCCTTTATGGATGGTCTCCTTTTTGAGCTCAGGCCTTCTGGAAGGTGTCCTACATATCCTGATTTGATCAAGAATCAGTGTTCAAGTAGTTCGAAATGTGTGCTAATGGTGTAATCCTCACAAACCTCTAAACCCACATGAGTCATGATCGGTGTGAGAAATATGGGGATTTGAAAGATTCAAGAATGAAAATGCCTACTCCCCTGTTGGTGGGGGAGGGAGGACCCGCGAAAGAAGAGGCCCCGACGACCGTGGGAGAGGGAGAGAAGCGATGAACCTTTCCATATGAAATGGAATTAAAGGTCATGTGGAACAGCCTCGAAAGATGGGGTACATACCTCAGTGGGAGATCCCCGAAGCACATTATGGGAAGGGGGGGGGGGTTATGTCTTCATCCAAGGGGGGAGCGAACATAACCCCTT
Source organism: Viscum album (assembly GCA_963277665.1). Taxonomy (NCBI): domain Eukaryota; kingdom Viridiplantae; phylum Streptophyta; class Magnoliopsida; order Santalales; family Viscaceae; genus Viscum; species Viscum album. The sequence continues at coordinate 106,500,477 of OY728123.1, read as the reverse complement.
AGACTGCACAATGATCCTCATTAAATGTAAATGCATGTGACCACCACTAATACTGAGAATGAGGAGGTTCACATAGACATCCTATGGTTGGACTCCTGGTTACCATGGGAATGTATCCTTATTGGAATTCTCGAAGCCCACACCTTTTTTGGGAGGGACTTCATGCCTCCACTTACCATGGGTATATAGACTCATGGGGGCACGTTGATGCACACGATGGCCTGATCATACAAGTCCAGTGGCTTTGGAGGAGGATTTGGCCTAGTGCTAGAAATCTAGTTAGCAGAGGGATTTTGGTGGACTGGATGGTAATGGAGGGATGAGGATGGAACCAGAGAGAACAATACCCGAAAACACCCCATTCCACGCACTGGTTTCTCATGTGGGATGGAGAAGGCTTCGCGTACCATAGTGGTACACGAGAAGGAGGGCCATCTATGTAACAAGGTTATACGCAGGCATGGGTATCACCAAATGTGTACCAAAGTGGTATGCAGATCACTGTACTGCTTTTGATTACATCCAGGTACCGATTGGGTATGTGGCCCCGGGTTCAGTCCTCTTAGAGGTATGCTACTCCGAGAACCATATTGAAGTAGGGTTGGGGTAATTCCCATTCATGGGAAATTAATCAACGAGAAGTCTTTGGTATGAGTTTCAACAGTTGGGTTCATAGTTATTTTTTTTTGAATTCCCCATTTTTACGATTCACGATTGGTTGTACCTTCAGAATAAGTGGTTCGCGGTTCGTGTTTTTCCGATGAAACAAAATAGAATCTAGAGTGTAACTATTAGGTTTCCCTCAAGATTTTGTCGCCCATCCTTCCCTATATATGTTTCCTTTCCCCCTCTTTTTTCTTATTAAAATGTGATACTTTTATATAGCATCTTAGTCATTATATCTACTGGGCATATGGCGCCATTTGTGGAAGCCCATTGAAGCAATTTTCTAAACCACAGTAAACTCAGTCAACCGAGGTTTGCAGAGATTTTTTTGTGATAATGGTTCTTGGAACCCGGCTCATCCACATAATCCGCGAATTGAGGGGTTTGCGACACGGTACAAAAACATACTTCCGTGCAGAACTCCTCCAGTTGATGCGGTTTACGTTTTTCCCTGCTCGCCGTCCATCGTCACCTATGCCAATGGTTCAGGGACTGCCCGACATACCTAGTGGTTCACAATCCATCTTCGTCATGTACCTTTCCCATTGATGGTACATAGGCCATTTGAAAATATGAACTCCTTCTAGTTTCTTCAAAGAAATACAACACAATTTGAGTCTCTTCGACCTGATAAACATAAAGAAGTGCTTAATTCCTTCATCAGAGTGAATTCACGGGTATGTTTTCTCCTTATTAGAATTTTTAAGACCCTACAAATTCCCCCCATCAGAATGGTGTCCGTTCGGAATGAAAAGGGGACTATTCTAATGTAGAGACGATCTTGAACTGAAATGGTTCGTGGTAGATCAGGTAGATCTGGTATGAAGGGCCTCACCTATATATATGACCCATGTTATTTGTATTTTACTATTTCTCATGGAAAAAAGTTCTCTTGATTTCCCGGCCTCCCTCACTTTCATGTAATGTGATCCTTGAAAAAACCACCTTTATGAACTATTCTGTACGTCTCGCAAAAAGAATTCCTCGCATTTTCCATATTCTCATACAACATTTTGGTTTCCGTAAATGGGGTTGTGGAATTTAAAACATAAAAATCTATATTCTGCATAGAATAAGGCTACACGGATGACGTGCTGACGTACCGAACATGGATTGGTAGACCGAACCTCAAAAAATATTAATATGGACTTAAATATTAATCCATAACTACTAAACGTGAACTTAACTGAGGCTGAGGTTCGCAGTTTCTACATTCTGTGAACCGTTCTGCTCGCCAGCCAATGGTCCATGGGCCATCGCCTCATGGTCATTCCATATACCATAGTTGGACATGGTGAATAGTATCAGCGTACCATAGCTATAGGGGGAGTAGCTTCTGCGGGTTATACTATTCGCAGAAGTCTCTTTTCACGTACTGATTTTAGGGATAGTACGTATAGCCTTTTGTAGACATTATTTAAATCCTTTAGCCATTTTTTCATTTCCTTGGCCCAACAACCCTTATCAGATTGACTTCTCACCAGCTTCTGGATCTTCCCATGCATGTCACAATGTCTGATTCTTAGGCTCCTGATAAATCCATGAAGATGAGGGCCACAATGGAAAGGAATAGTGATGATAATCTTCAAACCCATGTCATTCCTCGTGAAATCTTTCTGATGGTCTTCATAAATCCAGATCTTCTAGATTACGCATTGCCTATTTAGTTTCCCCTTTATGGCTATGGTCCTCTTGTAGACGTACCCCTACTTTTTCCTGATCCTGACCTTCCTTTCGTCCACATAAAGGCACCACATGATCATGATCATGACAACATTTTCCCAACTAGAGAAGTCATCACTACTCCTACTTAGGAAAACATTTTCATATATCGAGGTTTGGCAAGGACTCAAGGAAACTGCGGGTTCCACAATTGTGTTCCGAGACTAGACATCCAATATTACCCATCAATTATCAGCATTTCTTGAGAAAATCCCACTAGCAGGTGGAGCACCATGTGGGACTTTCTTGCTAAAGGATGTTTCTCTGATGAGTGGGCCTTGGAATTCTAGGTGCATCAGACCAGACTAGATTCGCCTGTCTAGGTTGAGGCAATGGGCTTGCACCAGGCAGCCTGGGGGTCTCAGTTTGCAACCTTATCTCCACAAGAAATACTTTCAGAATTGCTGAGTCTCTGGTGTTCAAGCACCCAAACCTCTCATCTACTACATGGAGTGGTGGGGGTCAGTCTATGGGACATCTACCAGCTTGGAGGTCTCTCTATCCTCCGAGATATGTAAGATGCGTTTCTCCCTGTAATCACCACATCGAGCAATACTGATCATGCGTATCCTTTGACAAAGAGTTTACTAGTCATGGCTGTGGGATCACTAGATCATCCCCTCGAACCCTGTTATCTCATCCCATTCATAGTGTGGATAAGGTTATTCTTGTAGATGAATGGGCCTAAGCTGAAGGGACACTGCATTTGAACTCACCCAACTTGTTAGTCCTGCTAGACTCTAGGGTCATAATGTGCTTCCCTTGATGCAGGGCGTTATGCCACATGGGGATATGATCTTTGGCCCCACAATTCACTTGAGATTAGGCTAGAAGGTTTCATCGACAAGTTCTTAATTGGATGGATCTCCCCATCCCGTGACATACACAATGGGGTTCGGGCCTGCACCATTTTGATAGAGGCCATTCTAGCAGAGGTTTGACCCATTAACTTGGCCCTTCCTACCCTCACCCGACTTTATGAATTGTTAGGATAGATTCAGGAAGGCAGGTCTATGCATCATCTCGGAGGACCGCTCTAATTCCTTTACAGGTGGATGGTGGAACACTTCCCCTATTATGAATATTGATATACCACACATGTTCCCCATCTTGACGTTCATCAATCTCTTCTTAACATTTCTACTATTTTTCACCAGACTCTGATAGTTACCGACATGGTTAGGCAGTTGAAGGACGCCTCTCATTTCTCATTTTCACTACATCCTACACCTAATGGATAATTACGAGGTGAAAGGGGTGGTTCCTTAGAGGAATGTTCATACCTCATCAATCCTCGGGGTGGGATGCTCACCGCCTGTGTAGACCGAGTAGTTATCTATGAACCATACCTACCATACTGGTTTTCCAGGTAGTTTGGATGCCTTCAATAGACTACTTTGCTTTTGGTTGTTCGACTAAGGGTAGAATGTCATCCTTTGGTTCTCTGTCCATTTTGGCTTATGATGATGAACGGAGGTACTACTAGAGAGATTATAAATCCTAACACGATGGGTCCCTCCTTCCTATCATTGGAGTAAGCCCAACTATGTGTTGATTTTTACCCTACGAGGATATTGAAAGAACCAGTCGAGCGGGTACAAGAACCCTTGACCATTTCCTGTCATGTTCCAGCCCCAACAACAACACCACACATTTCCTTCATCACGATAGGTGAAATGACCATTCCTTATACTTATTTCCCTTCATCAACTAAGATGGATACACCTCGTGCTCTAGTTCTAGTGCTCAGAAGGCAGTCAGTCCATCGTGAAAAGCGTCTGGGAGGGGTTTCATGAGTACAACATATTTCGGTGGAGAGCGATTTAGACTATCCCCTCATGTGGATATTTCCCAAGATATTAATGGGAAGGGAACTAGAATAGTATCTAAAATCATCCTAGAGACCACAGTTAGTCCTTCTCAGCCGGCTCCAGTGGCTGGGTCATCTTAGGTAAAAGAGGGTCTCCAACCTTGGGTGAGTAGCCCTAAGTCCCTCCCCAGTCCTATGGTGACACTTCCTACTTAAAAACATGTGGCATACAGGGAGGATTGAAGTTCCGGTTCCATGGAGAGACACAAGGCACTGCACAAATAGGCATGACGCCAGTTACATTCTCTTGCTGTGGAGACATCCCTGGCCAATTTCCCCAAAGAGGGTGACAATGTTTAGTTGTTATTCGCTGATTTGGGTTCCGGTTGGTTTTATTATCAGCACCTTCACATCCATATTTACCAAATTATCAATGCCTGAGAATACCTTTCCACCCGTGAGGACAAGCAGGATAGGTTTAATTCTTCCCACCACTAGATGGAAACCATCTAAGATATTTCAGAAGAATTTGATCATCTGAATACTGAGGAGGTGAATGCCCGTGACATGGTGGTGGCTCAATAATAGGATCTTTAAGAGTGAGAAGACCGTGCAAACAGGTGGAGGGAGAAAATGGAATTTTTGCGTGAAAATCATGAAGCCTTCCATAAGAAAGGGTGGGGCCTTAAAGTTGTCCTGGAGTGGGTGCGCCAGATTTTCAAAGGAAAAATAGAGGAAATAACATCTCTAGAACAAACTATTGATGGCCCACAGCAATCTCTCACCATTAATATGGAAAGGGAGAACCAGGCCCAATTTTAGCTTTGTCCCAAATTACAGCATGTACCCTCCCGCCTTCTTTTTTACTCCGGAAAGACTATGAATTGGGGATGTTCCACCATTTTTTTTGAAACTGATGAAATAGATTTGGCTTTTAAATATATCTTCTCCATCGCTTCCTATCAACATTATTTCAATCAACTGTTAGTTTTTAATCCAAAACTTGAAATTAATAAACAGAGATAATTGAATTGAGCTCTAATTTTTGCCTAATCCAAGGGGATCAGTGAGCGTAGTTCATCTATTGCTGAGGTTATATGGAACACCTCATGAACTTTTGTTCCTTTTTCATTATATCCCTATTTTTTTCATAATACTTCTTGATACGAGCATAGGGGTGTAAATTGGATTTTTCTTAGGACACCCTTTGTTGGTTTTTGACCTAACAAGATTTACCCATTTTCGGATGGCTCATTGTGTTTCTAGTGAACCGGTACTCGACTATTACCCAGAAGTGACTTCGGAAGATTTTCCCTCCAGTGAGCATAACAACTTTTTTTAGTAGTTCACAGTCCTACCATTCAAAATTAGTACTGATGTTTTTTGGTCAAACATCTTGGACCAAATTTAATGGGGTAAGGCCCCAACTTGGGACCATTAGTCAAGAATGTTCTAGTATCCTTCATACATGAGATATGTATGTTTATTGACCCTAGATTTGTGTATTCCGGACATGCAAGAGGCTCAGGAGATGCTTTAGGCGTACAAAGGTAGTAAACGACTCTCTTAGGGACACATTTTCCATTGATTGATTGTCGTTTATGTGGGATATGTATGCAGAGTCACCAGGGCATGATATAAAAAGTCATGAAAAGGTGTCCCCTGGACACTGGCCTTCCATTCCTGATGGACTAGTGGTATTTTCCACATTCTGGGGTTATCTTGATGTTGTGTGACCCAATAGGTGGCTGGCTTGAGTAGTTTTTTTAGAACATTAGGAACATTCACATCAGACTTGAGTGGGAAATTGTTCCTACACATTTCTTACTTGTGTGAGGGAGATATGGAAAGTGGTCAGTTCAGTTAAGAGTCATTTCTGTGTCAGGGGGACTTGGGAAGAAAGAGTTACATTATCCATTATCCATGAGTTTTCAGAATCATGGGGTGTGACAAGACAAGAATATCATTTGAGTGTAGGGAGGCTATAAATGACACTCCTAGGGACAAATTTGTCATTGTTTGATGGCCATTTTTGCAGGCAACATATGTTGAGAGACCAGGACCTGAAATGCATGGTCATGAAAAGGTGTCCCCATGACACTGGACTTTCACCTCTGATGGACTTTGAGGATCATGGAGATTGGGAATTTTATGAATACGATGTGTGACCTTGAACCAAAGGTTCCCCCAATCACCAGATGATGTTTTTAGCTAAAATTCTTTGGGGAAACCCAGAAACGTGTGTGGGAACTCTTCCTTTGTATATGGATCAACTTCATGAATGCATATAAGATATATTTTGGAAACCTCGAAAGAGACAAACGGGGAATCAAGCCCATATGTTCCAATATATCCATGTTGTGTGATAGGAGAAAAATGTAAACCTTGACTTTGAGGGCCCTTGAATTAGGAGGGGTTGAAAGAGGCTTGGAAGCCACTGGACATACTGATATAGGAGAGGATTCTCCTGGAGACGAATTTTCCTTTGATTGACGAACATTTTTGTGGGTGATGTATGTAGAGCCAATGGGGATTGATATGCATAGTCAATCAAAGGTGTCCACAAGACACTGGCCTTCCATCCCAGATGACCTTTTAGGGTTATGGGGAATCAAGATCACATAAAGAATAGAGTTTAGAATATGGAAGGGGTATACCAGGACATATCGGAGACATCTGGGTTGTGATTTACTCATATAATGGTGTCCCTTACGTAGATCTAACCCTCATACAGGGTTTGGTATTCGTTCTATCTTTGGGATATCCATTTGTTTCACATCACATGGACAGGACACAGGGTTCCTCTCCCGGTAGGGAACTGTGACCTGCCTTTTAGGGTCATTCTTCTAGGACTAAATTCTTGGGCCGTTTTGACATAATTTCATGGTAGATCCCTTGTTATGATCCTGAATATCATGTGAGCTATGTCCAATTTTAGAAACAAGGGATCACAAGGGATTCATGTCACCATCTAAGAATATTTATTTCAACAATTGGGTTCCTTTTTAGGATAAATCCATTGCTTCATAGTTTGGAATCACACTGTAAAGATGATTTTTGGCCTTGATGTTTAGCATCATGTGGTGTGGATGGTTTTGGCCTCATAGTTAAACATCATGTGGGGAGGATGATTTTGTCCTTGATGTGGTCTTCAAAAGTTTCTGGTTAATTACAGTCAGGCTGTTCCGGTGTTCCTTAGACATGAGTGATGATATATGGTGTAAACCATAGTCTCGTGGACGACATGAATAAGAAGGGATGACATGGGGATTGAAATCCATTGGGTGTACTGAGGTAGGAGAAGAATCTCCTAGGGATTAATTTTACTTTTATTGATGACCATTTTTGTGGGAGATATTTTCTAAGAAACTAGGGCATGATATGCAATTTCATTCAAAGGTGTCCGCAGGACACTGGCCTGCCATCCCAGATGGCCTTGGATGATTGAGGGGATCCATGTTTTCCCAATGTATGGAGTGTGAAAAATAGTAAAGGTGTGCCTGGGAATGTGAGAATACCTAGATAAGGATTAACCATGACCTTCTTGGAGCTTCCACATAGGTCTGACCCACGTTTGGGGGAGAAGGGGATTTTTTGGCTTGTGGATAGGACATGAAGCCAAATCTGAGCATCACTACATATCCTGCGGGAGTAGAAATCAAGCCACACGTAGTTCTGGATATTCCCTACAAACTTTTTCTAGATGTTTTAGGGATACTTGAGGGAATTTTTGTTTTACTTGATATGGGTGTCAGGCCAACAATACTATTCTATGGTTTACATGCGTAGTGGAATCCATACCACTGGTCCTAAGCTCACGTGAGTTATACTCAATGTGAGAAACAAGGAGTGGTCATAGAGTCTTCTTTTTAATTGTGAGGTGATAGAGAATATGATGGGGGCCTTTTCATTTTATTTTCCGGTGGGGCTAGGCCAGGATCAAATATCTAGGTTTCGTTACGTATCCTGCGAGGGAAAGAATCAAGAAGTACATAGTCCTATGTGTACCCCGTAGCGATTCAGCTTGGTCCAAAGGGTGGGGGAACTTTTTTTATACCCATCAAGGTTTTAATTTCCACCATGTCACCCCATAGTTGAATTTTCTAAGGGATTCAATATCATCATTCCTATGCTAACAATATTTTTACATGGTGTGAGAAACAATGAGTGATAAGGGGCTCATTTTGAATATGGGTTGACAGGGGGCATGATGGAATAATTTTTTTATTTATGGGGGATAGGCTAGGATAAAAGATTGAGGCATCACTACTTATCATATGAGAGCATCAATCAAGCCATGTGTAGTTCTATGAAAGATCACATAGTTTATTATCATGGAAATTAGGATGTTTTATGCTATGCAGTTTAATGTCTTATGGAAAGGACAAGTTCCTTACAGTTTAATGTCATGTGAAATGAATTACGACTCATAGTTTAAGGTCATAGAGTTTGTACTTATGATATTAAAGATCATTTTTAACTCATATTTTAATGTCTTAGAGTTTAGACCATGACATTGGGGGAAATTTGTTTTTATGACTCATAGTTTAATGTCGTAGATCTTGGACTTAGGATACGAGAGGGAATTTTTATGACTCATAGTTTTAGGTCATAGAGTTTGGACCATATCATGGGGAAATCCTTTATGACACATAGTTTAGGTTCATAGAGTTTGGACCATGGGGACATTTTTATGACTCATAGTTTAGGGCCATAGAGTTGGGACCTTGAAATATGGGAAAACTTTTCTGACTCATAGTTTAATATTGTTGAGCTTGGAATTTCTCATTGGAGAATTTTTATGCAATGTATTTATGCAAGAACATCTCATTTGTGGGATTCGTGATGAGTTTTCTACAGATTGATATCGGGGAATACACTCCACTGGAATAGACCTGATGTAGTACATATGGTCCTTCCCAATTTGGTTCAGGCTTTGAGGGAATATTCCCTAGTATCAACAGGGTTCTCAAGACTAACACCATTTATAATATGTCCATTATTCATTTTGGTAGGGACTATGTCGGCCAACCAGAGCAGATATTAGACCTCTTGTATGATGTTGGATTTGATCAGTTTGTCAACTTCAGCCTCTATTTTGGCAGCATGCATCAGGTGGGTCCTTCTATCTACCTATATATAGCCCTAGTGATCTTATAGTAAGCCTAGTTGATGTGTAGTGACTACAAGATCGAGGCCCGACATCTCTGTGTAATTCCTGGAAAACACATCTTGATTATTCTTTAGGAAGGATGTATATACCTCTTATTCCTCAACAGGCATGTCCACACTGATAAAATTGGGTCGTGGGTCATTTTCAGTGCCTAGATTTATCTTTTTATGTTCATCTATGGTGGTGGAAATTCCTTCTTCAAATGTAGGAGGGTAATCTTTGAGGTCTTATTCCTCTTCTTATTTATTATCTTTATTATCTTCCACATCTAATGGGGAATGGTTTTTTTAGATTACTTCTACAATATTGGTATTAAAATCATCTTTTTCCTTAGTGTGTGAGGGAAGGGAAGTTTGATGCCCCAATGATGGCCTGGTAGCATCTTTAGTAGGGTGTTTACGGACAACATGGGAGTCAACCCATTCTTCTATGTCTCTGGACTTTGTAGTCATAGAAGAGACCATGTAGAAAATTTATTCTGTATCCGGGATTGTACTTACACATTAAAATTAGTTGATGGGTAGTACTTAATCCTCCCCATACTACTGGAAGGGGTTGGCGGAAGCCATCTCCAATCCATTCGGGCCATTTATACAATCAATTTCGTCAGTCGAAATATGTTTTTCTTTCGATTCATAAAACCCTGTGTCGATGTAATGTGAATCACAGAACTCAAATTGGGATATTGACATGGAACGTCTTGTTTTTTCCCATTAGTGAAATATTTGATTCATTGATGGTATGAGGATGGAATTACAGCATGCTGATGAAGCCCAAGAATCCTTAACAAAACATTGAACGATGTACATTTCTGCACCACTAGGAACTCAGAATATGATATGAGATATCTGAGCCATGTTTTAATCTTGATTCATCCCGATAGTTTCTACTCACTTTTGTTGTATCCCAGCAGAGTTTCAGTGAAGGGTTTTAATTTTTCTTCATCATATCCCAGTAGGCAAAGCATTCTCAGTGGGAGGAGGTTATCTCTAAATCTGTTGTCGATGAAAATCCTCCAAACATCAATTCCATTTATCTTTCTCGAAACATATAAGGGTTTGACGTTTCCTTGCTTGAATACATCTTCATCCCTATCTTTGAATGAGATGATGGCATGGAATTATTTGTGACTGGTCTCTACATGGTAGACTTCATCCACTACTACTTCAGCCTCAAACTCTTATGGAATTAGCAAGGATTTGATGAGTGCCTCCCTAAGATCTGCGGACAAACTCAATGTATCCAGGATTTACAGCTTTGATGGTACTGAGGCTAGCTGCTTTAAAATATCATAAATATTCTCTAATGGTTAGTACTTCCCAGCTCATAGTTTCTCTTTGTTGTATTTTTGTGGGGGAGGTAATATTTGATTGACCGAGGGGGCACCCAGATTTAAAATATCCCTCTGGTTCTGGATATTCACACCATCAAGAATGGTGTGGAATGCCTCTAGGAGGGAACCATATTCATTTGCATCTTCTCCCCCAACATCATTTCCTGTGAAATCCATGGGGTTGATGCTCACCGCGTTCACTGAGGCATACCGAATTAAGGGTGGTGTACCCAGTGTTGAATGGTAGGAAGTCTTCTTTCACCATTTATTTGATTTTATCCCTCCATTATATTGTATTCTTCGGGCTTCTTGATGATGATTGACCCAAAGGGAGCCCTGGTATGACCTCGTAACGTGTCTTCGTCTCAGAGGGTGAGAACCATGAGAAGGGGTGGATTAGGTAACTCCTATGTCCATTTTTCTTCCTACACTATGGAAGACAGAGGTTCATCGTGCGGGGATTTGAGATAAAAATCACCCCAGCCCTACGGGATTGGGTTTTTCCCAATCTCTTCTCGATGCGCTGCAGCCAGAATTTTTTTGTCTTACTGGGTCATTTTGATTTAAAAATGCCCCCAAACCTGTGGGATGGGGTTTTTCCTATATCATGGTGGTAACTACCTCTATGGACACTCATTCAATTTCACGTGCCCCTGTGCGGGTGTAATTTGATTGGGGAATCGGGCCTGCACAGAGTCTATGGTCTTTGGAAGACATGAACATTGCTTTCTAGTCAGAATCCCTTTTGGGGGAAGCCTGCTAGATGTTCCAGGTCGCCTAACTCAGAATTTGTTTTTGATTTCTTGATCTATACATCCCAAACGCTTTTGAGACTTACTTCGGGATGGTTTTTGTTGTGTATCACATCTTTCCTCAGAAGTAGTTTTATTTGATTTTCTCCTCTAGGTGATGACATGGAAAATTGTCATTTCTGTCGGGACCTTCTAGATGACATGTGGGGTGATGTGTAACACTTAGTGTTCTCAACACCCCAAAATGTAAACTCCAGCCGGGTCATTTCCAATGAGGTGAAAAAATTTACGTTGTTCATGGAGGCAAGCCAGTTTGAGGTTCTTCTTTCACCATTCTGATTGTGACTACCTTGTGGACGAGAGGGCATCCAAGTCGATCAGACAACGAATATCCACTATTATGTTGACATAGTCCTCATACCCTTTGTAGGGTTGGCTTATTTCTTTCATTTTTCAATGTTTTTTCCATATATTGATGAGAATGTCATGCTTTCATTCCCCGAACAATTCCCCCAGTATGTCTAAGAGAGAAGTGGTCATATGCTAATACATCAATGGTATATTATCCTTTTCTAGTGGTCTTCTCACATGCAACATATCATTTGGTTTTTTAGAGGCTCCTCTACTTGATATTCCCAAATCAACTGCTTCTTGATGTTTTTGTTCCAAGAGTTTGGGCTGGTGGAGGCCTTATCGATTTGCAGAAGCCATGGGGGTGGCTTAGAAGATGAGTGTGGCCATGGGCCATCCTCTGGTTGAGAAAGGATATCACACATTATAGATGGATTTCCCAATGTGTTTGACTTTTTTTTGAGCACCTCAGCATAGGTGTGAATTCTCATATTTGTTCCAGAAAGGAGAGGACCTTCTTTCAAACATGAATTTTGTTTGTGAGGAGGACCTTCGCAAGTGGTGTTGCGATGGAGAGGACTACAATGGAAACTTGATGCCTGACTATGGGGATTTTACTAATGGTGTGTGCCCTATAGAGGACATTTAGAGTGAGATATATCAATGGGAGGACATTCTATTGCTTAATGTCACTATGGGGAGGGCCTTCACAACAACTATAATTGCATGGATGGAAATCGCAATGACCATTATCATGGCGAGGACTACCATCATGACTTGATATATGGCTGCATAGAGAATTTCCATAGTGTACATCCCAGGGAGGACCTTCAGGGTGTACTGCAATTTGGGGAGGACCTTCTCGTTGCTTGGTGTTATTTTGGGGAGGACCATCTCAGTAAATGTCATTATGGGGAGGACATTCACAGTGACCATCATCATGGAGGGGACTTCCATCATGAAATGATGTCCGGCTACAAGGAGAAGCATACTGCAACATATACCCTAGGGAAGACCATTATGAAGGAAGACAACAAGGGGAGGGCCTTATTGCTGTCTGATCATCCGGTTGAGAGGAGGGATACCCCGATGCGCATCTCGAGATAGGATCTCATGATTGATCATTCTTGACCCACAGAGTAAGCCCCCGTGGGTACTCTGTGGAGGACCTTCAGAGCTCATTGTAACGACATTGCGGGGAGGACCTTCACAACTGCTACTGACAATTCCAAAATTTGGTAATGGAATGACTGGGTCTTGAGCCTTTATTGATATATGTTTGAGGGCGTTAAGAACCCCAGCTTCCAGCAGATCAGAATTATGTATGTGATCTTCATTTTCTGGTTGACTTTGGCGGTTTTCATTTTTGGATTCTCTCTTGTGGGTAACCGGGGCCATCTTCTATTGGTAATGGAATACATGGATGGGTCCCCATCTTATTGAGTCCCGTGATATAGTCAGGATTTGATGATGAGAATATAGATTTTTGGAAGTATATATGTATTCCTCGGAGTAGCCACCAAATTGGACCGGAACCACCCAATTAGAACAGGTATTTTTTATTGATCTGGTTGTCTGTATGTAGCGGGATATTTCTTTCGACCCTCCTAGATGGAGTAGGGATGCATAACTACTCCGTAGTGACTAACTCATTTGCGAGTGAGTCATTTCGTTTGAGGAAATCAAGTTGTTAGCCCGATTTATCCCCTTTTATACCGATGCAATGATATCCTGGCATTTTTGGAGGATATGGCATGGAATTGATGTATGATATTCCATCATGGTCAGGATGTGCTAGGATATATCTTTGGATGGAAGGGGTATGAAGTCCCATTTCGATGTCAGAGCAGGAGTTCGTGCCTGCTCCGATCTTCCATGAGTTTCTAGTAGATTCTTCTAGCTCTCCTACGTCGGCATAGAGTAATGAGCCTGTCATGAGTTGTATTATGTAGTTTCCACAATATTTGACTCGTTTTCTTCATATTCATGAGCGAGAAGTTTCATCTGCTTTCTTGCCGCTGTATTTGTATGACGGGATTTTTATGCATCCACAGAAATTTGACGCTGCTTATATTTTATTGTTGCCCAATTTGGATGGATGGATTCTTGTTCATCAGTAGGTATTTGTGCTAGCATATAGCCAGTTTCATCCCTATTTTGATGGACGACTTGAAATGAAACAATAGGTGTTTGTGCCTGCATATAGCGGAGTTCCGCCCTATTTTGACGGAGGGCTACTTGTGCATCAGTGGGTATTTATGCCTACGTATATCCAGTTTCCTCCCTATTTTGGTGGCAGGCTTATTGTGCATCGATAGATATTTACATCTGCCTATAGCTTGAATCTCTGTCTTCATGGAGGGACTAGCGACAACTTGTAGAAACATTCATGTTCTTGAATTATTCCACCCCATTTCTGTGGTTGGCATGAGTGGAGAGGGCAGAGTTGTGTGTCTACCCATTTATTATCGCAGCGTTAGTATGATAAATACACTCCTCAGGAACCAGGGTGATAGTGTGTCCCTAGTTATATATTCCCCCCTTGGTAGGTAGCCCAAGGGGCCCAGGTCTCCTGTTTTTTGGCAGGTTCACTCAACATAAGGTCCTCCTTGGTGGGAGGAGGTATGGTCGTCCAGTGTCGGCAGAGATGCTCTCTGGTGCGGAGCCTTGGGTAGGGCCCTTGTGTAGTGGAGATGAGGTCGTTAGTATTGACATAATCTACCTCCCTAAGGTAAGGGAGGTATTTATTGTCATGTTCTGGGGGCAGACTCCTAAAACGGTTTGAGACAACCACCAGGGACACCATGTGCTGGGGTACTGGTAGCGGCTGAAGACTTGACTGGTGGACCTTCACTGACTGGAGGCCTTATCATGCAGCCTCTAGCGTGGGGAGAGTACAATTTTGGTTGTACTCCTTGATCAATGTTTTAAAAACCTAGCATTGAAGACGGTGGGTAGGCTGAGGGGTCATGCTCTTTATTGAGGCCCCGACAGCCCACGAGATCTCTTATGTGTGCGTCTTCATGGATCGTGGGGATGTCATTTGGATCAAAGGTTTCTCTGAAGAAACCTATAATACATGTATGGCATACATACCATGAAACATAATTAATGTATTATTATTTAAAACATATGCGTATTTGGAGATTCATCTTGGCCCCTGTCCCCTTTTCTTTGACTGCAGGGTGCAGGGGCCTGAGTGGGGTGAGACCACCACCTTGGTTAACAATTCACGCCGGGTTCACCATTTTTGTTCCACCTCTGAGGTGGCACATTTTGTGGGTGATATGGATATGGAATGACATGGATAATCACTTATCCTTTGTCTATGGGGATCGTCTCTCGTTCAATTTACCATTCCATTGTTTTTACCTGTTCATCATCATTATCATTTATAGAGGGTTAAGCTAACCATATGGCGAACTTTTGGTCCAAGTGGGTGATTGCGTTGGGGTCAAGCACTCATGGAATCAGTTCTTCTCGGATATAACATCCTCATACGGTCTCTAATATGTTTATTCATGGATCCATGATTTCCAAATGTCCCTGGTATACATGATTCATGGACCTTCTTTCCAAAGGCAGGCGCTTGTTATTTGGAAATTTGGCCAACAACACTTGAGGGCTCTTTTTGTCGAGTGGATGGGAGTTCAGGATCACCACTTCCTTCTAGGGGAGGGTTGTTTCCTATTACAGGACTCTCTTATAGATTTATTTCTTGTTCATAGGTTCACGAATCCTTGGTTCATTCCTGAAGAGTGTGACCATGGGATACCCTTGGTTTGAAAGATCCTCGTGAGCATGCATATGTTTGATACCATGGAGGTGATGCTGACTTAGCCACATTGTAAGGTACTCTGGAGTTTATCGTCATCTAGGGGGGATGGAAGGTGACTTGATATTGGGATCAGGTCCACAAGGAGGGATTCCTACGTATCCTTAGGAGACGAATCATAACCCACATAGTCTGGATGTGTTGGGATTACTCAAGGAATCTTCTCATTTGGTAGACTTGATTGGGTTGAAAATTTATGGGAGGGAACCATTTTGAGTTGGTGCCTTCTGATAGGCATCCTACATATCATAATTTTATCAATAATTGGAGATCTTATAGTTTCGAATGTGTGGGGCCTACAGGTGGAAGCTTCCAATTTGACAGAAATTATTGTGTGGATCCTTTATGGGAGGGAACACTTTTGAGATCGGCCCTTCAGGTAGTCATCCTATGTATCCTGATCCGGGCATCAATTAGAGTTCTCATCGTTCTGAATGTGTGGGGCTTACACATGGAAGCTACCCATTTTAGAAAAATGGTTGGGTGGACCCTTTATGGATGAGCACCCTTTTGAGCTCGGGCCTTCCAGAAGGCACCCTACATATCCAGATATGATTAGGAATCAAAGTTATCATAGTTTAGATCATGTGGGGCCTATGCATGGAAGCTACCCATTTGATAAACATGGTTGGGTGGACCCTTTATGGATGGGCACCCTTTTGAGCTCATGCCTTCTTGTTGGTGTACTACGTATCCTGATTTGATTAGGAATTAGAGTTCTTGTAGATTAGAATGTGTGCTAATGTTTCAATCCTCCCAAACCTCTAATCCCACATGAGTCATGCTCAGTGTGAGAATCAAAGGTATTTGAAATATTCCACAATGAAAATTTCTCCTCCATTATTGGTGGGGGATGGAGATCTCCCAATGGAAGAGGCTGGGGAGACCATGGGTGAGGGAATGGAGTGATTAACCGTTCCTAGTGAAATGGAATTAAAGGTCATGCGGCCCGACCTCGAAAGATTGGGGACTTAACTCAATGGGAGAGCCCCAGAGCATGTTCTGGGAAGGGGAAGAATTACATTCTCATCAAAGGGGGGAGCAAATATAACCCCTTTGACTGATCATTGTTCCTCATTAAATGGTAAATCAAGTGGCCACCCCTAATCCCTAGAATGGTGAGGTTCATGCCGACATCACAAGGTTGGACTTCAGGTTACAATGGGAATGTAGCCTTACCTTCATTCCTGAATCCCGCACTATTGATGGGAGGGACCTCGTGACTTCACTTACCATGGGTATGTAGACTCAATGGGGTACGCTGATGCGCGCGATGGTCGGATCATACAGGTCCAACAACTTTAGAGGAGGACTTGGCCTGGTGCCGGAGAACTAGTTAGCATAGGGATTGCAGAGGGCTGGATAGCAACGGAGGTCTGAGGTTGGAACTGGAGAGAATAATACTCTAAAACACCCCATACCTCACACAGGTTTCTCATGCGGGATGGGGAAGGCTCTGCGTAACATAGTGGTATGACGGTTGGAGGGCCATCTGCATACCTCTGTGGTACACGAACATGGGTATTTCCAACTATGTACCAAAGTGGTATTCAGCTCACCATGCCTCTTTGGGTTACATCTCAGTACTGATTGGGTATACAGCTCTGAGTTCAGTACACATATCGATATGCTGCATGGAGTGCTATATAGAAGGATGTTCGGGGGGAATTACCATTCGAGGTAAATTCATCAGTGAGACTTCGTTGGTTTTCATTTAACTAGTTTGGTTTGAAATTCTTTTTGTTATTATTAAATTCCCCATTTTTAGGGTTCACGACCGACTGTACCAGTAGAAGATGTGGTTTGGGTTCCACCTTCACCAACGAAACCAAAAAGAAGCTGGAGTGTAACCTCTTAGTTTCTCTTACACTTTAATCACCCATCCTTCCCTCTATCTGTCTCCTTTCCCCTATTTTCTTTTCTTCTAAAATGTTCCTTTTATTGATCATAAGAGCGATCATATCTGCTGGGCACACGACACCATCTGTTTTAGCTCATTGAAGCAATTTTCTATCCCAGGGAGTACTCAGTAAACTCGGTATTGCGGAGACTTTGGTTCACATTAATGGTTCGTGGAACCCTACTCATCTATTTCATCTGCGAACTGAGGGGTTCACATCATTGTACACATACATCCTTTCACTAAAAACTCCACCCATTGACGTGGTTCATTGTTTTCTCTGCTCGCTGGCCATTTTCTCACGGGCCAGCGGTGCGCATACCGTCCTGCATACCTGGCGGTTCATGATCCATCTTCTTCGCACACCTTTCCCTATCATGGTATGTGATCCATTTCAAAACATGAATTCCTTTATGTTCGTTCAAATAAATACAACTCCATTTGAGTCCCTTCGCCTTGATAAACTTATAGAAGTGCTTCATTCGTTCTGCAAAGTTATTTAAGGGGTATTTCTTCTCCTTAGCAGCATTTTCAGGACAACACAATCATCATGTGATTCTAGTATATTACATTATATATTAATATTCATGTGGAATAAAATAAACATGTCACCCAAGTTCCTTTGACGTCATGTAAAAACCAGAAAACTATAACTCTATGTGCACCAGATTAGTGTGTTCTAACTAAGATGCCATGAAACCTAATCATACCCAAGTTTGTATCATTCTAGAATCCACCTTGTCATAATATCATTCCCTAACACTAAATCCTAGCCCATACATGTATACTCAAGGTAGATAAAAATCCCATACCTTGACCCAATACCTATAGATATTGAGTATAGTCATACGTCTATAATCCACGACACATCCCTTATCACTCAAGGGAAGTCATTTAGTCATGTAACATAATTACATTTCCCAACCCCTAGGGTAGTCTTCCATCAAAACCCAATAAAATAATGGCAATTTTCTCTCACTTCATCAACCTGCACCCCCTCACTAAAGATGTGGTTAGCCAGGACGTCTACATAGGGTAAATGACCTTTTCAAAACCACTACCATGTCACATAGGGTATATCCCAAATATTGCATTCACATAGAACCCTAAAAAACATGTAAATGTCATTTTTGAAGACTCAAATGAAAAGATAACTATCCTTCTACTATCTTCAGACACATTTGGAATGGTTATGAATCAAATACCCTTCTCAGGGAATCATCATCAGATAAAACCATCCCTACACACCCCGAGGAGGTTGTAATATCATCAACCAAACCATGTAGTCTTGTGGGATTTAATTGAGAGAATATACCATACCCACAAGATTTAGGGTTTCCCTCTAGAACACATACCCATCCCCATAGAATCTGGTGTGACCATCATTCACGTATATGTAATAATATCCACAACTCATCACCCAAATCATAGGATGATACCAGTAAACTAGTCACCTAATACCTAATACCTCATCACCACACATATCAACCATTCCCACATCATCATCAACCTCAAAAATCCTATTTTTTCTATCCAAGGATCTCCCCTTGGAATATCATTTAAATTTTCATTGGAAACCTCATGCCAAGTCCTCAAGGAATTCCCTTGTCCCTCACAAGGTCCAATGTCACATCACTTAAAGGATAACTCTCAGCCCGTCACATAAAGGAAAATTATTTTATGACATTTTTTTTGTTCCAATGGACTCATTCTACTCACAAAATTCATCATACCATAGACCACTCTTCAGAGGGTATCATTCCTCATGTCTTCTATGTACGGTCCTTTTACCTCTCATTACTTGGATTAAGCTTGTGGAACCCTCCCAACTATCCCTAGGAAACTAAAATAGGCTAACCATATCCACTCTCAAATTTTGAGACCACACTTGGTCTCATTTCATCTTAGCTAAAACGCCCTTAGCTTGTAGACATAGTCATCGACAAATCCCAACTCACCAAAGTGATAATGAACGCCCATCCCAAGTATAGGAGACCGAACACCATCTTATGTTTTCTTCTTGGCCCCCCTTGGTCCCTATTCTTAAACCTGATGTAATGAAATAAATTTAATAAAGTACACTCATACATAAATATGCCTAGGATGTTTTATTAAATGGACCACCTATCTTTATTAAGGAGTTATCTCCCATATAATCTCCACAACATCATTTTTAGACATGTAAATGCCTTATCCTATCCCATAACACCACTCATGATCCTACCACTTATCATAGATCATAAATGTTTAATTATAAAAATTATAATGAAATATTTAATTTCTATTAAAGAGGAAGAAAACCGTAAAAACTCACCGAGCACCATCATGTTCTTTGAACCTCAACCAACTGCACCTAGAAATTACACACCACACCCCCAACACTAAACTAATGAAAATACCTAACCAATGGAACCTGGCCATTTTCCGAAATTTTTTATTATTTGAATAATGGTTTTGAAAAATCACCATGGTGGCATACCTGGCTAAAATAGAATGTAGTGACATGAAGAAATTGTCTCGTGATACCCTCTAGATAGGTTTCATGAAAGAAACATCATTGGTAGTTGATTCCACTATAATCTATGGGAATTGACACAAAATCCATAAATAAAACTGGAAAAAATAAGAGATAAGAAAAGGAAGAAACTAAGAATGGACATAAATTGAATAAGTCACATTTTATCCCCACTGGAATGCACCTGGATTCACCCCCATCAAGGGGGAACGTAGAAGAACAAGGGATAGGTAAAATAATCAATGAATGTCCTATTATAGACCTCTATATCTCCTAAATCATGGGCACCCTGACCATGAAATGACAATTTCCCCAATAAAAACACACCAAAATAGCCTCACCGGACTACCAATTGAAACCAATAATCTAGAATATAGATCCTTTTAGTTTCCTAGGATATTAGCTAGAAATATAGCTAGACGAATTCATTCCATTGGTTTTATAGTCACAACATACAGCTAAAATTCAGACGTAGATCTTACACGGGCTACTATGACATACCACATGAGCCTCCATAATACTAAATAAGCCACAAACCACATGAAATAACACCACTCATTGATGTTAAGAAGATCATACTCCTTACCCAGGACCCAATTCATAAAATGATCCCCTAACTAAATAAAAACAAAATTTCATTCTCAAAATAAAACTTCAAGAAGTCAACAGGTTGTCAGAAACTCCCCATAATAACACTTATCGTGCTCAGGAAGTAATGGTAATTCTTGACCCATGAATTCCAACCTTCTATGGATTTCAAATCATTGAGAACACACCATATTCTATCCCAAAACAATAATTAGTCTCATTCTATGATATATTCAAATAGGAAACATACTATTTACCAGAATTCGAGCCACCCACGTTTTGATAATATGAACAATGATACAACAGTCACCGTTTCAATCTATTATAACACACCACAACATCTTCAAATAGTACTTCTTGAATCATATGATTCTTACCACTATAAAGATCCACTCATAAAATCTAATTACAATCTATGGTGCTCCCTACCATTTGAATCCTATTAAAAATGAACCCATAACTATCGACTAACCCACCAACAAAATCTTGATCAACACTCCTGATGTGTTTCCATTCTTAGTACACCAAAAATTGTGAAATTTTTCCATTAGACCTCCCTTGTCCAGTTTTCCAAAATGCTTGGCGTCACTCTTTGATGTACTACCTCAACACCTGATCATGATGCCTTATCACCCAGAGGCAGCATAATATTACATAGGCATGATCAGTAAATTATAAAACATAATCCATGTGTACTTCTATTATCAGATCTCCAACTGACTATTAACTTCATTGTTCTCTTACCCTAATCACTATGTACTGTTTCTCTCAATGTCACTCAAATCACCTCAAAACCACCATTATCCAAATATCGCACACAGAATCCATCCAACAATGCATCTTCCTCCTACATTTTTTTATTTTTTAAGGAACCATATAATATAATATCTTCTTATGCACTGACATTCCTATACCATCTAAACTGTTTCAAGACCATTATTTATGCTCCCCAATCCTTATGACATGAGGTTTGTTCACATGTGATATATATGATGCTCCCCACTTTAGAGGTATCATTATATCCAATTTCCAAATACGAGCACAAATATCCATGTCCCATGCCCCATCCATTACCGAATGAAATGACTATTCATGACCAACCCACTCTCACCCAAGTGTTATCACAAAACAATATCCTTCACTTAATATTCCTAGGTCATCAAGAATAACATCCTCTAAAAGTCAATGTTTCACTCTGACTATATTTCTTCAATTACACCACTCCATTCTTGTCAAACACATCAGGTCCATCACTACACACGTGTCACTCCTCCCAATTCACAATCCCCCATACCTAAAAGACATTTCAATGAAGTAAGACATAGATAGATGATAGAAATGTACCTTAATACATCACTGATGTTACCTTCTACTATTGAGGGACATATCCCTTACACCATACTCTTGGAATCCACACCCATAGGTTTCTAATCAAACACAATGATCCCCTCACATTGAGAGTGACCCGAAATGGAAACAACCATAGTGCTACCACAATTACACTACTTAGGTTCCTCCACACACAAATAATTCACAATAGAAACACACATGACCCATTCGTCGATTTGTATCCAAAAATTACATCAAATATACCCAATTACCATATATCATCACACACTAATAATTTTCCAAAAAATCTCACCAAAAATCACTCTAATATATAGGAAGAGTGATATTCTATGATTTCAGTAACATTTTCTTTTCACAAAATACATATTCTCACCCAAAACCAGTAAATATACACTCTTGTGAAACTCAATCAATCTTGGAATCATGGTCCCCAGAGCCGTATCACACCTATCCTATGATCATGCACCTAACTCATTGACCATTCCCCACATTCATGTGAGTCTACCCAAATAGTCCATGGAATATCCTCATTCCAAGGATAATCATATAATCACCCACCACATAGTGCTATTCTAAATCCAATAGCATCGACCCATGCTCTCACTACAGCACCAAAAATGCATCTTGACAACCAAGCGAGCCAGCCATCCATCTAAACCCACCATTGAAACTAAAACCTAGCACCATAAATGCTCAATGTGTTTTAGATTATGAGCCATGGAATATCACTCATTCCTTACTCCCCAAAGGCACTCATGTTTTTCACATCCCTAGGGAAACCATTTCTCTTCCTCAGATCATTCCTCAGATACACATGGATATTCTAAACCCATAAAGGTTCCATCACTGAGGAATCTAATTACTACACCATCCCACCAATGGTCCCCATGCATCCCTCAATGAATGGACTTAAATTAGTTAATTACTTGATAATTTCTTACACAAGGATCCACTTGAACTTTTATAAAATATATTTTTATGATTTGAGTAGAATGAAACCAATATGTTATACATGAAAATGTTGTATAAGATGTTATTGAAACTGAAATGGGTCCATCCCTATAGTCAGAAAGTATAATCACATACATATATGAATAAGTCATGTGAGTCCTACATTCCTAATCATGATACATGACCATAGAACCTTTTCTAATGGGCCAAGATCCAAAAAACAAAAAATATATCCTCTAGTAAACAAACAAATTCCATATATATACCAACCATAATAATAAAAATAAAGAACAAAAATACCATAACGTTGATAACATGGAATTGCCTCTAGAAATGTGTTCTTTAATCACCTTCCAAAGTTACATAATAAGTTTTATCACATTCTTATATCTCTTATCTATAATCTACTCAAATCATAAAATTAAATATTACCCTGACAGCATTATGTTACACCTTGAACCAAGGATTATAATATGTTCCAAGACTGAAGCATTATATGGACTTAAGAACACCTACCCTTATTAAAAGGGGTTTTTGACTAGGAATAATGGCCTAATATGTGTAGTGTAAAACCAGTTCCCGAGAATTAGATTCATTAAATACAACAAGAATAACCAAAACAACCCTAACACAAGCAGAGAAAACCATATGTAAATACTAAACACAAATTATAATCAATTACAAGAAGATGTCTTACAAGTGTACATACAATGATATCTGACAAGGAAAATCCCAAATAATAAATAAATAAATAAAATCTTACACACTAGCCTTAATACCATACCTATTCCCCACACAATATGTTTCCAAATACACATAAGCTACTACAATATGATCCACTTCATGTCTTATGTTCAACACAGAAAGAGGAAATATGGTCAAAAAATATACTAGGGTACCTCTGCAGGTTTGTATAAATACACATCGATAGGGTATCACACTATTCCCCTATTATATGGAATCATTTATTTGTATTCATGGAGAATATAATAAAATTTTCATGTAAGTTCCATGGACATCGTGTGAAATCCAGGACATTAGGAATTTCCACACACCAGGTAATATTGTGATAACCAAGACACAATGTAACAAAATAATACCTTCTTTTTCTCTATTCTAAAATCCACCTCATCCTCTCATCGTGTGAATCAAACGATGCCCATCCAATACTCGAAGACTCAATGTAGTCAAATGTCTATAACCATGAACCAACAAACATATTCACTAGGTATGGATGTATATCCATAAGTCAAAAGCCATACCTTCTCACTCAAAATAGTTCCATCAATGACATAACATTTTGACATGACCAAACTCCTAGGGTGTTCCTATTTCACGACCCAAGCTATTGCCCACAAGGTCCTCTGACATCATTGACCCATGCCTTTCCAACCAATACATGGTTATCCTCTCCCTATCACTCGAGGAAAAGTTCCATTCAATAACCACTACCCCATCATTCAAGGAATTTCCCAACTTCACTCATGAACATTGAATAAATCCATAAAATGAAAGTCTATTTATCAACATCATAAGGAATAGGGAATGATATTTATATATATCCATGTTATCTATGGAAAATACATAGACCTAATACAATCATTAGTGAATAATTATCCCAACAGTTCATCCTCACAGCCTATGGTGAGGTCACAAGAACATTATACCATTCCTATAGATTATGGGGAGACTATAAAGAATATTATTCTATACCAAGATACTTTAGGAGTCCATAAATTACTCAATACCATTATCATAGACTATGGGGAGGCCATCAAGAAGGTGCACAAAAGTAGGGAAATATCCCATCACACAAATTACCAAATGATTTCAAGGTGATAGTGGCTCTAGATCATTACCCTCATCACCCAACATCTCAAACCTACCATCACGGAGTCCATTGTGTCCTCCAAAGCCACCATAGTTTGTTTTCATTGGTAGCTTCTCATGATTTCCACCCACTAGTGAAATAATCATCCAAAGTCTTCTCTAACCCATAATTAATGGTCTGGTCAACATAATTTTCATGTACCTTACAATTCATTCTCTCACTACCCATATATCTTCCAATCCCATACCATTCTAAAATACATCGGAAATATTATGCGAAGCTGTCAAGAAAAGACCAAAATCCTAACAAGGTCTCGTACTATAACTCTTTACAGAGATCTCGAATCCTTTCACTAGTAGGAAACCCATTTTTTACAAACATCTAGTACCTAAGGACTAATCCCACTCACATATTTCCTAAATACTTAGACCACCCTAATTAGGGTATCATTTCTTACGCCTAAGTCATATAATTATCCTACCTTTCTTCAATAGCATATGTCCATTGAAACCCTCCCAACTAGCCATAGGAGAACCATACTATGCAACCTGTATCACATATCACATCTGATGACCACCCAAGGTCTCACATAATCTTAAACAACACCATATCCCCATAGTGACACAGTTGTCAGGTGATCCCATCTCATCTAAGTGCTAAAGTGATCTAATTTCAAGAATATGAAAGACAATTACATCCTGTATTTTTTTATCAGCCACCATAAGTCTGTATCTCTCTTTCAAATATCATGAAATGATTGTAGCAAAGAACACTCATATATAAAAAGAATATGAGCTGGTGTTAAAGGGACAACCAAGTTCATTAAGGGGTAACCTCCTAATCTATACACCACAACATCTCATAGAATCATATGTATGCCTTTTTAGATCCCATACAACCATTTTAGCTCCTTCCTCATTCCACACATCATATATAATTAATAATAAATTATTAAAAATTATTATTTAATTTCATTAAATAAGGAATAATGGATGACCAACTCATCTATAACCACTGTGTCATCAGAACCTCAACCAACTGTACCCAGAGAGTCCACAGAACACCCATTGCACTAATATAAGAAAAGTAACTAACCACCAACACCAGATCATTAACCAAAATATTTTAACTTAATAAAAAATATTATAAAATTTTTCATAAATAAATTCCTCAATAAAACCAAATTTTAGGACAAAAATATTTCATATGTAGATTTATTTTAACTTCATTACACAAAATTACCATCATTTGAAGTTGATTCCACCAAGAGTTAATGGAATCAACACCAAATCCCAAAATAAAATTAGAAAATGTAAGGGTTATGTGGATTTAGAAGCTACTAAAGTAAGGAAATAGAAGAAATCATATTGGTTTATTTCTAGGATGTACATATATTCACCCTCTTTCAAGGGGTGGGGGGGGGTGGGAACATGTTAAAGGGAAAATTGGCCATGAATGGAATATTTCTAACCCCAAACCCCGGTATTAGGATAATTATGACTTCAAAAAGTGTATTTTTACCATTAAAACAATGAAAAATAGCCCCAACAGTATGTTATCATCTCATCATCCAGGCAATGACTCACTAGTTAGGCAGATGAATCTCACCGGGTGGTTGGTGGATTCTTTTTGTGGCTTAGGCCACTAGCCCACCCACTAGATCACTAGAACCCTACCATCGGCTAGCCAGTGGAAGGCTATTTATGAAATTCAATAGTAGGGCCACATTAGTCATAATACGATTCACCAATAATGCCTCTACAATAAAAAATGATCCTAAACCCCATCTAATATCACCCTTCAATGACGTTATAAAACACAGATTCCAAACCAATGACCTAATACAAAAAATGAGTCACGCACCAAAGGAGAATTCAAATTCCATCACAAATTTTAATGAACATAAATATATAGGTCTTTACCTCTATGGTAAACATAATAAAATGATAAATACACATGGAAAAATTTATTCCTAGAGGTTTCCAAAATCTAAATACCTTTAATATAGTAATATCATTAACACTTGAATATTTTTATCAACAATATGATCACAACCTTCCATTACTTTAAAACAAATGTATTTTTTTCATGAATCATTCTCACTTGAAAAATAATTTTTCTTTTAAATATTTTTCAAGGAATCACTAAAAGTTTAATATATAAAACATTACATGGGTTTTTTAGTTTTCCATAAACCATCAATAAATACCTTTACATAGTGATAGGATGTATCCTGAACTTGTACTATTATAAGTAACTTTCAATATCCATTAAATTAACCTTTGATGTAATGCATAATATTTATGGTTATGTGTCTATACATACATTCAAAATCAAATTATAATGACCATTTATTATTTATAATGCTTTTAATGTAATCATAACCTATAAGAAAATCTGTAAAAATCCTTTAAAATCTATCCTCAAATATTATTTCATCTCTCTCACATTCTACAAACCAACCAAAAGTATACAAAATGATTATTTTTAGGATAAATTTTATATATAAATATTCTTATAGTGATTATATTCTCAAATTGGCGATTATATTTTTCACAACATCATCATGAATATCATTATGATTTTTTTTCAATTTTTCAAAGCACTATCAATGGTGTGTATTTAGGGGTCACCGCATAACACCATCCATAGTGGTTACCTTATTAATTACATAATAATTATTGAACATAAAGCATAAACCAGGTATTTTTTTAAAATAATGTCTAATGTAGGGTAAAAACCTATATATGAATCGTAATTTTCATTCTCAATAATTACAAAGATTGTGTTATAGAATCAAAATTACCATATTATGTGGAAATATTTAGAATTACATCAATATAATTTTTATATATAATTATACATTCGATCTTTAAAATCTTTTTATAGAATACAAATTTTATAATACAATGCCTATATTCCTAGAACAATCTGTGAAATATGACACATCACATATTGATATTGATATAATGGAATACTTGTTTTTAATTTGAAGGTGGTATGCTACCTCATTGTTATGACCTGACATAGATAGTAATGGTAGAAAAACAAAATAAGAGTCATCCAAGTGAATAAAAAATTTGATGCATACCTTTTTTACATTAAAATTATCTTACAATGAATATTATATCTATTTTTATTCTCTCTTTTATAAGGTCGAAAAGAACAAATTTTCATGTCCTAAATAGCTCATAAAAAAATTTGAGAGAAATTTAGTATCTAATGTTGTGTCACCTCGACTAAGGATGGGTTGGAAAAAATTATATGGGGAACCATTAAAAAAATATTATAACCACTAAAAAATTATATAACATATATACCTGAAGTGAATTATACAATCATCTCGAGAACTATCTATATTAAGTCTTTTTCTATATTATATTTATTTGGAAAAAAAATTTCATTACATATTTACATTGTAATTATCTTATAACAAAGTGTGTGTTTCCTTCCACAAAGATTTGTAATAAATGTTTTTAGTAAATATACTCATAGGTGTAATAACATTCCAATACAATTATAAAAATGGTGGCATTGTCTCTAACTATGATGTAGAGTGGGATGGATTACTTACATAGCATTGTTTCTCAAGCACGAATAATATTTCCACAAGCCTATTGATTTCTTTTTTTAACTCCTCATTAGTTTCATTCAGACTTATTCTATCATTAGATACTTTATCATAATTTTTTTTAAATCATCATATTTAATTTCTTTTTGGGGATGTATCCCACCATAATAAATGTAAAGGAATCAAAATCATTCTAAGTACCTTCTTTAAACAATAACTTATGACCATGATATGGAATAATAGTTCATTATTTCTCACAAATATAGACCCACACGTATAACTCCATTAACCCATTATCACACAAGTTTAAGAAAAATGTTTATGCTTAAAACTGATCCTCAAAATCACATAATAGAAATATTTTATGTGATATCATCTCCTATAATTTTTTATTTCTATAACGAATTCACTAGATCGATTGATAAACTATTATGTCTAACCGATCATGAAATATTTAAGAAAATAAGCCAATGTTAAAATTATTTATTATTTACCACTAATGTTGGTTGCATACTATGTGAGTCATCTTATTTATTTCGAATGAATTACTGTGTTAATTGATGATGAAAGATATTCCAATAATGTAATATTACTAGTTTTTAGTTACAGTAAATTCATAGAGATTGACTACTCATTTGATATAATTATCTCATTTCATGTTTTCCTTACAAGTATCCATACTTCAATGTTTTTTAATTTTTTATCCAATACATTTATACTAATTAATACGGTGTAACAATATTAACATATAACACATTAGATATTTGACAATTTGTTTCAATAAATTAATAAAAATGGTAATCATAGTTACAAATATCCAACTGTATATCATGAATAGGGTTTATGAAATTATTTATGTTTTTGGTAATAATTTTTTGTAAAAGTATGGGAATGTCAATACGATGAAAGAAAATTCTCCATGAAGGGAACCATCACTTCACTTATGATTCTAGTAACACACCCCGGTCACTTAACCAAGATACCCATGTGTTTTTCTAGGTGTGACTCAACCTGATTTCCATAACATACCAGCATGTAAACCTATTTTTTGAAATCGTCATGTATAATCATACATGAGTGATATCACATTTATGCATGTAACTCATTCCCTGAGGTTTGCATGTATCACCTTCCACACCAAACTATCATACACTCTTCTCCCATTATTTTCCTATAAATATACCGCATGAGTCTCCATTAATCATTTGACTTTAAATCTTTTGAAAATTAAGATTTAATCAAATGTATTCCAAATCCATGGTCTTCGACCCCCATTCATGCTAATTAATTAATCCGTAAAACTATGGAAAATTAAAAACAAATTAGGTTAATTAATTTACTAAAATGTGTAATACATAAAAAAAATTAATGGGAGACCACTTATTACCTATTTCTATAAATGTATATTGAATGATGCCACACAAAATGAAACACTAGGGAACCACACAAGTATGTGATACCCAAAGAACTTTATATTATAGAGAATCCTTATCGAACTATACAACTATGGAGAAAAGTTTTCTCTATACTCAATAAGGCTCAATATATTCCCTTCCATATATCACTAAGGATAACACTATGTCATTAATCCATGGAAAGGAGATTCATTTTCATGGACTTCTATAAGGGTTCCAAATTTCTCTTACTTTGTTACTACATAGATATTTTCCCCATCCTCCTCAACAGAGGAAGACATTTTCTTACACCATACTATGTTGGAAACTTTTCTCTACCTTCTTTTAGAGATAACCCTTACCTAGGAATCCTCAATAGGTAAAACCATAATCTAGGACTCCATAGTTGGGTGAATACTCGACTAAGACTACATAATAGGGTGAACACTTCACCCTAACTCCAAAAGGGTGTCATATTTTAATAGGTACTAAACATGGGTGACCTATCAATTTGGTACTTATCAATGGGAATCCATTATGTTCGGGTATCCTACTTGGTTTATATATTCTCCCAGGTCACCTATTTTTTCCCTACATACCGAGGCCACCTCCACCACTTCCATAAATCCATGACTACACAATGAACACCATCACGTACCACATCGATCTTGTATTGCCTTAATAAAATGTGTCATATGAGAAATATTACCTAGTAAAGATGGTTATTAGGTTAGTAATTATTATTCAATCCCATTATAATGGGGGTTCCTTTAATTAGTATACTTGATATACCCCCCTTGTATTTTGTTTCCCAACATGTTTGACACATATCTAATAATTAGTCAGTGAAATAATGATATTTTTGGGTCCACATGATGAGTAAATGGTAGGAAAGTGTTTCCTACTAGTTGTAATCCCCAAAGGCCTATAATCACTTTATTCATTCTCTAGGAAAAGCATCTATTGGAAGAATCTATGCCTTTTTGTCCCAAAAATAAGCTGGGTGACCCATGGGTGGGCCCCAACTATTTTCTCAAGAGGCTATATTCCCTAGTGTTCCGGTCCTCCTTTCATACACATTCAATGATTAGTAGGAAGTATAAGTATACATAGATATCTTAATTATTCTAATCTCCAATAATTACCTAATAAATGATCTCATCTATATGATATATTATTGATTAATACATCAGTTGGTATTACCATTCAAACTGCCATATGAGGTATTTTATTTCACCCCTCTAACGATTGATCACCCATAGAGCATATCTACTTCCCCATCTGTAGCCAAATTCTGAAATGTTTAATAATGATTGATCCTATATTAACTTTAAAAGAGATGATACTAAAATTATGACATAATCTCATGAAGTGGATGAAATTGTAAGCCTTCTTAATTGATTTATTTAGTATTTTACAATACTATAAAGAGTTAGATCAAGATATTTAATAATTATATTATTCTAATAGAAAACATTGAATTAAAATCTTGTCTTGGGATAAATTTCAAATTATTTCACACAAAATATCATCATTCTTTACAATATATTGGATGATAAGTAGGTGATGAAGTCATTAAATTAATATTAAAATATTCTTCTCAAGTTAGTTAAACATTCCTATGAAAATGAAAATAACTTGGTCTAGATAAGATAAATATCCTAGATATATTATGATGAATTCTAAATATTGGAAGATAAATGTGAGTTGTTTTTCATAATCTAACTTAATCAACCTTGTTTTATTTCTTATTATTATAATCATCTTATCTAGTTTCCTATAATAAGATTTGGTTTAGATTAAATACCAATGTTAATTCCTAAAAAAATTAATTCCCATGATTGAGGTGAATGATTCATTACTAAACACACATTTCAACTCTAAATTCCTCAACCATAAGGTAATTATCAGCACAGGAGATAATAGTACACCATCATTCATGGAGAAAATGACACAAGTGAAGAATTAATAATTGAATGATTGAAAATGAAGAATAAAAACAAAAGAAATATAAATAACTTAATTGATATAAGGAAACAAATCTTAAAAAAAGTATTAGAATCATAATAATGTTAAAAATATTTTGGGGGAGAAAATAAAAAGGAAAAACCTAAAATTCATCTGATTCTTCTAAACAATCAACAATTTTTTCTATTTTTATTAAAACACCATTTGACCCGTGACTAAATATATAATGGTATAATTGTTAAGGGATCTAACAAAAACCACTTTAGTCATTGAAATATCATGGCATGAACCACCATCTAATGGAATAAATAATTAATTTATTTTTTAAAACATGAATATAAACATAAATCAAAATTGAAAATCCTTTAAAAACTGAATTAGGTATTTTCTTCTTGACTATTGATTGGATCATTTAAGATACAAAAAATCTTATGTGATATGAACTTCTTCCACTATTTTTCAGGGAATTAATTATTATAAATATTCAAATAACACATACCCATATTATATAGCTATATTTACATAGATACCAACCATTAACTTCAAATAGATACTAGAAATAATTCCTAACCATTAAATTTATATCATTCATAGAAAAAACCATGTGAGATTAGTGTGTATGGGGATTAAGGACTATACCAAATAAAAATAAATCTATGGACAAACACATACTTAACATATTTAACATTTAGTAGCTTTCTCATATGAGCATCCCCTGTCCCTCTGGTCTAAACTCTCTCTTGAAGTGCCTTCTCGTGCTTTATGGTCATCTATCCTATACACACAGACCCACCCATGAACTGAAGTTTTTGTGGGATTTGTCCTTATTGATTCCATTAGAGGATGAAACATTGGTAGATGATGAGATTTTGTATTCCACATTGATCTCTTGGTCATTGGCTATAAATTCCATAACATTTAATCTAAACTGTCCATTCATTCCATAAAGGATGTTTCATACTGTGAACTCTATCATATATTCACTAAACATTTTTATTAGTCTCTATAATGACCCAAGATGAATAATTCCCTTATTATTTTAGCTATATGTTTCCATTTAGTCAATTATCACATGTTTCTTAGTTTGAATCACATGAAATTACAACAACACTGAGCCAAAGTCTAGAGAATCTAACTTATAAAATTTAAAAAATCATACAAAAAACCCACCATTAAAAAAATATTTGTTTAAGAATCATTTAGAAAAATTATAAAAAAATTCAGGAATTACCAGTATCAAATTCTCCTACACATGAACAATTTATTGTCCTTATATAAAATACACCCCAATAAATATTACAAGGGAAAACAACCATCAACCAGAGAAGAGAAACTACACATGTCAAATGAAAGAAAATTTAATTGAATTGAATTAAATATAAATATCCCATCACACTATGAAATTAGTCAGGCTTCAGGATTATTCTTTACTCCAATCCATTTTCCCCTCCAATATTGGTTTCTTAACTAGTCTTTATGCATCCACGTCCATGATATGATTAAAATTTCCAAAAACATTTCACTAATTAGTGAAGATCATATGAAACTAGTGTTATGATCAATATCATGTTTTTAAACCCAATCCATATCCTTTTAATCAACCTAGAACCGCACAAATAAGTTAAACCACACATATCATGAAGAATTTTCATTCATGTTCAAATGTATATGTGGCTATAAGTGGGTGATAAATGATGTAAAAATCAAATTCAAATGATAAAAAAGGGGGGATTAATTTTTTAATGTATAAGGTACTATATTAAAAAAATCTCAATGAAATTAATTCATATGTCAAATTAATTCACTTTAAAAAAATCCATACTTAATCATATTCTATTTATTTTTGGGTTCCAAAAATAACTTGTTAAACAGTTATGGAATTCTTCTTTTTTATCTTAAATTTTTTCTGCTAATTATTTTTAATGTAATGTGTGTAAGGCAAGGTCACACAACCATGGATGTAAAACCCACTATCCCTTTAATCCCCACCATACTAACACTATTTTGAATTATTGTTATAAGAAGAATGAATATTTTTCTAGCTATAGGTAAATATAAGGTTCCTACGTTCCCACTTTTTCTCTAGTTCACATTTATTTTATTTTAATAGTTTTTTTAAAATGTAGAGGATAAAATATTAGAAATATCTCTACAATATAAGAACCCTTTCCCAAATAAACATGATATTTCTCCCATAATCATTCATTGAACACACAACCAGTAGTACCGTGAGATACCCAATTCCCTTATTAAATATCAAAAGAAAAATCATGAAATTAAATTCAGAGAATAAGTATATAAAGAAAACATATGAATACAATAAGGAATCCTATTAATGAATTTGATTTTTATAGGGGATTAACATGGATCATATTTAGGTTTGGCTATTAGGTGAAATAGGATATATGAAATTCCATATATGAACTAAAAAATTTAAATTTGGTTAAAAATAATCATGTTTCTATAAGAATTGAAAGAATGTTCGGGAAGTGATGTGTGCGTACTTAGTTCACTTAAGAAAGAGGGGATGTCAATGAATATGAAAAATTATTTAGAAAACCCTACCAGGAATATAAATTCATAAACATAGAAGATAACACTATTCATTACTACCAAGAAATTATTTAATCAATGAAAAAAACATAATTTAAAACCAATGATAAAAATACAGTTAAAAATAATAGTAAATGATAACATGGAGAAAAAAATAATTTACAATGAAATTCACCTAAAATTTTCATTTTATTAAATGGTTAATTTAAAATTAATCATGTTAATATCATTATTTAAAAATAAATTTCCTCTTAGATTAACAAATATAATATAAAATTCATTTCAGGGTACTATGTTAACTCGAGAATCCCTCAACACATACAATTAAAAAATAATCTCCAGTATTAGAGAAAATGGTGGAATATTGTCAATGAAAAATAACTTAAAAATACAAAAATAAATAATATAAAAAATCACAATTGGATAATAAAATATGCAAGGTAAACTAATTTTGGTGTGTCGGATAATATTTATTCCGCTATGAAAAAAATGGATGAGAGCCATGAATAAAAAACTTCATACACTAGAATGTGGTAAGATCAATTAAGAAAGGTAGTAACACACCTGAAGGGAGGTAGGCTATAAAATAGGGATAAATAATCATTCATGGGATTCAAAATATATGTATATATAATAAGCATAATAGAAAAATAAATACAAGTCCCTCAAATACAATGATAAAAATATACTAAATTTGGGGAAATTGGAAATCCCAAGACTATAGGTTCCCATCCCATGGTTCCCTCATAGTGTCGTCCACATGAGTGTGTTTCTCATTGGGAGTAGGATAATTAATCTCTATAACATTATCAATGGACATAATAGTGGAATAATTTGTCAGAGGTGCGGCTAAGGTGAGAGTTGGCTGCTAATCTAGAATGATCTAGTGAGGTACTCTAGACCCACAGTCCTAGATTTATTACTAAAAACACTTTTTTAAATACAATATTTGATATAGAGTGATATGAAAAAAGATAAAAATTTATTTATTTTACATAGTTTCAATAATAGAAACATTATATCTCATAATAATCATGAAATACCATGAATTAAATGTTTAGGGTCTTTGATGATCAATTTTATAAGAAACATATTTTAATATTCTTACGAATGCTTATATAAAACAAAAAACACACTATAATTTCTTATAGACTTCTAATTATTTATACACATAATCATAACATGAGGAATCGAAACATAAGAAATAAGGGAGATAGAATTCTCAAAAAATGAAAATGTATCAATAAGTCATCAAGTGTTAGATCATAACTATATAATAAAAAATATTTAAGGGAAAAATATTTTATTAAAAATATCCTCAAGTAGTAAGATGTGTTCATAAATCATGATGCAAGGACATATAATCTCAAATTAAAAACATATAAAAAGGAATGGGAGTTTTGTAAAATGTGATAATAAACAAGACCAATAAAGAATAACATAAGCATAAAAAGTATATTTATGGAATATTCATCAGAAAAGGATATCATAATACTGGGAACATAGCTATCAACATAGAGTTCCTACTCAATCTTATAAACATAACTTGTATGCATTATGTTCAGGCTCAATCTTTCCTGAATGACGCGAAGGCCTTCATTTGTTATTTATTTTTGACAACCCCCCCTTTCAAGGGATGAGGGTGAACCCTTACAAGGCCTGTATGCTCAGAGATTATAGGGCCCGTAGGCTTAGGATATTACATGACCCGAAGGTCTTAGGGAATTCAACCAAACTATATACAAGGAACTGCACCTCCCCAGCATCTGCATCTTGATAGTAGCTCTCCACCTTTTCATGACTGTCTGTCAAGGCTTCCCGTGCAAGCACAGGATGGTACTGATGGCATAGCCATACCCTCTCATTCTGAAAATCCATTTGGCTCTACTCTGGTGAGTGCACATGCTCTGAATCCTCATCTGGGGACACTCCTTTTTGGTAGTGTGTCTGGGGCCGGCATTCATGTGGTCTGAAGGTCCTGGGGTGGCCTGAAGGCCTTAAGGTGGCCCGAAGTCCTTGAGAATCAACTGGCCCGAAGGCCTTGGGTGGCTCGAAATCCTTACAGGACCCGAGGACCAAACCGGTGGCCCGAAGGCCCAGATGGATGAATAGTTATGGCTGATACAGTACCGAACAATGCCTGCTACAGTGTTTTCTACAGTAATGCTACAGTAACCCGGAAATAAGCCTCCACCCAGATTTGATCTCGGGTCTCTTGGATGCACCTAATGAGTACTCACCAACTGGGCTGAGGCCCTTGTGCATCAGACTCAATCTTGGGAATGTCACTAATTTTTGTTGTGTTCACACTTAATTTTGTTAATGTATCTAAAATTCATCATTACCATGATCAATATTATTAATTTAGCTAATCTACATCGCGTTCACACTCAATATTGTGAATATAGCTAATCTACATCTTGTTCATGTAAAATCTTGTGGATGTAGCTCATCCACATCATTTCCACACCCAATATTGGGAACATATATAATTCACATCATGTTTACACTCAATATATTTATCTCATGAGGCATAGGACATTAGCTATTTAATTTTATGGAAATATAGGATCCCTCCCATCAATCATACCTAAATATTTCTTCCTCTTAATGTTAATCATCCATATTCTAAACATCACTTAATTAACCTATGGGAAAGAGATGGTTTTCCTAAAAAAAATCATTGAATTTTTTACATCCCATCCATTGAAATAAGGTAGATAACGTCATAATAAAATATCCAAAGATTAAAATATAGAGCATCAAAGAATGTTGAAATATATGTGAAAAAACCTTATAAATTTATTGGACAAAGCACATTATAAAAGAAGAAATATTCCTATTTTAGATGATTGAGAACTCCGTAAATATTTTTATTTACAAAAAATACATTGATCCTAACTGAACATGTTACAAATTACCATTTAAAACCAAAAATGAGTTTTAGAAAAGTTTTTTACAAATTAAATATGTTTTCCAAAACATTCATTGGGAAGATTTAAAAATAATAAGTTAATTTTCTTAAAATAGATAAATTTAAAATACCTTTTTAACATCAATAATTCCTTTTAAAAAATTAAAATTTTATTTTTCAAAAATTTAGAAAATATTTCCACCTATTTTACGAATAATTAAGAATTAAAATCAATTAAAAACCCTTTTTAAAACATGTAAAATAATATTTATAAATAATAATGGTCATAATAGTGAAGGAAACAAAAAAATTAGTTTTATGAAAACGTTTTTACCATATCCCAAAATGATAATGTTATGGGCCACATTAAAAATTAATTTTCTGAAATAGTGAAGTAAAATATTTTTAAAAATTAAAATTTTAAAATTAATCATCAATAATGGAGTCTTGAAAAAAAATAACATATTCTCATATGAAATGTGGAGTGGAAGATAAAAATATGAAATTAAATGGGAAATAATTTTTAATATTTTGAAAATAGTTTTATTTATACCCACATCATAAAGAGAGTGATGAAAATATATACTATAAAGAGTAAAAAATAAAATAAAAATTTTAAAAAAATAAAACAAATTTGGATTATAAAATAAAAATGAATAATATTATTAGGAAGATTGAATTTGAATATGCAATAAAAACAGCATATTTAGAGAGAATGAGAATTATTTTTAACATCATAAAATTTTATAATTAAAGAAATTAATGAAGGTAACTCCCATAAAAAGAAGAAATAAATTATAATATCCTCAACAAATTGAATTAAACCATATTGTAAAACAATAGTAAAAAATAAATCAATATGACTCAAGAAAAGAAGTTTATTCAAGAAATAAAAACTCCTTACGACTTTTTTTAAAATTTAATTCAATATATTTAAAAAGAGTAAATATGAAATGTGACATTAATTACCATGAATATTTATATAATCGTGATATAATATTTCAAATAATTATCATATAAACCATACAAACAAAAATAGGTTTATAATGAAAAACATATCTCTCAGAATGGAAATTCGATATAAAAATCATACAAGTTATTCATGTATAGTTGAACAAAAAATAACATCCTATATAACAAACATAAATCTCTGAGTCACTTATTTTAGAACCTTATTAATATATATTACCTATTGTACTCTGAAATTACAATTATTAATTAAACATTTAATAGACAGTTATAGTTTATTTTCAACATCAGATGTCTGTAATTTTAATTGTTTTGCACATTCATTAAATTGTCGATGTCAATACCAATTCATTAAAAAATGATAATAATTTATAGATTTAATAGGGTATTGGAATAGTTGATTTATAATTATTTATAAATCTATTTTTTATTCCATGATAATTTTTGTAATGATTTTTGAAGACAGAATCAATGAAAAGCTAGTTACTATAAATTTTAATAAACAAAGGGGATTATCTTAATAGTAATTTAAATATTAATATAAAATTTTGTGAACATTAAAAAAATAATTTTTATCATAGATTCTAAATAATAATTATAGTTAATTTTTCATAGTCATCCATGAAATACATTTATAACATTTTTCATGCTTGTGGTTAAGTTGACCCAAACAAGAACATAATATATTCGATGGGTGATTATAATTAAAAAAGTGATTATTTTTTCATAATATCATTATTTTAAAATTATAATGATATTATTTATAATTTTTAATGTGTTGAATTATATTTTAGGATAGTTTGATAAATAAAAAAAATGAAAGGATGAAAAATAAAACATATTGCTTCGTGGATGCGATAGTCCGCACATACACAAGAGAGTAAATCTCATTTTCCATTGAATAGAAAGGTGGAAAGAATTGTATTTTATTTTAAAAATTCTAACAATATATTAAAAATTATATTTATTCATTAAATTATCCATTTTAACCTTTCATTATGTTTGTAATGAAAAAAATCTCGTCTCTTATGGAAGCGGTAGACCATACATACCATAAGTGACATTTTCATTTTAGGAATTATTTTGAGGAAGGTAGAAACTGATTATCCCCTAAAAATTTAAAAATTTAAGAATAATGATGATACTTATCAAATTATTTAATAGTTTAGATAATATTAAGTGGTGGTAGAGTATGAAATAAAGGAAAAGTATGGAAAAAGTAGTAATTGAAAATTTTGCCGTACTTATTAGAAGATCTCCTTTAAAAATTTGTTTAAGGATTTGAGAGGTGATATTTTTTAAAACATTAAACCTATAGGAATTATATAATGGTTTGGGGGAATTATTTTGGAATATTTTGGGGAACATTACGTGGACTTTTGTATAGAGATATGTGAGGTAGTGATGACTCCTTATATAAGGGAAATGAGTTCCATTTTGGTAATAATATTAGAGGAAAAGTCACTATTAAAAGGCCATATGTATTAAATAATGAAAAAATGGATAGGGGAAGTTACATGGGAATAAATCCCCTACTATAATTTTTTAGCCATGTTTTACGCATGTTATTAAGTCTTTTACTATTATATTATTCATTATTATCATTTTGGGTTATTACTATAGTGACTACATTTATCTAATTAATTATATTTTAATTAATAAAAATAAATGAGATTTACGAAATAATTTATACCTAGTTATTTTAAATTTGAAATACATTTTCAAACATAAAATTTTATGGGAGGATTAAAATTAACTTAATTTATTGTGCACATAACACCTAAAAACCCATTTTTAGAAAAGATTATTTTTTATTCTTAGAAATTATGATTAAGATACTATTATCAAAATTTATGATTTTTGTAATATAAATTGATTTATTATTAATAAAATAATATTTTCTCTCTAAAAATATACAAAAATTAATTCCACCTTATCGATACATAGTTAATAGAAATAAACTGAAAATAATTTTTATGAGTGTAAAATACATATTATATTTTCATAATAATAAAAATAAGTTTAATAAATTTTAAATTTTATTTTTAAACTATTAATATTAATTTGAAAATATATTTATTTTTTATGATTTTTTCATAAAATTTAAAAATATTTATTTTACTATGAAAATTTGAAATTCAATTTTGAATTCATAATTTCAAAATTAACTTAAGAATAATTTTATAGATATTTTGAAAAAGGTAGAATTTTTTGGTGAAAATATTTTCACTGATAAGAAAATATAAAATTTTTAAATTTAGTTTTCAAAAGAAATTAAAAATTATACAAATCTATTTTAATTAAAATTTAAAATTTAATTGTTTTGAATATTATTTCATATCAATTTTAAGATTAAAAAAATATTTTGCATATAATAATATTATAAAAGTATTCAATATAATTCATTAGTGAAAAACAAAAGAAAAATTAAAATTTAAAATAGTTATTTGAGGGAGAACAATATTTTTTAATTTTAAATAATTTTAATTACATATCCTCTAAATATAAGTAATTTTAGTTGAGTAATATCTTTTTCTTAACTGGATGTTTATCTACTCTTATAATTTTATTAATAATATTCATCTAATATTCCATATATTTTTTTGTTTGATGTTTCTTGTGGAGAAATATATCAAATATGTTATTATTATTTGATGGAATGATCTATAGTAAAATATAGGGGAATTACATTCTTCCCCTTAAATAAATTGCTTCATTGAAATTTTAATTAATAATTTATAAGGAAAACAGATAATATAATCTAAATGATATAAAAATATCAAGATATTATTTCTAATTTTATATCAATATCACTATCATGAGTATGCATCACACGCTGAAAATTTAGCTTAATAGAATACAAAGCTTGATAGCTTCTTTGAAATACAATAATGAACCTAACATGAACCACAATATATTATGACCAAGCTATTAAACTGGGGGTATTAATTGTAATAATCAAATTCTGAAAAAAATATTTACTTTTAAAATAATTAAAATTTTATGATTAATTAAAAATAAACAAGTACTCAATTTTCATTAAAATCATTACATGCTAAAAATTGTATTTTCTTCAAAAATGATTTTCATTCCACATTGTAAAGACATATTAGAATTTATTTCTATAATTTTTATAAATTTAATTATAGTAAGTGAGTTTAATTATTGAAATCATCATGTCAATATTATCATAGAATACATTTTTAGGATTATTCTAAAAGGCTTTTTTCCATAAATAGTAAAAATTACATTTTTTCTAAATTGCGTTTTTTTAAACATTAAGTCCCACTATATTTTTCATTTAATATCAAATTAATAGAGGACATCATTAATTAGATATAATATAATTATTTATTTTTGAATCATCCTTTTACTAGATTTCTGGAGAAGTTAATTTGTAGACCTAAAAAAACCTTTGTTTCTAAAATACTTTTTTGATGCATGAAATGTTTTCTTAACTTAATAATATGAATTAATATATATTTATTAATGTTTTAAATGAAATTTATATATTAAATAATCAATAATATATTTTTCCATTAATTTAATTGTTTTTTCGAAGAATGTAATAAAATTAAATTATCTTTTATGCTCTTTCATAAACTAGGTTTTGTTGTGGTTTATGTGCTTATTAAAAATTTAAATTTTGAAATATATAGAACTTTAATCAGGTCAAATTGAGTCTATATTTGGAATCATAATAATTAATATAATTT
Organism: Viscum album; assembly: GCA_963277665.1. Lineage (NCBI taxonomy): Eukaryota > Viridiplantae > Streptophyta > Magnoliopsida > Santalales > Viscaceae > Viscum > Viscum album. Next base: position 106,458,615 of record OY728123.1, on the reverse strand, counting down.
AATAGGGAAAGTATATTTTTCCTTCTTAGTAATTAGTAAAAGAAGAGAAATTATGCAACTGCAGTTAATGTTAAAATGAGTTTGTCGGGGGGGGGGGGGGGAGGTGGGGGTAAACCAATAAATAAGGGTAGTATTTATAGTAAAACCTATATATTTTTTAATTTTTTTAATACACCGATCCTTATATTATAATAAATTTTTATCCTTGGGTATATATATTTACTTTCCCATGAAGGTGACATTATATCGTTGAAATATTTTGTGAAATTCCATGTGAGTCCAACCCCTCACTTAAAAAAGGAACCTCTTATCCTCTATTATTCAAATCATGAGATCCATATTTACCAGGTAAAAACTAATCCAAAAACATCATGGATTTCATCAATTCAATCAAGATATTTTGTTCTTCTCTTAAGACCTATCATTCAGGGCTTATGGTGTGAGCCAATGTGAGTCTCTCAAAGAAGTGGTTTAATTATTAACCAAGATCATTAAATTTTATTTCCGATTACAAATTATATAAAATATATATATCCATCAATTTTTTAATCAAATATAAAATATCATAATCATAATGATATGTTATTATTATTATTGAACAAACTTTTTCCACCCTTTCACCATCAAATTGGAAATAGAATTATCGGTTTTGCATATGTATGGAATACCGCTAACACATAGATATACAATTCATTTTCTATAAACATATTTAAATTTTAGAAAAAATTATTGATTTAAATATTATATATAATATCATTAACATAATTATGCATCTATAATTATATATATTATCAACATTATTATTTTCAATCCTTTGGTAAACGATAATGTCGCTCGTGCGTACGTGTGGACTACCATCTCTACGAAGTGATGCAATTTTTTTTATCATTTACACCTTATAAGGATGGTAAAACTGATATATTTACTAAAACATTACAATATTTATGATATAATAATTATTCCTTTAAGGATCATTATAATTTAACTTTATTTTATTCCATCCATTGAAAACTGGAATCACCACTCTTATGTATATACATATTTCCATCTCCATGATGTGATGTGATTTATTTTCAATCACCAGTCAATATGAATGGTCATATATATGTATGTAATAATTACATCTGATGTTTATATCATGCATAAAATTTTGTATATAGATTAAAAATGATAAAGGGGAAAGGATAATAACTAACGAACTAAAACATACAAGGAAAATGAAACAGTTACCATCCAAAATGACAACTTTAATAGATAATTATTAATTAATGTGTGTTGAAATTATATTATTGTATCACATATGATATTTTTGGGAAAAACATGTTGATAAATTCAATTAAGGTTTCAAGAGTTGTCTTATTTTTTTCAATATTTGTTTTGAAGAAAATAATTCATTTGACTTTGTTTTGGAAACAATTGTCTTGGGATTTTGTTTTGAAAAGAATCCGACTCTTGTTTTTAGAAATATATACCTCAAGATGAGAAGGAAATAAAGAAACTAGAATGAATGGAATGTTAGGATACTTTCCAATGTTAAATTTGATGATGCTGTAATATTTTTTAATTCTCATAAATAATAAGTAAAGCGGTAGAACTTATGATGCAAGATTGATGGAATAATGGAGTATATAAAAGTTGTGAATGGTGGTGACAATTGAAATGATTAGAATGGTGGTGACAATTAAAAATATGTCAATGGTTTTTACTATTGAAAACTTGTTAATGGTGATGACTATTGAAAATCAAAAAATGGTGGTGACTATTGCAATGTTTTGAATGGGGGTGACTATTGAAAATATGTGAATGGTGGTGACTATTGCAACTACGTGAATGGTGGTGAATATTTAATATTTGCGAGTGGTGGTGACTATTGAAAATCTGTGAATGGTGGTTCCTATTGAAACCCCATTAATGATGATGCGATGGAATAGTCATGCCGATCAAAGAAGGGATGATGCATGTCATGCTGACATGGTAATGAATTTGTTTTGCATCAGACTCAGAGTTGTACCGATGGGATAGTCATGCTGGTGGAATAGTCATGCTTATTGAATAGTCATGCTGATTAAAGAAGAGATGACACATGTCATGTTGAAATGGTAATGACTTTGTTTTGAATTGGACTCAAAATTATGCTAATAAAATATTCATGTTGGAGGAATAGTCATGTCAATGAAAGAAAATATGATATGTGTCATGCCGACATTGTAATGGAATTTTTTTCATCGGACTCAGAGTCATGTTGATGGAATCTTCGTGCCGATGGAATAGTCATGCCGATGGAATAGTTGTGCCATTGGAATAGTCGTGTCGATAGAATAATCATGCTGAAGAAATAAGGAATGATACAGGTAAGGCTGACATGGTAATTACTTGGTTTTTGCATCAGGCTCAGAGTCATGCCAATGGAAAAGTTGTCCTGATGGAATAGTTGTGCTGATGGAATAGACATTTTGATGGAAGAGGAGAGAGTCATGCCGATGGAAAAGACGAAAGAGTCGTGTTGATGGAAAAGTCATTCTGATGGGAACAGTCATGCAGATTGTAAGAGTCATGCCAATGGAAATAGTCTTGTTGATGGGAATAGCCATGCCAATGGGAATAGTCATACCGATGGGAATAGTCGTGGCAATGGGAATAGTCGGGCCAATGAAAATAGACGCGCCGATGGAAAAGATGGAAGATCTGTTCCAATATAATGAGAGTGAAGAGATGATTTATATCATGCCGATAGGATAATGAATTTGTTTTACATCGGACTCCCAGGTGAAAGTGAAATAAAATCGATGGTGTCGATTAAAGACCAATGTATCCAGAAACAATCTAACACAACAATTGTACCCATGTTTATGGTTTTCTAAAAGAAAAATTATTTTTGATATCTAGAATACGAATTGTGTATGGTGATACAAATGAAAGATCCAAATATTGAGTTAATTGTTTGATAATAATTGAGAAAATTCATGAAATTATGACGAAGACAAACTGTATCCCATAATTTCTGCGGGAAAGTCAAATTTTGAAAAATTTGAGTGAGCAGGAAACACTTTTGGATTCCTTCCAATTTTCACCTATTAATGGTTGAGGTAATTTGTACATTCTGAAAAAGATTACTATTCATAGCAAAGGAGACAGAATCTTTGGGTTTTATAGAGAGAAGAAGAGGTTTTGAAGTGGTTCCGATTATATTTGCCCTGACTATTGAATACATGGTTTTAATTGATGTTGATTCTTATTTGTATTGAATATTACACACCTGTTTTGAAGTGGTGATGATTCTATTTTTCTTGACTATTGTATGAAAGTACTAGAGTTGTACAAATTCTATTCTATTATATTCAAATGAAAGATCGGACCAAGAAGAATTAGACTGGGAGCATCGTACTCAGGGTAATCAGATGGATTGGTTTACATATTCCAAGAGGTTCTTATCTTTCCTCTAGGTAAAGAAAAATAATAATTTTTTACAATTGAACACTTTTGGTGAATTTAAAATAATCATAGGTAACAAGATATATTACAAAACAAATGTATTACCCTATTGGGATATGAGGGTGCACATGTACCAGTTTTATTTTTCATAGTGCAATATGAGTGTGAAGGTACATCATACTCATTGTAATCCAATTATTTATTTCTTGTGGATTTTTATGGTATTGGATCATTTCTAAACCATACTAAGGACGAAGCTTTTTTATTGAATAGTAAACCTTGTAAATATTTGTTTTCATTTGGATGTGTGTTGATATGTTTCTAAGAAAGTAATTAAAATATTTAGTAGGATTTAAAGGTTTTTTTAAATTAAATAGAAATATAAATGAAAAATACTATCACTGATTCACCCCTCCACCTCTTATTGATACAATACATTGACTAGGAACTTTCAATTGTGTTCATATTAGGTTCCCTTTGTTAATCTTTACTGATGGAGAATGTGAATTGTGTGTACAATAAAGGCATTCCGGTCTTTGATGGAAATAACTATCATATCTAGAAAGATAGAATGTATCTATATCTTATGTATATCAATTATGATATTCTTGAAGCATAAATAGTTGGGTTTCCTCACATTGATTATAGTGCTCCACATGCACCTGTTAACAAGATGTAATTGAAAATGATGTAAAGTTCAAGAATGATATATTATCATCACTTTAAGAAAGTGAATTTTGGAGAGTGAAAGGTGTTTCAATAGGTAATGGTATATGGGGTAAATTTAAAAATATATATGAAGGAAATACAAAAGTGAAGATGGAAAAGTTACATATACGGAGATTGAATTATGATTGTTTAAAGATAGGTGAGCATGAATCTGCTAGGAAATTATTTACCAGGGTGAATGAAATTGTTAGTACTATCAAATTTAATGGTGAAAACCTGAAATACTCTGCAGTTGTTGAAAAGATCCTATGAATCCTACCTGAAAAATTTGATGCAAAATTTTCTTCATTGGAAGACAGAGATCAAAACACATTATCTCTTGAGGATTTATATAGAAATCCTATCACATATGAAATGATAAGAGAGTATTCTATGAATAGTAAAACAAAGGTTGATAGAGAAATGAATTTCAAGGCTGTAAAGAAAGAATTTTCAAAGAATATTTTTACTGAAGATGAAGTTGGTGATTTTGACTCAGAAAATGAGGTATGGAGAAATCTCAATGAAATCGTATCCTTTTTTTTCTAAAAAATGTAAAAATAGGTACAAAGAAAATACAATGGGAAATATCCATTGAAATATTTTGAATGTGGGGATGTTGGTCACTTTGAGGCTAATTGTCATATAGGAAAGAAATAATAGGATAATTACATTGAAGAAAGAAATACAAGAAGATCATGGAAGAAAAACAGAGACAAAGGAAATGAAAATAAATTCTTCAAATCAAAAAAAGAAGTTTATTGTCCGAAGATAATTAAGAAGAAGAGTGTGATGATTAATCTGAAAAATCCATTGATTATAGTAATAAGAATACATTTATTTCAATATTGAATGATGAATAATTCTAATGTAGTAGCTTTGAAGAAGAATTAACACAACTTGAAATTCTTTTGAAATAATAGTTGAAAGAATGTATGAGGAAGATCAGAAGTCTCGAAAAGAAAAAACGTTGGAAGATGAATGCTCAAAAAACCAAGAATGTTTTTCTGGTGAGAAAGGTAATCTGGTTAAAGAGTTTGATGATTTTATGAATTCTTTTGGAAATGAAAATATTCGTAATGTGAAATTGGAAGTGAAGTTGAAGTAAAAACGAATATGATTTGGAAGAAGTCCAACAAAAAATCTATGAAGATGAAAAGAAAATTCTATGTTTCCAAAAAACTGTCACTAATGTTGGAAAATGTTTTCATAATTAAACATATGATAAGGATCAACAAAATATACCAATAAATGGTGAGAAAACAAATGGAATTGTGTTTGAAAAGAATAATGTTGGGAAAGTTATGTATGTGGCCAATGTGAAGAATTCAGAAGTTACGAAACATCCTGAGTCCGGAATGTTTTTATCTGGATATGAAAAAGTTTCAAATAATTATTTTCCAATAAAGGTTTAAAAGAATAATAATATTCCAATTAAAATTGAAAAGAAGATGTTTGAAAAATGTTTTCACAATTCTGATCAGTATGGTGGTTTTAGATACAAATACACTTTCTATGGGTAATTCTAGTATTATGGGAAATTCAAACAAATAAAAATTATGTGTTGGTTCAATAAAAAACATTACTATTATCCCATAGGTTATGAGAGGAAGAGATTTAGGGGGTGTCAATCTCCTCAAATAAGAAACAATGAGAATGTTGTCATGATGAAATTTCAAAACAATGAATTAAAGATTGAAAATAAGTTCCAAACCTTCGAAACTAAATGTGAGAGATGTGATCAACCATGACAACTTAAAAAATAATGTCTTCTTTTTGTTACCGGATCAACAAAATATTATCAATTCTTAGAATCCAAAAGGATTAGAATGAAAAAAGTGGAGAAAAAGTTCATATTATTGAATCTGCATTAAAATCTGTGAAAGGATAATTACCCTAGTTATTTGGTAGTGGATTTTCTTCTTACATGAAATGAGTCATGAAATTTTAGAAGGATTTGAAAGACTATAAAGAAGGCATAGTGACATTTGAAAATGATGATTCTTTGAAAATCAATGTTTTAAGGTCAGCCATTATTGGAAAAGAAAATATTAAATCTAAGTAAACATTGTATGTTAATGGGATAAAACACAACCACCTAAGTGTTTCACAATTTCTTGATTGGGGTAACAATGTTATGTTCAAGAAAGATGTATTTTTTATAAAAAGTGAAGAATATGGAATGATTCTTATAAGAGGCTAATGTACGAAATGAAATTTGTTTCATATTGGTGATTCACAAAACTCTTGTTGCATGAGTATGGTGGAAGAGAATAAAATATGGCATAAAAGGCTTGGACTTATGTTTCATAGAAACATGATCATGTTATCTAAAAGAGATAGTGTCCAAGACATTCCTGATATTCCAAGAAGAAGAGATTGGTTTTTCACTATGTTTTTTAAAGGAAGAATTACAAATTTTGTGCATAATACAGTTGATATTTGTTCAGAACAACCCCTAGATCTGATCCATTATGACATATGGGAGCCAATGAGAAAACAATAAACACATAGAGATAATTACTTTATTACATTCATTGCTGATTTTACTTACATTACGTGTGATATATTCATGAAACACAAACCAGACACATTGAAAATGTTTAAATGTTTCAGAAGAAAAACCCAGAAAGAATGTGAGTATTCTGTGAAGAAGTAAAAAACTAATAATGGTGGTGAATGCAAAAGAGAAGAGTTTGTGGACTATTCTTAGAAGCATGGAATTCGACATGAGTAAAACTCTCCATACACTCCACTGCAAAAGGGGGTTGCCGAAATAATTAATAGAAGAATAAATGAAATGGGAAGAACCATGTTACTTGAGCATGACCTTTCTCATGAATTTTGGAGACAAGCCATGAGTACTATTATATATATTTATAACCATTGTTTCTGCTAGCCTCAAACAGGTATGACTCCCTATGAATTTTTTTTAAAAAACATAATTTTGAATCACATTAGGGTTTTTGGAACTCCTTGTATTATAAGGAAGAAAGGTGGAAACTATGGTAAGTTTGAATAGAAATTCGAGGATGGAATATTTCTTAGCTATTCTCTAGAAGGAAGAGATAACTGGTGATTTAACAAATAATGAAAAAAGAATTGTTGATTTAGTTGAATAAAACTAATTGAAGTATCTGAGAAAGAGAAACATGTTCAGAAGGACAATAAAGTTAAGCCAGTTGAAGAAGATAATTTTTATAAGGATACAAATTATTGTAATCTTAATAAAGGTGATGAATTGGAGTCATCTATTTTGAATGATGAGTAATAAAATAGAAAATATTATCCAAGGATGAGGAAACATGTGGAAGCACCGAATATAATTGGTGATCAACATCAGAAGGTTCAAACATGAAGAATAACCAAATCCATTACACATACTTATTTTTATTCAAAAGTTGAACAAAGATGATGGGAATGAATATTTTGAGAATTTAAAATGGTTCCAAACCATGAATTAAGAATTAGATCAGATTGAAAAGAATAATACATTGGCACTTGTACCCAGTACTGAAAAAACACCATTGGCCCAAAATGGGTTTTCTAGAACAAGATGAATTAAAAAGATGAAGTTATAAGAAACAAATAATTATTAGTTTGCAATGGGTATTCAATGATTGATGGTATTCATTTTGATTAAAAAATTTCTCCAGTTGAAATAGTTGAAACAATCAGAATATTTCTTGCTATTACTAGACAAAGAGGATAAAAGATCATTCAAATGGATATTAAATCTACATTCCTAAATTGTGATCTTAAGGAAGAGTTTTATATTGATCAACCATGCAAATTTTTCATTAGAAAAGATGATGGTTATGTGTGTAGATTGAAAAAGAAATTTTATTTCTTAAAAAATCTCTGAGGGCATGGTATTCCAAATTGGATACGGGCTTAAGAAAGATGAATTTAAACAAAGGAAGAGTGGATAGAAATCTTTACATCAGATAAATTCAATAGTATTACCTCATTGTAATTGTTTAGGTTGATGATATTATCTTTGTATATAATGATGAATGAAGTTTTTGAAGATTTACTGATGAAATGAATAATGTATTTGAAATGTCCATACTGGGAGAAATGAAATAATTCATTAGGTTACAAATCCAACAAAAGAGAAAATACATTTTCCTCTCTAAAGAAAAATAATCAAAATAAAATCTCTAATGGTTTGACATGGAAAATTAAAAACCTGTTTCCACACCCATTTTAGTGGGAAGAAAGTTGAGTGAAGATGGAAATGGAAAATAATTTGATCAAAAAGAATATCAGAAACTGCTTGGAAGTCTAATTTATTTGACTGCCTTAAGACCTGACATTTTTTATTTTTTTACCTTATTTGAAAGGTTTCAAAGTGCTCCAAAATAATAAAATTTACTTCTAGGAAAAAAGATTTATTAGATACAAAAAAGGCACAAAAAATTTTGGAGTCAAATATTATAGCTCAAATTTTATTGAATTGTTTGGGTATTCAGATCCAGATTGGGCAGGAAATGTTGATGATAGAAGGTCTAAATATCATGGGGTATTCTTTTTTGTAAATAATTGTGTTATTTGGAAATAAAAAAAATATTTAGTATCTCTCATTACGGTCGAAGCTGAGTATGTTGCTGCTACTCAAGACTCTACTCAACTAATGTGGATGAAAATATAATTGAATGATTTACTTGTAGAGGTGGGGTTACCCTTTCTATAGGGTTTTGACAATCAAAGTACCACCAATCTCACTATGAGGCCGGTGCAACATTCTCATTCAAAATATATTGATATTAAATATCATTTCATCAATGAACATGTGGAGAGGAATGAGTTGAAGCCGTAGTATATTCCAACATTGGAGAAAGTTTCTGATATTTTTACAAAACCGTTATCTAAGAAATAATTTAAAAAACTGAGGTTTAACATGGGTGTCCAAACTATTTCTCTTCAATATTAATGTATGTTTATTTTTCCTCTCTCTCATATTACTTTTGGATTGTTTTGTAATGTGGTGGATTTTTTTTTCATAAATCTATTCAATAAAAGAGACTTTTGTGTGTAAACTGTGAATTCTGTATTGTTTTGTGATCAAACTATTATATATTTTTGTTGGAGTGGTTGTAGAAAAAAAATTGATTTGGTTTCTAGGGAAAATGAATAAAAAAAAGATATTTTTATGATTATTTTTTGGGATAACATGGTTTTTCTATTAATGGTTCTCGATTCCTACAAATAGTTAGCTCATATAGACTTAGAATTATTTATATATAATCCACTGACTGAGGATAAAGTGATTAGTGATTTATGAAACTTTGTTGAAAAAAATCCAAAGGGGGAGATTTGTTGGGACCAAGCAGATGATAAAGGTGAAGTAGGTTTAAAAAGTTTCCTTTTGTTGTGAAGATTGGTTTTGAAGAAAATAAATCACTTCGATTTGTTTTGTATACAATTTTCTTGGGTTTTTGTTTTGAAAATAATCACACATAGGTTTTTAGAAATATTTTCCTCAGGATGATAAGGAAAGAAAGAAACTGGAATGGATGGAATGTAAGGTTTCTTTACAATGTTAAATGTGATGATGCTTTTATATTTTTAAATTCTCATAAATCATAAATAAATTAGTTGAACTTAATATGAAAGATTTATTGAATAATGGAATATTGAAATTTTGTGAATGGAGGTGACTATCACTACTTCAAAAATGTCCTATATTGGGGCCCAAAACTGGATTTAACAGTGCTAAAAATGCATTGTAATGCTCAGCACTAATATAGGGGGGGTCCCTTTTATCAGTTCTCCGAAAAGCACTCATAAAGGCCCATTTTATCAGCGTCAAAAAAACGCTGATAAAAGACCCCTTTATCAGCTCTTATTTTTAGCGCTGATACAAGGGACCTTTTTCAGTGCTTTTAAAAAGCACTGATAAAAGTCAGAAAAATTAAAAAAAAATATTAAATAATTTGGGGATAGCTTTTAATAGCGATTGACCCCCCCCCCTTTATCAGTGCTAGGAGGTATCCCATGTACGGCCCTTCATGCGCATCCTCACATGTGCACACCCCTTTGCTTCCACCGAAACTCGAACCTGCAACCTCCCCCATTCACGGCTGCACCTTTACCACTAAGCTATTTTGTTTTTTTCTCTATTTAATTATATATCAATATATATATATATATATATAGTTGTATTTATTTGTATATTGATATAGATTCATATTAATATAAATATATTTATTCATATATTAGTGTATATATATTCATTTGTATATTAATATATATTAATATATATTTATTTTTATATATATTTTGAGTTAAAATTTTTTATTCATATATTTATTTCTATGTTAATATATACTTATAAGATTAGTTTTAAATACATTTATGAAATATTTTTTTTTGTGTTTATAATTAAATAAATAAATACATACATACATACATATATACAACACACACACACAAAAATATATTTACGGATAAATTCATATATATATTTGTATTTGAAAATCCATATAATGTTAAAACGATCATAACTTATAATCCAGATGCCCGTTCCAATTCCAAAACCCTTCAAATCGAAGAAAATGAAACAATATTCGATATGATATGTGGTACAGGGCTAACAGACATCTAGATCAGAAGTTATACCTATTTGAATGTTAATAAATCGGTGTATCCCGACTAAAAAATCTGTTTTGGAGGCCTTCTGGGCCTTTTTTCCCACAAAAAATGTGACATAATCTTTGCTTCGGTCATTGCACATAAAGCTCATCGTAAGCTTTTATTTGATATGTTGTAGATCTCAAACAGACAACCGGATAAAAAGTTATGGCCGTTTGAAGTTTGAGTTATATTTTCAACTTATTTTAGATCTTTTATTAATTGTTTTGATTTTTTGTGTCTTCAAATTGTTATTAAATGATTTTTAATCGATAATAATTATCAAATTGTTAATTAATAATATTTTTTAAAATATTTTAAATCCATTTTCACTAAATTTCATATATATTAAATTTAATAGTCTATTTATACATATCTAAAACAAATTTTAAAAATTTATATTATATTTATATCAATATAAATATACATATATAAGAATAATTTATTTTTCATGATTTTTTTGAAACATAAAATTTATCCCTGGTAGGAAAAAGTGCAGATAAATCCCCCCTTTATTAGTGATTTTTTTAGCACTGATAAAAGGGAAGTGCTTCCATATCCCATTTTTGTAGTAGTGTATTGAAAATATGTGAATGGTGGTGACTATTGAAAATTTGTGAATTGTGGTGACCACTTAAAATCTATAAATGGTGGTGACTATTGAAAAATTGTTAATGGTGATGCTGATATAATTGTCAAGCCAATGTAATAGTCATGATGATGAAAGAAGAGATGATTCATGTCATGCCGACATTGTAATGATTTTTTTGGGCATTGGACTTAGATTTGTGCCGATGGAATGGACATTCTGATGGAATAATTGTGCTGATTAAATAGTCATACTGATGAATGAATAGATGATACATGTCATGCCATCATGGTAATGAATTTTTTTTAATCGGACTCAGAGGCATGCTGATGGAATAGTCATCTCGATGGAATAGTCCTGCCGATGGAATAGTCATACCGATGAATGTAGAGACAATGCATGTCATGCCGACATTGTAGTGACTTTGTTTTGCATCAAACATAGAGTCGTGCCGATGGAATTGTCATGTCGAATGAATAGTCACGCTGATGGAATAGTCATGCCAATGGAACAGTCGTGCCGATGGTATAGTCATGCTGGTGACATAACAGATGATTCATTTCATGCCGACATGGTATTGACTTTGTTTTCCATCAGACTCAGAGTTGTGATAATGGAATAGTCATATCGATGGAATAGTCATGCCAATGGAAGAGAAAAGAGTTAAGTTGATGGAAAAGAGGAAAGAATCATTCCAATGGAATAGTCATGACGATAGTAATAGTCATAACGTTGGGAATTGTCATGCCAATGAGAATAGTCATGCATATGGGAATAGTCGTACTGATGGGAATAGTCGTGCTGATGGGAATAGTCGGGCCAATGGGAATTGTCGTGATGATGGAAATAGTCATGTTGATGGAAATAGTCATGCCGATGGAAAAGAGGAAAGAGTTGTGCCAATGTAAGTAGAGTGATGAGATGATTCCTATTATTCCAAAGGGAAAATTTCATTGTTTTACATCGAACTCATAGGTGAAATTGAATGAAAAGAGATGCTGCTGATTAAATACTATCGTACCCGGAAACAATAATACTCAACAGTTGGACCCACATTAACAGTTTTATAAAACAAAGTTATGGTTTTTGTAATAATAAATGGTAATAGATATTCCAATGAAAGAGATGAATATAGAGATTATATTTTGAGAAGATTTTTGAAGCTTCAATAAATGGTGACGAATTCATAATTTATTCCATAATTTTAGGGGGAAATTAAAATTTCCGAAAATATGACTGAGTTAGAAAAATTTATGGATTCCTTCCAAATGTTACCTATAAAAGGAGGAGGTAATTTTTACTATATAAAAATGAATATTATTCACAGCGGAGGAGAGGGAAGACCCAAGTTTTAGAGAGACAAGAAGAGGTTTTGAAGTGGTGCTGATTAAATTGGTCTTGAGTATTGCATACATGTTTTGAAGTGATGTCAATTCTATTTGTATTGACTATTATATACATGTTTTCAAGTGTTTATAATTATATTTTTCTTGAATATTGTATGCATGTATTATAGTTGTATCAATTCTATTCTATTCTATTCAATTGAATGATTAGAATGAGAATAATCGCACTGGGAGCATTGTAAACAGGGTTATCGGGCTGATTGTTTTACATAGTCCAGGAGGATCTTACCTCTCTTATAGGTAAGGAAACAATTAATTTTTTTACAATTCAATACATATTTTCAATTAAAAATAAGAACATGTAACATGAGGTGTTACTAAATAGATGAATTACCCTATTGTTCTAAGATGGTGGACAAGCACTAGTTATATTGTTTCATAGTTCTACAAATGTGTAACGGTACATCCTACTCATTGTAATCCAAGGATTTATTTATAGTGAATTTTATGGTATTGGATCACTTCCAAACCATACAATGGATATAGCTATTCTTAATGAATAGTGAACCTTGTAAACCTTTGCGTTTCTTTGGATGTGTGTTGACTTTTTTCTCAGTAGGGAATTAAAATCATTAATAGGAGGTGAAGGTTGTTTCAATTGAATAGAAATATACAACAAAAAGCATACCATAGATTCTCCCCTCCCCCTCTTAGTGATACAATACTCCAACATGACACTTTATAGTATTAAATGTATAATTATTTTTTTTATAATTATAATAAATCTATTATTATTATAAAGGTGTTTAGAGTGCTTATTAATCATGTTAGTTGAAATGTAAGGGGTTCATATCCATTTCTCTTCACTGTGACCTATTTTAATGTTATGAACCGATTTCTTATTTCTACATTGTATATAATGCTTAGGAATTATTATTTGAATAATAAAATGTTGAATTCCATTTATTTATAAAACCAAATGATTTTTATTCTTTCAATCAAATTTGATTTAAAAATTACAAAATTAGTAACGGTTCTTCGACCAAATTTTTTTACCGTTAAGACATGTTTGATGATATTAAATTATTTCTATTTATGAGTTGTATATACGAATCCTTTAAAATTTTATACCATGTATAATTATTAATTCAGGTAATATAACGTTAAAAATCTTATTATTTCATTAAAGTGGTTTTAATTTCAAATTTATAATGTTGGTAAAGATTTATCATCTAAAATTATCTTCTCTAGGATATATGTTATGTTATACATCTATCTTCTTTTAAGAGGAATGTCTAATTAACCTATAATATGATGTATCATGGATATAACTAAGTTCATGATATTAAAATTATTATTTTATGTCAGTTATTTCATGGGGTTTATGAATCAAAAGTTACCATAGAAATAAGGGTTATATGTTATGATCAAATTCTCACTAGGTTTATTTATACTTAACATATACTGATAAAATTATATGATATATATCATAAAAGACATGTTAAAATTTTTATCCAATATTTATTAATTTATCCTTATTGCTTTATTTTATTATATTTTCCTCTCTTTATGTACTTAAGTGACCAAAAGAATGTTTTTAAGGAAAAATAACTAAATTTTTCTCTACATTAGGGAATATTTTATTCAATGTCCATATTTTCTTTCAAATGGTTTCAATAATAGTTTTCAATTTTCAAAATATTTTGTAAATTCAGTTTTTCCAAAGTTTGAGTTTTTATAAATTTTTCAAGGAATCAACATGTTATATTTTGAATGGGGAAATTGTGACTTTTAATGAATATGTAAAAAGAATTTGTTTAACATACATATCTTGAAAAAGTTTACGAAACATAACCAATACAATTTTATTTAATAATTACATTAAAATATTACTTTTTTATTTTTAAATATAATTTTATTCTTATTATTTTGTAAAATTTTAGATTTTAAATAAGTACTTTCGAAATAAAAGGCTATTTTCTTACAGAAATTTTCTAGTGATCTTTTAATTGTCGTTTGATCTATAAAAACATACATTGATATTTCTTATTATTTATTATGGACATAATTTAATGATGGAATTATTATTATTTATATGGATGGTTTATTATTATGATGGTGAAATTTTTATGAAATCGGTTTTTTTCAATGGTTTATGCTATGACGAAATGATGAATGTTTTATGATCTTGTGGAACTAATAAGTATGGACTATGATTATGTGACTGCTGAGTCTAACATAGCTCATGATGACAAGTGTATCTATTATAGTCCATAAATGAATTGGGTAATTATTTTAGGTCGATAAAACTATTAAGATATGATGGAGTTAATAAAACCCTAAGAGATTACTGAGTTAACCGGATGATAGTTACTGTACTGAGAATATTAGAAATTGACTATGTGTGCATTTCCATTATAGGACACTGTCCACAATGATAGTATTGTCAGTGAAAATTGATTAATGATATTATTGTCAAAAACGTATATGAATTACAGTAGCTTAATTATAATTACAATGATATGATACCATGAACCACAATTTATTATTGATGATTATTTACTCTTATGTCTTATGTCTTTTTATTGAAAAAACACCATTCTATGATTCTTTATTAATAATTATTGACTGATTATAAAGGATTATTGTATGTTTTTTTTGTTATCATACCCTTATGATTATATTATAGTCACTTATGATTATTTATTAATACATATTATTTTTATGCATAATTATAATTTGATCACCCCCATTCTCATTTTTAATTACCCCATGTTATAAAGAATGAGTTTAAGTATGATATGTCTAAGAAGGGTTATTGTTGTGAAAAAACTAATTAAAAATAATTTATATCTTTTATGTTCCAATTGATTATATATTTATGTTTATAAATCAACTAATCCTTTATAATTCTATCATGAATGATAATTCAATATAATAAATATTCATCTATAAAGATGAAATATTTATGAATTAATGTGTGTGGTCACCGTAAATGGTATCATAAAAGGGTTTAGTTATTTCTAGAAACTAGGATGAGGATAGTGTAAGATACAAACCTTTTATATAGTTTTCTTGTGCACAAATTCACTTAAATTTTGTTTTTAATTAAGTAAATTTTAATGGATTTATGACTTGGGGTGTGTTTGGGTGGAGTCTAATAATGTTTTTGATAAAAGGGGTTATGCACGGTTAGTGGACAGTTTTTACAGACCATGCAGCTGTCTAGGAGAAACCTGGTGCTATTTGGTCATTTGAGGTAGTAAATTCATCAATGTTAAAGCATAGTTTGGGAGGCCATGTGAGGAAAATATGTGAGGTCACCCTTGAGGATATTGATAATGCTCAATTACAACATGGTTTTTCTAATAGTGTGACTAAACCATGCCTGAGTCAGCAGTGAGATCCTAAAATTGTAGATCTCACTCTTCTTTACCTTTTAGTAACTCATTTCTTCTACAATGTAGATCTAACTCAAGATTTTAGTTTCTTATGGGTAAAGTAAGGTTCTACCATAAACCGGTAAGTATTCCATGTCCATAAGACCTCTATTATTTGCGATTGAAAGCTCGAATCATGGATCTTCTCTTCACCTAGTAAGTCGATCTCATCCTAATGAATTTCACTTTCATTATCCTCTATTTCCTTGATACTTTGATGGAATATATCCTTTGTTTGTTTAGATATAAACATATTTGGAAATATCTAGATCTATGATTGTTGAGATAGATCTAGTTTGAATAGATCTTGATATTTCAGTTTTTATTTAGGGGTATAGATTCAGAACTCATATCTACATCATTATACTGCTCAAAATCTGGGGATTTCCATTAAGTAAACATCCATAAATGAATGAAGGTAGGTGGTCTAACATATAATTCCCATAGTTGTGGATTTGAGGAATATATGAAAAATTATATAATTCCTAGCTTCTTTTAGCGATTTATTTTTTTAAATTGGGTTAATTAGGTTGAATAATTTATTTATATTTGATTTTGGAATTAAATGATTTGTTGAGGAATGAATCCTATGAATAAGGGACTTCCCTATTAGATAATTAATTTTGGGAATAGATGAAAAATATTTAGGGATTATAATATATATAATTAATCATGGGATTTATTAAGAGATATTGAATTGGTTAAGTTGAGGTAATTAATTAAGAATTAATAATGTGATTTGTGATTACAATCTAGATAATTAATTAGGGGATTGATTACAAGATATCTAATTGAGATTATGATCTCGATAATTAACTTTGGGATTTGTTATGAAGATTTTTGATTTAGAATGAGATAATTAATTCTAGAAGAATAATTATGGGATATGAATTGTGATACTGGTTAATTAATTATTGAATTAATTAATGGGATTGAGGTATTTATTTAATTTTATTTAAGGAATTGGTTGAATGTATTCAAATAATTTTTTGATTAGTAATGGAACTTATGTGGATAATTAATTAGGAATTAATTATGTTTGAATGAATGAGAACATGGCCATTATAAATTTAGAAGTATACATTGTAACATGTTCATTATACATATGAGTTAAGAGAATGATAACATGGTTATTCTATTGAGGATTAAGAATTGAAACGTAGTTATTTTACTTATGAGTAAATAAAATAGGAACATGGTAATTTTATTGAAGCTTAAGCAATGTAACATACTAATATTAATTAAATTTGTGATATTGGTAACTTTTGACATGTGCCCTATAAATTTGAAATTAAAGAATGGAAATAAAGACAATATGAGTTATGGCCTCACACAAGAATTTTTAGAACTTCAGAATGAGTTGAATCAGATACTGAGATATAATAACACCTTTGAATATATTAAGATCTATTAAGAAGTAGATATTATGATATGGTATTACCTGGGGAACACTTCAGGCTCTCGCATGAGAGGAAGCTAGTATTGGGGTAGATGTCTCCTTTGAAACCCTAGAGTTAATGTAGTTAGATAAGAATAAATGATAATGAAATAACTGGTTATTTATGAATTAGAAAAATTTATTATTGAACTTCACAGACTACATTTTTACTAGACATGTTTTATACATCGTTGGTGGTGACCTACTAAGTTGTACTCAAACTCTATTTGGGCTACCTAATTGGTACCTGAACAGATTATATTGTTGCAGGATATGATAAGGGTAAAGTCTCAAGGATGGATTGATAATTTTGGATAGAGCATGGATGAGGGGAATAAATAAGGTTTGAAAGCCTCTTGGCATGTCATAGTTTCTTTAACATTAGTTTCATTATAGAAACTCGACACTTATATTAGAATAGAATGTTTTCCCTTTCAGTTGAGTATTGTATTTCCTATTTGGTTATCTTGTGACACGAGTATTGATCTAATTATATATTATTTCATGTTTTTTGATTTATTTATAATGGTTTTTTTCATTGATATATGAGGATATATTATCCCTGTGAATGACTTACCGGACCCTTGTTGTATGTTGGTAGCCTAAAGAGTATGGGGAGGTGTGCTTGAGGTCAGGTAGAAATCCAGCTCGAGACACCATCGTGTGGTTCCCGGATTAGGGAACTACATAAACTTTAGTGAGACCCATTAGGATAATTCTATGTATAGGATAATATCAAATTAGTTAAGGTATATATTATGTGGTTCCCCTTATAATACATCTTTTTATGGATACAAAAATATTACATGATTATAGAATATATTCATATAGGGGTAATTACCAAAAAAATAGTTCTTTAACTATATCTCTACCATCAGTATGGTGCATGGTGAATGAAACCCTACTAAACATGTTATTTGGTACCCCTATCCGATATTAATAGGTTAAATCACATTTTTTATGAACCATTTTAAATGATTTAATTAGATAACGAGAGTGGATGGCCTTGGTTAAACCTATTTTGTTATTGGTTGAAAATAAGATGTCATGGTTTAGGTATCCTATGATGGATTTTTCCTTATTGGATGATTACTCAACACTATTACCCAAATAATAATTTTTATTTTAATAAAGGAATGAATCCAAGAGGAATCATGTTAATACTTAATTTGATGGATGAAACAATGATTACCCTCACACACAACCAATTGATATGTGAGATAGAATGTGAAACCTTATGATAATGATTAATAAGTTATCTCATTATATATTTAAAAACATTAACATAGATAATTTTTTGAATAAACCAAATGAGATAAAAATGTAGATTCATGAATATCATTAAGAAAATAGGATTCATCTTCCAACCTTCCGAAAATAAGGCAATAATCACTTAGGGAAATGTCTCTAAGAAATTGAAATATGTTTTATATGTTAAAAATAATGATATAGACAAGCAATTGTTGGGGAAAAAAATTAGTTCAATGGAGGGAAATAAAGTACATCTGAAGATATTGTATATAGTTTAATGTATTATTTTTGGGGAAATAGATATTTATCAATTGAAATTCCAAAATCGAAGGGCTAACTCACAGACCAATGAAGGGAATATGCTTTGTGAATCATTTAAGTATAATAATTAAAGTGTTTATGTAATGGTATTTTGAAAATATGTTGTGTAAGTGATTTATTTATGAAATTATGGTTATAAAAATTATTAAACCAGTTTTTATTGTTACATAGTCATTTTCATTAGGGATTATTAATTTTATTGTTAATTTTATCGATAGCCATGAAAAGTGATTTTGTGGTGAAATGAGTTTTTAGAAAACATGTGATTGATGGATAAATAACACTTAATATGTGCTTTAGGATTATATAATAATGTTTATTTTGGGAAAATATAATTACTGATTTTGAATAATTAAACATGAGAGTATTTTTGACTTCGAAGTTGATTAGTGATTTGATCAAAAAGTGATTTATATTATCTGTGAAAATGATCATTTCATTTTTGGATTTATGGAATATATTCGATAGTTTGTGATTTTATTTTGGGGAAAAAGATTGAATCTATTTTTAAATAAAATATATTTTTATTGTTGTTTTAAGGTGATTTATGTTATTTTAAAAAATGATTATCATGTTTTTGGAGAATATATGATGTTGGTATTCACATGTTTTTAATGTGGAATAAAGAGATAGTTTTTATTATTTTGAGGGAAAATTAAGTTGATTTTTGAAATTTAGTGCCCTTTTTATTTACTCTTAGATTTTTAATTTGGTATATCATATTTTAGAAGAGTGTAAAGGTTTAATATTTAGTAAATTTGACTTATTGGAAATTGGGTGTTATTTTTGAGGCTTTTTAGATTAATTTATTAATTATTCATATGAATATTTATTCATATTGGATAACAAGTTCCCCCCATTTTGGATTGGGTAAAAATATTGAGTCGAAATGAGTGGATATTCATTTTTTATAGATATTTTGTTCTATTAAAATTTAATTTTAGTGCTTCAGGAATAAAAATTAGTCATTTTAAATATTCATTACTAGAAGTAAGAGATGATATAGAAATGAGAATTTTCTGAAGCATAACCATCAGATGAAATTATTCTTATGGAATTGAATGAAATCAGGTAAGTGTATTTTATCATATAAAATGGTAAAAAAATTCCCTAAAACAAGGAAAAATTATATCGGGAAACAATATAACCATTTTTATATCTATTTACAAGGATTTGAAGGTTGAATTCACCCTTAACTAATTTATGGTTTTTTGGTCATTAAAATTCTTCTAACCAAGTTTTTTGTCACTCTATTATTCTTTGGACATTAACTTTATCCCCTGAAACCTTTTTTCACTTACCTATAATGATCTCCAACCATGGGAGCCTGACTCAAAAAAATTAATCCCAAATATAAATCCATTTATTACCAAGATAAAAATTGATACTAATAAATTTATTTAAGGTGGTATAGTGCAACACACATAAAATTAAGTTTAAAGGTATACAAAGCTTGATAGCTTTCTTGACACACAACACCGAACATAAAATGAACTACTATATATTATAACATACACATTGAATTAGATGCATTTATAGTAATAACCACATTATAAAACAATACATATATTGGTTTTTAGTAATGAAAATGTATATATTAACTCATAAATAAAAAGTACATAATTATCATTAAAGTCATTTTACTTGTAATTTGTTTTTCAAAAATAAATAATTCCATTATCCTAATAGTCATTAGAATTAATTTATACCATTATTTGATATTTTATATTATTAAATGCATATAATATTTGAAATAATCAAGTCAATCTTATGGTAGTTTTATTTTTTTTGTTTTTTATAAAAAGATTTATTTTACAAAAAATAGTGAAAAATTCCATTTTTTATAAAAAATGTCATTTATTTTCAAGATATACTACCATTGTATTTGGAATATTATATTAATGAAACACAAAACTTATTTAATATTAAATTATTTAATTAATTACATAGTAATAATCATTATACTTGATTTTTGTATAAGTTAATATCTGACATAAAAATATATGTTCCTAAAAAACTATTTTTATCCATCCATTGTGTTTTTATATTAATAAATTAAATTAATGTATATTAATTTATTTTTTTATTGAAATATATATATTATATTTTCAAAAATATATTTTAGCAATCATTTTATGGTATTTATATGTTAATTAATGGAATTAAAATATGTTTTATGATTTTTTTTCTAACACATTATTTCATTTTGGTTTGAATGATTATTTAAAATTAAATTCTAAAAATTATTTGAATTTAATACAGTAAAATGATTTTTAAATTTTAAATTAAAATAATTAATATAATTTTAAGGGGTAAAATTAATTTTCTATCATAGTGAATAGTAAAAATAGTAAAATTTTGTCACTACAGTTAAGGTTAAAATGATTTTACTAGGGGATAAACCATGAGATAAGGGTTATTTTTCCACCCAATCTTATATAATTTGTATTTATCTAATATATTTTATCATTTTATTATCCAACATTCAAATAATATTCCATTCTGTGCTATTTCTCTCTAAAGGTAACCGTATATCATTGAAATTTTTTAAGAAATTCCTTGTGAGTCAATGCCCTCTCTTATAAAAGAGAATCACTTATCATCCATTATTCACAAAATTGTATAATTAAATATTATAAAATAACTAATACAAGAACATAAAAGATTAATTAATTTCGTCTTAGATATTTTGGTCATCTCTTGAGACCAATCCATCAGGGTTTAAGGTTTAGGCTAAAGAGTGTCTCTCAAAGAAGAGGTATAAATCATAAACAAAGATTTTCTATTATTATTTGATGTTAAACCTTATTTAAACTTAATTTATCCATAATAAATGATTAATATTGCATCATAAATATACTAATATTTTATTTTGATGAAGAAACAACCAATTTTAACCACTTATCCATCAAATGGTAAATAAAAATATCACGCGTGTGTACCTGTGGACTACCACCTGTACATAGAGATATAATTCATTTTCCATCACCAACATTCATGGGTGGTGGTAATGATGGATTTAATATTTATCTATTATATTTATAACATGATTATTTATAATTAATTATAATATTATATATACCTTCTTACATTTCGATCCATTGAAAAACGATTACGTCACTCGTGCGTATGAGTGGACTACAACCCCTATAGAGTGATGATGTTTTGTTTATCATTTACACATTACATGGATAGTAAAAAGGTTATATTTAATGAAAATATATTACAATTATGATATAATAATTAATCAAAATAGCTAAATTATCATTTATATTTATTTTATTTAATCCATTGAAAAGTGGAAACATCACTCATGTGTACACACAAATTACCATATCCTTGAAATGATGTATTTCATTTTTCAAATACACTTAATAATAATGATTATATATATATATATAATGATTATATATGATATTTATATCATTTTTAACATTATTTATATGTAGTTTTCATTATCTAATTGAAAGGATCATAACATAAAAAATAAAACATACATTAAAAACGAAGTAGTGAACACCTAAAATAACGACATTAATAGAGAATTATTTAAAAATTGGCGATGAAAAGATATAAATGGATAATATGTGATTTTATATTTATTAATATGATTATTATATATAATAATTAAAAATATAGATTTATTATACAAGATTCTAGAGAACTAAAAAATCGTGTAAAATATAATCTAAGGGTTTCGTCTCAATTTCTCTTTACTAAGAAATGTTTTATTACTATAAACCAATTTATTATTTCTATACTGTATTGACTTCCCATCATTTTATTTTTTTGTAATCCAGGATTAAATTAAATTAATTTATTGAAACATATGATTTTCAAGATTCTAATTAGTTTTTATTCAATAATTTCTAATGTCGTATGAGTTCTTCATCTCAATTTTGTCTCATTAAGACATATTTGATGTTATTGACCTATTTATGTTTATGAGGTGTTTATTGTAACCCCTAAAGTTTTCATGAATTAATTGTTTTGAATAAATTAAAATTCATTGATGGATTTAATTTCACACTACACTATGTTAATCTTTCATTGTTCACAACAACAATATTAGATAGCACTACACATAACATTGAGTTTAGGTTGTGATACACACAACTCTATATTTGGATTGTGTAACACACAACAACAAGATACTATAAAAATTTGTGTTACATGCTAGACTGAGTTTTACCATACTATAATATCCTTTTAATAATACTATTAAAATGTAATAATATTTATCACCTAGCTATTGGCATAGCTAGCTATTATGACCAAATTTTAAAAAATATGAGAATATAGTTTAGAAGTACATAAAAGAGGAATTATTTGGTGACCAATTAACTTGAAATGAAAATAGAAACCTTTTGAAAATTAAGGAAATCATTTTCTTGAAATATATTTTAATAAATTAATTAAATCAATTTTATTAATGATATTATTTATATATATTACTAAATATAATATTTAACATTCATATTGTGTATTTTATAGAAAAGGGAAAAGAATAGATCCAATTTTACACATAAATATTTATTTTTCTAAAATGAAAATTTACCACCTTTTTATGGTGCACCTATTTTAAATCTAATTGTAACAAATTTAAAATTTTTTTTGAAAAAATAAACATCATTTTTTAAATTGTAATTTAAAAATTACCTTAGTGTGAATTTTGGGTATTTTTCTGAGAATTTTGTTTTACTGAGGAATAGTGAAAAACACATATTTTTAATTGGAAATTTTTCTTAATATAATATATTTACATAGTAAAATTTTATTTGAAATTTTGTATTAAAAAAATATTAGTTCAATTATACATCAATAAACCATATATAGGCCATTGTAATCAATTTCATTCTCTAGGCGAGATTCATTTCAAATTAATTTTTACCACTTAAGTGATTGAAAATTAGAAAAATTCCTTTCTAAATTTGAATTTGAATAATTTATAATGTATATTAAGGTAAAAAAAATTATTGAAAATTTTTTTAGTGAATTTAATTACAAATAATTATAGCAACTATAGTAAAAATTAGTTTACATTGTGGTTAAACATTAATCATAAGTGTCCAAATGACCTATAAACTTTAAAAAACCCCATTGTATGGACATATTTCAATCATGTACCCTCATTTCATGAAAATTCAAAATTACTGTTGGCACATGATTTAAGGGATAGCTCTCAATAATGTTTCACTTTTTGTATTTATAAGAATGCCACTCCTCAACAACATAAATACACCCAACCCCTCACTTATTCACACTAATAAATCCTTTTGGATAATCCAATAATGATCTAACAAGCTCCAAACATCACTTAAATAATAATAGAAGAATAACTTTGGGAATAAAGAAAACCAATGATGTCCTTTGCTGAAAACTAAAAGAATTTTCCCGAAGAAGATGTAATATTCTTCTATGAGCACTTTTTATTATTTCTTTTTAACCCCCTTAAATTATTATTATTTCATGATTATATAATAAAATTACTATCCAAAATATACTAATTTTATATTATCTTAAGGTTTCTACCTTCACCGACACACACTTCTACCAAATGGTATACATAATCAACGCTCATGCGTACGGTGGACTATCACCTCGCAAACTGATATTGTACATTTTTCCTTTACCACCTATCAAGGTTGGTAATAATGATTTAATTAATATTTTATATTATATATATATATATATATATGATATTTTTGTTGTATTTAAGAATATTTAATTATTATATATCACATTCCTTCATTCATTCACTCATGGGGAAAAAGATAACATCGTTTTTTGAATTATGGTCTACATCCTCCTCAAACCGATGTGATTCATTCATGCTTTACATAGAATATATTAATGTTAGTTTTTTTAAAAATATTTTATTTTTATAAGATAATAATTCTAATATAATAACAATTTTAATATACATCATTAATTTTTTCTTTTCATCATGACAAGAAGATCGAAACAACATTCATACATACTTATAACATACAATCTCCTTGAACGGTGTAGTTCATTTAATATTTATATATTTTATAAATTAATATAAATACATATATAATGATTATATATGATATTAATATCATGGTTTAAATTTTTGAAATAAATAAATCCTGATCTATATAATATTAATAAGAATGAAAAATCAAAACATGTATGAAAAACCAAATAAGTTGTTACCTGAAGAATTACATTAACATGGAATTGTTAATAAATGGGTAATATAATGTCATAATTAAATCATATATGGTATTATATAGTTGAATAATTATTTTATATAGGTATAATAAAATTATATTTATTATACAGAGTGTTTGAACATGTAACATGTGAGTCAAGAATTTTGGTAAGGGGATTTTTAGTCACACTTTCTTTTGAAAGACATAATCCATATTCACCACTTATTTTATTCAGTGTGGTGTATATACATGTATATGTCATTTTAAATCATTAATTAAACTTATTTCATGATATTAAATGTTTTAATTGATGTTATTATTTCATGGGGTTCATGATTCAAAATCTTCTCATGTAGTAAGGGATTTATGTCTCACTTTTTACTTTTGTGAGGCACGTGTTATATTCACCACATATGTCTTCTATGTAGTGTATATACTTCCAAATAATGTATTTTATAATTTTTTGAAATAAATTCATTTTTATTTATATTTCCAATTTAGTATCTATCTTTTATGTGGTATGTGGTTAAAATGATTCAAAAGTGGTAAATGATTTTTTGTCTCAATTTTGGTTCGTTGATTCATGCATTGTGTTATGGGAGTATATATTTTCCAGTTGTGTATATACATCCCCTTTAACCTATAATATCATGATTTTTTCATCCTTAAAATATTTTATGTTTGATTTTATGTTATTCGTCTATAAGTATTGTGATTTAATGTTACCAAAGTTGTTTGAGTTTATTTCTACAAAATTATCAATTATTGGGAGTATTTATGATTATTCTTCTACTGATGAAATCATATGATCCATCTCTCAAGAATAATCATGAATATTACTATCATATGTTTATTAATGAAATATTCAAGTACTGATACCATTTTAAACTATTTTATACTTAAGATTATTATGAAAATACTTTTATGAAAATCTCTGTTTATCCATCTCTTTGGCCGGAAGTTTTTGTTCATTCAAAACAATATTTTTTAATAATGTTTCCAAAAAAAATCTTATATTTTACAATGATATTTAAAATAAATTTGTACCCATGTTTTAAAGTTTTAAAAAAATGGTTTTTAAAAAAGAATAATCTTTTCAATTTTTGATTGAGGAAGTTTTCTAAACATTTTATGGTGAAAAAGGAATGTTCGACTTGTACAGATTTTTCCACTATCATGACCATCGTTTCTTTGATGCTTCATTCGAAAGATTAAAAAATTAGTTTTTTTAATTTTTTTATTAATATTATGTAAATTAAATGTTTTTAATGTGGGTTTCAAAGAAAAATGTTTTCAAAAAAATTTTTATGTTCAAGAAGAGTATTAAATGATTTTTAAATCATCGTTTCTATGTTTTCATGGTTATTTTCATTCAAAAATGTTCCTAAAATTGTTAATGTTTAAAAATTGTTTTAGATGAATTTCAAAGCATACATTCTATGTTCTCATTGGTTATTTTCAATAATTTTTTTTAATAATTTCAATGATTCCTTTATAAGTTTTGAAGGATATTTCAAAGAAAAAGGTTTTGAAAAAGTAATATGTATTAAAATATATTTTTCCAAAATATAAAGGATATTTTCCTCAATAAATTTTTTAAAGTGATATATCCATATTTTTTTCCTTCTATGATTACATCTAATGATGTTACTATTACTTAATGTTGTTACGATCTAAGGATACCATTATTATTATTTTTCTAAATGGTTTATTCCTTTGATGACATGTTGTTTATGAGACTAGTTTTTCTTCCACAGGTTGTAAATGATAAATGACTATGAATCCAGCTATATTTAATGGGGTATTATATGTTGAAATGATTATGAAAACTATATATTTTTCAAATGATATGATATGATGAAATGTTTAGAATAAACATTTCAATTCATGGGTTATAATATGATCAGTGTTTATGATCTTGTGTCACACATATGTATGATTTCATTTTGTGATGGGTGGGACCAATATATCCATCCAATGAAATGGGTAAATATTTAAATCTCATGAGATATGTATGGATGGAATGGGGAGTGAACTGAGTTCAATAAATGATTTTTTCTACTATGATGGTATTGGGAGTGATCCTTGTCTACTAATATGGTTTGGAGAGTGAACCCATTCCCCTAAGATGGCCTTGGAAGTATTCCTGGACAACTTTGGAAATAACTTTATAGGTTTATGTGTCACCCACAATTCCATATCTTATTCTTATTATAGTCTTTTATGGATTATTCTCTTTATTCCCTTATGATTCATGCATTCTAAACAACAAATATTTATACCATAAATCTCTATTACGATCCTTTATATGCATGGTATGATATTATAATGTTATTACCTTGTTCTCATACCCTTATGATATTGATTATTCTTTTAGATATCCCTTCTTTACCTTTACTGGGTATCTGAAATTACCCTTTATTATATTTCCCATTATGAGGTTCTAAAGATATCTATTTGGAATGATGTTCCAAATGAGGGTTATAGTTATGATGAATATAGTGGTAGATGAGTTATCATAATTATAGATTAGTGTTTATGTTTCTATGTAAAAGAAGGCACTAATATAAGACGGTCATTGGGAGTGTGTTTGTATAATGTATTAAATGTTCCAAAAAATGATGTAATGTAAATTTATGTAAATTGAGGTCTCTATAGTTGGTTTAGAGAAAATTTTTATTCAACCATTGGAAACTAGGATGAGAAAAATTTAGTGAGATACCTAGGGATATTTATAAGGATATTTCAAGGGATACCTCTAAGTATAATTCTAAGAATGAGTTTAAGATATGAAAATGTCCTAGAATTTTGGAAATGGATAGGGTGTAACATCCTAAGTAATTATAGAATAATTATATAATATATTTGTTAATATTTATGAATTATATATTAATTTTACTTTAAAATGGATACTATGTCCAATAGCATACCCGACACACAACAAAGGATTTCACCAAAATCTTACATTGCACACAAGACTGAGTTATACCAAAAAAGAATATTTTTAAATATTATTATTTTATGTTATAGTTATCACATAATATTTATAATGGAGGTATAGAAAAATATTATCTAAATTATGAAAATAGGGTTACACATGTTTATATAATGATTCATTAGTTAGAAAATTAATTAGAAATTAAAATAAAAATGTGTTTTTAGGAAAAACAATTTAAGTGTGAATAATTATGTTAATAAAATTATTAAATCACTCATATTGGATTTTTTTAATGATATATAAATTCAATTTGTTCTTTACAATTCATCTTATATTTTTTCTAGACATGGTATAAGAATAAATTCAATTTTATTCCCAAAAGGAGTTTTTTAAAAAATGAAATTTTACTTCCTTTTAATAGAGAACCCATTTTAAATGTAGTTTTTTAACTTTTATAAATTCTATTTGAAAAATAAACTTCTTATTTTAAATAAAGATATAAAATTTACTTTGGGTGAATTTTAGGTATTTTTATATTGAATTTTTGTTAACACTCTATTTCATCACATGGATTAAAAAATTACAAATGTAAATGCCATAGAAAAAAGGAGGAGAAAATATATGGAGAATATCAAGATTAAAAAAGGCTCAAAAAATCAATTTTCCATGGTATCCCAAATAACTATTGGCATGCATGTAATTTTCTGGCACCCCACTTACACGACCAGCCTCCTTCGCCCAGGGCACCATATTTTCCTATAAATAGACCTTTGGGGTCATCATTTGTACAGATCGATTTTTATGAAGGACTATTGATGTTATGATATCCCTTGTTCTTCTCTCAAGTCATCCAATACCTCCAAGGAAGTTTCATAACACCTAAATAGAGGGAATTAATGTTGGATAGTGTGACATAAGTCCATCTAGTGTTAAAAATAAATAACACTGGCATGACTAGTTTTCTCAACCCCCTGATCTTAGATCACTTGCACAATCACCCTTCCTCAAATAAAAATTAGCATTCCTTACTTCTAGGAATGCCTGTGAAGACCCTTTAAGGCATGAGACAAGTCTCACCCAAGTGTAGTTATATAGGTAACTAAGGTGAAACTAGTTCTCCCAAGCCTACTTGCATGCCACCCACTTGTGTGCTACCCACTGGCACTCCCTTTCTTGGTTCAACTCACCTTCTCATCCTACACGATCCTTTTATAAAGCCTCATTCAAATCCATTCATGGAAAATCCTTTGCTTCCCTGGTTTCATTTCTTAATGGAACCATTTTGAATCCATCGTCTAGGCCTCTTGATTTACAAAACCTTGGGGAGAGGCACATGTGCATGTGTCCAATTTGTATTTGGATATCAATAGTATGGTGATTCCTAGACATGTCCTACTAGAGGGTAAGGATCCTCAGGATGTCTGTAGATTTGGATATATATTGTCACATAGACCCTTACCCTAAGTACAATATTGAGGGGTCCTTGATCTCTTATTTCGGGGACATGACACTATCCACACCCTTTTATCCTTGATATTTAGATCCTCCAGTCCCTTATAGGTAGGTTAAGTGTCACACTTACTTTTTGATTTGACAAATGAAATGTCTCTCTCATTAAAATAGACCAACTCCTAGGGAAACTATCCTGGTGTAACCCCCTAGTCTTTCATCTTATATGTTTCAGTCTTGATCCTCTCTATATACTTACCTTCATTCCTCCCATACATTGGACCCATGTTGAATGTAAATTGAAGAGAAGTAAGCACTATAGAAATTACTTCCTGAGCCATAGACTCTTCCATAGTAGCCCTGACCTTTTCCACTAGCAAAGGAGGAAACGTGTGTGTGGTTTTGTGAATATTTCACATCCTCTAATTTCCCACACTGAGCATGACTCACATGGGAATAGAGGTTTGTAACAATCACAACACCCATACAATCCACCTTAAGTAATGTAATATGAGAACCCTGATTCCCAACATAACATGGATATATAGGAATCCTTCCTAAGGATGGATCTCCCTAAAATATCATAAATGAAATGAGAAATCATACCCACATAATCAGGGAATCATCATCCAGAGTAAGACCCAATCCCAATTCCCTTAATCCAAGAACCCTCTTTAGGAGTAATCCCTAAATTAATCCCCCTAAAACTCCATGAGTTAATTCATATATCATGGACCCTGTTATATGGGCATCCTCTTTAGGATTAATCGCCAACCATTTTCTCTCACAGGGCCATACCACCATGTGAGACTTACCGACCTATGTGGGATTTAATTCCCATACAAACAAGATACGTAGGAAGCCTCTCTGATGATCAAACCCTACATTCCAAATCAATACTCTTCTCTCTTGGTCATATTCCTAGTAGGGTATAATTCATCTTGGAAGCACAAACTGCATCCAAGTTCCTTAGGCTGCTTAGTCATAAGTCCCACACAAAGATTTGATTAGGTGCCTTCCTCTAGATGTCCTTACCACAGGACAACAAACTATATGGTGGGGTCCTTAACAGAATACCTTAAAAGGTATAACATGTTCCCTTAATAATCTTTTTACTACATGGGTTATTATTCCATTCAAAACGATATGTTGGAAGCCCACTCATGGGTTCAATCCCAACATCATAAGAACTTTTGTCTCTCTAGATGATGATAAATTACAGAGTAACATTCGTCTACCTGGATAACCAAAAACTATAGAGTTCCTCACTGGGTGTCTTAAAAACCGTCATCATTTTGATAACGGACATAGAGTCTCTGTGTTGTATATTAGAGGATTTTCATTAATGTAAACCCCGATATATAGTATTTAACGCACAATGATATCTACATTAATAATGAACCTTGAATACATATTAATGATTTCAAATTCCACACATTCTAATAATTGATTTCTAATCTTGGTATAACATTCTTCATACATGGGAATTAATGAAGGATTGATGAACATTTCATAAATATATAAGAGAACCCCATAGTTGGCAATAATTCTCCCCCCCAATGTCTGTGATGAGCATGAACTCCCATCATATCGACCAATATGAGTTATTAAGTATCATAGATCAATAAACCTAACAACTTTGTGCCTTTGAAAATAATTTCCCCTTGGATACAAAAAAGATGGGTGTTTTCGATTCCATAAAAAAATTCATTGGAAACTATTCGAAAATGGTGATTCCAAAAAAGAGAACACATTCTGAGGGAAAAATTTTGAACTCAATGTGAATCCTTATCTAAGATAATTATGTTTCCCATATGTCAGGCACCGATCAATTGATAAAAGAGGTCTAGACCATGAAATAAATCCATAATTTTTTTTTCTCGAATGAGATGTCAGAGTTCATTTTTTGGTGTTTGTAATATATAAAGGCACTCTTTTCAATGAAATCTAGACAATCCAAAATGATTACTTCATGTTTAGACCCATGAATTCCCTAGATGCTACTCAGGAGGGATCATCATTTTCATAAAGGATTAAATTACCA
Organism: Viscum album; assembly: GCA_963277665.1. Classification (NCBI taxonomy): domain Eukaryota; kingdom Viridiplantae; phylum Streptophyta; class Magnoliopsida; order Santalales; family Viscaceae; genus Viscum; species Viscum album. The sequence goes on along the minus strand of OY728123.1, from coordinate 106,426,844 downwards.
ACTCAATGTATTCAATGTTCGGTCTCTAATGAACTGGTTCGAGAGTACTATCAACACAGTAACATTTCATCCATGAAGGCTACATGACATGCCCTATAGATCAGGAAATACCCCCATGTCATTTTGTTGGTGATGGATGGTGGTCCAGAAGCAGATGGTTCCAACCACCCTCTTTACTTATTTGGGGATTTTATCCTCAAAACGTAGTCACAAATCCCACCCATATTCTTGGTTGGTCAACCATGAGGAAACCTAAAGCCTCATCTCGAAGACATAGGGGTCCTTCCTAGTGGATTCTACCAACAATCAATACTGCCAACACTGAATGGAAGTAAGCCCTCAACAAGATGAGGATATTTCCTTCAAATATCCAACCCAAGTCCCTTGGACCTAGGAACACAAGATGGACCTTAATGGAAACCAACATGCTAACAGTCAGTGAAATCCTACCTTTTCCCACTATAGAGAAACCCAACAACCCTGTTTGGTGGAAAAAAATGATTAGGAATATAAACCTATTCATAGTCAATCAGCCAACCAGAAGAATCATCTAGTGGAATCCAATTAATCCCTTCATTCTAATCTAGTGGAGTACTACTAGAAGGAACATACACTTTCCTACACCCATCAAGCATGCCAGCAGCCTTGTCTGGAAGAAAATAGATAATTCAGTCATAAATTCCTCACAATAGGTTGAGGTAAGATTGAACTATCAACCAAAACACATGATTACTATCAGTATCCATTGGTATGAAGATATAAAAATAGTAGGTAAATACCCCAACTCTAGATATGGAATGGAGGTATATTCCCATTTCGGCCACTAATGACACCAAGAACTTCTTGGAAATGGTGAAAGGGCAGACCAAAATTCATGTTTATAACTTAGATACTTTCCAAGATATCATCACTTCATCAAGAGAAGTACTTGAAGTAAAGCACCACAACTATTTCCCCACAAGTTGGGTGTATCATCTAAATTTCCCCTCAGAGCGGATACATACCTCTATTTCCATCAAGTAGTTTTTTGGGTCATACTACCCATATCATATGTATAATCGATCAGGAACATACACCCTCTCCAACTGTAAATAATTGTCATATTCTAATAACTACTCTAAGGCAGGAACATTCACATACCCATCACAATAACCTTTCTGAGAAGGTATCCCCCGTATCTTGTAATAAGGAATCCAATAAAAGTATTATCAAACACTTTTGGATAATCAATATCCAATTTGTGATCTGATCTGCTCAATGTTTGTGTTCTTAAAGCCCTAATTCTTTTATATGTTTCATCTCAATATCCCTATCCTCACATTACTGAATTATGGGAGCAGTTGTAGTAATTCTGAAGGTCCTTGATAGACACTTCCTCATGAAAGACTGATTCATGAAAATCCAGTAAATCATTAGATTCAGTCTCTTGTGAGTTCCATGGAAACCCTACATGTGTTTATAAGACCAAGGGGCAAGATAGTATACCCCTTTCTATAATCCACAGCGATGGTCCTTCCCAAGATGGAATTCACTGTGAAAGTTCTCTCCACGACAACGATTAGCTTTGTCAAGAGAACTCTGCAAATTAAAATTTAGTGATGATATAACCCTCGTATCTTGATGTACTCTCAAAAACAAGGTTATTCATTTCTAATGCCTTTTCACAGGTGGATGAAATTTCTTCTTATCTAGAACACAACCCAAGGTGACCATCATTAAAAAAACTACCCATGGGCCATTTATCTTAAAATGTAACAGAGGAAATCTATACTCATCTTGCTGAATATGATAATGTGTTAGGAAAATAAAATATTTTGTCTAGTCATGTAACGAAACATCATGAAAACTATGTAGATGATATTTTAAACACAAGGAAACAAAAAGATAATGGCGAAATATCAGTCACATTCTGGCCTAATTCCATCTATCAAAACTACATTCCAGAGATGATTGTAGAAGATTGTATTCATGATATCCGCCACAAAATTTTGAAGTCTATTCACCATCTATATGGAAACTTGTTACCATATGAAGAGTATCAAAGTCATTTCAAGTTAATAGAAGGTTTGGAGCACCAAATTGAGTTGGAATCTCTTGTGGATGACTAACATCAAGAAATTGAGAAGCAATCGGGATCCCTTCAATGTGCATGCCTAAATGCATTAATGAAGTTGTGAAAATTAATCATAGATACCCCACCAAGTGTTCATATTAGAGAATGGGGTCCACATCGAGAATTTAATTACATTGTGACCCAATTCCATAAAATCTCACAAAAAGTGCTCTCATTAAATGTTATTGTCCCAGTCTTGCTACAAGTAATGAATTCTATTCATGACTGAAGAGTTTCTCAACTAGAGTAGGCCTCAAATGAATTACACCATTTTCATGTCCAAATAGAGAAAGATATCAAGATAGTTTTGCATCATGAATATGAGAACATCAAGAAGGCCTCCAGCTTAGAGGATTTTAGCCATCAGATTGAACAAATGTATAAAATTTCACGACAATATTCTAAAGCAGGTGATTTAATTGTGTTTTGGATAATCCATACAGATAATGTTCGTAACAAAATTCATAAAATAAGAAGATAATTTCTGCTGAAATCAGCCATAATAGTTTAGGAGCCACCCTAGCACATAGAGATATGGTATTTTTTACATTTATAATCCCCTCCTTAGTAGAAGTATGTTTTCTCCCGACTGGGGAAGAAGTCGAAAAATGAACACACAACCAAATCATTTGAGGATTACTTTCATGTTATAATCCCCTAAATAGTTCATAGGGATCCAAAAATTAGGAGGTAAATGTCTCATGGAGGGCACGGAAGAAGATGATTCCAAAATGATACAAACATAATTCCTTAAATGCATTAAGCATCTGTGAATGTCTTCAATGCCATCATTGAAGAACCTCCAAAAAATGTTTCCAGTTTAGGGGAGTTAGAGGATGATGTTCTTACTCATAATGTGGTCCACATCGAATAAAATTAAGGAGGTGTCCATACCAAAAATCAGAGGCTTACCCAAAATTTAGACATCCTCTCGAATAATAAAATTCCAACTCTTCAAAAAGAACATAAGAAGGGAAAAGGTAATGGTTAGACCATGTCTCACCATTCACTCAGAGAAGGTAAATCCATTTCACTTGAAAAAATATTTTCTCAGTATGAGGAGGAGATTAAGGATTTGATAAGTTTCAAGGTAGAATTACTCCATGACATCATTCCTACCAGATATAATCTACAAGCAGTTCCTCAATATTAACTTCTCGTAGGAGTGTCTTAGTAATGAGTGTTTTGTGCAACTAGTGATATGGATAATTAATTCTATTAATTGGTTACAAAGAAAGAACATGTTCAGACACATCCTTAACCACCTTCCCCTATTTTCTTCCCAGGTAATATACCAGTTACCCCACCAGTTCTCGCTCCAGTCACTCCACCAATTCAGGATCCAGTCACTGCTCCCATTTAAGCTCCATCAGCCTCAAATATTTAGGTCTTAGCTCATCCATATGTTATTCAAATTCTTTTTTACACCATTGAGTATCTGATGAATCAATTTGAAGCTATATAAAGATGTAGTGCACCCGTTTATCTAAAAAATGCTTAACTTGAAGTGGTATATTTGACCCCCCCACAAATCATCGAGAATCCCACATTTCCAATCTTCAATGGCTTCGGAGATCCAAAGCAGCACTTGAAACATTTCATCACTCACTCTAATCTCATGATGGGGACCCCTGAGAAACAGGAAGTAGTGAAACTTAGTTTCTTCACACAGTCAGTAAATGGGAAAATCATTGTATATTACATGTGTTTACTATCTCAATTGATCGCTAGATTGGAAGATCTCCATCAAAAGTTTTCTTTCTAGTTCATCTCAATGCTATAGAATACAACAATCTTCAAAATACACAACTAAAAGAAAAGATATAATGAAAGTGTTTCATATTTCACTACTCGGTGGAAATGATAAACATAATCCATGAATATACCACTCCCCCAAGAATATTTTCTACCCATTTTTGTATAAAATATCCATGATGAGTTACACACACCATTAATCCCTGTGAAATACACAGGAGGGTTTTGGGGGTGTAGACAAGATTTCTCAAATGGTGGAAAAATATATAGTAGAGACTAGATCCAAATCCTGGGTAATACCATTTTATCCATGAAGATGAGTAGTAAAAGTATAGGCTACAATAGTTACACATAAGCAGGCCCCTATACCCACTCCTACTTCAAAGCCCTCATCATTCTGTAGGGATCCACCTCTTGAGCATCAAATGAAACAACAAAATCATCATGTTGATAAAAAATATCAAAGGAGAGAAAGTTTGATGAGTTTAAAATCAAATTCAATTCATTTAGAAATGAAAAAGTCCCTTGATACATAATATCATCTTTCGAAAACAACTTAGTTCAATTTATAAGTCGAAATAAAACATACAAAGACAGATATAAGGACCTCCCAAACTATTTCACCTTTAATAAAATGTTGGGGAACCCCATCCATGATTGTTTTGTTTTTAAGTACCTCTTACAAAATATGGTTGAGTATGTGCATGTGAAGTTGAAAAATTCACCAGCCCAAGTAGCATGTGTTATTGTTACCGATCCAAAGGAGAAGGTGAATTGAAGGAAGTAAAAAGTAATAATTATTAGAAATTATATTATTAGATGGCCAGAAAAGAAATCAACCGAACTCATTCCTTTAAACAAAAAATTTTGAAACAAAAGACTATGTCTCCAACAACTTATGTTACAACAAACCATCTTTCATCAAAATCCCAATCCAATGAAGGCCAATCCTAAAATAAGCGACATGGCTAGAAGAATAATGGGAAATTTGAAGAAGATGAGTTCGTTTCAAAGCCATAGGTGTCCAGGACCTTACTATATTTCATGCCAATTGTCTCAAAATCATGGGAACCTGCCCTCCAAATTGAACAACATGAATATACTTGTCAGGAAGAATCTTCCTTAGATGAAGAATTGATCATCGACTCTGTTAAAAATATTCACTTAATAGATATCTATTCAAATAATAATGTTGATTGTGTTCCTAATTTCCCTACATTTTATTGGAGAACTAGGGGAAGAGGTTATCGGTGTTGAGGAAATAGAGGATGACATGGTCGTTCTAGAGATCCAGACTCGAACCACACCCCTGGTCGAATGGTTTATATATGAGAGACTCTTGGGATATCACTCCAGTGATCTCATCATGAACAAGGGAATTACCCAACACATGAAAGGGTCTTCCCTAACATGATCATATTGGAACAACAGTTAGAGGCTATTCCACCACCTGCTCAGAGAGTGGGAAGATCTATATAGCCTAATTCACCCATAGCAGAAATAATTTATGATTCCTCCCCAAAAGAGGGTCCATCCAAATTTGGAACATTAGCTCCCATGGTGCCTGCAAAATAGCTTCTCCATTCTAGGAAATACATACTTCTAGAACAGAATTATGATGTGTTGATGAAACTAGACCATGTAGCAGTCAATTTATTGGTCTTGGATGCCATAATTTTATCAAAGGATCTCTGAGATGTACTCATTGGGTCATTTCAAGTCCTCAAGTGTTTGAAGTTGAGGTTGCTTCTGGTGAAGTTTACAGTATATATAATAACCCATAATAATTCCATGTGATCATATCTTTCATGGGACAAGATGGGGATTCAATCATACAAGGAAACATCAATCTGTTTTACCTATCTGAAAAGATCAACGATAATGACATCAAACTAGCCTTCACTGATAATGGTTCACGAGTCAACCTCATTCAACTTCAAACACTTCACCAATTGGGCGACAGATAATCACACTTTTCTCCCTCCACTTTGATGTTATAGGGTTACAAAAATAATGAGAAAGAACCGTTCAAGAATATTATGCTCAAAACGCAGTTAGGGGATCTCATAACTGATTCAGAGTGCATGGTTGTCCAACAAGACACAACTTTCAATGTACTCCTTGGAAGACCTTGCCTACATCAGCATAAAACCATTCCTTAAGAATACAATGAATGTCTAAAATATTTAATCAATGGTAAAATTGGGACATTTCATTGTGGTAAAGCCCCATTAAAAACATTTCAGGCTTAGTATATTGATGCGGAGTTCTATCACACAAGGTGAAAATAGTCTATGGAAAATGATGTTACAAGAATCAATGCTTTGAATGGTTTAGAAAAAATTCCACCCGACCCATTAAATCATCTGAGTGCAGATTATGTGATACCCATTAATCAAATATAAAGGGTTATCATGAATATGAGAATTCATTCAGAGGATTCGATAATGTTAGTTATCACAACTTAACCTGTCAACATAAGAGAAATCATTGACTCACTAAGAATTTATGAAATCCTAAAAGGAAATTTCTTCATTCTATCCACCAAGATTCATCATGTCTTTGATTCATTATCCATGCTAGAAGATTTTTTTGCACACATTAAAAAATTATAGAGATGCCTATTATCAACCCCTCATATTCCCTTCAGGGCTTCAAAGTGACCTTTCATTATCAGTTGGTCCTTAGATGGTTGCATCCTCTTCCAGATGTCCAAATACCAATTATTCCATGATCTCTAAAAAGATTTTTTCTTCATATATCCTCCAAGTAGAGGTGGAATAAGAAACAGATAAATAAATTAAGACATCAGGGACTCCCCTACAGCTTTTGAGGAAGGAATCTCTACCATAGTTGATGAACTCATGGAAATAAATCTGCGCAGAGGGGAAGATCTATGACCCACACTAATTTTTGCGACCATGACTTATGAAGAGAATGATGTGTAAACATATTTTCTGAAACAACAACCGGATGTGTTTTCCTACAATTAAATAGATATTTTATGCCTTTACCCAAGGTGGCCACCCATCATTGGGGTCTTCTAGAGGAGCATCAGGGATTCAAGCATGCAGCAAAAAGAATGCACCTGACTCATGCCTCCAAAATTGAGGCAGAGGTCGATAATATTAACAATGACTACTTTATATGAGAGGTGAAATATAAAAATTGGTTATCCAACTTTGTGCCTATTAAATATAAGCATAGGAAAACTATAGTTTTCATTAATTTTAGAGATATCAACTGTTATTGTCCCAAAGATGATTTCCTAGTTCCGATCATAGAAACCTTGATTTATGAAAAAGCTGACTACCTGGCGCTTTCCGTCATGGATGGCTACTCTAGGTATAGTGAAATACAAGTGGACCAATAAGATGAATAATATATAGCATTTAGAGCCCTTAAAATCATATTTTTCTATTGGGTAATGCCCTTTGGCATAATTAATGGTGGTGAGACATACCAATGTGCAAGGCATCACTTCTTCAACCCCTTCTTTGGGAAATTTTGTGAATGCTATGTTGATGACCTAGTGTTCAAATCCAGAAAATGTTCTGATCAACATAATGACTTTGAGACCATATTCAGTAAGCTTCAACATCATAATCTAAATATGAACCCCTTTAAATATTATTTTATGGTGACCTTAGAAGAATTTCTTGATTGTTTTGAATACCATCACGACATCGAAGTCCATACGGAGAATACTAAATCTATCCCTGGCATACCACATCCCCAAAAATTGTTAGAGTTAATAGGACTTCAAGGAAAAATTGCCTATATTAGGTGATTCATATAAAATATGGAATAAAACTATTTTCCCTTCACCAAATTGATGACGAAGGGGGTAACATATCAAAAGACCAATTAATTCCAAGAGGCATTTGATACCTTCAAAAACTACCTCTGGAGTTCACCAGTGTTTATGCCACCCATTAAATGTAAACCACTTATTTATTATGTGACCACCTTGGAGTGATCACTGGGTTCCTTCCACTAACAAAATATCTATGATGGGATTGAAAATATCATTTACTATCTTAGTCGAACCATGATCGATATAGATAACCGATATTAAAATATTGTGAAGAGATTAATATATTTTCTCTTTGTAGTTAATAAGATGAGTTATTACCTGCAGCATCATGAGGTCCACCGGGTCTCTTGAAATAACCCACTCAAATTTATCATTAGTTATAATATGTTTACTGGGTGTCTGACATGGTGGATAGTTATTCTAAAATAGTTTAATATACAGGTCATTCCCTAGAAATCCGTGAAAGGTCAAGCCTTGGAAGAATTAATTGATTAACACCCATCTACAAAAGAAATATCATTGAATACTAAATTAATTGATGAAGAAATATTCTACATTCCAGATATCCCCCAAACATTGGAGATGTTTTTTCATGGTGAATCCATAAGGCCAATGAGGAAGATAATTGAAGACAATAAGATAAATAATTTTGGGTTGGTAATTGAGATTACTTCCCCTGAAAAGGATCTATTTCATTCTCCATCATATTATCAGAAGGTGTTACCAACAATGGGACATAATATCATGAACTCATTAGAGGTTTGTAATTAGTACTCCAAGTAATAGTGAATCATCTATAAGTTAAGGGTGATTCAAAGATCGTAATCAAATAGATTAATCGGGATTAATCCTTTATAAAAGAAGAGATAATTCCCCTATGTGATTATCTGCATGGTTTAAGTAAATAATTTCCCTCACAACCAATATTGTCTTATGTCCTACATTCACAAAATTCTCAATATAATGCATTGGATAATGCAGCCACAACCCTAGTAGATCCGAAATGGGATGAAAAAATCACCAAAATTGCTCATCATAATGTTTTTCACCATTTTTTTAAATCAAAATAGAGAAAATCAATGAAACCGGTCCCATTACCAAACCATTTAGTCCTACCCTAGGATGGATAACACACATGGTGGAATATCTCAAGGAAAGAGTACTTCCACTAAATTTAGTTGGAAGAGATAATATCTGGTGATGAGAATTTTATTTCACTCTTTATGATAGCCCAAATCACAATAATATCTTCAATAGACGATGATTTGATGAAATTATCCTTAGATGCATTCATGGGGAAGAAACTAAAACGATCAGGAATGAAGTACATCCATGATCCTTTGGTGCCCACCAGTCTTGGAACATTCTTTCGGATCAAATCTGAAGGCTTGGGTACTCATAGACTTAGATGACCAGGACTACATCGATTTCAATATGAACTATCATTATTTCCAAATACATTCAAATTTAATCCATTAGACCCCAGAGTTTATAAATAATGCCAAATAAACTTTCCCATTTTCTATATGGGGAATGGATGTAGTATACCCTTATCCTCCAGCTACAACTATATAATTCATGTACATCCTTACTGCTACTGACTTATTCTCCAAATTAGATAAGGTAATACCTGTCAAGGATGTCCGGGCCAAATAAATTGTTAGCATTTTAAAATATAATATCATTACTAGATTTGGTGTCCCTCATACCATATTGATGGATAGAGAAACCAATTATTGTTCTGTTGAGTTAGGGAAGTTATGTCTAGAATAAAATATCAAATCCAACCGTTCATCACAATATCTTGTAGTGTAAAAAAGAGAGATATGGGATTTCCATAAAACCTTGTCCAACATACCCTTGAAAACATTGGATAAAAAATAGTAAATCTCGGGCTGATAAAATATTGCAAGAATTATAGTCTTACATTTATTCTAATCATACTACAACATAATCAAATTTTTACTCATTTATATATGGGAAAAGTACTTTTTCCCATTGAAATTTAGTTTCCATCACTCAGAGTGGAAATTTTTGATCAATTTTCCATCGATGACCCATCCCCGAAATGACTGAATGAGTTGGAGTGATTGGATGAAAAGAGATTGAATACCTTTCATCATAAGGAAGTCTATCTGAACTGAATATCATGGGCCTTTAACTAGAAGGTTTTCCTTTCTTCATTCCTCCCAGGAGTGTTGGTTTTGGTCATTAGGACACTAATCATACCAGGAAAGAAGCCTCCAAAGAATAAAAAATGTTTTAAGGACCTTATTCAATACATAAGGTCAATTCTAATGGATCATATTCCTTGTTCTAAATGGATGGATAACTCATTAAAATTCCAACCAATGATAGGTTCCTAATTAATTAAATTATGTAATCACACATAGTTTACCCCAGTTGTATGATGATAAATTCTGTTACAATCATCATCCATGCCGCACAATGTTATACTACTTAGAGTTATTGTCCTTATCGCAAGACGATAACCTGCATGACCTAAGGTCCTAGTCACATGACCTTAAACTAAACAACACCATTTCTCATTACCGTATGAAATTAAACTATATGGTTGACATCTCCCTCATTTGACATTAAGAAATACTTCAAAATACCATGATTTTACATTACATGTGGTCCCTCAAAAACTGAAAATATTACTTATATAATCTTTACTCACATCATTGCCACTCCCTAGGGACATTTGATCCCCATTTTTTCCCTTTGTTTGGATAATACCTGCATGGGGAGATATATTCAAGAACTTTTTGTAGATTGATTCTAATTCCAATGAAATACATATTGAAACCCATATCTCCTATCTCGGGCCTAGCAGCAACCAAAAAATAAAAAATTTCCCTTTTCCATGTATATGAGACAATTATATACTGCAAACCCTTCAAGCAAATATGGCTTGATTTTCATACCATCATGTATTTTTGGCCTAACAATTATTCTATTGAATATTAAATCCCTTGTTTCTCACATGAACAATCAATTGGTATACAGAATCATATTTTAAGAACTACGAGTAACATGATTCTTTCCCCATAAATATATGAAGTGACACTTGGGTCCTATGCCCTAGTCCAACTACAATATTTCCATATTTTTACATCGATTAATATTCATCCATAACACATTGTGTCAAACTACATGAAACATTTCATGAACTACATGTGGCTTTATTTTTTCCCTAGTAAGATATGTAGTGACCCTCAGATCACCAATCTTGGGTCCAACTACAATGTTTAAAAAGTACCTTCACCCTCTGTGTGGATGAATCAAACATACATTGGAAATAATTTCAAGAACTATGTGAAAGTTGATTCTCATTCCAATGAGATACATAGTGATGCCCAAATCACCATCCTTGGGTCCAACTGCAATTTTGGAAAAGAAAATTCCCCCTTTTTTCCCCGTTAATGCACCCAATATGCATATAGAACCTTTCCAGGAATTATACCTTGATTCAAATTTACAATGAGATTTGTGGTGATACCTAGAAATCATGTTTTAGGTCCAAACATTAGTTTGGAAGTTTTCAAAAGTCCCCTTTCCCACCTAAACCTCTAATTAATTTGGAGAATTGTTTTAAGAAAACGTGTGGCTTGATTATTTCCCCAATATGGTACGTTGTGATGCCTAGATCTCCAATCCCTAGTCTAGATGAAATTAATTATAAATTCCCTTTACGTCTTGTGCATGAATCAGATCTACACAAGGATCCTATAAAGGGCTATGTGAGGAATTATTCTTACAAACATGAGGTATGTTGTGATTCCCACAATTTCATTATTTGGCCCAACCACAATGCTTCTATCAATTCATGTCATTTCACCTATGTCCTTACAACATGATGCTAAACTACATGGGATTTCAAGAACTATTTATGGCTTGATTCCATCTATATAAAGATAAGTAGTGACACCAAGATCCTACATCCTGATCCAACAACTATTCAATAATAATAATAATAATAATACCCCCTCTTCCTATGCATGGCCCGAGCCTATTCCAGGATACTAATTTCTCGAATTATGTGTGGTTTGATTATCACTCATATGAGATATGTAGTTATGTCCAGACTTTCAATATTGGACCTATTCGCAACATGATACAAATAATGCATATTTCCTCCCATGCATGAGTGATATCTATGTGAGGATATTTAATAGGAGTTCTCATATTATGTATGAACAAATATTCAAATAAACCCCCATTATTCTACACATATAAATTCAATCAGGTTGCGAGATATTTATTAAAGAACTACAAGTGGACTTATTCTCACCCATGTGAGATATGTAGTGACACCCAGATTTTCAACCCTCAACCCAGTTGCATCACAAAATAAAATATCATCCACTTTCCCACATACGAATATAAACATCCATGAAGGAGATTTTATTTTGGATCCTCTCCTAGGAGATCCCACTAAGGAAACAATAAATGTCCCCATTATACATATGATTCAAATCTCTGTAACAGACTCAAAATGCAAGGCCAATATCGGTCTATATAATTCTTTTTTTCATTGTAAATTACTCCATTCAAATTTCATACTCCAAATCTTGAATACTTTTAGATATTCATAATCATTCATTGGTTTCTGGTTGAAGATTTCTTGATACCTAAGATCCCTTTTTACTGAGTATGTAGTACATACCCCAAGTTGTCCTTGAATAAGTTGCTAAAATAATGGGCCTATCATCCAAAGGATTCCACTATTTGTCTATATGTGATATTCCATAGTAGGCCTTACATAATATTTCCCCCTTAATAGGTTTTTCAAATAACAATAACATAATTCCTTCGAGAAGCCTCTTCTGTCCCTCTAAGATTTGATGATGGTATGCAGGAACTCTTAGTTTAAACAGGTCATAGAATATTTATAGCATAGCCTTTCTCTTGACCTGAATGTCTCCAAGACCATGGTTTACACTTTTACCGTCTCATTTATTCAAATTATATTGGAATAACCTTGGGCCATTTGACCATATATATTTCATTGCATCCCTAATATTTTGGTCCTAATCACATGACCTAAATCTACAGGCATCATATTTCCTGATCTTGGGTTAAGCCTTCATAGGGATCATATTCCCCAATTCATTGGAAATTGGGACTTGAAATACCTCTTATGTATTCAGGAAATTTTCTCCATAAACAAATAATTGTGCTTGGTAATATTCGAATCTCCATAAACTTTCATCAACTTTTTGAAATATAAAGTAATAATTATTGACAGCTCTTTTACTATAATATATAGCACATACCCTAAGTTGGCCTTGCATATTGTCGCCTACATAACAGGCCTATCAGAACAAGGATGAATCTATTTGGAAATTCAGAATATTTCCTAGTCGGGCCTGCATAATATAGAACCATAATGCGTATGTCAAATAGAAGTAACTTATTTCATGCAAGAGACCTCCAATAACTCCATTTAACCGATTTTCACATATATCACTCCTTAGATTCAAGAATCCCTAAATCACAGAGTAAAAATTTCTCCTTCTATACATAAATATTGTAGCATATTTCAATGCAGATTACTCAGAATTGGGAAACCATCAAACCATTGGGAAAACCTAATGACCTTAAATCAAAGCCCCTATAATGTTATTCCTTTACAACTATAAACTATAAAACATAATAAACTTTCTACATGAAATTATACTAAAAATCCCAATAATTTCCTTGATGCATGACATTAAACTGAACAACATAACATCAAAAATACCCTTTCAAAAAAAATATTTCCTCCTTCACAAACCAGATTATTATAGATGTTTTTTTCTCATTCACAGCCTATGTGAGCACGAATCCCCGTTTTTATTCATAGAATTGAATCTTTAGAAAATCCACCCACAGTGGTCTTGAGATATCCAAATTGTAAACCCCTTCGTCTATAGTTAATTATGTTTTCAAAATTAATATTAACTCCTTTACATGAATATATAGTATGTGCCCCCCAATTGTCCTTTCATCAGTTGCTCACATAATGAGTTGGTCAGCAAATGGATGCCACTATTTTGATATGAGTCATTTTCCCTAGCTGGCCATGCATAAATGCATAATACAACCCCTATAATAGGTTTTTAAAATAATGGTAAATACATTCATGGAAGACACCTCCTCTATTTACATACTTCAAATTTTAGATTTTGTGGCCATAAAAATTAAGAATCAAGAATCCCCTAGAAATTATATAAAAAAATTCAAAACATTCATAACCATCATTCCTTATTTGGGTTCTAATTTCGAAATTCATGGTTAATGATATTCGACCTAAAACACTAGTTTTATTAGTCAGACATGCATGAAATTAAACTACCCCCCAAAAGAGACATAGTTGTCAACAGGATAAAAACACACAAAGGGAAATATGGGAAAAAGTAATCTCTCGGCTTGCTAGACTTACAATCTATAAGGTTTAGGCAATATCGAGTGATAAAAGATTAAATTCAAAACTTGTTTGGCTGAAAATACAAAAGGGGAAGCCTAAGAAAAATTCAATTCTCACCCACAATGTCCCCTCAATATCAGGCTTAAGTAAAAACTATGGTGATAAAAAAAATAACGTTGTAGGGTTGTCCATATGACCCTAGAAATAGTAAAAGTACACCTAGTGGGCCCATTGGATTAGGTAAAAAATAGAGCACCCCCATCCCTATCATTATAATTATGATTAGATGGTATGGAGATGAAATTATATTAGTATCATCCTTGAAATTATGATTATAGAAATAAAATCAGTGATGAATACATAGATGATTAGAAACAAAAATATTTTCATTTATGAGTAAAAACTCCGAGAGAAACATCCAAAAACTAGAGTCTCTCTATCACAATTCACTAGAGGTCATTGGAATAAAATTTCATTTGTTGAATAGCCTCATGAGCCATGTTAGTCTCCTATTAATGTTTATTCACCTGACCAGTTATAGTCTCCTTGGAATGAAGAAGCACTTACTTGGAATCTGTAATGGATTTTTCCCATTCTTTTTTGGGGTTCTCATAAAGATTAGTGGTGTTTTTTAAGTTACACTATAGAAGTATCCCACACTTGTTGAAGGAATGACACTTGAATAGTATTCTATTTGATATCTTGATTGAATGTTTCCAATGTTATGCTATGACTAGCCTCAACTTGATATGCTTCTACCTAAAATTCATCAATTTTAGTAATCAATCTAGATTTTATCAGATAATGCTGATGTCGGTGCTCTTGCTCCGGCCTCTTAATGGTCTCCCACACCATAGTGTGGATTTCATGGTAATAAAATTTTTTGAATACCAACATGTTGAATAGATCTAAAAGCCATGGTTTTTGAGAAGGAAGTTACTTGAGGGGTGCCTCATAGATAAGATTAAACATATCACGCCAATCATTATGACATGAAATATAGAGAGAACCCAAAAAATCTAGGACCGATTTGGAATCACAATCATTAGGATGGATGTACTCTAGGATTAATGCACATAATAAAGTTCCCTATTCTACTCCATCCCAAATAGTTATTTCCTTTCTTTTTGATTCTGTTTGAGATGATGTGGGAGATTTTCACTAATACATATCCATAAAAGAAGATAATTTGACAAAATGAATCAAAATAATGGATAACATCAAAATAATTTCAAGAGTGGGGAATAATCACAATAGTTGATGATACTTACACATTATAAGATCATTAGTTTGAGAATAATATTCCCCAGTATTTTTGGCCTCAAATGATTGAGCTGGCACCTCATGGTGAGAGATATTTCCCTGGGTCTTCCCAAGACCACCTAGATAAACTTCAAGAATGCTCACCATTTCAATATTCACTTGAGTAGGCTCCTCCTAAATAGTAGGATCAAGAGATTCTTCATCATCTCCTTAAAGAACCATTATTTTAGTAGTTTATATAGATAGAGATACACCTTCCAACAAATCATGATTAGGAAATTAGGCCTAAGAAGATTAAATTAAATAAAACTCATGTCTATTTGATTATATATATATTGCCTGAAATTATTTTAATGTAGCGGTCATATTAACATATTCTAGTACTTATTCAAAAGACCTTCCATGAATTATCATTGCATCCAATTCCATACCAAGAACTGTGTTAGTATCACTCGTGGGAACATGTGGAGTAATTGATTCATGTCCCTCCTCTGATGAATTTTGAACCCGAAAGGCCTTCTCAGTGAAAGCCTATAGGTCATCATTAGTCCTCAAAGGAATTTCCGGAGCATGCGAAGAACCTGAAATATTATAGACATTAAAGCTAGTTATTGATATATATATTCTATTTAATCAATTATGTTATTCTAGATGCCTCCTCTCTCCCTGCATTTGAAATAAGAGTAGTACCAGGGGAAGATAATGTTTTTTCTTTCCTGGATGCCTCTTCAGCCAATGAGGATGTTTCATTGGTAGGGATCTTCACATGGTTGGATGTTCCCTCCTCAGTTCATGGATGTTTAATTGTAACTTCATTAAGGGAATAAACATATGATGTTCCTACAATTACATGAGGCTTAAGTACATTCTTTGGATAAGGTAAAAATTGAAGATTTTAGGAAGACTTACCACTAATAATGAAGCGTTTATCCATATATTTATCTCTTCAGCATACCTAATTCATAATTTTATTAAAGGTAGAATATCATCATCATTTCCAAAAATAGGTATTTGAGGCTAGA
Source organism: Viscum album (assembly GCA_963277665.1). NCBI lineage: Eukaryota > Viridiplantae > Streptophyta > Magnoliopsida > Santalales > Viscaceae > Viscum > Viscum album. The sequence goes on along the minus strand of OY728123.1, from coordinate 106,410,459 downwards.
CACCTCCAACCATATCATCCTCCATGGCCTGTCGAATGTGAGATATTTATCATAATTCAGGGGGTGATTCATTAGCCCTGATTAGAGTTCCACTGGGGCTATACTGTGGCGACAGAACCTCAGTGGATTTTCCATTAGTAAGGTGCAAATTAAAATGGTATTTCCCATGAGTGATAATGCTTTGAATAAAATTTAATGGAAAAGAAAAAAATAATATGAGAAGAATGAAACTTACATCATCAGGATCGATAGAAATGTGACATCCCTAAAAAGTGGAAGGATTAGTCCATTCAAAGACACCGTGATATGTCGTTTCCTTCTGTATTTTTGTTGTGGGGATAGAATTTTCAGTTTTTTATATGAGCATCTCTAGATCCCAGATATAAATTCTTACTTTATTATTATTATTCTCAAAGTGAACATCAGATGAGTCTCAGAGATCTTCTATCCCTAGAATATGAAATCCCACTTGTAGAAGCTCCCACATAGTTTCAGCATTACGAAACAACTTATTCCATGTTTGAACGGCCTCTAGTCAAACATATTTAGAATACATTCATGCCATATTTTAATATAATCTTATGACCTTAGACTAGGAGGGCTTCCCAATTCCTACTACTGCAAATGGTCAGTGAGGAAATGGAACCTAATTCTCTTCTTGGAATTAGAAAGTAGATCATCTAGGAGCAACCTCATTTGGTGATGTTGGTGTGGACCTCTTAATTTTGGCAGGTGGACTATATCTTAGATGTGGTCACTTCAGCAAGATAGGTGACTTGTCATCCTCATTCTCCAAATCTAATGATGCAGCCTCTAAAGGAGAGGAATCACCTTCAAAATGAGAAGGCTTTGTCCTTCTTAGCCTATTTACTCAAACACTAGGAATGGCATTATCAATCTCACCTTTGAGGTATAATGCAATCCAGGATTCATCAAAACAGATACTCAATTTACATTCTACACCTGATGTAGGTAGATTGATCACTCCCATGTCAATTCCATGACCATCAACATCCAAAACTATCAAGCCACTATCATATGTTATTCTAGTATAATTTGTACTGGAGGATATATAGTAATCTATTGCACGATTTGAAATATGGGGAAATTGATATTGATAAAAGTACTCACATATGATTTTTCTATCGATTAGAGTTTCCAATACACCATAAATTTAATCTATCATATATGACTCAATGCTATATTGGTCGTCCTATTATCAAAAAATCATCCCATTAGAAGAGATTACTAAGGAATGAATTTGAACTACTTGAATAAACTCAACCTTTTCTAAAGGTCACAAGGTGTCCTGGATAGGTGTGGAATACCAATTAAATTATAACTGAGTGGTCGAAATGAACTCTCAAGGACTTGTATCCCACTCTGCACAACATATGTTCTAAAATGAGTCATAATCCATCCCCATTAAACTTGAAATGGTGCTTCAATTCGGAATGAATCCTCCACTCCATGAATTTGAAAAAAGCTATTATAAATTGTTTCTAGAATTGGGGTATCAAAACCCACCATCTAGTTCTCCTCTATCATTGTCGCTACAATAAATATTCTTGTACTTATACTACATATGGAGTCATAGACTGCAAATAGATAAATACTAACCCACATAGCCAGAAACCCCACGAGACGTGTCTTGGAAAGAATTTTAGGGTTGATCTCTTATCCCCAATTTTCAAACTCTAAATTTCCTAGTGTCAGCCATGAAATGTCTGGTGCAATTTCTTTACCACCTTAGGACAACTCGTTTGATGTTTTCACTTACGGTATTTCTGTTTATCCTTTGAGAAAATTTCTATCCAGTTCTTTAGATGAATATCCCACTCTGAGTGGGTATTTTACTTCTTCATTTTGTGATATATTTTATTTTCTCACGTGCCAATGTTGGATTATGGTTAGTATGATTCCATTTTGTTATTGGGGGGATGAATTCATTATACACATCTCCAATTATCGGAGCCCTGAAGATATTATGAACATCCCAAAAACTGATGCACATTAATCCATGTGTCAAATAGAAATAATTATTCTATGGACTCAACCAACTTAAGGGATCTTTCGAAAAATCAACATTCCTATACAAGTAGGTTTGCATTACACATATATCCTAATAGATCCCAAAACATTCCAGATCATTTTTAAACTCTACACAAGTTTTTCCTACCCAATATTCCAGTATCCATGTGGGCTTAACATCAACTCTTATGTGAAAGTCAAAACATTTCCTCTATCCATTTGATTGATCTTTTTTTCAATCTCAGAAAAAAGATAAATAACAGTTCAAATTTTGTTCAACCATATGTAGTTTCAAATTAGGAGCACATGGGATAGGATTTATAACACAGGTTGCGACTTCCATCCTAGTGTTAATATATGTCCACGCACAAGAACGTTTTGTACATGAAAAGTTCTTGTTGTCTTGAAACCAATAGATCGGGAGATAATTCATTGGTTTTTGTGTGAGGACTTTTTTTAGATGACCATAACCATAAACTGGAAAATTTTTACTCTTCATAAAATCATAGTGATACATATTTAGATACCCTACAAAATTAGAAAGAGTGATACCACAAATTTCATATCAATATTTCCCTATGATTTTCATTGTCTCCTTAATTAACATTCTATCCAACTCATTATTAGTTGTTATATTATTTGGTTCCATCTGACCTAAAAAGGAATACAAAATTAATTTTAGAGTAGGTTCATTCTGAATTTTTTTTAAGAATATAAAAAATATGAAAAAGTCGTTAAGGAGTGAAAGCGATGGTTTGGTGCACAAGTATGTTTCTCAACATGCGGTACACAAATGTTTCACTCGAGTACATATAGAATCTATACAACTATATCTTCATCATGAGCATCTGGGTATAAATAATTGTGCATGGGGAGACAATAATTCTGAATCCTAAGAGTTTTTTTCTAAAGTGAAGGTCCTATATATAGATGAAGAAGTGAACCTACATGACAAGCCTATGTGACAGACCAGCACGACCATCTAAACATGAAAACATCCATAGACCATCTTGCTTTTTCGTCCAATTCCCCCTCAAGATTAGACCCTCATTTTCATTTTAAGATCCAATAATGAGGGTGGGTTTTGTTGAATCTCAGTGTCATGAAATGGATAAAAAATGAAGAAGGAAAATTCCTTAGAAAAAGGAGGAGAAAATTGATAATGAATATCATGATTGTAAAAGGTTCAAAAAAATCATTCTCCCAAGGTAGACTAAATCACCGGCAACACGTAAGTACTTGCAAACCACACCACATGAGTGATAGATCTCCTTCACCCAGGGTACCATATTTTCCTATAAATATACCCATGTGGTCAACATTTATATAAATGAATTTTCTTAATGGTTGATTGCTACTTTGTTCACCCTGGTGCTTCACTCAAGTCCTCTGAAACCTCCAATGCAGTTTCATATCACCTAAAGAGAGGGAATTAAATGAGGATAGTGAGCTTTAATTCCATTCGATGTTAAAAGAAAACATCACTTGTGTGTGAAGTTCTCCCAACCCCTTGAATTACAAACACTTTCGAGATCTCCCATCCTCAAATAGGAATTTTTGCATCTCACTCCTAGGAATACCTGTGAAGACCCATGAAGTCTTGATCCAAGTCTCACCAAAGTGTAGTTATCTAGGTTTTTCATTGCCGAATGTGAAACCAGTTCACCTAAGCCTTCTTACGTGACACCCACTAGCATGCTACCCCCTTGTACACCCTTCTTGCTTCACCTCACCTCGTCATCCTATATGATCCTTTCATGAAGACTGTTTCAAATTAATTATGGGAAAGGATTCTCCTACACTATCTCCATTTCCTGAAAGGAACCATTTTGAATCCTACACCAAGGCCTACTAATTTAAAAAAATACAGGGAAAGGAAACATATGCATGTCTCCCATTTGGATTTGGATATCTATGGTCAGAGGTTTCCCACACATGTCCTACCAAAGGGTAAGGATCCATGGGGTATCTATATAATTGGATATCTATGTTCACAAAGACCCTTACCAAAAGGATAGGGTTTAGGAGTTCCCACTCTTGGATTCTAGGGACCTTACTCTATCAATCCATTTTCATCTCCAAGATCCAGATATTTTGGTCCCTGGTAGGGTGGGTAAGGATCACACTTTCATTTCCCTTTGATAATGGAAAAGTATCCCTCTTCTCCCAGGACCATAATTTAGGGAAACCATCATAGTGTAAGCCCTTATTATTTAATGTAGGAGGTTGCGGTCTTGTTCCTATATACATCCTTCACCTTCATTCCTTGTTTACATTAGACCCATGTTAAATGTAAATTGAAGAGAGGAAAGCACCCTAGACATGTCGTCTTCCATCATAGACATAACTTATTCCACCTAAGTCTGATGACTTCCAATAGCGATGAAAGAAAAGTATACGCAGTTTGTGAATATTTAAAAATCTATTGTTTCTCACACTGAGAATGACTCATATGGGATTAGATTCTTGCAATGATCACAACACCCATAAAATACACCTGATTTAATGAACAACGGGAAATCCAATTCCTAGAATAAATAGGATATGTAGGAATCCTTCCTATGGCCCTAGCTCTGTATAATATCATCCATGAAATGAGAAACCATACACCATTAATTTGTTCACCCTCCTCAGGAATAATCCCCAAAAGTAATTTCTGTACCCCAAGCATCCTATTTAGGAGTAAAGCCTGGATTAAGCCCCTTAAACCTTCAGGAATTAAGACATACCACATGGAACCTATTACCAGGGCATACTATTCAGTAGTAAGCCCCAAAATTTTTCTTTCATAGGGCTATACTCCCATGTGAGAATTATCAAACTTCAAGGGATTTTATTTCCATCCATATGGGATACATAGGAAGAGTCCTTGATGTTCATACCCAACATTCTAAATCATCTATATTTTTTATGGTTCATATACCAAATTGGGTATAATTCGACATGGAATCTCATATTCCTTCTAGGATCCTTAATATTTTTATACGTAAGTCCCACACCAATCTTTGATTAAGTACCTTCCTCCCATATTTCCTTACCAGATGACATTAAACTCTATGGTTGGGTCCTTATCACATGACCATAAAAGGTATGATGTGTCCCATTTGGTGGCACTGAACTATGTGGGTTTTGATTGCTGTTATAAGGGTATAAAGGAATACCACCATTGGGTTTGATCCCAACATCATAGAAACTTCCATCTCCCTGGATGACGATAAATTTTAGAGTAACATTATTCACCCTAGATGACCAAAAACTCCATAGTTCCCCACTGTGTGGCTTAAAACCCAGCATCATCATGATAATGAACAAAGAATATCTAAGTAATATATAAGAATATTCCATCACTGTACAACCCAATTGTATAGAATTTTATATACATAGATATCTCCACTGATGAAGAACCTTGAATACATAAGAATGATTCTGAATTCCACAGATGCTATAATTGATTTCTAATCTTGGGAAGATACACTTCATACTTGGGAATTAATGAATAATTCATGAACATATCTTAAATATATAAGAGATTCCTGGAGTAGGAAACAATTTCCCCCAAAATGGTGTGATGAGCTCGACCTCCCATCCTCTCGACCAATGCGAGTTCTTAAGTATCATTGGTCAATAAACCTAAGGAATTCCTTCCTTTGAAATGAATCTCCCTTTTTATAAAAAACAATTGGGAGTTTTTGGTTCCATATATAAATCTATTGGAAACCATTGAGAAATAGTGATTCCTAATAGTAATACACATTATGGGGAAAACAATTTGGGATTTTAATAAAGAATGAAAAATAATTCATTTTAATTCAAAAATGAATTTGTTTTCTAATTTATTCACATAGTTAGGTTATTCTTTTATTTTTAATGTTCAATTAGAGTTTGTTTTTATCTTTCATACCAATTTAGATCATTTGAGTCAATTTCACATTGATTTTCAATATAAAAACATTGTGAACTTTTGAATGTTTTTACTTCAAAAACCTGTTTCCTCAGTAATTCAAAGGGAATAACTTTAAAATAAAATTTCCACTTCTGTGAATTAATTTTTTTAAAAAATGGACATACATGGAGTAATCAGTTTGAAAAATGTTATATAATATGATCACAATAATTTTTGGCGAATAATTACTTTAGAATTTTATTTACAACGGTTAAGGGAAAATCAGGTAGTTAAAGGAAAAGATAATATTTTAATATTTTAAATTACACTTACACTTGTCATAGTATCATTGGATGATATATTTTGAACCAAGAAAATCATTTGGCCGAAATTATGGAATTTGGATGCTACTTGGGTTTGAATAGGACATTCATAACATTTTATATAATGTAATGACAAAGATATCATAAACATGTATCTTATTACTAAAACAATTTTAATATGGGTCTATATAAGTGATAACATGAGTTATAAATAGTAAATAAAAATATAGAAATATTACCTACATCATGTTAATTTATTTATAAATTTTGGTAAAGAAATAATTAAATAAAATAGTGACACCACGATGATTCAAGGATTGATTTATTAAAAGAAGAATAAAATGAATGATATTAATAATATAAAAATACATATACATTGAAATATTTTATGCCATAAATGAATTTTACGGATTATTTTTAAAAGTTATATATGAATTAACATAGTTTTTTTGATGTAATAATGTTGTTATGGTACTTCTAAAAAGTCAATTAGTTAATAATTCAAAATTGACACTTATGATATTTTAAAATAATATATATTTTATTAAATAATATAAAATTTGTAAAAAACCATGTTTCAAAAAAATTGTTTTTATAAGGAGTATAATATCACTAATGACTAATTTATGGGGTTTTTTTGCATGTTATGGTAATTATTTTAACCTTAAAAGTTCAAATTACATTATAAAATGGTTGGAATTAAAAAGGATAAATAAGGGTTAAAAATGATAGGGTTTAAAATAAAACCAATACATGTAAAAAAAATATTGGTTGAGATGATTTTCATCCTTCCTCATATTTTCTTTTGAATACAATAATTTTGGGTCATTTGGAGTTAAAAATTAATTTATATTAATTTAATATTTTAAGGGGTTCTAATGGTGAACCTTCCCTCTCCTATAAAAAGGCACCAATTCCTCTATATTAATTACTCACTAGAAACAATTTTATTCAGCCTATATATTAACAAAAAACATACTAAAATACATCCCCACATTCCTAAAACCACAGTTCGGGAAGAAAATATTCTTAGAAGTGTTAATGTGCTATGAAAGGTGATCATCCAATGGAAAGTTAATGTTTTTATGTAAGTGTTTCTATACTATTTATTGTTATAATTCCATTAAATATCATTCATCTATGATTAAATAAAAAATATAATATAATAGATATGCTAATATGTTGTTAGGTCAATATCATCACCTAAATCCATCTCCAATTCCATAAAATAGTAACGGAATTAATAGTTTATGCGTACGTGTGAACTATCGCCTCCACGAAAAAATCTAATTTTTTCTATAACCATCTATCATGATTGGTTGTAATAATGGAATTAATGTTACTAGTTTATATTAATGACATATTAACCATTATAATATAATAATATATCAATTATGTTATTACATTCCATGTACGAACAAATGAAAACGTCATTTTTGCGTACAGGAGATCTATCACCTCCATGAAGCGATGTGGCTCATTTTCAGCCATTATAAAACTTGAATGAGATATATATGTGTTTATTTAATTGATTAATATGATATTAATGATTTTATGATCATTATATAATGTTAAAATAATACATACCGTCTTTGTATAATGAACAATGAAAAATGGAAACATTACTCATGCGTACATACGACCTACCATCTAGATGATTATAATGTTGTTCATTTTTCAAAACCATATGTATTTGGTTTATTTAAAATTATAATTTTTGTTTAAAAATGATAATAATTAATTGTATATTATTCTAAAAATTATTGACTAATGACCAAATGGACTATTGACATCATAACATCTTCATTTTTAACTCAACTACTGAATATTGAAAAAACGTCCGACATGAACTCAAATAGTTAAATAATTGTTACAACATGGAAATTAATGATATAAAAGGAATAAAAAAATAAAAGGTTCTTAATCATGTGTAAATTAAACTATGTAAATTATTTACGATGAACAAGGATCATATTTTATAAATCCAATTCAAAGTAAGGGACTTCATATCAATATCCTTTCATTCAAGAATTTCATGATAATATGCATCATTATTATTTTATAAGGGCTATATACAACCAATATTACATTTAACATCCATATATTATATATAGTAATATTATTTAATTTTTGGGAAAATATATTAATTTCCGGAGATTAATATTTAAATGTTCAAAGTGGTATGGGACACCTTGAATTTTTGAATATTTAATTAAAAAATCATTTTCTTCATGAAATTAGTATACATATTTATTATATAGATATAAATGGATTTTAAATAAATTTTTATATATTTTTAATTTAATTAATTTTTATAATGTGGGATATTTTTACAAGTATTAGAAGGTATGTTTTTAAAAATGAAAAAATGAATTTTTGGGTTAAAGTATATGGTGAGAATAATTTCTCTACCGCCATGACCATTATTTTATATTTTTATTCCTCTATAAGACTTAATTTTTTTAAAATTAAAAGAAATCACTTATTACCTATCAGGGGTAAATTTCTTTTTGATTTTTTTTTTAAAATGGGATGATTATTTCATTATTTTGAAATGATATCTTTTGATTGGAAATAAAATTTTATGAGTGAAATGTTGATAATTGTAATATTTTATGTGTTATGATTGTATAATGGAACCTATAAATTTGATGGGTGGTTATGTGATAAACAGAATGAAGGTGGTTATTTTATAAAAATGATGTATTTTTACATTATAACCTCCAATACATTGGGTTTGGAAGCCATTCCTTTGACTATTCCATTTATATGAGTGACATGTATGGAAGTTGACAACATGGTTATTCCATATATATATATATGATTACGTCCCTTGTTATCTTTATATGTTATATCTGATTTCTATTGGTTTTATGGTAAAAATGTTTTAAAAAAAATTTAAATCAATGATATTAAATTCAGGGAAGAGTATTTACTACTTTTTAATGATAAAATTATTTCCTTATGATAAAAGTATTCAAGACTGACAATTTTTGGAAAGGCTATCAATTTTCTTTCTTTATGTACATTTTTGAGATTTTTTTTATCCTCACATGTTTTATATTGTTTTTCATATTATTTCAGGGATAATAAAGAAAAGTAAGATATCAAGTGAAAATTTTTGATGATTAGACAAGAAACGAAACTGTGTTTCTTTTTAAATAGTTTTTATAGTTTTTTTTAAAAATTGATAGTGGCTAGAAGTGTCCACATTGTAATATTTGAGATGTTACATATGAAATATGAAATAATTATCTAAATATATAAACTTGAAAGGGTCCTAATTATGAATAAATGTAAATTCTTGGATTAACTCCAGATTATGTAACATTAAAGGTCAGGTCCTTATATTTGGTATTAAAGGAAAGGTTTAGATAACATTAGAGGTTAAGACGTTATATGGGTGTTGGTTAAAGATCCCATATAAAGAATAGTGTTATTATCATAAGTAATATTTTGTTGGATAATGTTAAATTTTGTGGATTGGATAATAAACTAAACAACTGAGATATATGTAGGTTGATGGATTAGAGTATTATAAAAATATTTATGTTATCTTTACACTATATAGGAATCTTATTTTAATCATTCACATAATGTTTATGTGATGATTATTTATAGTATATTAAGGATCATTTATATAATTGTATGGAATGAAATATTTCATAACCATATTTTCCCTCCCCAATTATTTGATCATCACTAATATTAGAAAAGCTTGATCAAATGATTTTGACAGCTTCTTGAGTACTCAAATCTCCTATAAGAAATTGTTTGAGTTATCCAACTCCTATTCATTTATAATTTTTTTAATATATAATTGTATGTTTCTTATTGTATTTCATGATCTAAACTCATCCAACTATTTCATAAGGTGAAATAATATATTTTGTGTGAATGTTTACTTTTTTAAAGCAAGGAAACATGCCAAAAGTGAAAAGGAACATTAAGAAGATCCTAAGATTTTGATTGAAGGTATGAATTATCTTATTATCAATAAATTATAAAACATTTTCTAATTGAAATTTATGAATCAAGATGATATAATCCATATAATTGTTGTTTAGGAATGATGTATTAAGAGATAATGTTGAAATTCATAGTTAATTAATTATAAAGAATGTCAAAATATTAATATTACAATATATAAAGGATTTAATAGTTATGGTATACATAAGGACGTGGAAATGTTTAAAAGTATTAATATACTTTTGACTATGGTGGTACTTTTGAAGTTTTCTTAGTTGTGTAATATGAAACCCTAAATGTTTTATTTGAATATATTTTTTGAGGAAATATTTTATTTTTTGGACATAATTATAAAGTAATTTATAAAATTTTGGGTTTATATGATTTTTTTTGAGGTAATTAAGGGTTATTACATTTTTGAATGAAAAATGAATTTTATTATATAACCATTGATGTTAAAACATGTTTTGGTTATTTTTAATATAATATAATTTTTTAGAATTTTATATGAATAATATAGTTTTAGAAAAAAGGACAACCCACAGGATGGGTGATAGCCCATCACATCCAGTAAATACATGAGAATAGAACCCATAACCAATGGGAAATAGAGCTTTATAGCCTACCACTAGCCTATGTCATTTCCCGGGTTAGTATGAATTTTTCCTTTTTAGTTACGTGGGTATATTGAATAAGAATAAGTTGATTTCAAGAATTTATGTGTTATCAAATGGAAATTAAAGTTATTGGAAAATTATTTAGTGACTAAGTGATTAATGTTATTTCTAATGATTTTCACTATTTAAGGAACCCTTTATGATCAATGTATATAGAATACTATGGTATATTATTATAATAATAAAGTATGAATTATATTTTTTAATAATTAATTATGGGCTTGTGGTTACTCTAGTTATTTATGAAAATGGTTAATGTATCATGAATATTATTAGGGAAATTAATTTTTTTTGTGAGACATTAAGAGTAATTGAATTCATTTGGAAATAAATGTTAACATTTATCTTGGAAGACTATGTTATCAAAAAATTATTAATTTTGGGTTTCAATCATAGTTTTGATTATATTGATTAATTTTAAGTATAGTTATTTTTTTAATAGTCTATGTTGAACATTGGCTATCAAGGATTAATTTTTGAGACTAATTTAGTTTTTTATCATATAATGTTTTATTCATTTTGTAGAAATTTCTCATATTATTCTAACCATTTTGGTTTTGGATAATTTTTTTAGGATTGGATTAAAATATAGTTAATCTTTGGTGAATAATGTGGTTCTATATATGTTGATTCAACTCTGAAAAAATCATCTTAAAGACTCATCATTTGGAGAGAAAATTTATTTAGTGGTGGGATTTGAATAAATGATGAAACTATACATATCAAGTAATTATATATCCTTATTTCTTTACTCCACATAGTAAATTAAATTCATAACTCGATGTAATGGATCTTAAAACAAAATATTTATCCATTTACATTCCCTACTATGAAATAAACGACCGTTTAACAAATAAAAAATTTATGGTTTTGTGATTGTTCTCTTTTTCCAGATCATGTTTTCTATCATTCTCCATCCAAACATGATGGTCCATTTTTAGTCCATATCCATGTTTTCATACATGGAATCTTAGTATGTTTTATCTTGGTTGACATTTGTATATCAATTTCTTTATTTTAATGTGGAGGTTTTATTGACTCTTTTTTGATGTGGGATTATGAATGTAGTTATTTTAAAAAGTGAATCCTCAGTTACTATGAACAAATTTAATTTTGTGAGGATGAAATTTACAATATGGAGAAGTATATAACATCTTAGATAATTATAGAATAATAATATTACATATTTATTAATTTTGAATAATGAGAGATTAATTTTACATTAAAACGTACTCTATGTATAATTGCGTACACGACACACAACAATGGGTTTCTCTAAAATCTTCATTGGCAAAGAATACTGAGTTATAAAAAAAATATGATCAATGTTATTATTTTAAATTTTTTTATCACATAGTCATTAGAATTTCAGGAATGAATGATATTAACTAAATTATGAAAATACTATTTACACATGTTTATAAAATTAATCATTGGTTATAAAATTAATTATAAATGAAAATAAAAACACGTTTTTTATGAAAATCTATTTATGTTTGAATAATTATATTTATAAAATAATAAAATATACATTTATGGAATATATTAATGAAATATAAATTCAATATATTTTTTTAAATTTATCTTATATATTTTCTAGAAATGATATAAAAGGAAATTCAATTTTATTCGTAAAAATGATTTTTAAAAGTCATTTTTAATGACTTTTGATTGAGAACCCATTTTCAATCTAGTATTTGTCAAAAATAGAAATTATATTTTCCAATAAAACTTCTTATTTTGAATATGGACATAAATATTTACGTTGGCAGATTTTTTGGTATTTTTCTGAAATATTTCATGTTTTATTACGTTGGTAGATTTTTTGGTATTTTTCTGAAATATTTCATGTTTTATTACGTTGGCAGATTTTTTGGTATTTTTCTGAAATATTTCATGTTTTATTAAATAGTTAAAAATAAAACATTTTAATTTTAAATTGCCTTTTCATCTAATTTTTTAATATAGTTAGTTTATCATTTCAATTAGTTTTAATTTTTAATTTGATTAATATTTTAATCATTAAATATAATTAATGTAATTAGAATCTATTTATCATTGAAGTTGGGTATAAAAACTTTGTGAACTTTTGAATGCTTTTACATTAAAAACTCGTTTTCTCGATCCATCAATGAGATTAACATTAAATTAACTATTCCACTTTTGTGAATTTAATTTCTAAAAATATTTACATAAATGTTTCTAATAAGTATAATAAATGTGATATAATAAGATGAAAATATTTTTTGGTGAATAGTAATTTTGTATTTTATTGACCATGGTTAAGGGTAAATTGGGTAATTAAAGGTAAAAATCAAATTATAATATTTTAAAATTACACAAAAACTTTTATTAATTTCATTAGATGATATATTGGCGACCAAGAAAATCCATGGGCAAAACATGTGGCCTTTGGAAGCCACATTGGTGTAAATATGACATTTATAACATTTCTTAACAGTAAAGACAAAGATGTCCAAAACAAATCTTTTATTATTAAAATACATTTGATATGGGGCTACATAAGAGATAGATTAGAAAATAAATATTCCATATAAATATAAAAAATTTACCTACCTCATGGAAATTTAATTATAATTTTTAGGAAATAAATAATTAAATAAAATAGTAACACAATGATGATGCAATAATTTATTTATTAAAAGAAGAATCAAATAAATGATATTAGTGATATGAAAATAAATATAAATTGAAATATTTTATGTCATCCAAGAATTTTATGGAAGACTTTGAAATGTTATTTATGAGGTAATGTAGTGTTTTTAATGAAATAAAGTTGTTATGTTATTAAAAAAATTCAGTTAGTGAATAGATCAAAATTGACACTTAGGAGATTTTAAAATAATTCATATTTCATTAAATGATACAATTTTTTTAAAAACCCATGATTTAGAGAAATTGTTTTTTATAAGTAATATAATATCATCAATCACTCGTTTATTGCTCTTTTGGCATGTTATCGTAATTATTTTAACCTTACAATTTTAAATTACTTAATAAAATGGTAAGAATTAAAAATGTTAAATAAGGGAAAAAACAAATAGATAAAGTTTAAAATAAAAAAAAATAAAAGTAAATAAATTATTTGTTGAGTGTATTTAGATCCATCCCCATATTATATTCCAAATAACATAATTTGGAGACATTTGGATTTTCAAAATTAATTTATATTAATTTAATATTTTAATTGTTTTTAGGGGCCCCTCCCCTCTCCTGTAAATATGAACTCATCCTCTCAATTAACCACACTTCAAAAAGAATTTAGTTCAGCCAATATATTTAAAAAACTCTTCCTATAAACCCTACCCACATTCATGAGGCCTTAGTTTTGGCATATCATCCTTCTAAAATGCGTTAATTTGTTATGAAAGGGGGCATCCGAAGGAAAGGTAATGTTTGTATTAAAGTGTTTTTATTTTATTTATTCTTCCACTTATGCTAAATATACATCATCCATTATTAAATAATAAATATATATTATTCTATATAATTATATTGTATTAGGTTGATATCATCACATAAATCTATCTCATCTTCCATTAAATTGTAACAAAATTAATCTTTCATGCATAGGTGTGGACTATCACCTCCACGAAATGATCTAATTCATTTTCCATAACCATATTTCATGACTGGTAATTATAATGGATGTAAATATCATATGTGATATTAATGTAATATTAATAATTATAATAGAATAATATATCCATTACATTCTTACTTTCCATGCATATAAAATTGATAACGTCATTCGTGCGTACATGTGAACTATCACCTCCATGAAGCGATTTGAGTCAGTTTTATTCACTACATAACATTTATGATATATATATGTATAAGTATATTTAATTTATTAATATTATATTAATTATGTCATGATCATTATGGAAAGATAAAATAATACTTACCTTCTTTCTATAATGATGAATGTAAAAAGGAAAATGTTACTTATGCGTATATATGGTCTACCGTTGAAATGATTATAATGTTCTCCTTTTTTTATAACCATACTCAATGGTTTTATTTTAATGTATAATTTATGTATAAAAATTATAATAATATCTTGACTATTATTCTTTATATGATGTAATTATTTCCACATTGGCTATTGACATCATACCGTGGTCATTTTCGGCTCAAGTACTGAATATCAACAAAACATCCAACATGAACTCAAACTATTAAGTAATTATTATAACATGGTAATTATTCATATAAAATGTTTAATAAGAATTAAAATGTTCTAAAATAATTATAAGTTAACATAAGTTTATTATTCAGTATGAACAATGAACATATGTGATGAATCAAACTCAAGGTAAGGACTTCGTTGCAATCTCCTTTCATTGAGGCATTTCCTGATAATATGCACCATTATTCTTTCATAAGGTGTATATTGAGACATTATGAAATTTTATATACATATTTTATCTATAATAATGCAATTTAATTTTTTGGAAAATGTATTAATTCCTAGAGATTAGGATATAAATTTTTAAAGTTTTATGAGAAATCTTTAAAGCATAAAGATTTAATTATCAAATGTTTTTAATCATGGTATTAATTTACATATTTATTATATGGATAAAATATAATTTTAAGGAATATTTTTATATATTTTTAATTTACCTCAATGATTTTCGAAATGAATATTTTTATGTGTTTTATATGGAATGGTTTGACAAATGAAAAAAGGAATGTTCTTTTAAATGTATATGGTGAGAAAAACTTCACAACTACCATGACCATTAATTTATATTGGGATTCCACTATAAGCCATAATGTTTTTAAAATAAAAAGGATTCACTTATTTCCTTTTCTGGGTAATTTGGTATTGAATATGGATTGTAAAATGGAATGACTATTTTAAAATCTTGAAATGATTTTTTTTGGATTGAAAATGAAATTTTATGAGTGTAATGTTGATAATTTTAATATTTTATATGGGATGATTGTATTATGGTACATAGTCATTTTATTGGTGGTTATGTGATAACCCAATTGTGGTTGGTTACACGATAAAACAAATATGGGTGGTTCCATGATAATCCAAGGATGATTGGTCACATTATTACATGTAATTCATTGGGTTTGGATGTCAGTCGTATGACTATTCTATTTGTAAGAGTTACATAAATGGAAGTCAAATGCATGATTATTCCATTTAATTATGATTATTTACCATGTTACCTTTATATGTTATATTTTATTTCTATGGGAATTATGGTAATCTTTTGATTATGTAAAGGGATAGAAATTATCATATATTTAGTGAAGAGTATTTACTACTTCTTTAAGGTGAAAATTATTACATTACGATAAAAGTATTTTTGATTTAAATGTTTTCAAAAGGATAATATTTTTATTTATTTACGTCCCTTACTGAAATTTTTTGTTCTCATCCTGTGTTTTAAAAAAAATACTAGGATTTAAGAGATAATTGAGACAAGTATGGGATCAAGGGAAAAATATTTATGATTAAACATGAAAAGAAACCATGTTTGTTTTAAAATAGTTTCAGGTTTGTGAAAAATGGGTACTGAGTAGAAGTGTATACATTATAATATATTAGTTGTTATGTATGAGATATGACCTAATTATATAAATCTATAATCTCTAAAATATCTTCAATGTGAACAAGTATAAATACTATACTTAACTCATGATTATGTAACATTTAAAGAAGGAGCCTTATATAGGTTGATTAATTTCCTATAAATACATCCATGTCTTGATTCTACAACTTGATGTGTCTTGGGGAAATATTTACAAAGGGGTAAAAACCTCAAAATCATTATATTGATATGGACTTGATTAAGAACTGGTGGATGACAATAGGTCTTGCAGCAGCCCAGATTTGAGACCATCAGGTGATATTTTTTTGGAACTCAAAAACTCTATATGAGCCATTATAAATTATTTAAATATAAAATGTCTATGATTTACCTAATATAAACATAATGTGTTGTAGATTAAAAAATAGTTTCATTATTAAGACGTCTAATCAGTCATTTTTCATTAATATGCGGTTTCCCACTATGATTAGTGTTTCTCACATTATGTTTTTGATTTAGTAAATGAATGGAATTTGAAGGAACCATGTTAATATATAATCTCATGAAAAAATTATGCACTATGGGCAACCAAATTGGATGATAACATGAGAGAATGATATTGTGATTGTGCGTAATCCCCTATCACGTTATATGATTAACAATGCGACCATTGGTGAGATTACAAAGGCATAAAATTATAGTATTATTGGATATTATAAAAGGTTATATGGGAATTAAAATCATGAAATGAATATTATTCTTCCAACATGTCTAGATGAAGGGAAGAAGAACCTAATGGAACACCTCAAATGGGGGGAAATATGATATCAGGGTGGAAAAAAGTATCATACAGTGAAAATTAATAATGAGTTCAATGTCTTATTTATAGAGAACATGGGAATTACCCAAATAAATTACCTATCCAAAGAATTATATTCTAAACCAAAAAAGTAACTATTCGATGTAAATAATTGAATTGAAAGTATTAAAGTATTAATATATTTGGATTCAATATTTATGAAATATATTTGGATTGATCAGTATATGTTTTTAGTTAAGGATATGAATGAATATGTTTAATGGTACTGATGACCCAGAAAAGGTTTTTAATGGATATTTTATATTTTTTGGAAAATTTTTTTATGAGATGGTTCCCCTTATTATATCACGAATTCAATGAAATTTATATTTAGTACTAATAAAGCTATGATAGATATGAATACCGTAAATAGGATAATATTGAAGGCCTCAGAACTAATAACTTATTCTTTTTGATAAATTTGTTTTCTATATCATAGATAGATATTACTTCATTTTTTGATTTAAGGAATATATCCAATTATCATTAGAATAGGAAAGAATCCATGATTTCAATAAGGATTTATGGTAATTCGGGTTATTACCATATTTTAAGAGAATACATTATGATGTTAGTAACATGTTTGGAATTTTACAACCAAGAGATACTCTATGATATATAGGGGATAAATGTTAATCCAATTTTTCGAAATTTAGTTACCATCATTCTAATGTTTTGGGTTTTCATATTATGGAATGGTTACAATGTTTTCCATTTATTGAATGGTTTAAGATAATATTTCTATGTGGTTTTAGAGATTAATGTATTATCTATCCATTTTATTATTTATGAATATTGGATAACCTATGCTAAATATGTTTTAGTGATGATAACTGAAGGCAGATGGAATGATTTATCATTATACTTGTGGATAATATGATCTGTTAATGATCTGGGCATAAAAAATTCACCATCATTTTTGGAGAAAGTGTGTAATAGCCCAAATGTCCCCAGTCAATTACATTGTAAAAATATCGTGTTTTGGTTGTTATGGGAGGAAACATTAGCTCATTTCAAGAGTTTTCCAAAATTCCAATTTTTCTATTGGTATTACATGTCGGTTAATCACCCAACTGTGAGTCATTTCTATATTTTTTCAGTCTTTCTAGTTTCACCACTCTCACATTTTATTTGATCTGAACAGAGTTTAAAACTTTTTTTGAGTGTTTCTAAATGCATTTTAATGTATATTAATTATATCATTAATATCTAACACACACTGGACTTTACAATATTCAAACTGTGTAATCTTGATCGTGATCCAACATTAGGGGCACTTGAAACTATTTCCTTCTGTTGATATAGGATCTGGATCTTCTATTCCGAGATCTAGTCATCCTAGTGTGTTTCAGTTTCCTCTTGGTTCATCTAAAACCTTTCTTCCCTGAGGAGTTTCATCTATATTGTAGATTTTAGTCTAGTTTTCCTTTGGAGTCTCCTATTGATTACGTGACACCCTATTTTTTTGCAAAAGGATGAGTTGTTGATGGTCTATTTTTTGATTTAGGAATTCCTTCATCCCTCTTTTAATTATTTATAATTTTTGGTGGGTAAAATCATGCCACTTTGAGAATATGGTTGAATCCATGTCTAAATTAATGGTATTGTGAGATGAATGGACATGTTACAATAACAGGTTTGTATTCATTAGTAATAAATGATGGGCAGGGAAGATGATGATGATTCTTATGTAGATTTATCTATTATATTTGATCAATGTTGTGGGTTGCGTTGGTTGCGTTCCTTTTGAAAATCATGGTCGTTGGTGGTCACAATATTTACACTCAACTCCAGAATACTTTTTGTTAACATTCGGTTGAATGGTTGTGAAGAAGAAAACATGATTAATCACAAATATCCAGTTAATTAAATAGATTCTCAAGGATCAAACATGTTCTGTGATAACCCCATATTAGCATAGTGTAATTAAAGAACACTATGTTATGGCTAAATAACATCATCCTGGTTTTGTGTGGTTGTGTTCTGTGTGTGGATCCTTTTTGTCTTGTGTTTCGTTTTGGGGTGTGTGGTGCTATGGTTAGAAGAATGATTGTCGATGTAGGGGTGGACATGGGGGTTGGTTCTGTGCATGTGGTGTGTCATGTTGGTCGATAGTTGATGTAGTTTTGGTGGTGTGGGAGTACGGTTGTGTGTCTGGGGAGGTAGAGGTGGGGTAATGGAATTTCAGTTTGGTGAGTTTGATAGATTGTGGAATTGATGAACTTGTTTAATAGTGGGTGTGAATCTGTTTTGTGTTATGGCTATTGTTCATGGTCTATTCCGATAGTGGGATTTCAACCTGGTTGTTTTTTTCCAATAGATGTGGGGTTTCCATGTACTGAGGGTGCCGAATATGGTTTGTGAGGGATAATTTTGAATAAGTATGGTGTTACATTCCATGAGCCATTCGCCTAGAGTTTCCAGAAGATTTTATAAAGTGTCTATGGGTTACGATGTTACTTGTGGTGTGCATTGTTTGGTAGTTTCCTAGGTAGTGATGGAATAAATAATTAAATAAATTATTAATGGAAAATGATAATTGGTTTGATGAATTGTATGGGGTTATGAATTAAGTTTGTGGATTGCTGTGTGGTTATGTAGCAGAGGTGGCATCAAGGGCAATTTTGTGTGGGATGTTGGTTTATTTGAAAATCCATAGGTTTCAATGAGTGTTTGGTATATATATATATACACATGTAGTTCCTTGTGATTTCTATATACACCCCACCAGTGTTGATAACTATGTTCCGAACACCACTATTTATAAGGGTGATATTGTCCTTTCCCAATATCCTGGTAGGAGGATGGATAAAAAATTATTTGTTCTTCTACGTTCCCTCTTCTTGACATTGTTATCCCAAGAATAAATGGGTATGTTGTGGTGCAGTTTTGGGGCCCATGTGTCTGTAGGTGAGGTTTAATTCCCAGGTGTATTTGGGTTGAGACGCTTTGTGCTTTCCAAAGTGTCTTCTGGATGAGGTAGAGGTTTGTAGCCCAGGTGTCTGCGGGCAGAATGTAGTGGGGTTGTGGCCCATTTATTTATAGGAAGGATGTGGTATGTGGCCCTAGTTTGTGAGAGAAGGTCATGGAAGTGGGTCTTGTGGAAGATCATCGTAGCATTAGGAAGTTCACCCTTAGGAATGTGTAGTAAACTAGTGGGATGTGGTGTATGGAATGATATTACCTATTTTATTGATACATTACATTTCTTGAAATGCATTATTTAGTGAGCATGACTTGGTGATTTTGGGGCGGATAATATACATTTTTAGGTTATTACGGTATTATTGTTTTGTCACGGGAGAATTATAATTCGTCTCTAGTTATGTATGAGATGCATTGTCTTTTAAGAATGAGTATACTTTCATGCTCACCCCATCAATATAAAACTATTTTTAGGTTTCTAGGGAGATTAAATGGACTATTTTGGACAATAATAGCTTAGACCATGGGGACAATTGTTGTGTTGCTACTTAGTTTTATTTTGGTTTTTACATTGTAGAATTTTATTTCATTTTTATAAGATCTACTTTAAACATTCATATAGGTTGGATTTTGGATTCTTCTATATTTATTTTTCTTGGATTTTTTTAGGATGATATGTCGTATCTCTGGATCTTGGTTACTATAAAAATTTCAATGCCTCCCATTTTGAGATATTTGAATACCATTGGTGTGGGTGTCCACCCCGGGGCCAATTGGAGGTGGGACTTGGCGGGTAATTATTTTGAAGAAGGAATGTCAGGACACCACGCCATCCCTTCCCTCATCTTGAAGAAGGTGGGTTGTGACAGAATGGTATCATAGGTTTATGGTTGGGATATATGATGGAGTTTGGAGTTATACAGGATGAGGATTTCATGGGATAGTAGGGAAGAAATGTTAGGAAATATTCATGTGTGACATAAGAAATGGAATAGAGGCTATAAAACCTGAATTTAGGGCCCCCAAGATCTGATGTAAGGACTCTGAGCTTACAGATCGAATAATTTATGCTACACTTTTTTTGGGTTAGAGATCATAGGGAAGGTACAAGAATCATGATGACTTGTTTTCTAGTTTTTTTTTGTGTTTTTAGAAAATTGAAATAAAAAATGAGTTAAAATTAATCCTAAATGAATTCTATACTACTCAGTCTTAGAAGTTTCTTTTTTAATTTTTCAGTTATGGAACTCGGTCATCATCTGTATGTGGTATGAGTAGTGGAGGCTCAGCAGGCAGGCCTGGTCAACTGAAGGAGGGTTAACCTAGTGGGGAAGGATGATCAGTGGTAGAATAACCATCGTGATTTCCAGTGGTAGACTCAGAGGAATTATAGACGTAGTGTTTTAGATATAGAGACGGAGAATTGGTTTGAGAAGCTGGTGATCACATTTAGCTTGATCTAGGCTCCGCCAGAGTATTGGGTTCCTTTGGTAGAGAACCAGATGTGGGGTGCATCATGTTAGTGGTGGATTCTCTACATGGGGAAGAGGAAGGAGACTGATGTTCTATGGGTCAATTTAGATAAGGAGTTCAAGATGGAATTCCTTTCATTGTCCATGAAGGCTGAGTAGGGATATGAGATACTCTTCCTCCTGTATATGAGTATTTTAGCGTGGGAACTTGGGATTATGTTCAGGGATATCCTTTTTCTATTCTCCATATCTCTTTTTAGATGAGGATTCCTGAGCGAGACAATTAGAGGAGGCACGTCATCCTTCCCTCCAATATATATTTACTCCCTTCACCTTTCCAACATACCTATATCTCTATAATAAGGCTGAAGTGGGTGAGAGGACACAATAATTAGGAGGTCTACCATGATATGGGAGATATCATAGTTCTATTATGTTTATGGAATCTAACATTAGGCCTTAGGCCCATGGTCCTTCATGGATTCCCCTAGTGGGGAGTTAACCTTATGGTCCTTGTGATTTTTTCATAGTCTTTGACAGAGGGGTTTTTCTTGTGGAGGAAACAGGAACCTTTAGAGTTAGTGACCAGTTCTAGCTTTGTATGGTAGAGGTGGGAAGGTTGAGTGCCCACCTCAGCTATAGTTGTCGGGCATGCTGTTTTAGCAATAGGGATAACAGGCTCCTACTCCCCTGATGGGAGTAAGAGTAGGACGCGGACAACCTCAGGGTGTTCCCCAGGGACCTCTACCCAGACATGGTCGAGGTGTAGGTAGTTATAAGAGGGGAAGAGGAGTTGGGCGTGGTCAGTTGGATTCCCTAGAGGCATTAGTTCTATCATGGATCTATGTGCTTTTGGTTATTCCATTCAATGTTATAAAATTACCATCCATGTTCATGGTAATTTTGAACATTTAATTCCATGAGTTCTTGGACCGGTTCATCATCATGTTCATCAATGACATAATGAACTAATTTAATTAAGAGGAGGAGCATACCGAGAATCAAAGATCTCTCTTTGAGTATATTTGATGTCACAGGTTCTGTGGGAAGTTTTACCAGTGAATTTTTTGGATGGTGGAGGACCACTTCCTTAAACATGTGGTGTCTTAGTGAGGTGCAGCAGTGGACCCATAGAAGGTCGATGTAGTTGTTTCTTGGAAAGCACACAATAATGTTGTAGAGGTTCCCTATTTTATTTTTCAGTAAGACTATTAATGGAGACTTGTTCCTGATTAATTTTTATGTAGAGCCTCTGTTCAGGGCTCTTCCAAGAATAGGATAAGATTTTCTGTGGAGAGAGAAGTGTCAGGGAGTTTTCATCTATCTAAAGGGGAAGTAGGTTAGTGCTTTAGTGCTCCAGTTTCGAGTGGAGGGTGTGATGTTTGATGTTTTTTGTGATTCTTTCCCACTAGGATTGGGATGTGTGATGATGTAGGAATAGTTATTGGTCTCTTAAGGTCCTAGGAAGTTATTTCCCCATGAATTCAACTAGACCACCCATGATTTGGATTTTGTAGTTGTCGTGTTAACAATGAATTTTTGGCGGCACTACTTCATTGGATAACGCTTTGTGGTCTTCACGAATCATAAGATCTTGAGGTACAACTTTTCCCATAGAGATATAAACTTTAAAAAATGGAGGTGGAAAGAGATTCTCTAAAATTATGACTTTGAGATCTCTTAAATGTTAGGAAAGTGGAAAATTTGGATGATCCTTTGAGAAAGAAGTTGCAGATGGAGGTTGTTTTGGAATCTGTGGATACTTTCAGGAAGATGGATTTGTTTGATACCATGAACCTAGATGCAAGAATTGCTGGATGAAGAGGTTGAATGATTTAGATGATTGTGCAGTCATCTATGAGGTATCATGTGGAGGAGTCTCAGTGGGGAGACATGGAGGTGGAGGAGATGCATGATCGCATTGACTATGATGATACTCTGGAGAGATGGTTGGAGGATCGTTAGAATAAGATATTGTTCTGTGAGAAAGTATTTTTTCTAGTAAAGATTCATGTGGTAGTTTTCCATGACTTTAATATCTCACCCTTATTAGTACACCCAAGAGTATCCAAGATGTTCCATAGCTTGAGAGAGTCTTTTGGGTGGACCAGGATGATGCATGTTGTGGTGGAGTTTTTAGAAAAGTGCATAGTGTTCCAGTAGGTGAAGGCTGAGTACCCTGTTCCTAGTGGTTTGTTTCCGCACATAGATGCCCTTTAGTGGAAGTGGGATGACATCTAAATTGATTTTGTCACATGATTATCTAGGGTTTAGGGAGGATACAATGTAATATGGATAGTAGTGGATCAACTAAAGAAATTCAAATGATTCTTAGTAATTAACGAGTTAGTGTAGTGGATTCCTTATCACAAAGGTATGTCGATGAGATGGTGTAGCTTCATGGGGTACCATGATCAATCATCGTAGATCATGATACATGTTTTACCTGATGAGTCTAGAGGGTATTATAGCATGTTTTTGGAACATTGATGGAGAGGCAATTGTTCTTGGACCGGATGTGGTACAGGGTACAACTAAGAAGGTGATGCTTTTTCATGAAGGGGTGAAGGTAAAAAAAGAATGGAAGAATTAGTATACCGATTTTTGAAGAAGGCTCTTGGAGTTCGAGGTTGGGGACCATATGTTCTTGAAGTATTCCCCTCGATATAGGCAGTGGTGGCCAGGACATGGGAGAAAGATTTATCCTAGGTACATTGAACTCTTCGAGTTGTTGGGGTGAGTTGGAGAAGTGGAATACCAATTGAAATTTCCACTATAGATGGAGAGGATCCATGATGTATTTCATTTATCCCATTTTCATGGGGATCTTCAAGATTACTCCCATGTCATTGACATGGAAATTTTGAATATTGAGGATGAAACAATATTCATGGAGTGGCAAGTGGAGGTCCAGGATCTTCGGGATAATGTATTGCATGGAGGGACCATTAATTTGGTTTGTGTGTCATGGAAGCATTGTGGCCTAGAGGAGAGTACTTGGGAACGGGGGAAGTATATGTGTTCCCAATACCCGGAGTTGTTTTGAGTTTTTCTTGTGTGTTTTAAATTGTGACGTAGTTCTTGAACATTGTTTTCTATAAGATTGGTTACATCTTTGTTATTTGTTGTTTGATGAAGTCCTAAAATTTGAAAAGGGGGAGACCAAATTCATAATTTTAACACATTAATTGAGATACAATTAAACCTATGTGGGATAGTCAGTGTCACCCAGAGTGGATAATATATTGATATGGAGGAAGGAATTCCTTAATTCATGGGCCATGATAGTTGGTTATTTTGTTGGGTATCATGTGAATGTTTGGGTCAGTAGTTGTGGGAGGAGGTATTCTTGGATGTCGAGGATTCACTCCAACTATCGATCAACACATGGTGGTGTATCCTTAAGAGTCATCTTTGAGGGTGGTTGTTTGGACACCTCTTTCTTCTAAGATTGTCTTTGAATTCTCAAGGGAAATATTATTTTGGTAGGTATCTTATGTAATGAGCCAGACCTCCCTAATCCATTACTTTATCAAAATATAGTGTTTGGGGCGTTTTTGGAGGCCTTGGTAGATCATTTATGAGTTATCCAAAATTCCGGTTTTTCTATTGGTAGGACGTGTTGATGACTTGCGTTAGTGTCTCACCAATCGGTGAGTCTTTTCTGACATTTTCCAGTGTTTATAGTGTCACCCCTCTTATGTTTTATTTGATGTAAACAGAGTATAAAACATTGTTTGACAGTTATTAATGAAATTTCAAAGAATATTAATTATATATTTATTATCCTAACACACACGAGATATTGAAATAGTCAAACCACGTAGTCTTGATCATTATTAGACTTTAATAGACGTTGAAACTATTTACATCTGTTGATATAGGATATGGATCATCTAATCCATGATCATCTCTTCATAGCATGTTTCCATTTCCTCTTGGGGTGCCTAAAATATTTCTTCCCTGATGAGTTTCATCTGAGCTGTAGATGTTAATTGACATTTCCCTTGGAGTCTCCTACTGCTTGCGCAACCCCCAATTTTTGGTGCATCGAGGAGTTTCTTACCATCAGTTTTTTGATGTGGGAATTACAAAATCCCTATTTTAATTGTGTATCATGCAGGGTGGGAAAACTCCTTCCTCTTTGAGAATACGGTAAAATCAAAATCTAAATTAACTGTAATGTGACGGTGAATGGATTTATTAAAATAACAGTTATTTCTATCATAGTAATAAATTTGTTGTGGGGAAGATGATGTTGATGCTTTTTTTGTTTTATCAGTTTTCTTTGATCCATGCTATTAATTGTGTTGGTTGTGTTCCTTATGAAAATCATGGTTGTTGGTTGTCTCTGTTTGTGCACATGACTCAAGAGAACATATTTTTAACCAAGTATTGAATTCATGTGAACATAAAAACATTATCAATAATGTATATCCAGTTAATTAAACATATTCCCCCAAAGAAAACTTGTTCTATAGTAACCCCTAAATATCAAAGTGAAATAAAAGAACAATGTGTTAAATTTGGATACCATTTTAATTGTTTTAGGTGGTTGTGTGATGTGTGTGTATCCTTTCTGTATCGTTTTTTTATTGTTTGTGTGGTGCTATGTTTGGAAGCACAGTTGTGGGTTCATGGCAAGACAATGTGGTTGGTTATGTTGGTGTGGTGTGGCATGTTTGTGCAGCAGTGGGGTAGTTTTCTGTATATTGAGAGTGTGGCTGTGGGTATGGAGAGGTTCATGTCATGTAATGGAATCATATGTTGGAGATTATTATTGATTGTGGAATAGATTAACTTGTTGAAAAATGGGTTTGAATCTGAGTTGTGTTATGGCTGTTGGGTATGGTCCGTTCGTGCAGTGGGACTGCAACCTGGTTGTGTTTTGTTGTTCTTCTAGATGTGGTGTTATTTTGTGCAATGGGGCTGCCGAGGATGTTTTGGGAGGATTAATTTTGAATAAATATGGTGTTACCTTGCATGGTCCCTTTTCTTAGAGTTTTTAGATACTTATGTTAAGTGTGTATCATTTATGATGTTACTTGTGGTGTGATATATTTGGATGTTTCTTGGGTAGGGATGGAATAAATAATTAAATAAATTGTTAATGTAGAATGATAATTGGTTAGATGAATTTTTTGGGGTTTTGAATTAAGTATGTGGCTAGCTATGTCATTATACATTAGAGGTGGTAGAAAGGGTAGTTTTGTGTGGGATGATTGTTTGATTGAAAACCCATAGGTTGGTCTGAGTGCTTCGTACATTTATATATATATATATGTGTGTGTGTGTGTGTAGTTTCTTGTTATTTCTATATACACCCCACTCGTGTTGAGAACTACATTCCAAACACCTCATTGTTTTGGGGGAGGGTTTTATTTCCTAAACTCTTAGTGGGAGGATGGATGGATAGTGATTAGTTTTTCTATCCTCCCTCTTCTAGTAAATTCTTGGCAGGTTATGGTGTGGTTTTTGGGCCCTGGTGTCTATGTGCAAGGTGCATTTCCCAGGTGTCTTTGTGATGAGATGTGTTGTGCTTTCCTCGCTATCTTCGAGATGAGGTTGAGGTTTTGTGGCCTAGGTGTCTACGGGAAGGATGTGGTGTGGTTAAAGACCATGTGTTTGCGTGTGGGATGTGGTTTATTGATCGAGTGTGTACAGGAAGGCTATGGGAGTGGGTCTTGTGGGAGAGAATGGTAGCGGCAAGACATTCACCTTTAGAGATATGCAATTAACTAGTGTGATGTAGAGTAGGGTACCCTATTATCAATGTTTTTACAACTTTACATTACATTACTTTCATTATTTGGGGAGTGTTCCTTAGTAAGGTTGGGGAGGATAGTATAACATGTTGGGTGCTTATGGGTTTTCTATTTTCTCATGGGGGAGTTAATATTTATCTCCACTTTTTCATTAAAGACTTTGGAATTTCCTACTGAGTATACATGTCTTATCAACCGATGTATATAAAATGTTTCCTGGTTTCCTAGGAGATTACATTGACCGTGCTAAACCATACTAGATCAGACATTGGGGATAGTTGTTGTTTTGATGCTTAGTTTAATTTTGGTATTTACTTTAGAGATTTTCATTTTATTTTGTAGCATTTTTACATGAAACAAGCATGTGGGATGGATTTTGCATTTTTATATTTATATATGTCTTTGAGTTATTTTGATATTGATACATCTTATCTCCCAATATTAGTTTCTATAAAAATGGTAATGCATCCCATTTTGTGAGATTTGAATACAATGGTTCCAGTCGCCACCCAAGGGAATATTGGAGGTGGGGAATATGGGTAATATTCTCTTTATCATCTTGAGGAAGAATGGTAACGAAACCTTGTTATATCGTCCATCATCTTAAAGAAGGAGGTCCGAGAAAAAGTGATTATGAAGAAATTATTCAAGACATAACCAAAGGATGGGATTTTTCATATGAAATGGAAAGAAATCATGTAAGTATATATATGTGTGAAAACTCTTAAACTATAGTAAAAGGTACTTGAAATAAAATCTTGTCATGTTATCATCATTTTTGATGATTTCAAAGACCTTTTTCAAGCCTCTTTGGTTTATGTATTTATGATTTTTATCTTTCTCTTGACCATGTTCTCTATCACTATCCAACTGAACATGATAGTTTTTTTTTCTTTTCAATTCCCATGTTTTCACTTTACATCTATGTTGTCCAATGTAGAAACCTAATTAACTGTTTCTTTGGGTAACCATTATGTTTTTGAATTTCTTTTATAAATGTACTTTATGTATTCATTTTTCTATGTTGGGTTTCTATAAAGGGAACATTCAGCACATGAACCTTAGCCCAGTTGGTGTGGTTTCCTTATGTGCATCCATGAGAACCAGGTTCAAAACCAGGTACAGGCATATTTTCAGGGGTACTGTAGTAGTACTGTAGCAGGAACTATAGCAGAATTGTGCACCGTGCCAGTACTATAGTAAAATTGTACACTATGCGGGTACTATAATAGGTACAATAGTAGTTACTATAGTAGATATTATTCGGTACAGTATCAACTAGAACTATTCACCTTGGGCCATCGGTTTGGGCTTGGAGTCCTTTAGGCTTTTGGGCCACCCATGCCTTCATTTCAGTAGGGATTTTCGGCCAACTTTAAGGCCTCCGGTCCACCTCAAGGCCTTCAGGCCACATGCAGTTTCCCTAGATAGATTCTTTATAAATGGATCAGCCCCAGAAGTGGATTTAGAGTCGGTTCACTCACCAGAGTAAAGCCAAATGGATTGTCAGAATGAGAGGGAATGGCTATTCCATCAGGACCTTCCTGTGCTTGCACGGAAAGCCTAGCCAGATAGCAATGCAAAGGTGGAGAGATACTATCACGATGCAGATGTTGGGGAGGGGAAGATCCTTGTAAATAGTCTAATTTAATTCCCTAAGACCTTGAGTTAATGTGATATCCTAAGCCTACGGGCCTTGTAATCTCTGATCCTATGGGCCTTGTAAGGGTTCTCCATCATCCCTTGAAAGGGGGGTTATCAAAAATCAATAAAACAAATAAGGCCTTTGGGCTATTTAGGGAGGATAAAGGGAACATTGATGTGTTAAAACATTTATATCCCAAATGAATTTTGAGGTAGATATGCATTTTAAGGGGGTTATAATGTGACAACCTGAGTTGGTTTGAATAATTATTTTCTGAACAAATTAAAATTCATTGATGGATTGCATTTCATGATACATCATGATATGCATAATTTATGCACAAAACCATGAATTTATATACCCACACAAAACAAAAATTTTAGGTTACAATAAATGACACACTATTTGTGTCTTATGTTTCCCACAATACAATGTTCTTTCGATAGCTTGTGTTACATGCAAGACTGAGTTTTAAAAAAACAAGATATATTATTAATATAATTATTAAAATATTATTACAGTTATCATATATATGTTTGAATGGAATTTATAAATAAGATTAACTAAATTAAGTAAACATGTATTACAAATGTATATAATAAGAATTATTTGTTGACCAATTAACTAGAAATGAAAATAAAAACCTTTTGAAAATATTGGAATTCATTTGTTGGAAAACTATTATTATTAATTAATTAAACCACATTGATGAATGAATTTTAATTATATTAATATATATTATATTAAATAAACTATTTAACATTCATATGATGTGTTTCCTTGACAATGTATAAGAATATATTCATTTTTAAGTGTGAATAGATTTTTTTTCAAAAAGGCAATTTTACCACCTTTTAATGGAATACCTATTTTAAATATAACTTTTTTTCACATTTTTAAATTATATTTGATTAAATAAACATCATTTTTGGAAATAATAATGTAAAAATTATCTTACTTATAATTTTTGTTATTTTCCTGAAAAGTTTTTTTGATGAATAACAAAAATTAATGAATTTAAATGTAAATAGCATTTTCATCAAATTTATTTATATTTTAAATAAATATTTTCAATTTTTTTAAAATATAAATTGTTTCATTATACACAAATAATCCTCAATTAGTTAATTTTAATAAATTTCGAATTCGAATTAGATAAGAAAAAATTTTGATCTTTTGAAATTTTTACTTTAAAACCCCATTGTTTTATCCCATATGTGGGATTAAATTTCAAAAAAATTATTCAAATTCTATAATTACAAATTGAAAATTTTGGTTCTGTACTTTGAATTAGAATAATTTATAATGTATATTATGTTCAAATTATATTTTTACAAAAAATATTAGTGAATTTTATTAAAATTAACTATAGTGATTTAGGTAAAAATTAGTTTACTTGGTAGTTAAAATTTAATATTAATAGGATAAATGAAATAAAAATTGTTAGGTCATATAAGGTAATGGGATATGTTCTAGAGGGGTGTTAATATAACAAATTAAAAAATGTAAACAAAATAATTGATTAAATAAATTAATTATCAATGTTAATTATTAAGGATAATTAGCAGCAGAAAAAGTAAATAATACATGGATGTATTTATAGTAGTTCAGTCCAAACTGTACCTAATATAATCTTATAACTCTCTAATTAGTGAGAGATATGTGTCCACTAATAATATTTTTAAGAGGGAATCATAACCCAATTATTTAACCTTTATTAACTGATGGATAACCATGGAACTAAATTTTGTATGGGGAGTCAGAGCCCTTACAACCTAACAATAGATAGTGGGAGTCAAAACTCGAATAGTCCTGGCCTTAGATACAAGGATTTACAACTCTTAGATCCTGAATTTAGAATCTAGGAGTAAAACCCCACAGAATAGATGAGTAAATAATGTTGTTGTGTGTAACAGAATAATCAATGAAAAATATTACATGTGATAGATGAGAAATAGTTTTGTAGACTCAAAACTAGACGAACGAGAAGATAAATAATTAAATAGTAGGTACTGGTTGTTGAGTATTAGATCATATCATATCATTAGGGAAGTAGAGGACTATGTAGAATGAATTTATCCCTTAAGAGATCATGAAGTTACTAAATAGAGTGTCGGAGGATGTAGAAAATGCAAATAGGTTCAATGTTCACAACACATTCTCTTTTTAAAACCACATATCAAATATGTTAACCCATGGGTCTTCTTTACCTAACAGATTTATATATATATATAATAAATATATTTATGAAATATATCTTCACTACCTTTATATAAAGAAAATAATAACCATCATAAAAATCCCCAAGAATTGCATAGCAATGTTGCACTCTTCCTATAGAAACAATATACCATAAAAACATTCAAAATAATTTGAGTAAGTTCTCTAATAAAATATAAAAAATAATAGTAGCAATGAATTAATTAAAACTCCCATTTTAATCCATTTATACCTCTTTAAATATAGTCAAATCATATAACAATTATATAAGGTTATCTTGTAAAACAATTTCCATTTAAAACTCTATTAACATATCTTAAAATAGGTAATGATACTATATTTTTATTATAAAGGTATGAAATGAATTTAAACAAATTTTATAAAATGTTTCATATTTTAAAGATACAAATAATAGGAATAGATTGATTTTTTAGCAAAAAATAACACTAGGTAGAAATAAGAATGTTGGGTATATTTTTCCTGAAACATAGGGTTCAAGAAAGTAAGGTTCACTAAAAGTATGGTTCCTCAAAAGTAGGGTTCCCCAAAAGTAGGGTTAATTATAGGTAGGGTTCACCCAGATTAGGGTTCAGTGAAAGGAGGTTTCATAGAAATTAGGGTTCACCGAATGTAGGGTTCACCGAATGTAGGGTTCACCAAAAGTAGGGTTCATTGAAAGTATGGTTCACCAAAATTAGGGTTCACTGAAATTAGGGTTCACCGAATGTAGAGTTCACCGAAATTTGGGTTCACTAAAAGTAGTGTTCATCAAAAGTTGGTTTCATCCAATGTAGGGTTCACTAAAATTAGGTTTCATAAACCATACATAGCATTTTGAAAACATAGGGTATATGAACAGTCACACCACAACCATGGAAACACATTTATTTCCTTTTTTTCTTGATCTTGGGTATTTTTTGTTGAGGTTTCAGTTAAGACTCGGTTCAAAAAATTTCAGATTTTGGAGGTTGGGTGGCTTATTCTCTTTTCACATGCACTTCATGGTGAGAATAAAATATACGGGTCATCCCAGGTACCCATGTGACCACTTTTGTAATGGAATAAATGCTACATCACAGTTTTTGCATGGTCGGACAAACCATGTGGTTTTGTCATGCGACCACTTTTTTCTTGGAAAGAATCTACCGCATGGTGGTTGAAAAGTTTGATAAACCTTGTAGCCAATCCATGTGAGCTACCCAAAATCCATAAAATTAAAAATCTATAATATACCCTCCATCCCTTTTATCTGAAATTCGGCCACCTCCATCTAGGTTGACTTGGATGATCAAAGGGGTCCCAAGACCCTTCTTCTTTGGTTCCTCCTCCACCATGGATTCTTCTAATTCGATTATATGGTGTGTTTTTATGTTTTTTGTCCGTTAATACTCTATTTATCCTCACCTCTCTCTATCCCCGGATTCTTCATCGGTGGGTTCCGTTTGGATGAACCCTTGGAGTCAGTGTTTTTTCGTAACTCAATTTTCCTTGTGTTCTCATGTGTGTGAATGTCTTGTGGGGCTTAGATATCCCTTCTATGGGAGTTTTATCTCATCCACACACCAGAAAGGTAGGTGTTTCTATGTTTTTTTCTTTTCTGTTGCATTCATTTGATGCTTGACAACTTTTAAAAAATATAAACATGATTCTCACCTCTATAGTTCCATTGCCTAGATTATTTTGGTGTTTTTACATTCGTATAATTTTCACAAATTTATCTTCAATGTGGTTATTCTATTATTTTAATGTGTAATTCACTTAGTGTGTTTGATAAAACATTAATTGAACTTTTAAGTAAAATTACATGATTTTGGTAATGTTCCCCACGATACCTTTTATTAAAAAGATGAAATTGTGTATTGGGATTTACATGTGGACATGCATTATTTTTTTAGGGTGGCTAGAAACTTTTTTTTGTGAATTATATATTGATTTATAAAAGTTTTTTACAATTTGGTAATGAAGTAAAATTGATTGGATTGATTTTAAAAGCATTTGTAATTTTAGAAATGAAAATGAAAGTGGGATGTTTCCATGGTCATTTTAGGTTTTCCCTTGGATGTTGTAACATCCCTGGGTGAAAAAAGTGTAAGCATGGGTGTGCGTTCAAATTATGATGGCGCTCTATGAAAACTTTCCCTAAAAATCTTATCTTCCCTCCTTCCTCCCATTTTTCATAAAATGGTTCCACATTTTCTCAAATGAGGAAGGTTTCACTTCTAGTGATTTAAAATTGTAGCATTAAATTATTTATTTAATTTTATGCATGCTTGGGATTGAAACATGTTTTTGTTAGATATTTAAAAGGTTGATGGACCATTTTGTAATTGAGATGTGTTTTGGGTGGGTTTTTGGAACTTAAGTGCCCATATGGAATTGAAAATATGAAATTGGTGTTTGATGTTGTTTTGGAAATATTTGGTATAATGTTTTTGGTAAATGAATTTGAATATGTAATGTCAAAGGCATATTTGTATGTTTTCATGTTTTTGAAGGAAGAGTTTAATGTTCAAACAAAATGGCCCGGTTGGTACCTGTGATAATGTGATATATATATATATATATCGTGGGAACCTCTATAGAATGGATTTCCCCTCATGGGTTATCTTACTGTGGTTTCTGTGTTTGGGGTTGAAATGTATGGTGATTGCAGGTAAGGTAAGTCACACATAATTTCCCTCTTACTTACAATGTATATGTATAATTACCTTGGGTTCCTAGGTATCTTTTCGAGGATCGAGTGATGTCAGCTTTCCAGCCCCGATTAGATTGGTTGGTACCACCTATATCAATAAGCGGCCAGGTGTGTTGTGTCACTAGATTAGATAGTTGAGGGAATCTAGTTTGTTTTTGACTTATGGTCTTCAACATATGCTGATTGGTTGTTCCGAATTGAGTAGGTCCATGGGTCACTCTAGGGATGTTTAGGATTCCTCATGGTTTCTTCATATTTTTCTTTGGATTTTATGTACATAGATTTCTATTTACACTACTAATTTATTTTCAGAATAACACTGTAACCCATTGTTTGGAATTTGGTTTTAAAGTGGTAAACTCATCATTTTAAAATTGAAATGTAGTGTTTGTTGTATTAAAATGAAATGAAATGTTTTTTTTCAAAATAAGAAAAACCTATTTTTGTAAATGTATTTGAATATACTGTTAATGTAATTTTTTCTACAAAGGAATTTCATGGATTCTGTGGTGGTTTCCTACTGAGCTGTCTTGCTCACACCCAACTTGTACCACTCATTATCGGTAGACCCAAGATATATTATAGGTTCTCATTATGGTTCAAGCCTTTCTGGTTCGAGCTATCTCTTGGATCATTTCGGTCTTGTAGACGATGTTGACATGCAGGTCATGAGAATATTGTGGTAGTGTGACTCTTTTTTAAATTTGTTTTTTGTTTTGTTTTTAATTTATGGATTTTCCAGTTGTAACTTGTGAATGAATTAGTTTATTTATTTATTTGATATTTATTTGTTGGTAATTGTTGTTTTCTTAGTTAATTTATTTAGTTTATTCATTCATATTTAATTAGGATGAAACCATTACCTCTTGTATTTCATTGATTCTCGACACTAGGTTATAGCCCATAGGGATCGATTATTCCCTTTATGCCTTACCATAGACTGGGTCAGGTGTCGGGTCAGATGGTATCACAACCTAGATTGTGAAAAAATGGTACTAGATGTGGTTCATGTTATTTGGGGTGTCCGGTAGATGCAGATTAGGATTTTCAAGACTCTAGATGTAGGTATTGGAAGAGTGTCACAAAATATTACTCATTCTAATCCTCCAGTTAATAGGGGTAGTCTAGGATTTGAACCAGGTGTATTTTTTTTGGATTGAGGGATGGAGATGGATGCGATCCAATGTTATTTCATGATGTCACATGGAGTAGTGACGAGTGTGTATTCCGATAACATAGTTCAAGTACCACAATTTTTTTTACATTTTCATGGGGCATGACTCACTACCATTTCTCCTATATATGCCTGACTACTACTTCCTCATTCTGGTAGTTTGGTGTGAGTGGTGTTTCTACATGGTCTCAATTGGTTTATGTGTCTTTCTAAAAGTGATTTTGGAAATGATAATGATTTCTTTTAAATGGCCTTAAACTGGTTAAATGGTCTTGAAAAGAAAATATTTTTGATTGGGAATTTGGTTGGTTTATGGGTTTTAGAAATGGAATAGTGAGATTAAACATTGGTATTCAATATGAACTTTTTCACATGTGAGGGTATGTATGTAGAAAGTGTGTTTACATGTACGGATAGAAACAGATCAACACATGTGTGACAATTTATGGGATACAAGCGGTGGGTGATTGAAATTAGAGAAATGGAATAGTTTTTATAAATTAATATTTGAAAGTGGAAAATGATTATGGAAATTAAATATTTTATTGTAATGTGAGTATGGTTTTGTAAAAGGTGGGTTTTTTATTTTGAAATTATTATCTAAATGAGTTGGCCTTGAAATTTAAATGAAAATTAATCTTTCTAAAAGGGATGTTTTTTTGGTTGTGTTAGTATTGTTTTGGCATCTGATCTGGTTGTTTTTGTCTCTAGGTGTTTATTTTGATTGTGGTTTTTTTATGTTAGATTTGGTATATGTTTTCCATGTTGATCTGAATATGATACACAAAAAGGTCCCCAAATCATCAAATGAGTAATTCCCAATTTCAAATTATTTTCAAGTATTTCCTATCATTCATGGTGTTCGATGTTCATTAGAGGTAGTATAATGGATTTGGAAAATCGAGGGTGTCTTCAAATCATTAGGAACTACTAAATTGTCTATAATACGTGTTGTTCTGGGTTTTCATGATGGTCCAAATTTTGAATAGTGTAATTTGGTTGTACCATAATTTTTGGAAGTTAGGATGACATTATAATTTTTTAATACAACCTTCTTAAAAAAGTATATCCTTAAGGAGATTAGATGAGGATGGTGGGAGAGCTTTGGGTTGTTTGGCAGGGCCATCAGACCGTTAAATATTATGTTTATCACTTCATATAGTTGGTTTGTTTTTCTTCAAAGGTGGTGCTAGAGAATTATTTAAAGGGTATTATTTTCATTAAAGTTATTCAATCAGATATAAAGGAAAATTGATGTCTCATCTGGTGAAGTTCAGATTGGATTGTTAGTGGATAAGGCAGTCTTAGAAAAATGGGTTCTTAGAGAGTATTCTATCTCGAATGATGAACTAGCTCCTATTTTTGTTAGTCAATGTTCCACATCTAGTGAGAAGAATTCTCTAGAGGAACCTATTCCCAAAAAGTCACTCTTGTTGGATTCGTTTTCTTGTTTTTCAGACTACTCACTCATGTACTTGTAGTGCGGGCCGTACTGGCATTTGAAGCCATCCAATGACAATCCACTTAAGACATGCCATCATTATGGCTATTTGGGTTGTAACGACCCAAAGTTTCATTAATGGAAAATCCCTCTTGATCCATTTAAATGTATCTTTATGAAAAATATTTTTATAATATGTCAACTTCTTTGGTTTTATGTTATGAATTTTTACCATTACTAATATAGCCGTTGAATAGTAATCACATGATTAGTATAAATATAAGACTTTAACAAATCCAATTTAATCAGACAAAGGAAGTGATGGTCTCATCAAGTAGAATTGACCCATAAGAAGCCCATTTGTTAGAGCTCGGAAAAGAGGTGGCATCTTTGGGCTTCACCCTTGACTAAGCCCAAGCTGAGCTTCATCATGTCAAGCTCGAACATGTCCGTCTATGGGAAAAGTGGAAGTGGATTGAAATTACCACTCGAGCGATGTTATCCAAGCCACTCCAAGAGTCTGTCACCATCGCACACCGTACCCTTCGGTCTTATGCGGCTGTTTTAAGGGGTTATGTATCAAATAAGTAGTACTATGTTAATGTACATTATTTTTTGTATATAATAATGAATATAATTTCTATTCATTTTTGATACATTTTAAATAGTTTTTAAAGTACAAATGGTGTTTTTAGTTATTATTTAATTAAGAAATATATTTTATTACATTAAGGGATTTTTGAATTAAATAATATTTTAATAAAATAATAATATTATTATTAAATTAATTTTTATTAAATATAAATGGTCTTATAATTTTATGAATGCAATTAAATTTTTTTATTAAGGTTTGAAAGCCATTTCTGTCAAACCCGTGAATTTTCGATAAATGTCTGTTTTTATTTTAAAAGTGAAAATTAACATATTTAGAAAAAAAATTAGATAAAATAAATGTAATTTCTGGAATCAGGACGTCGAAATTATCCAACGGTGAATTGTTCATAATTTTCTGAGACAGTCAAATTTTTGGGTAAAAATTAAATACCGTTTAAATATATAATGTGTTTTATGACATCATAATGACCCAATAGTGATGTAATAAAATACTCTAATCTTTATATTCGGCCAATATATGTTTTACCATTAAAATAATGTGATTTTTGGTTTTTATGACTTACTTTTCAAAGCATTAATGGACCCCTCAAGACATATTCAACACCTTGCCTTTTTAAATTAATTTTCATGGGAGTGTGACTCACCTCGACATAAGAAACCCTAATATTTTAAGAAGTTCGGACTTTGGCCTTATAAAATATTTTTTTCCTCTTCCCTTTCCCAAAAACCATGGGCAAAAACCATGGGATGGTTTGTGGTTTGGGTTAATTTAATGTAAGGGGACCCAAACCTAAATAATAAAGAATTCCCTCACTTTTCCTATATAAACCCACCCAAACTCCCACTTCCTCCTCACTCAAAGCCCTTGGATTTTGTCCAACCTCTGCCCTACTCTCTCTAGAATCCTCCCAAGGTGGCCCAAGAATGGTTTTCATTAGGTATTAAAATGTGGTTCAATGGGATTAAAATAATGTTTTGGTGAATAGAAACTTTTATGTTTATTAATCACGATTAGAGGTAATCATTGTAGTTTAAGGTAAAAATAATGTTTTAATAATATGAAATGACCTAGACACATGTCCTACCCTTATTTGATGTGTCATGGCCGACCAATAAAATCCATGGGTCAACTTGGGGACCCCATGGAGCCACTTTGGTAGGAAAGTGACATTAATAACTTTTTATTTAATGTTAAAATAAAAATGTCACAAACATGAGATGTTTTACTAAAACAATTTTTTAATGGGGTTATACAAGTCATAATTTTGACTATAAAAATTAATTAGAAAACTAAAAAGATTTCATACATCATGATATTTGTTTTATAATTTTTAGACATTAAATAAATTAAATTATTTATGACACCATGATGATGCAGTGATTACCTCATTATTTAACGATTTAAATAAAATGAAAAGATAATGTAAAATATAAGACCTAAACATGTAAAAAACCAATTTTTTGGGTGGATTTAGAAATATTATCACCTTATCCTTGAAATAAATATTTTTTGGACCATTTAAATCCGAAAATAATTTTATAATAAAGTATCATTTTATAACATTCAAGAGTGCCCCTCCTCTCCTCTTATAAAAGGCCCCCACCTCTACCACCTTACCCACACCTCTCAAGCCTTTGGATCGGCCAACCCCTGCCCATTTTTTCTCCCAACATCCCTGTCTTACTCCTAGAAGCCTCAATTTGGGCATAAGTCTTCCCAAGGAAGACATTGAGCTCAAATCAAAAAGAGTTACCCATTTTAAAGGTAGTGTTTTCTCTTGTGTTCTTATGTTTTATTTTGCTTATCCAACCACCTAAACTCTTTTTATTCCTTTATTTTACAACAAAAACAGTATCATAAATATAGTAGGATGTTGTTATGTGAAGTATTCGAGCTACAATTAAACACACCTACATCTAATGGTTAAATAACATACTTTTTCTGTGGATGGAGAATTTCTGCCTCATGAAACGATGATTGTTCAACACTCATATAACACATTCAAAGGTGGCCATTAATATGTAACTATATTTATATATGATATATAATATGTTTATGTTTTCCTTAAGCATATTTATTTTTCTTTTATGTCATACCTTTATGGTTTCCATTATGGGTGAACATGATATCTTCATTTTAGGATGTGCGGACTACCGCCCCCTCAATGTGATTTGATTCGTTAATGCCATATGTGGGACGTATAAAGTATGGAGTTAATGTTATTATATATTATTTTATATTGGAATTATAATATACCTTTATATCATTATTATTTCTTTCCATTAAAGTATGAGATAGAAATGAAAGTAGCGTTAATGCGTACGTACGGCTTACCGTCTCCATGAACGGTGCATTTCATTTCTTATCCCCAAATATAATGTACTATTATAAGTACATATATATAATGGATATATATGATTTATGTAACATATAAATTATGAATATAATTATGGAATTAAAATATACATATATATCATTTATTTTTAATTCCATTAATATGACATAGAAATGAAAGTAGTGTTGATGCGTACGTACGGCTTACCGTCTCCATGAACAGTGCATTTCATTTCTTACCTCTAAATGATTATGTAATATTATAAATGCATGTATATAATGAATATATATGATATATATTATATCTACATCATGAATATAATTCTTGATATAATGGATATTTTACCATATGAACAAACTTGTAATTATAAAGAGTTTATTTTTGACTCAAGTACCAATGATCGATGAAATGACCATTATTAACTTAAATAATTACACAGTGTTCATAACATAGTAATTAGTTATATAAAAGGAGTAATGAACTTGAGAAATGTTCTTAAGCAAGTATAAATTAACTTAAGTTTATTATTCAGGGCGTTAAAGAATGATGGAGTCAATTCGGACCTGTGGTAAGGGACTTCGTCTCAATCTTCTTTCAGTGAGGCATATTTTTTTTATACACAACTTTCTTTTATACGGTGTATAAAACCCTTTTAATTATAATTTTATTCAAACGGAGTCTTTTTATACGAAGCGTTTTACTAAATGACAAAAAGTAATGTTTCTTTTAATGTACGCGATGACAATGACCTTTTCCACCGCCACGAGTATAATTTGGTCTTTGGCTTCCTCAATAAGACGTAATGTTTTTTAAAATGAAATAAATACCATATACTCTTTTATGTATTTTGGTATCAAAAATTGTTTTTATAATGGATTTTTATGTCAATATATTTACGTGATATATTGTGATCAAAGTGTGGAAATGTTTTCTTTCCATTATATTTGTTTTATGTCTTATGATTTTATAATGGTACTAGGACATTTGACAGGTGGTTACATGATAAACCATATGACAGGTGGTGCTATGAATACCAGGATGGGTGGTTACATTATAACCTCCAATGCATTGGGTATGGAAGTCGGCCGTATGGATATTCCATTAAGTTATATGTGTGGAAGTCGACCGTATGTTTATTCCATTTAAATATGTTTATGTCCCATGTTACCTTCATATGTTATGTGTTCTTTATAGGGGTTTTATGGTAATCTTTTGGTTTCAAAAGGGTAAGTAATGATCTTTTATTTAGTGAAGAGTTTTTACTACTTCATAAAGGTGAAAAGTATTACTTTGATAAAGTATACATGTTTTACTTGTTGTTTTGAAAAACTAATAGTTTTCATTCTTTGTGTTTCCCTTACTAAGCTTTTTATGCTCACCCCATGTTTTTTTAAAATGTTTTTCACATGACTTAATGTGGAATAGTGTCAAGGATTGGATCAAGGGAAAGTCATGCTATATAAAACATGGAACAAGACATGTTTCTTTTTAGGAGTTTTATTTTATGGAAACATAGTATAAGTGTCTACTTTGTAATCTTTTGAGATGTAATAGTTAAGATATAATTCTCTAAAACTCTAAACCTGAAAAGATCCTCAATGTGAAATATTCATTTAATTCAATGTTAAGTAATATTTAAGGTTGGGGCCTTATATGGGTCTAATAGATAATTTTTATAGGATACATTGACCAAATAAGATGTTGGAATCAGAGGATGTCATCACCTGACTATGAGGAAGGAGATCCTTCATCCATCAGGGATCTTGCCACATGGCTCAGGGTTATGATTTATTATAGTGAGGAGTTTTCGAGGGTGCGTGAAACCATGGCTCAATTTCTATCTCCCATGTAGGGATGGAGATGTTTAAAGTATTATTGTTCATATTTTATAGTTATTGTAATTTCATATTGTGTTGTGAAAGTGTGATGTACTTGTAATTTTGGGATCTATGTGAATGTGTTAATCTGCATGTGGCTTCTAGAATGTTTAGTATTCCCTTGAGTTGTTTGGCCCATGTTTGGATATGGTTTGGTACTGGTGGTGTTGTTTGGGTTATATGGTTTCTGGTTTAACTGCATTATTTTGGTGGGGAGAACCACTCGTGTCCACCCCTCATTCATGGGTGGCAGTTTCATGTTGATTGGTCAAGTGAGACGTGTGGAGTGAATAGTCACACTGAGGTTCATGGTTTCCCTTGGGATTGATCATGCAAGAGTTTGGGATTTTTCCATCATTTAGTTGAATCACTTTTAGTGGGAAAAACATGTTTATGGTGGGGGTAATTTTCAATCCCCGACAATGTAAAAAGTTTTATTTCCACCTTTTGTTGATCTTGGGTATTTTTAAATGAGGTTTGGGTTGGTAACTGCTTGAAATGACTAAAATTTTAGAGGTTGGGTGGATTTTTTCTTAGGAATGGGAACCACATGATTAGTTGAACCCATGATGGCTAGCCCAATTACCTGTGTAGCTTCTTATACAATCGGGAAGATACTACAAATTGGTATGTGTATGGATTCACAAATCGTGCGAGTTTCCCAGAATAATTAAAAATTAAAATATTTAATCTACCCTCCTATCATTATTACCAAAATCTGGCCCCACCCTTTGTGCTGGAATAGATCATTATGTTATGTAATTAATACACTTCTATTGAGATGAGATATTTATTTATGAAATGTTTAGGTCACTATATATGGAATCATAGAAATGTTTAGTTAACCTTCAAAAACACCATTTTAAAAACTCATAAGTTGATTCTATGTATAGGATAAAAACATAATGACTTGGTAAAGAAGAGATTATGTGGATTACCGAGAAATAAATTCCTATTTGTGTACTACATGAAAACATAGTAATGAAGTAGATATACCTGTAGGTAATAACTCCAAAACAGGAAAGTCGGGCTGACTTGAGTGTTACCTAGTACCTAAAAATTGGAATTACTCCACACCTCATTTGAAACTCTCTGGGGATATTCTTAGGAAATTATTGTTTTATTTACAAACCATCATAAATGATTTTAACAGATGATAAACATGAATAACCTCAGATAATCCTATGGTGCCATAATTTAAATAGAAGGTGTCATGATTTAGACAATAATAAAAAATTTCATGACTTTATGGGTTCTCAATAGGATTATTACTTCTAAATATATGATTTTTTGTTTTAGTAAATGGATGGAAATCAAAGGAATCATGTGATGAAAGGATGTGATGAATATTTTAATGACCATCCTCATGAATAACCAAATGTATATGATACTGGGATGCAATATTTTGTGACTATTCTCACTAAAATCTCCCAAGATAGAGGTGGTAACATGGGTCATATTGAACTTGTGAATTTACCAAGGATGGACAAACATTATATTTAATCATTTTTGTGAAAACATCAACCCTCATTATATGGGACTTCTAATACACTTGTTACTGAAAAATGGAT
This sequence comes from Viscum album, assembly GCA_963277665.1. NCBI lineage: Eukaryota > Viridiplantae > Streptophyta > Magnoliopsida > Santalales > Viscaceae > Viscum > Viscum album. The sequence continues at coordinate 106,367,405 of OY728123.1, read as the reverse complement.
CAATATAATGGAAAATATACTTTCAATTATGTATGGATCTTACCTCGAAAATTTTGTTCTAACCATTTATTTCTTGGTAGATGAAGTATATTATTGGAAGAATATTATTAAGAATATGAGGTAAGTGGATGGAGTAAAATCGATTGAATGAGATGAGTTGAAGATTATACTATTTAGTATATAATTCATTAATATTTTATGCACTAAAATGGATAAGTAATTCATTGAGATTAAGAAGAAGGGTGATGAATCCATTTGTACTAATGGGGAAAATTTAACAAGAAATGAAAGGTACGATTCTGGTTTAATCATCTACCAGAGAAGAAAAATTGATCAATTATTTAATTCTTTGAAACCATGTGTTCAACAAAATTTATCCCTATGGGAATTTGGAAGATTAAAAAAACCATCCAAATCAAAGTGAAAATGGAAACTAGAAACCATAGTGTCTTTATAGATATGAAAAAGAATATGGATTTTTATAGAAGATTAAATGATATGTCAAAGAAATGGATAAAAAACATTCAACCATCTACATTCTAGAAATGTGGGATGGGGAACTAAGAGGAATTCCAAAAATGAACTAGAAGGTGTTTTAATTATGGGATACCTAACCCTAAAGAAAAATACTATATAATTAATGTGAAGAGGACAATGAATGAAATATATAGTGGTAAAGATCTAAATAATGCACAAACCACACTCTAGTGTTTTAAATAAATTGATTTTTGTATTTATAAAAATCAATACAATAATCCAAGGGCTAAAGAGGATGATAATCCAAAATTAAATTTTAAGGAAAATTATAAAGGGAACCATATGAAATCACAACAACTGAAGTGAATCATGAAAATTATGGAACTATATATTGGGTAATTTAATGCTAAGATTTTATGAACAATATCTATGAAAATATTACTCTGAAAATTTTAGTGAAATTTCATGTGATTATATGAATTTATTACCTTTCCCTTCCTTGATTATAGAATAAGGAAATAAGATTTGATATTATGAATCAATATATGATCATCTATCGATGTAAAGATTAACTCGAATTTCCAATAGAAATTGTTTTGGATTAGATAGGCAGTTATTTAAGGAATAAAAGGTGATTAATATTATCAAATCATATATGATTTTATTGTGAAATTCTTAAGTAATTAGGGTTTATAAATTTTTTCCTAAGACATTATTATTGTTATGTTGATCATTGACTGATATGATATCAATTCATTCCAATCCTTGGGATTCAATTTATGTTTAGAAGTTTTTTTTGGGGAGCCTTAATTTTAAATATTAATATATTTTACTATGTTTAAATTTAGATGTTATTAGAAAACTCTTACTTGAAATTTTGGTTTTGGTAATTATTTTGAGGCCAATGGAATGAATGATGGATGTTATGATGATTTTAGCGATTTAGCCATGAAATATTCCTCATGAATTTTCATTTCCTAGATGAATGGGAAATTAATTGAATCAAAATCCAATGATGAATATTTTATTATGATATAAAGGAAATTTGTGCTCTGGATATTTAGTTCCCATTGAAATTATTGATCGTTTCAGGACAATAGCCTATTTTTTGGTGCATCCACCAAATCTCTCTCAAGTTCGAGGTGTGTTTGAGGTATGTATCCTAAGGAAGTATATGAATGATCCTTATTATGTACTAAAGTGAGAACTTGTACCCCTGGAGAATAATAATTTATATGAGGAAAAACTAGTAGATATTCTTTATCAATGATATAAGGTTATATGAAACAAGACCACTCACCTTGTTAAAGATTTGTGGTGAAACCACTAGACCAAGGAAGCTAATTTAGAACATGAGGATCCAATAAGGAAAAAATATCCTTAGTTGTTTCTACCGAAGTGACGGAATTTTGGGAGAGAAATTCATTTTAAGGGTTTATAATATAACACATTGATACTTTATGAATTATATTTTTTTCAAATAAATTTAATTTCTTCGATAGCTTGAATTACAAAAACCCCTATGTTTTATTAAACCATGATATACTATTAATGTTTTTATCTTAAATTGACCATTATGATTAAGAAATTAATTTTTTTTGTATGAATGGGAATAATTTTTTTTGAAAATATTTATATATGTTTTCGATAAGTAAAATATATTTATAAATAAAAACATAATTTTTACTAAATTCATTATATGCTTCCAAAAAACCATTTTCTAAAAAAATGATATTATTTATTTTTCCAAAAAAAACAATTAATGTATTTTTTACACTTTCATAAATTTTATTTGAAAAGATAAAAATAATTTTTGAGATATACATCTCAAAAATATCCTGGATTGAATTTGTTAGAATTTTCTGAAAACATTACTTTTTTGATGAATAGAAAAAAATTGTCCTTTTTATTAAATACTGCATTTTCATTTTAGGCATTTATAAGATATATTTTATTTTAATATGGTTTCAAAAGTAAAATTAATAAAAATATTTATTTTTTAATCGAATTTATGTCATTCTAATCAAATTTATATAGAATTTTGATATGAAAAATTTATATACTTTTGAAAATCTTCTCTTTGGAAAACAAATTTTTTATCACCTCTAAGTTATTAATATTAAATAAAATTATACTACATATATGATTTGAATTTGATAAATTTTATTTAATATTTTGAACTATAATAATAAATACTATATAATTATTTCATTTAATTTTTGGTCAAATATATTTATGAAGTCAACAATAATTAATTACCGTTATTAGGATTAAAATAATGTTTTGCATGTTACATGCACTTGTGTTAAAATTAATTTTTCACAATCATCATATTATTATTTAATAAATTAAATTTAATATTTTAATCATTATGTTCAAATTAGCTGAAATATATCATTTTAATTTTATTCTTACATAGGTAAATAGAAAGATATATGTTACCGTGGGAAAACCAAAATGGGATAATTAGGTAAAATTAATGTCTATGGAATAAAATGTTTAAAAAATATGTTCATATTTTTTATGGGAGATTGGATAGACCACGTGTCATTATTTATCATTTTTTAGGGTACATGGTGTATCACACTTTATTTCATGTAAGAACCCATTTCACTATGTTTTTTCGTCATGTGAAGTGTTTGGGTGAAATTTAGGAGGGTTTGGAAGTATTTTGGCATATTCATGTGGATTTTATAATTGTGAGAATTTTGAGAATGGTTTTTGGAAATTATAGAACTCCAACAGGAAACCATGCATTGTGAGGTAGGGTCTAATGGGAAGGTACACAATTAGGAGGACAGTTTGCCCAAATCGTATAGAAACCCCAGAGAAACAATGAAAAGTGGGATCGATGGATTTTTCCAAATTCGTGAATGATTTTTTTGACCATGAATTCCAATTGTATGAGGCGGTCCTTATTATATAGGATGCTGCACAATTAACTCACATTTTTCCTAGTCGTGCATCTAGTCATCCCCAGTATAAAAACAAAATCCAAAAACCTAGATCTTGGTTGATATTAGTTCTAAACCCATCTTTTTACCTCTATTTCAACCCTAAAATGATATTTCTTCCCCCCAATGGATGTGTAAACATTTATGATTTAATCCAAAGAGATACAGAGGCGTTTCATCATGTGTTGAAGCCATATCCTTGTGGTAAGCAATCACTTATTGTAGTTTTTCATAATTTTTCATAGATCAACTTTCTTTATTTTAATGATTTCTTAGATCTAGTACAATATAGATTTATTAGAGGTGTTTGATGCCAATAATTATTATTTTTGGCCATTTTGATGTTAGGATAAGAGATATATAATGGGTTTTTGGAGATTCAACTCGGTTTTGTGGGTGTTTTCGTGCTGATGATCATTTTAACAATAATTCTCATGGTACGTGGATTAAGTCTCGACTCGTATTATTAAAACATTGAGGCCCAGTTTTAAATTGGTTAAATTACATGAAATTGATTTTGAAATTGGTGTGAAAATCATTTCTGAACCCATCTTTAGTTATCGATTGATTATTTTTTTGTGTTTTTGGATTTGGTAAAATTGGTTCTACAAAGTTCTTTGTTTTCATGATTTTAAATTGTTTATTTTGAAATATAGATTCATTGGATTTATGGAAATTATTTGTTTTAAATGATTTCAATAAAAGAATAGTTTTTTTAGAATGTATTGAAATGGTTAATTTGAAATTGTTTTTTCAAACATGGGTTGTGTGAGTTCATTATTTCAATGTGACCCTGAAAAAGGGGTGTGCACCATTATGATACATATGGAAGTGACCCTTGATAATGGGATGGTGTCATTGGGGTCCAAGGAGATTGGAAACTTAGTAACCACTTAGTAGATGAAAATGAAACTGATCATGAGTATAGAAATGTATTTAAAGAATTCTTGTGTGGGTGTGTGTGTGAATCATTAAATGGGTTTTCAAAAAATGAATGTGAAATGGTTTAATGCATTGTCTGGTTTATTTTAGTTAAACTATTTTGGTAAGTAAACTTCTTGTATTTGTTATAGATTGCTAAACTATTTCAAATCGTTTTTATAAAAATTGTTTTATATAAATGTGGTAACTTGTTCTATCCTATTTGTTTGATTAGGGATGTCATCTGGGGAAATATACTATGTTTCATTAATCACCCCTGAATTGGGAATTTTATGCTTTTGAAGATATAGTCTATCTGTACATAAGAAATATCAATGTGTCACACTTATTTTGTGGTTCATCATGATATGTGGGATCTATTTTGGAGTTGGAGCATGGAGCATGTTTGGAACTGTGGAGTTATGTCTTTAGATTCCTTGGGTTTTGATGACTTTTTTCTTATGCTTTGTACTTTGATATTAGTTATCTATCATTGTAGAAATCTTTTGTAATTTGATTTTGATATAAATTTAAGGAAATATAGTTTTTTTATACTGTTATCATGCATCATGTATTCGTTTTAGTTGTTGAATGTTGGGTTGGGTTGTTTATTTATCAAAGGGAAAATATACCCCTAGTTGTATTGAAGCCCTAGGAATATATTTCTCCCCCATGGAGCATTAGGTATGACGCTTATTGAAAATTAGCAATTCATCTTCAACTCAAGCCAACGATGAGGGGTAAGATATTACAAATGATATCATATTTTTCAATCCCTGGCTTGAATGTAGTATTAATATTGGTCGGTCATTGACATATTTATCTTTTCTTGGAATTGGAATTGAAATTAATTCAGATATAATATTTGTGTCAGATGGGTAGAAAGAGTAGGATTGTCAGAAATTGAAATGTATAACATAAAATATTTTAGTTAACCTTTCTATTCTAAAAATTATGTTACTGGTTAGTTGGGTACATATGGTTTTTGGGGATGCTTGTAGGAATTGTAATATCAGTATTAAGGGTTTATCAAATGAAAATAGCATGAAATGAATCATAGAAATATCTTCCCACTAGGATAACATGTTTAATTTTGAGTAGTGATATATTATTTAAAACAAATGTTTAGTTTTTTTTGAAATATTTTAACATTGTTTTCAAAAGTTATATTTTGAAATTTCTTGATATTTTTATTTTGATAATGGTATGATTTTCAAAATAATGAGGAATGTTTAAAAATGTATTAAAGTTGAAGATTGTTGTATTTAAGAAATAAATGAAGTGATATTTTTTATTTGGTATAATTCGAAATTCTTAACACTTTATTTTATAGAGAGTGAGATTTTTGGCATTTCTTTTGGTTATAGAAAATGGAAACCAGTAGGAATCATAGAAACTATTTGGAGAAAGCTGCTAAGAATGTGGTTGAATCCGAGCCATAGGTGAAAAAATAGTCGGTTCAAAGAACAGTTCAATATTTTCAGGCTATGGATATAAGGAACAAGATGGATAAACCCATGAAAGTGGACGATTCTTTCTAGTTCTAGAAGTATAATCCACCCATATTTCAGTGTGATATGGAACCTGAGAAGGGAGAGGTGTGATTGAATAAGATGAATCAAATCTTCGATTCACATGGAACACCATAAAATATGAAAATCAAGATGGTGACATATATGATGGGGATCTTGCACTCCAATGGTGGGATTTAATAGTTCAAGATAAATTAGACCAAGGCCTTTCATTGGAGGACTTTGAAGAATTTTTCAATAAAAAATTCTATCCTCATAAATTCAAGATTGAAAAAATAATGAAATTATTTTTATTAAAAAAAAAGAGCCTCACCGTGATAGAGTATTTGGCTAAATTTTTGAAATTAGTCCCCCTTTCACCCATATTTGCTGCTAATTCATCCTTAAAGGCATGCATTTTTTGAATCAGGGATGAGGCATGAGATTTTCTCAAATATTACAATGATATTTATAATGTATTATACCTAGATGGTTAATAGGGAGAAGGTCGGAGAAATGTATATGTGAAGAGATATATCTAGAGGAATCAAATTGATACTAATGAGAAATGGTGATAAATCTAATTTAAGTAGAAAGAGGAAGATGTAGACCTATTTCAAAGGTAGTGGAATGGCTAAGAACTAGAAAAATAGATCGGTAAATCAACCTTCAAGACCCAAGTGAAAATATGTTATCTTAAAAAGTTGTCTTTTCATCCACCTAATGGATGATTGTATGGAAACACCTAGAGCATGAAAAAATTAAAATCCAATGGGGCATCTTTAGACCTGTTATCACAGTGCTCCATGGTTTGGTGTTCAGGACACATCTCATGTGTCATAGAAAACATATTCTTTGATGAGACAAGGGAACAAGAACATGTTTAATTACAAGAATATAGCTATCCATGTTGATTCTTGGATTACCATGACTCCTCAAAAAGTAAAATATCAACATGACAATAATGAACAATGTTCAGAGAATGAAATTATATGGTGCTAAGAGAGTTGTTATGGATGATCTGTCTGGACCATCATCCATGAGAGATATGATTCTTTTTAAATCTTCCCTTATAAAATATTTTTGGGACATTGATACATCCCATTTTTTATTTCTTCTAATTATATGGATTTTCTACGTTTAAATGTTGATATGATACCATATGTGTTGGAGAATAAAAATAGTCTTGATCAAAGAAAATGTTGAGCCTTTATCAATAAATAATGTTCTATAAATGTTGATAGAGATGAACTAATATGTTATTTCTCTATTCTTGAGATGGATAACTATGATATAATCTTGAGTATTGATCGGTTGATAAGGTTCAAGGCTCAAATAAACCTGTATACCTGATGAGTTATATTTACTACTAATGATGGCATGAAGCATCTATTTAAAGGAGATTTTAATATAAAGGTTGGTGAAATGGGCTTGTAGTCACCAGTAGTTGAAATGATCTCATACTTGTTGGCAGAATTGAATTTGGAATCTATGGTATAGATCAAGAATAATAGTTTTCTAGTGGGTTTTTATTATTTTATTGATCCCTTTCCGAATAATTTCACAGTGTTTCCACTCACAAGAGATGTGGAGTTTATAATTGATCTCTTGCCAAGGACTGGTACTATTTCCCTTCCATCTTATTGGATGAAAAAATATAAAAAAAGGAAACTCAATATTTAGTTGGATGAGATATAAATAAAATTGTTCATTCATCCTAGAACATATCCATGGGGACAACATGTATTGTTTGTTTTAATGTTTGATGATACTATTTTTGTGTGTGTGGATTATCTTAATATTATCCAAGATACGATAAAGGATTAGTATCCAGTTCCTCAAATTGATGATCTGTTCAATAATTTGAGTGGATATTAGTGGTTCTCTATGATTGAATTGTGCTATAGATATCACCAATTGATGGTTGTGTGGGAGGACATTCCGAAGAAAACTTTTAGAAGTAGATATATCCATTAAAATTATGTGGTAATGCCTTTAGGCCTTACTAATGCAGAATTAGTCTTTAATGAATTGATGAATTATATATTTCTAAGGTATATAGATTTTTTCATGGTGGTGTTTGTGGAGGCATATTGTTATATTCAAAGAAAAGGGATGATCATGAGCAACCCTTGGTGACGATGTTGGGAATATTAAGGGATCATTTTCTGTATTCCCAACAATCAATGGGTGATTTTTGAACACAAGATGTATGTTTCCTTGGAAATTTATTCTCTAAAATAGTTTTTTTGATAAAAAAAAGAATATGTTTTTATCTTGTGAAAACCACTAAACAATGTATTCATTATACAAATTTTATTTATTCTAAACTGTTATTACCGATGTTTTGTTTATAATGTTTCACGACTGTCCGGACCTATGATAGCATTGACAAGGTTGAAATGTCCCATTTATATTAAAGAGCTTAATTGTATCCTTACATTAACAATAATCATGATATTTATAATATCAATACTAGGGTTCAATGGTGTATTGTGATTCTCTAGGATCATGGTTTGGCTGTTTTCTCAAGTAGGGAGATCATGTGGCTGCTTATGGGCCATGTAACATATAGTTTCATGATGTGAAAAAAACAACACATTATTTGGAGGTATCTTCTATAGTCCATGCATTGAATACTTAGATTCAATACCTCATGGGTTAGAAATATGTTGTGTTTGTGGATCATATGATCTTGAAACATATTTTCTCACAAAGGTGTTTAAATATAATTTAAAGAAGATTGATAGAGTAACTAAATTTTTTTTTCTATGACTTAATTTATTCTTCGAGTAATGTAAATTAAGTGGAATATTCATTAAGAATAAATTAATTTTTTGAGTTAGAAAAAAGAGGCTTCATATTAATTTCCATTGATGTCAGTGATATAAGACATGCCCATGGAATGAGAAGAATGGGTTGAAGTTGGGATTTTCATTATAGTCACATATTTTATAGATATTATGGATATAAATAAATAGGGAAAAAATATGATTTAGAATGTGTTTATATATGTTCAAAACTCAATGGTTGAGATACCATTGATGGATAGAGAATGGATAGGAGTTTAGTTTTGTTGTATTGGAATCGGTTGGGCGTACCTAAGACTTTTCAGGAACAACATCTTTATGTCTACCACCATTAGAGTTGGGCTATTCATCCTGGAATTAAAAATATGTATAAGGGATTGAACGAAATGTTTTGGTGGATCAGTTTTATAAATAAGGTGGTTTTTTTTGTCTAGAAATTCCTAACTATCCAATAAGCTAAGGTAGAGCATCAACGACTAGCATGTATGTTGTTGTCTTTACCTATACCGATTTTGAAATGGGAGTAGATAGAAATGGATTTTTTCACAAGTATTCCATGAATGGTTTAGAAACATGATTCTATTTATCTGATAGTGGATAGACTCACAATGTTTTCCCATTTCTCCCAAATTTGAGAATCCCTTACGGTGGAGGATTTATCAAAAATAAATATTTTAGCAGCGCTTAAGAGGAATAGAATACATATTTCTATTATTTCAGACAAATATTCAAGTTTTACGTCACATTTATACAAATACTTAGAGAAACCCCTTGGGACTGAACTGATTCTGATTACGGCATATAAACCTCAGATGATATACAATCTGAATAGAAAATACAATCATTGGAAGGCTTAATACAGTCTTGTGTAATATATTTTTATGGCTATGGGAGGCTAACGTAAAATTGTTAGAGTTCACATATATGAATAATTATAATGTCTCGATATATATGGATCATTTTGAATCATTTTATGGGATTCCTTATCATTCTCTACTTTGTTGGTGGAAATTGATGACACTTCACTGGGTGGGATGAGCCTTTTCCAAAAAATAATAATGAATATTCAATTGATTATAAAACATTTGAGAATTATTATATTCATAAAAATCATATGCGGCTAATCAGCAACATGCATTGTTGTTTAATGTGAGCGATCATGTGTTTTTTGGGATCTTTCCAAGTCCATGAAATTATAATTTTGGGATGAACTTAATGTTATCTCTTTGATACATATGACATTTTGGGATACAAAAACAAGTTGGTGAAGTGGAATACTAATTGGTTTTTCTAGTAAATATTTTTTGGTGCATAATATGTTTCATGTATCTCAGTTGAAATAGTATCAACCTGATCCTAACCATGTGTTTCAATGGGATTATGTTAACTATGAGATTAATTCTTCATTTGTTCATATCCAATTAACGATTGTGTATAGTAATGAGAAATTATTGTGTTGGAAAAATAGTGTTCTAGTGTGGGTGTTGTGGGAACATTGTCAAATTCAGAAGAGACTAGGGGAAATGAGAATGAAAAGGTTGAGAAGTGGCCTGAAATCTATAGGTAAAACAAGGATTTTATACATTCTGGGGATGAAATGGACGATTTTTGGGAGAATGTAGCACCGATGGTTTCATATAAGTAACCCTTTCATTATTATTTTTAAGTATGAAATGTGTTTGGGTGTTTTTTGAGAGGGTTTTGAGGAATTTTTCAATATTCTTAGGGATTCTCTAATGGTGAAAGGTTTTATAAGACAGAAATCCCGGGTGCATTTCCTACATCATCTGTAAATTTTGCAATCTAATTTCTAATTCATACAGAAGTTAATCACACATTGCGGGAGGGAAATAGGGTGGGTGATTCTCTTGCCACTATGGATGGTCATTTATAGAGGCTCACTTACTACTCTGGCTCAGGTTCCCTTCCATCTAAATGTAGGGATTTGGTTATTTGGGATGCCATGGACTCTAATATTTATGACCCCTGTGACCTCTCTTTATCAGTTCCATAGTCTTGTTGTTATTCTCTTTTTATTAGAATAAAATAAAATATTTTTTTATGGTAAAGGTTTCAGAATAGTTTTTGGAAACTGGGAAACTCGTATAATAAATTGTGCAAAGTGAGGTAGGGGCTATTTGGAAGGTGCACATTTAGGAAAAAGATTTGGATAAAACATGATAAAACATTGGAGAAAATATGAAAATTAGGAAATATGTATTTTATATGGTTCGAAAAGGATTTTTCTAATAGTATGGGATGATTTTCTGAGGTTCTCTATGAAGTAGAGGCTGGATCGTAGTTAGATCACGATTTTCTCAACCGTGGGCAGTTAAAAACTAGATCAAAAAAGAGAGGATCTAGGTTGGGATTAGTTCTAAACCCCTATTTTTTCAACCATTTAGGAATGTAATCAATATTTATTCCTACCAAAGACATTGGAACCCTTCCCATCAAATTAGAAGTGATCTGGAGGAATTTCATGATCCGTTAAAGCCCGATCCCCATGATAAGCCTTTGTTTATGGTAGCATTTCCAAGATTTTCTTAGATATACTTTATTCCCTATCTTATTTTATTAGATAAAGTATTCTATATATATATATATATTGTGTTTTATGATAAACATGGATATATTTGTCCTTTTTGATGTTAGGGGAAGATATCTAAGGTGGGTTTTGGTGATTTAACATGATTTTGTGGACGTTTTCATGTTGTTCTGTGTTTTTTCCATAACTCCCAATGTAAGTGGCTTCAGTCTTAAATATGATTCTTAAAATTTGAAAAATTAGTGTAATTTTTGTTGAATTAATTGGAATTAGTTGTAAAATTGATGTGAAAATCATGGTAGAAACCCTCTTTGGTGATGGATTTAGTATTTTGTTGATTTTTGGATTTTTGGAAAATGGTTGTTAAAATTGCATTATTTTCATGATTTTAAAATGATGATTTTAAAATAATCCTTTGTTTGATTTATATAAATGATTTATTTTAATGTTTTTAAGTAAATTACTTATTTTATTGGAGTGTATTGAAATGGTTTATTTGAAATGGTTTTGGCATACATGGGTTTTTTGAGTTTATACATTCAACATGACACTGAATAAGTGGAGTTCACCATTTAGATATAAATATACATTAACATCGATAATAATAATGTGTAATTGGGGCATAATTAGATTGGAAACATAGTGATGACTTAGTGTATGAAAAATAAACCACTCATGAGGATGGAACTTTCAGTGAAGCATGCATGTGTGGGTGTGTTTTTGAATTATGGAATGGGTATGCCAAAACATAATGTGAAATGGATTAAAGTATTGTTTGGTGTCATTTTCTTGAAAATATTTTATTATGAAAGTGTTTGTTTTTGTTATATATTTTTATTATTTTTAATGTATTTTTATATAAATTATTCTATATATATGTTCTAACTTGTTCTATCTGAGTGGCATGAATAGGGAAGTCATTTGGGTAAAACGTATTGAGTTCCATTACTAATGCCTACTTTGGAACATTGCAGGTTTTGAAAATATTTTTTATTAGTACATAGGAAAAGTTAATGTTATATAGTTCATTAGTAGAGAATCGTGATACTTGGTCTGTATTGTGGAGTTGGATCATGGATTGTGTTTTCAGATGTGAATTTATGTCTTTAGATTCCTTGGGTTTTGATGGTTTTGTCTCCCTATTTGTACTTTACTATTATTTGTATTTCTTTGTGGTACTCTATTGTAGGTTGTTATTTATATCAATGGAAATAAATTTAGTTTTTTTAATTTATTTTCATGTATCATGTAGTTGTTTTGGTTATGGAATGTTTGATTAGGTTTTTTATTTCTCAATGGGAAAATCATCCCCCAATTGTAATGCATCGCTTTGAATTTATTTCTATCCTTTGGAACCTAGGGTATTTTTCATTATGTAAAGTATAAATTCCTCCTCCACTCATGCCAGTGAGGAGGGTGGGATGTTACACAAGGGGTGAGATGGACTTCATATTTTTGAGTAGTTTTGTGTATTTACAAAATGTCACTCTACAATTATAAAATGGATCATTATTCCGTCAATTATTCACACAAATTATGCCATTTGGATCAACAAAACGTAAAATAATCCATACCCATAATACTTTTCCATGTTATAGAGCCTCTGTTCTTCAAAAAAGACCAACCTTAGGGTACATAATAATATATTCAAAGGTTGTGTTCATAGGTAAGGTAATTCTATTCACTAAATTATTTTTCTTACTTCTTCAATTACCACCTTGATTCATAATTAATAATTAAAATGTAAAAAAAACATCTACCATAAAATCACATATTTTATAACTTTTTTTAAGAAAATATACCTGACTAGTCTTCCATCAAATGGGAAATAAAATTGTCGATTTTGAGTATGACTGAAAAACACCTCGCAAATTGATGTAACTTGTTTTCCATCAGTATCTCTAACTTCTATATATAATATATTATTTACTATTTATATATGATATTTTAAATATTATTATACGTCTATAATTATATTATCCTGAATACCTTCTTACTTTTCATTCCATGGGAATACGATAACGTTTCTCACACATACAACAGACTAACGCCTCATGAAGTTATGTTATCTTTTATTCATGTAAGTAGTTCATGGAAGGATGTAAGGACAAGTTCAAATAAAAATATGTGATATATATGAAATAAAAATTATTATTTAAAGGTAATATATTATTTAAATTTCTTTTTTATCATCTGTTATTAAAATGGAATTAGCGTTTATGAGTACGTTCGACCTACCATCTCAATAAAAGATGTAATTCATTTTCTATCTCTAAATTTTCTAGATCACATTATATATATATATAATATTATAATTTTATCATTTTTATCATTATAGATATTATGGAAACATGATTATATAAAAATTACTAAAAACACAAAATCAAAACATATTGGAAACATAATGTAGTTATTTCCCAAAACAAGATTTTTAACATGGAATTGATAATAAATATGCAATATATAATCATAACTAAATCTTATATGGAATGATATATATAATTATGGTTATATATTTTATTTATAATAAACCTATATATATTATTCATGATTATTTAATATTTATAATGGATGTTGAGTCTTAAGGTAATATAATTTCATCTCAAATTGTCTTTTTGGGGATAGTTGTTATGTTATGCACTTATATCCTTTTATGAGGTGTATATACATACCCATTGAAATTTTATATCATTAATTTATTTATTATCATGATATTTTAAGATTCATTTTATGTTATTCTTTAATGGGAGCGAGGATTGAAAAGATATCAAAGTGGTAAGAGTTTCATTTTACAATCTCAATATATATCAGGGTTGTTTATGATTATGCTTCAAATGATGAGATATTATGATATACCTCTCAAGAAAAACATGAATTTTATTACAATATAGTTATTATATAGAATTATTTTTTTATTTCATTTCCCTCTAATAAATAATTATTGAGAACAAAATAATTATTTTAAGTAATATCATCTTTTTTCCTCTCTTGGTCAAAAACCTTTTTTTATTTGTATCCTTATTTTCTAAACAAGTTTAAATTTTTTTGTGACATTCTAAAAAGGATTTATTAATGAAATTTTTACCCGTGTTTTAATTTTTACAATTACTTTTAATAAGAATCATCATTTTGTTTTCCAAACAAGGAACATTTAGATTTTTCTGAAAATGTGAATGGAATGTTTGTTTCAACGTGTATAAATTTTTTTAACATCATGGACAGCTAATTTATTACATATTAAATTATATGATTCAAATATTATTTTCAAATATTTATTTTAACTTTTATTTTTAAATAATATATTTTCAAATATAAGAGGATATTTTCCTAAAGAAGTTATTTAAACGATCTTTAAATCTTCCATTATAAGTTTCAAATGTTACATTAAAATAAAATTATTTCATTTTTTTGGAATTTTATCATCTAAAAAGTAATATTAAAGGTGTAAATGATATTTTCATCTGAAAAGTAATGAAATTATATGTATATATGTCACGAACCAGGATTGGTTTCCATCCAACCTATTGCCCGACATGGTCAATGACATGACCCGAAGGGTTTTCCCGATCCCCATGGGATGACACAAGGGACTGGGCATAAAATGAAATACAATGAGAATTAATGAACTAAAAAAATAAAAAAATAAATACTTATGTAGAAAGAAACTAAATTTACACAAAAAACCATTCCCTGAACACATTTCAGATTTAAAGGGTTACATCTTTAACCAAAAAACCAAAAGAAACAAAATCATTAGATAAACTAAAACTCCAAATAAAACCTATTAGAAACATGAGGTACCAAATTCTAAAACCATGTTTACAAAAAACACAAGGAGGCCACTAACAACCCGAACCAATAACGATATGCATAATGCCTCATCCTCAGATACCCATGAAACATGATCTACGTACACCCAATGGTGTACGTATGGTGTGAGCCATGATCCTAGTAGGATGCCACCCAATAAAAAAAATTACACCCTACAACCTTAAAGAGATAATTTAACATGATTACTCAAATTCATTCTTTAAAAAAACATTTAAGGAACTCATTTACAATCTAAAAGTTTAAAATAAAAAATTTATGAATTTTTTTTCACAAACGCTACTTTAAGGTTGAAGAGAAAAATGATAAAGAACACACACACTCAAGTGGTCCTCTATATGCTGAAGGAAGTATCCGTGTCTTGAATAATAGATACCCATGGGCCAATCCCCTAAGGTTCATCTAGCTCGAGTGGGACACTAGAACCTCATAACTCAAGAATCTTATAATATAGAAACCACGTTCATCAACATTTTTCGTGTATGACCCACTAGGGGGAATCACATCCCAAGGCCTTGTGGTCTCCAGTCATAATAAATATTTTTTGTTAGTGTTGTAAGATCTATTATTTCTAGTTGAATTCTGGATATGCCACTTCTGTATCACAAAATAACTAGTTATAGTCTACCAACCTAGATACCTAAGGTTTCCCTTATTCTAGAGTAAATGTTCACATCTACACACACCACATCTTTTATATCAAAGACCAAAAATTTACAATAATAAATAATTCCTTTCAAAACAACTCACTTCCATTCACACGCACCATAGAAAAGAAACCTTAAATTAATTTTTTCATCACATAAAAATAATTACCAATTCCCCAATTTAAAATCACAAGAAAAGTAAAAAATAAATCTCAACAAAGTAAAGGGACAAAACCCATATTTATCATACTATAGCTTTGAAACCATTTTTAAAACTATCTTTAAATCATAAAGAAATTCCACAATTTTAATCAAAACACACAAGAAGGAAAATATGCACAAATGATTCATTTTCTTTTGAAAATATCAATATAAATATACACACACCTCAAAACCCCTTAAAGAAACATCCCACACCAACCAAAAAACCCCAAAAACCAATAGACCCATGTTTTTTATTGTAAACAACACTTAAATATACAAGTTCACAATTTATAAATCATCTCACATGCATACCACAAGGTCTCACATTGAAACCCACAAATTTAACATGAAATAATTATTTTTAAGTTCAATTTCATAGCCTAACCCTTCTAAAACCCCATTCTCATCCCATAATCAAAAAAAGAACATATACACGAACTCAAAAAATATTCATATAATGATTTTAGGGAATAGAACCACCTACATCAAAGATTAATCTTCCCAAAAAATGGTAAAATCCCATTTGCACCACATTCGCACCTCAAGGAAGCAAGAAACAATCCTAATCAACATGGTCAAACCCAAAACCCCA
This sequence comes from Viscum album, assembly GCA_963277665.1. Classification (NCBI taxonomy): domain Eukaryota; kingdom Viridiplantae; phylum Streptophyta; class Magnoliopsida; order Santalales; family Viscaceae; genus Viscum; species Viscum album. The sequence continues at coordinate 106,350,913 of OY728123.1, read as the reverse complement.
CATTAACACTCCAATTGAGACCCTAAATGCTGGAAAAACTGAAAACCTAAAATAACAAGGGCTAAAACCCATGTCTGGAGGAAGAAGGGATCACCGGGGGAGCAACACTAGAGGAGGAGGGTCGTTGGAGGGAGAAGGCATTAACAGCTGGTGGGTTGAAATTGAGGGCGCCAACGATTGGTTTGGTCACAAAACAGTGAGGCCTTTGGTCAAGGGGTGTGCACGAGGAGTGAGTCACTGTTCAAGGGGTACACTTGAGAAGATGGGTAGTGCGGTTGGTGGTGTGCACCATGGAAGATGTAAGGATTAGGAGAGAGGGGGCCGACCAGTAGTGTGATGGGAGGAAGGAGCTAGGGCACGATGTGAAGTGGGGGGTGGGGGAAGAGGGTGATGGGTTCGATGTAAGGGGGGAAGATACTCTAACATAATGAAAAAAGAAAGATAAAAATAAAAGATAAGTTATTAATAATGAAAATTATGATAGTTATAAAAGTAAAAACAATGTTTTTAATAATAATAATTATTATGAGGTCACTATGATCAATAATGATAAAAAAATTACTAACTAAAATAAAAATAATAATAATTTAATAAAATTTATATTCTCAACACTAATAATAATAAAAATAATAAAGTTTTGAAATATTAATAATATTGTTATCATTAAAACAATTGCTTAAATTTTATTACACCACTTATTTTATTTTATTTCTATTTTTTATTCATCCTATTTTATTTTATCCTCATTTTATTATCCCTTACATTTTTTTTCATGAACATTGGGAAGGTTTCACAATGACCAGGGTGAAGTGACACAGCTTCTACCATGCCCTGCATGAGCATTGGATGTTTTCAAGGACAATGAATTCATTTATTAGAAAAAATGAAAAAAAATAAATCCAGATCATCCCAAACCTTGAACAAATAATTTAATGTAAGACAAAATCAAATAATAGAATACTTTAAAAGTCTCATGTGACAATTCTCACCACCATAATCCTTTCTATCCCCAGAAAGACATTACTTGATTGTTTAGAGGACATAACTGCTACACTATCTTAGATGAAATAGGTTTCCGACAAACAAAAAATGAGAGAGAAGTAAGGTCACAATCAACAAGGATAAAAGACATACAAAATAAACACGAGAGACCTAAAATGAACTCCCTACCGAGCGATTCCCTCCACAAAAATTCAAGACTGATCCTATTGATAATAAAAAGATAGTAACTCTCACCATGCACCATTTCAACATCCCATAAAAATGCATTAAACATTTCCAACAAGGATCACCCACTTTACAAGAAACACGTGACAAATTAAAATATGGATACCACATCCTGGCTTCACAATTCCATTGGGCATGCTTCTACCCTAATGTTTTACTCAATAGATGAGCTTGGTGTTAAATAATTCCAATTTACACCAACTATTTCTCTTCCGACACTACTAATGTAACACCTCGTCCCTAGTTACATAGAGTTGGAGATTTATTACAAAACATTGGCATGATACAAGGAATTGTGTCTTGAAAGACCAATCTGTTAAGTATTATTGGAAACAAGATACATGAATAAGTTCAATATTACAACTTGAAAAGAAATACAATTCTAATTTATTCCATTAGAAAAATCAGAGCCTCTTATATTATGCCTGCAACCCACTCATAAATAACTTATTCATATCCTGGGAAAATGAAATATAAGAAAGGGGTGAGCTCAAATTCTCAGTAAGGGTAAGAAATAGAGCAGAACATAACATAAACATTATGCATGATGAATAATTCAAAACACATGCCTTTACAAATAATAATCCTGAACACTTTTTGGAAGGAATATGAGCTGAGTAAATAATTCGATAATAAAACATAGTAATGGGAATTATAATAGTTGAATAACCACATGAAATATCATAAATATTTTCATAATGATGGAATGTATAACACCGGTCATTCTAAAAAATTTTATCAAGGCCTCGACCAAGACGTCAAAAAATGATTAAGGCCTCGGCCAAAACCATATATCAAATTGGGAAAGTCCATAGCCAATTCCATATCTAATTGTCTCATGAGACCCATTGATGCACCGAGGAGCTATTGCAGGCTCCACCCGTCACATACAAAGTCCAATACATTCCTCATATGAAGATGTTGAAACATAAAAAGAAACATTCATATTAAAACTAGCATACGAAATGTCAATACCTTAACTATAAACCATGAATTGTATAAAAATGAAAAATCCAAAGTCAAAAATATCACAAAAATTTAAATAAAATATGGAATATTTTTATCATAATAAATCATCTTTAAACAATTTTAAAATCCATCAAAGGATGTTGACATAGATGAAATGAAAATTATTTGAAAGAAATACCAATTTTTATTTTAAAACCATTTAAGAGTCACATAATTATAAAATAAAACATTTATTTTGAAAATATTATTATAAACTTGTAATGGAAGCATTGATGTTGTTATAATCGTGGAAAATAGCCGCACCCGCCGTATAAGTTAAAAACATTCTTACATTAATTTTGACAAAAAGGTCATAAAGTACCTTGTTTGGAAAATGAAAGAAAGATTCCTTTCAAATCATATTGGTCAAATAAGGGTATAAATGACATTAACCCATTATCTAGTAAATGATAAAAATGTTTTGAAATATATTTTTATGAAAACGTGGATGTAGATGATAAAGAGGTCCCAGTAGATACTTACGTAAAGACCACCTCAAGAAATAATGAGATTGTAAAAATAACCCTTACCTTGTACTTTTACATATTCTATGGTATGTTAACCACCTTTATAATAGTCAAAACATCTTCATTAAAATATAAAATAACTATATACATAAAATGATATCATATATGATCTTATAATATTGCATTGTCAATAATATTTTAGTAGTATCATCATTTCGGGTGTTAACTGATTCATTTTCCTTTATATGCTTGGTTACACAAGCCATGTTTTTTATTGATAGGATATATTTGATTCATATACATAATGATATTATGTTCATAAAAAAAATTTAATCAAAAAATGAAAATTATTTTTGAATGATTATGATGGGGAATGATTCTCATCACGTTCGTGGAGACGGTAATCCGTACGTACGCATGAGAGACAATATCATTATATTAATGGTGAAATCGTATGTAATTGGGTGTTATATCATATATAAAGAATCATTAAAATGTTATATTTATTATTTATAATAGTTATACTCATTATTATACCAATCCAAATAATGAAGTGTTTGAATAACAAACTACACGACGACGTGGAGACAATAATCTGTACGTACGTATGTATGGTGAATTTTTCATTTATAAGATCGATAAAATAATGAATATGGTTGATCCATTTTTATAATAACATCACAGTATATAGAAGATACTGGAGTTATTATTTTATAACGGACACAACAAATAAATAGGAAGTGGAAGAACAAAAGAACATGAAAGAGGTGACGAAGTATTTACCTCTTCGTCAGGTTCTTCCTATTGATTTGATCAAAAGGGATCCATTGGTTGGCTTTATGACCAAAGTAAGGCTTCTAGGATGAAGGTCGGATATCCAGGAGGATATTTGGGTAGGGTTTGGCTGAGCGAAATGGCTTTGGAGTTGTGAAATTAAGGGAAGGGGAAGTTCCCTTTTATAAGAGAGGTGAAGGTCACTTTGGGAAAAGATTGAAATATTATTTTATAATAAAATTATTTTCGGTTTATAATTGCTCCAAAATGAATTATTTAAAGGCTAAGGTGGTTATGGGTCGAAACCCTCTCAACCAATAGGTTTTTGATAGGTTTAATCCATCATATTAACCTTATTGTTTACATTTAACTCTTAGTTAAATAGTTGGACATTTACTATGTCTCTTTGTACTTTTATATTATACAGTTAATAAAAATACTATAACAAGCCAAGAAAACCCCATGTGGTTAAATAATAATATATATACCCTTATCTAATCCCTTTTTATAAACCTTATATTTTTCAGAATATTATATCAATTAGTGATATAATATTTGTTTTAAAAAGTCAATTATGTCAATTTTTACACAATTTAGTATTTGTTTTTTTTTGAAAGCCATAAAAACTTCATCAATTAGAATATAATTTATTTAACCAACCCTAACATTTCATATTAACCTAGAAAATTAGTGGAATTCATTATAAGATTCAATTTACATTTATTGGGATATTTATAATATCAATTATATTAATATTTCATTAATAAGGTAATTATTGCATCATCATTGTGTCATAAATAAATTAATTATATAAATTATAAAAATATTAAAAAAAATACCATTATGTAGGAAATATTTTTAGCTTTCAAATGATTATTTATAGTCAAATTTATATTGTGTGTAACTCTATTAAAAATGGTTCAGTTAATAAACATTGAATTTAACTCTTTTAACTCTTTTTTAACTAAAATATTAATAAATGTCCTAATCTAATCCAAGTGGACAAAAATGATCATATTTTATTCCTAATGTTGTTTTTTGGTCTATTTACACATATCCAATAGAATTAGGACAAGTGATAATGTAATTATGATATCATTTTTACCCCTAATTACCCAATTTACTTTTAATCGTGGTAAATAAAAGTCAAACGTTACTATTCACCGAAAACTATTTTCATCTTATTAAACCACATTTTACTTACTGATATTAACCGTGTCTTTTAGATTTTTGAAATTCAGCTCACAGAAGCGGTAAAATTATGTTTTATACAAATTTTCAAATGCACCTAGGAGGTGGGTAAAAGACGAAAGAAAGTTCCATAAATTTTTTATATATCTAAAAATATTATAAAATGAATCCAATGAATTACATTGAACCTGTATAGGTATTATGTATCTATTTTGATGTAAAATATATTTAAATAAAATTAATAATTATTGAAATAAAAATTTGGTTCTAACCAATAACTCAGTGTTTTCACTATTCATCAAAAATTGAAAGTTTTCAGAAAATACCCAAAATTCACCATACACTAACTTCGATGTTTTGAATTCAAAAATGTTGTCCATTTTGAAAAAAAAAATTATAAAATTTCAAACAGTGGCTATTACTATTCCTAACGGCTAGTTTGATTGGTCGCAGTGTGTTAGAATCTCGAAGTTGCATACAATGCAAGCTATTACATTATTCAAAGGGAAACATAATGTTGAAGCTTGTGGTGTTACATTATTCCCTCCTTAAAATAATTTCGTCCTTGAAATTTCTAGAATATTACTGTATAAAAACATATTCTAGTGGTTCTTCATCATAAGTTCATCTAGTTCCCACGTTGGGTCTTCTATCTTATGGTTTCTCCATAGAACTTTTACCAGACGAGTTGCCTAGTTTCATAGCAATTGTTCTCGTGTATCTAGAATCTTGGTAGGATCTTCACAATAATACAGATTAGGGTTTAGTTTAATTTCCTCATAGGTGAGTATATACATTGGGTCAAACATTTATTTTCTCAACAGTGATACGTGGTACACATCGTGAACATTGGAGAGACTTGGTTGTATTTCCAAACGGTAAGCCACATCCCAAATTCATTTAATAATTTCGAAAGGTCCAATGTTCCTGGGACATAATTTACCCTTTTTACAAAATTGTATAACTCCCTTCAGTGGAGATACCTTCAAAAAAACATGATATCCTACCTGAAATTCCCAATCCTTCCTTCAGTTATTGGCATAGCTCTTCTGCTTACTTTAAGCTATTTTGATGTGGGTTTGGATAATCTTCACTTTTTCAATTCTTTCCTCGACATGTTATGGGCCAATGAGTTTTCTTTCACCAACATTACCCCAATAAGTTGTTGTGCAACATCTCTTTCCATATAACGCTTCATATGGTGCCATCTGAATAATTTAATGGAAGCAATTGTTAGAGGAAAAATCTACCAGAGGTAAATATTGATCCCAAATACCATTAAAAACATGTGATAAAGATCTCTACTTGTGTTATAAGGTTTTAATAGTCCATTTTGATTGTCCATCAGTTTGAGAGTGGTAGGCAGTGCTCAAATGATGTTCAGTATCCAGAGATTTATGAAGAATTTTATATAATCTTGATGTAAAATAGGGATCACGATTAGAAACAATCGATAGGGGTACTACATGTAGTCTTATAACATAAATAAAATATATTCCTACTAAACGTTCAAGTGGAAAATCTTCTCTTATAACAAGAGAATGTGATGACTTGGTAAGATGATCAACAATGATCCATATTGCATCATTCCTTCTAGGTGTCTCCGGTATCCACATCAAAAAGTTCGTCATAATATCATCCCATTTCCACTCAGGTATGGTAAGAGGTTTCATAACTCCTATACGATGTTGTCTTCTAGCTTTCACTTGTTGGAAAACCATACATCTTGACACAAAATTAGCAATCTCCCTTTTCATGTTGTCCCACCAAAAATGTTCCTTCAAATCTCTATACATCATGGTGCTCCCAGGGTGTATAGAGAAATTGGATATATGAGAATCATCCAACAATTACCTATTTAGATCAGGTATATTGGGAACACAACGTCTCTTCCCAAATTTCAAAATTCCATCTTCATATACGAAGTCACTCAATCACCCATCATTCACAGCTTTAAGCTTCTTTTGAAACTCCTCATCACCAGTATGAGAACTATTTATCCTTTATAATAAATATGGTTTGGAAAACATTTGATAAAGTATTGATGTTTCAACTTCCATGGTTATTCCCTTATCCATCTTTACTAGATCCATGTAAATAAGAATCCATTTCAACTCTCATATTGTTCAAAACTCCATGATACTTTCTACTCAAAGCATCTTCCACCTTATTTTCATTCCCTGAGTGGTAGTGTATAGTGAAATCATAATCCTTGAGTATTTAAATCCATCATCTTCGCATCATGTTGAGTTCTTTCTGTGAGAAAATATTCTTCAAACTCTTGTGATCAGTATAAATGTCACACTTTCACCATAGATATTGCATCTCCACATCTTCAAAGCGATGACTATAACTGGTAACTCAAGATCATGAGTGGGATCGTTTTTCCCATGATGTTTTAGTTGTCTTGATGCACACCAAATAACTCTATCATTCTACATAATTACACGACCAAGTCCTTTCTTTGAAGCATCACTATAAATAACAAACCCATCATTCCACGATGGTATATTCAAGATAAGGGCATTAAATAATATTCTATTCAGTTATTAAAAACATTCTTCACACTATTTTTTCCAAACAAATTTAACCCCTTTGTGAGTGAGATTGGTTAATGGGTAATCCAATTGTGAAGAATTATGGACAAAACACCATTAATAGCCTGCTAAAGCAATAAAACTGCATACCTCAGTTATACTTGTCAGTACTAGCCATTCATGGATTTCCTTAGTCTTTGAAGGATCAATAGAAATTCTATCCATAGACACAATATTGCCAAGAAAAGAAATCTCATGAAGCCAAAATACACACTTTCTAAACTTCCCATTTAATTCATTTCATCCAAGAGTCTTTCTGAATAATGCACAAGTGATTTTCATGATCTTCATAGCATTTGGAGAATTTCTAGATATCATCAATAAATACCACTAACAATTCATCGAGATATTCCTTTAAAAATCTATTCATTATATCCATGAATAGAGAGGGTGCATTAGTCAATCCAAAAGGAATTACTGTAAACTCGTAATGCCCATACCTGGTTCAAATTGATGTTTTCATAATGTCTTCCTTCTTTACACACAACTGATGATATCCAGATCGAAGGTTAATCATTGAAAAATATTGAGCTCCATGAATTTGGTCGAATAAATCATCAATGCGAGGTAGGGGATACTTTTTCATAATTGTTATAGCATTGATCTCCCTGTTGTCAATGTGCAACCTCATAGATCCCTCTTTCTTCTTAACAAAAAGGACAGGGGCTCCCCGTGGAGAAACACTAGGGAGAATAAATACCTTATTACTCAATTCCTCTAATTGTTTATATAGTTCCACTAATTCCCTAGTGTCCATTCTATATGAGTTCTTCGATGTGGGATTTAAACCAAGAATGAAACCAATGGAAAACTCAATATCTTGTTCAAGAGGATGTCCAGGTAAATCCTCTGGAAACACATCAACATATTACTTCACAATAGGTATGTCCTCTATTCAAACATTTTTTTCCTCAACCATAATTATTTCATTACCATCATCCCCAATAATTTAATTTAGAAGAGCTACTAGGGGTGGATCTTGATAAGAATCAGATGGTGGCATTTCTGTTCTAAAGATAAGGTACTCCTTATCATCATCAATAATTGTATCCTCCTTATTACAATAAATTTTTGCATCATGGTATAAAAGCCAATCCATAACAAATATTATATAAAATTCAATCATGGGTATGATTATTAGATCAACAAATAAATATTGATTATATGCCTTAATGGGGACTGAATAACAAAACATTGTTGCAATGATACTTCCCTTTGGAGTTTTGACTGACAACTCCCTTGTTAAATAAAATTGGAAATATATAATTTTCATAGAAAACTAGGAAGATATAAAACAATGCGATGATCCAAAATCAAATAAAGCATTGGCTAAAAATGATGAAACCATTAAATTAGCTTCCTACACGTCTTTCAAAGATTCAACCTCTGCAGTAGTGATCACATATGTTTGTCCTTGATCCCTTGGCCTTTTCTGATGTATGTTATTCTAAAGTTTAGGAGATTTATTTGAATAATGTCCTATATCCCTACAATTTTAGCATTGGAAACTGGCCACCTCTTTCTTCCCCTTACAATCACTAGCAAAATGGCCTTTCTTTCCACATTTCTAGCATACTCCTTTTCCTTTTAGACAGGCTCTACGGTGCTTCCTTCCACAATTATCACAGGGTGGAAATTAAACTCTTCCATTCATCCCTATTTCCATATTTCCTTTCCTATAGTGTTCAGAATATCCATTATTTTCTTGTTTTGTATTAAATTAGTATGATTTAGAGAATTCCTTTTCTTCCTTGATATCAAATGAGACTATATATTCATACGATGAGAAAGATTGTGAGACTAATCCTCGACAGAGAAATTGTTTTAACCCATCAATGAAATGATAAATCTTACTTCTGGGGTTATTTATATAATATGTAGCATTCCTTGCTAACCATTTAATGTTAGATTCATACTTTGCGACATTCTCATCCTCCTTTTGACTCAGACTTAGAAGTTTCCTTTCCATATCCGCTCGATGGTCATGAGGAAAGTATTTTTCTAATAAATGGTCTTTAAACTCCCTCCATTTTATACTTGATACTTCATCATCATCCTTTTTGTTTTGAATTAATGACCACCATTGATCTGCATCTCTGGTGAGGCGATTAACTGCCATAACAACTTTTTCAATTTCGCTAGTCCCCAAAGCATGAAATATTGTCTCTAAGGAACTTATCCATTGTTTAGATACAAATGGATTTGTAGACCCATTGAATGTTGGTGGTTGTTTTCTCATGAAGCGATCTAACATTGATCCTCTGTGTTGTGGGTCTGGGTGCTCCATACGGGTAAGGTTATTATTCTTAACCTGTGTGAGTTTTCCCAGTATGGTGATAAGCTGATTAGAACTAGTTTCATCACCAGCTCTGCTATAATTATCTTGATCGGGATGTAAATCCCTAATTAGATCACTTTCATTGATACGATTTCTATTCCATCCACTGGGAGCCATTTCAAAACAACGGAATATAGTAGATTAGTTTATGAAGCGCAATATATAATTATGAACTTGTAAAACACATAACATAAATTGAACAGTTTATGGATATAATCCATAATCATAAAAATGTTTTCTTTTAGGAGGTATGTACTCATAAATCAATCATAATGGTTTGTAATTGAAATGATAATTATCTTAAGCATATCCCCCAGGAGTGTCGTTACCAAGAGTGCAGCAAGGCCTGTTGTCGTGCACCAGTTCCCATTCGTTTCTACCTCAAAGTGGTGTTTTCGGGTTTTACACTTAAGTACATCTGGGCCAGAGCCATCTCTACCTTCTCGAATCTAGATATGGATTTATTTCTTGGAAAACACACAAAATATCTATAGTAACAAAATTCTATAAATTTCTTCTATAATACTCGTCAAATTTTATCTTAGGATAATGTTCTCTAATCAGTGTTTTTTCTAAATTTAGTTTCCAAGGTTTGTACAAAACTTCATTTGGTACCAACTGTAATTCCCTAACCCCAGTTTCCTAGAGTCAGTGAATTATTACATAACATTGTAATTATATAAGGAATCATTTTCTGATAGACTGATCTGTTTAGTATTATAGGAATCAAGATACATACATACGTTCAATATTACAATTTGAAAATAAATACAACACTAATTTATTCCATTAGAAACATCATAGCCTTACAGATTATGCCTTCATGTAGATCATAACTAACTTATTCATATCCTAGGACAATGAAACATAAGAAATGGGAGAGCTAAAACACTCAGTAAGAGTAATAAATATAGCAGAAGATAAAATAAACATTTGGCATGAGGAAAAATTCAAAACACAAGCCTTTAGAAATAATAAATATGAACACTTTATGGAAGGAATATGAGATGAGTAAATAATTCCATTATAAAACATATACATGGGTATTTTACTAGTAGAATAACCATGTGAACCATCATTATTATTTTCATAATGAGAGAATGTAAAATTCCGAACATTCTGAAACATTTTTTCAAGGCCTCGGCCAAGCCATCTAAAAATGATTAAGGCATCGACCAAAACCATATATCAAATTGGGAAAGGTTTTGGTCAATTCCACGTCATATTGTCTCATGAGACCAACCGATGCACCGAGGAGCAATAGAGGGCTCCACCCATCACATACTAAGTCTCAAAAAGTTTTCATATGAAAATACTGAAACATAACATAAACATTCATATTAAAACTAGCATAAAAAATGTCAATACATTATCCCTAAACCATGAATGGTATAAAAATAACACATCCAAAGTCAAACATATAGAAAAACCTTCTATACAATATATATTATTTTTATCATAATAAATAAACTTCAAACACGTTTAAAATACATAATAGGATGTTGACATAGATGAAATGAAAACTATTTGAAAGAACTACCTCTTTCTATTTTGAAACAATTTAAGATTGACATAATTTTAAAAGAAAAAATTTATTTTGAAAATATTCTTATAATCTTGTAAGGGAAGATTCGATGATTTAATAATGGTGAAAAATATCTACACCCACCGTATAAGTTAAAAAAACATTATTAGCTTACTTTTGTCCATAAGGACCTAAAGTTCCTTGTTTGGAAAATGAAAAAAAGATTCATTTCAAAACATATAAGGTCAAATAAGGGTATAAATGACTTTAAACCATATTCTAGTAAATATTAAAAATGTTTTGAAATATATTTTTATGAAATCATGGACGTGGATGATAAATAGGTCCCAATAGATAATTACATAAAAACAACCTCGGATAATAAAGAGATTGTGAAATTAACCCTTACCTTGTACTTTTCCTTTGTCGATGGTATGTTAACCTCCTGTATAATAGTAAAAAAATGTGATTAAATTATACATGAACTATATACATAAAAATGATATCATATATGATCTTATTATATGGCTTTGTTAATAATATTTTAGTAGTATCATCATTTCTGGTGTTAACTGATTCGTTTCCCATTATATGCTTGGTTACGTGATCCATGTTTGTTATGGATATGATGTATTTGATTCATATATAGAATGATATGAAGTTCATAAAAATAATTTATAATCATAAAATAAAAATTATTCATGAATGAATACGATGGGAAATGAATCTCATCGCATTTGTGGAGACGGTATTCCGTACGTATGCACGAGAGATAATATCGTTAAATTGAGGGAGAAATCGTATGTAATTGGATGGTATATCATACATACAGAATCATTAACATGTTATATTTATTATTTACATCATTTATACTCATTATGTAATGCCCCGACCCCAGTTAACTAGAGTCGGTGCATTATTAAATAACATTGGCATGATAACAAAAGATCAAGTCTTGAAAGACCGATTTGTTTAGTAGCCTTGGAATAACTAGATACATTCATAAAGTTTACATTACATCATAAAGTGAAAACTACAAAAAAAAAATCTTGTCTCCACACTCAGATCCCCTTATACTATCCCTACAGGTCATTACAAAAATACTTCTTCAGATCCTGAGAAAAATAAAACATAGAAAGGGGTGAGATCAAATGCACAGTAAGGATAACAATATAGCAGAAACTTTCATAAATAAGCATAAAAATTTTAGGCAATGTATGACTAAAACAAAAGCCTTTTAAAATTGAACTTTAGTATAAAATGGCAGAAATAAAACGAAATAATTCCATTTACTTATTCACATGGATATTCTACTTGTAGAATAATCACATGAAATATCAATAACCACTTTCATAATGATGGAATTCATAATGCCAGACTATCATAACCACATAGTCAAGGACTTGTGCCAAAACTACAAATAAGATGTTGTCAAGGCCTTGTTACAAGACACTAGTTTGTCTCATGAGACCAACTGATGCATCAAGTAGCTATAGCGGGCTCCACCCATCCCTTATTAAGTCCAATGCATTCCTCCTATGAACAGGTTTAAACATAACATAAACATTCATATTAAAACTAGCAATCTAAATGTCAATACATTCTCCAATAACCATGAATTGTATAAAAATAACACATACATAGTCAAACATATAACAGAACATTCAATACTATATGAATGTTTTGAATCATAATAAATAAACTTCAAATAATCTTAAAATACATCAAAGGATGTAGACATAGATGAAATCAAAACTATTTGAGAGAAATATCTCTTTTTTTAAATCATTTAAAAGCCACATAATTATAAAATAAAACATTTACGTTGAAAATATTCTTATAATATTGTAAGGGAAGCTTCGATGATTTTATAATGGTGGAAAATATCTGCACATGCCGTATAAGTTCAAAAAAGGCATTATTACCTTAATTTTGTCGAAAAGGTTAAAAAGGAACTTGTTTGGAAAGCGACAAAAAGATTCCTTTATAAAAATCCTATAAAAAGTAAACAAGTCTATAAATGACTTTAACTTGTAGTCTATAAAATAGTAAGAATGATTTGAAATACATTCTTATGAAACATGGATGTGGATGATAAAGAGGTCCCAGTAGATAATTAAGTATAAACAACCTTGGATAATGAAGAGAATGTGAAATAAACCCTTAGCTTGTACTATTACTTTGTTGAGGGTAGCTTAACGTCATTTATAATGGTGAATTTTTTTTATTAAATTAAACAAGAATCATATACATTAATATGATATCATGTATGATCTTTTAACATTGCTTTGTTAATAATATCTTAGTATTATCGTCGTTTCAGGTGTAAATTTACTCATTTTGTTTTACATGTTTTTTTACATAAGCCATGTTTGCTATGGATAGGTTGTATCTTATTCATATCCAGAATGATATAAAGTCCTTAAGAATTATTTTTAATCATAAAATGAGAATTATACATGAATGGATAGGATGAAGAATGAATCTCATCACATTCGTGGAGATGGTAGTCCGTACGTACGCACGAGTGAAAATATCATTATTTTGATAAAATAATATATAATTTGATGGTATATAATATATAAAAAATCATTATAATGTTATACATATAATTTACTTCAATTAAAAATCATTATCATACCCATACAAATAAGAATGTTTTGAATAACAATTACACCACGACGTGGAGATGGTAAACCGTACATACGCACGTATGGTGACATGTCATTCAAAGGATGGATAGAATACTGAACATGGTTTTACCATATTTATAATAACATCATAATATATATAAGATACTGGATTTATTATTTTATAATGGAAATAACTATGAAAGAAGAAGTTGAAGAAGAAAGGAAATTGAAAGATGGTGGTGAAAACATTACTTCTTCTTCGGGTTCTTCCATTTGATTTGATCAAAAGGGCTCCTTATGTTAGTTTTCTGATCAAACTAAGGCCTCTAGGTTGGAATGAGGGAAGTTTAGATAATATTTGGTCTTGGTTTGTCCGAGCCAAAATTATTTGAAGGTATGAATTTGAGAGAAGGGGGAGTGACCTTTTATAAGAGGGGTGAGGGGCACCTTTGGAAAAGCTAGAAATATTATTTTATAATAAATTCATATTCAATTTCTAATGGCTCCAAAGTGGATTATTTAAATTTTAAGGTGGGTATAGGTCCAAAATAACTCAACCAATATGATTTCTATGTGTTTGGGTTAAAATATTAACTTTATCTTTTTGATTTAACTCATAGTTAAATAGTTTGACATTTACTATGTCTCTTTGTATTTTTATATTATATATATATTAGACTTACTATATACTTCCAAGAGACCCCCAAGTGGTCCATTAATGATTCAAATATCAATATATAATTACTTTTTACAAACCTTAGATTTTTAGGAAAATAATACGAATTAATAATATAATATTTGTTTTAAAAACTCTTTTATGTCAATTTTGACACTATTTGGTAGTTTGTTTTTTCTAAATTCATAAAAGCATTATTACATCTAAAAAAAGTAATCTAACCAACCCTAATATGTTATATTAACCTATAAAATTATTTTAATTCATAAAAAGTCTCAAATTACATTTATTTTGATATTTATAATATCAATTATTTTAATATTTCATCAATTCGAAATTAGTGCATCGCCATTACGTGATAAATAAATAAAATTTTTTAATTTCTAAAAATTATAAATAAAATATAATTATATAGGAAATATTTTTAGATTTATAATTAATATTTATAATCAAATATATTTTATGTATAAACCTATATTAAAAATGTTTATTTATTAAACTTTGATTTTAACTCTTTTAACTCTTCTTTGAATTTAATAATAATAAATGTCCTAATCTAATCCAAGTGAACCAAAAAGGTTCATATTTTATTCCTAAGGTTGTTTTTGGTCGATTTATACTTAACCAATAGAATTAGGACATGTGTTAGGGTAATAATAATACCATTTTTACCCTTAATTACCCTATTTACTTTTAACCGTGGTAAATAAATGTAAAAAGTTACTATTCACCAAAAATTATTTTTATCTTATTTAACCAATTTATACTCCTTGATATTAACCGTGTCTCTAATATTTTTGAAATTACACTCATAGAAGCGGTAAAATTATGTTTTATGTGAATTTACAAATTCTTCTAGGAGATGGGTAAAAGACGGTGAAAAGTTCAATAAAATTTTTATATATATAAAATTATTATAAACTGACTCCAATGAATTACATTGAACTTATACAAGTATTATGTATCTATTTTGACCTAAAATAAATTTATATGAAATATATAATTATTTAAATAATAATTTGATTTTAAACTATAACTCATTGTTTTTTACTATTCATCAAAAATTAAATGTTTTCAGAAAAATACCAAAAATTCACCCTAGGATAATTTGGATATTCCGAATCCAAAAATGAAGTTCATTTGGAATAATAAAATTTATAAAATTTAAAAAAGTGGGTATTACAATTCATAATGACTAGTTTGATTGGTTGTGGTGTGTGTTAGAACACGAAGTTGCGTACAACACACGCTACTGTATTATTCAAAGAGAAGCGTACCATGGACGATTGGGGTGAAACATTCTCCCATCCTTCAAATAATTTCATCTTCGAAATTTCTAGAATATTACTGCATAAAATGACTCAGGTGGTTCTTTATCATAAGTTCCTCAGGTTCCCACGTTGCCTCTTCCATCTTATGATTTCTCAATATAAATTGCACCAGACGAGTCGTCCGGTTTCTCAGCACTTGTTCTCTCATATCAAGAATCCTGAAGGGATATTTTCCATAAGACAGATCAGGTTCCAGTTCTAATTCATGATAGTTGAGTACATGTGTTGGGTTAGGCATGTATTTTCTCAACATTGATACGTGGAACACATTGTGAACTTTCGAGATATTTGGTGGCATTGCCAAACGATAAGCTACAGCCCCAATTCGTTCTAGAATTTCGTAAGGTCCTATATACCTAGGACTCAATTTACCCTTATTACCAAAACGTATAACTCCCTTCCATGGAGTTACCTTCATGAAAACATGATCTCCTACCTGAAATTCCAAATCCTTTATTCGTTTATCGGCATATCTCTTCTGCCTACTTTGAGATTATTTGATGTGGTTTTGGATTACCTTCACCTTTTCCATCATTTCTTCCACCAGTTATGGGCCTAGGAGTATTCTTTGACCAACATCATCCCAATAGGTTGGTGTACGACATCTCTTTTCGTAAAACGCTTCATACGGTTTCATCTGAATACTTGAATAGAAGCTATTATTAGAGGAAAATTATACCAGATGTAAATATTGATCCCACATACCCTAAAAGTCAAGTGATCATGATATGAACATGTCTTCTAAGGTTTGAATAGTCTAATCTGATTGTCTATCAGTTTGGGGGTGGTAGGTAGTGCTCAAACGAAGTTCAGTATTTGGGGATTTCTGAATACTTTTCCATAATATTGAAGTAAAATGGGGATCATGATCAGAAACAATCGATAGGGTTACTCCATGATGTCTCACAACTTCATTAATATAAAGTCTTTCTAGATGTTCAAGGGGTAAATCCTCCCTTATAGCAAGAAAATGTGCAGAATTGGTAAGATGATAAACAATGACCCATATTGCATCGTTCCTTCTAGGAGTCTTGGGTAGTCCCATGAAAATGTTCGTTGTGATATTATCCCATTTCCACTTGGTTATGGGAAGAGGTTCCAATACTCCACCAAGCTGTTGCCTTCTATCTTTCACTTGTTGAAAAACCATGCATCTTGACACAAAATCAGTAATCTCCTTCTTCATGTTGTCCCACCAAAAATGTTCCTTCAAATCTCTATACATTTTTGAGCTTCCATAGTGTATAGAGAAATTGGAACTATGAGCATCATCTAACAATTCCCTTTTTTGATCAGGTATATCAGGAACAAAAAGCCTCTTCCCAAATTTCAAAATTCCATCTTCATACACAAAGTCATTCAATCTCCCATCATTCATAGTGTTAATATTTTTTTGAAATTCTTCATCATCGATCTGAGAACTCTTTATCCTTTCTAGTAAATAAGGTTTGTCAACCATTTGAAAAAGTATCGATGTTTCACCTTCCATGGTTATTCCCATATACAACTTTACTAGATCCATGAAAATAGGATCCCTCACAACTCTCATCTTGTTCAAAACTCAATGATCCTTTCTGCTCAAAGAATCTACCACCTTATTTTACTTCCTCGGGGGGTAGTGGTTCGTGGAATCATAATCCCTGAGAAGTTCAAGCAATCTACATTGCCTCATGTTTAGTTCTTTTTATGAGAAAATATACTTCAAACACTGGTGATCAGTATAAATCTCACATTTTTTACCATAGAGACAGTGTCTCCAAATATTCAGAGAAAATATTACAGCTTCTAACTCAAGATCCTGAGTAGGATAGTTTTTCTCATGAATTTTTAGCTGTTGTGATGCATAAAAAATAACCCTATCATTATGCATAAGGACACAACCAAGTCCTTTCTTCGATGCATCACTATAAATAACAAACCCATCATTCCCTGATGGTAGAGTAAATATAGGGGAATTGACTAATATTCTCTTCAGTTCTTTAAAAAATTAATCACACACTTTTTTCCAAAAAACATTGACCCCTTTAAGTGTGAGATTTGTTAATGGGTTAGCCAACCAAGCGAAATTCTGGATGAAACGTCAATAATAAACTGCTAAACGAATAAAACTACGTACATAGGTTATACTCATTGGTGCTAGCCATTCCTGGATTGCATTGGTCTTAGAAGGATAAATAGATATTCCATCCTTTGAGACAACATAACAAAGAAAAGAAATTTCCTGAAGCCAGAATTCACACTTGTTAAACTTCTCATATAATTCATGTCTTATAAGAGTCTTCAGGATAATGCGCAAATTATTTTCATGATCTTCATAGCATTTTGAGTATACCAAGATATCATCAATAAGTACCACAAAAAAATCACTGAGATATTCCTTGAAAACTCTATTCATTAGATCCATGAATAAAGATAGTGCATTAGTCAATCCAAAAGGCATTACTCTATACTCGTAATGCCCGTACCTGGTACGAAATGATGTCTTTGGAATGTATTCCATATTCACACACAACTGATGGTATCCAGATCGAAGGTCAATTTATAAAAGTATTGAGCTGAATGCAGTTGGTCAAATAAATCATCAATACGAGGTAGGGGATACCTGTTCTTGATTGTTATTGCAATGATTTCCCTGTAGTTGATACATATCCTCATAGATACATCTTTCTTATTAACATAAAGGACAGGGGCTCCCCATGGAGAAACACTAGGGTGAATAAATATCTTATTACTCAATTCCTCTAGTTGTTTCTTTAGATCAACTAATTTCACAGTGGAAATTCAATTAGGGTTCTTCGATATAGGCCTTGAACCAGGAATTAAATCAACGGAAAACTCAATTTCTCGTTCTAGAGGATGTCCAGGTAAATCTTCCAGAAACACATCAACATATTCATTCACAAAAGACACATATTCTATTGGAACATTCCTTTCCTTACTCGATGATATTTCATTCTCTTCCACAGTAATAATTTAATTTAGTTGAGCTACTGGGGGTGGATCTAGGTAAGAATAAGGTGGTGACGATTCTAATCTAAAGATAATGTGTTCTTTATCATCATCATAAAAATTGTAACCTCCTTCTCCTTACAATAAATTTTTTCATCATGGACCAAAATCCAATCCATACTGAGGATTATATCAAATTCAATCATGGGAATGATGATGAGATTAGTAGAAAAAAGAACATATATATACACTAATGGGAATGAATCCATTGAACTTTGTAGCAATGATACTCCCCTTAAGAGTTTTAACTGATAAAATAGCTTGTTAAATAAAATTGGAAATATCTAATTTTCTTAGAAAACTGGGAAGATATGAAACAATGCAATGATCCAGAATCAAATAACGTTTTGGCTAAACCTGATGAAAAAATTAAATTACATTCCACCACATCTTTCAGAGAATCAACCTCAGCAACAGTGATAACATAAGCTTGGACATGATCCCTTTTCCTTTTCTGAGGTAAGTTCCCCTGATTCTTAGGACATAAATTTTCATAATGTCCCATCTCCCTGCATTTTTAGCATTGAACATAGGTAGCTTCTTTCTTCCCCTTGTAATCACGAGCTTGGTGGCCTATTTCACCACACATGTAATAGAATCCCATTCATTTCAAGCAAGTACCAGGGTGTTTCTTCCCACATTTACTGCAGGATAGATATTCAACTTTTCCCTTCTTCCCCTTATTTCCATTCCCATAGTGATCAGTTGATCTTTTCATCTCTTTCTTTGCTTCAAAGGCGTAAGACTTAGATAATTATTTTTCTATCTTGATAGCGCATGAGACAATATCTTCGTACAACGAGAATGTTTGTGAGACTAATGATTTAGGGAGAAACGGATTTAACCCATAAAATAAATAATCAATATTACTTCTTGGGTTATGTATATAATCTGCAGCATAGCTCGCTAACCTTGTAAAGTTAGCCTCATACTTTGTGACATTCTCATCATCCTTTTTCCTTAGACTTATAAATTGATTTTCCATATCTGCTCGATGGTCATGAGGAAAGTATTTTATAAGAAAATATCTTTTAACTACTTCCATTCCATATTTGATACTTCATCATCTTCCTTCATGTTTTGATTAAATGACCACCACTGATCAGCATCTCTAGTGAGGTTGTAAACTCCCATGATAACTTTTTCCCTTTCACTACTCCCCAAGGCATGGAATATTTTCTCTAAGGAATTTATCCATTGCTCAGCTACTAAGGGATTTTCACTCCCATTGAATGTTAGTGGTTTTTTCCCCATGAAGAGATATAACATTGATCCTCCATGTTGTGGACCAGGGTGCTCCATATGGGTAAGGTTATTATTCATAACCTGAGTGAGTTGTCCCAGTATGGTGATTAGCTGATCAGCATTAGTTGCATCATCAGCTCCGCTATAATTATGATGAGCTAGAGGGAAATCCCTAAATGGAGTGCGTGCATTGATATAGTTTCCATTTCTTCTACTAGGATCCATTTCTAAACAATGGCATACACTAGCTTAGTATATGAATCAAAATACATAATTCTAAACATGTAAAACACTTAACAAAAATTGAACAATTTATGGATACAATCCATAATCATAAAAATGTTTTCATTGAGGAAGAATATACTCATTAACCCTTCATAATGGTTTGTAAAAAAATGAGACTTATCCTAATAATATCCCCCATGAGTGTCGTAACCAAGAGTGCAGCAAGGCCTGCTTTCGTGCACCATTTCCCATTTGAGTCTATCATAAAGATGTTTTTTCATGTTTTACCCCTAGGTAAATCTATGCCAAATCCGCATCTACCTACTCGTATCCAGACAGAGATTTATTTCTCGGAAAACTCACAAAATCTCTAAAATAACAAAATTCTAGGAATTTCTTCTATATGAATCCTAAAATTCCATCTTAGGTCTATGTCCTCTAATTTGTGTTTATCTAAATCTAGCTCCCAAGGTTTGTACTGAACTTCCTCTGATACCAACTATAATGCCCCGAACCCAGTTAACCAAAGTTGGTGCATTATTACATAACATTGGCATGATCACAAAAGATCATGTCTCGAAAGACCGACTAGTTTTGTAGCTTTGGAATAACTAGATACATTCATAATGTTTACATTACATCATAACGTGAAAACTACAACAACATCTTGTCTCCACACTCATATCCCCTTATACTATCCCTACAGGTTATTCATAAAATACTTCTTCACATACTGGGAAAAATAAAACATAGAAAGGGGTGAGCTCAAATGCCCAGTAAGGATAACAATATAGCGGAAAATTTCATAAATAAGCATAAACATTTAAGGCAATGTATGACTAAAACAAAAGCCTTTTAAACTTGAACATCAGCATAATATGGCAGAAATAAAATGAAATAATTCCATTTACTTATTCACATAGATATTCTACTAGATGAATAATCACATGCCATATCAATAACCACTTTCATAATGATGGAATGTGTAATGCCAGACTATAACAACCACCTAGTAAAGGCCTTGTGCCAAGACTAAAAATAATATTTGGTCAAGGCCTTATGCCAAGACACTATATTGTATCATGAGACCTACCGATGCATCGAGGAGATATAGCGGGCTCCTCCCGTCACTTATTAAGTCCAATGCATTCCTCATATGAATAGGTTTAAACATAAAATAAACATTCGTATTAAAACTAGCATATGAAATGTCAATATTTTCTCCATAAACCATGAATTGTATTAAAATAACACATCCACAGTCAAACATATCACAAAACCTTCAATACTATATGAATGTTTTGTATCATAATAAATCAACATCAATTAATCTTAAAATCCATCAAAGAATGTTTACATAGATGAAATCAAAACTATTTGAGAGACATATCTCTTTTTTTGAAATCATTTAAAAGCCATATAATTATAAAATAAAAAATTTACTTTGAAAATATTATTATAATCTTGTAAGTAAAGCTTCGACGATTTTATAATGGCATAAAATAGCCACACCCACCGTATAAGTTAAAAGAGGCATTATTACCTTAATTTTGAAGAAAAGGTTAAAAAGGACCTTTTTTAGAAAGCGACGGAAATATTCCTTTATAAAAATCTTATAAAAAATCAACAAGGGTATAAATTACTTTATCCCATATTCAATAAAGTCGAAATATTGATTTGAAATACATTTTTATGAAACATGGAAGTGGATGATAAAGAGGTCCCAGTAGATGATTATGTATAAACAACCTTGGATAATGAAGAGATTGTGAAATAAACCCTTACCTTGTACTTTTCCTTGGTTGTGGGCAGTTTGACCTCATCTATAATGGTGAAATAGTTGTTATTAAGTTATAAAAGATTCATATAAATTAATATGATATCATATATGATCTTTTAACATTGCTTTGTTAATAATATCTTTGTATTATCGTGGTTTCGGGTGTTAAATTACTCGTTTTGTTTTTTTTTGTTTTGTTACATTAGCAGTGTTTTTTATGAATAGGATGTATATTATTCATATCCAGAATGATATCAAGTCCTTAGAAATTATTTTTAATCATAAAAAGATAATTATACATTAATGGATACGATGGGGAATGAATCTCATCACGTTCGGGGAGACGGTAGTCCATACGTACGCACGAGTGACAATATCATTATTTTGATAAAATAGTATATAATTGGATGGTATATCATATATACAGAATAATTATAATGTTATACTTATTATTTACTTCAATTACTCATCATTATCATACCCATCAAAATAATAATGTTTTGAATAACAATTACACCACAACTTGGAGATGGTAAGCCGTACGTACGCACATATGGTAACATTTCATTAAAAGGATGGATAAAATACTGAATATGGTTGTACCATATTTATAATAACATAAAAATATATATAATATATTTGATTTATTATTTTAAAAATGAAATTATAATGAAAGAATAAGTTTAAGAAGAAAGGAACTTGAAAGATGGTGGTGAAAACATTACCTCTTCTTCAGGTTCGTCCTTTTGATTTGATCAAAAGGGCTCCTTAGGTTGGTTTTCAGATCAAACTAAGGACTCTAGGTTTAAAAGGGGGAAGTTGAGAGAATATTTGGGTAGGATTTGGCCGAGGCAGAAGGAATTGAAGGTGTGAATTTGAGAGATGGGGGAGTTCCCTTTTATAAGAGGGGTGAGGGGCACCTTTGGAAAAGCTAGAAATATTAGTTTATAATAAATTCATATTCGGTTTATAATGGCTCCAAAGAGTATTATTTAAAGTTTAAGGTGGGTATAGGTCTAAAACCACTCATGAAATAGGTTTTATATAGGTTTGGGTTACTGTATTAAATTTATCCTTTTGATTTAACACTTAGTTAAATAGTTTGACATTTACCATGTCTCTTTGTATTTTTATATTATATAGTTAATAAACTTACTATATACTTATAAGAAACCCCTAAGTGGTCTATTAGTGATACACCTATCATTATATAAGTCCTTTTTCCGAACCTTTGATTTTTAGGAATATAATATTAATTAATAATATAATATTTGTTTTAAAAACTCTTTTATGTCAATTTTGACACTATTTTGTATTTTGTTTTTGCTAAAATTATAAAAGCATTTTTACTTCAATAAAAATTAATCTAACCAATCCTAATATGATATATTAACCTATAAAATTAGTTTAATTCATAAAAAGTCTCAAATTACATTTATTTAGATATTTATAATATCCATTATTTTAATATTTCATTAATTAGGTAATTACTGTATCCCCATTATGTCATAAATAAATTAAATTATGTAAAGTATAAAAATTATAAATAAAATATAATTATGTGGTAAATATTTTTATGTTTCTAATTAATATTTATAATCAAATTTATTTTATGTATAACCCTATATTAAATATGTTTATTTATTAAACTTTGATTTTAACTCTTTTAACTCTTCTTTGAATTTAATAACAATAAATGTCCTAATCTAATCCATGTGGACCAACGAGGTTAAAATTTTATTCATAAGGTTGTTTATGGTAGAATTATACACATAGAATAGAATTAGGAAATGTGTTATGGTAATAATAAAATCATTTTTACCCTTAATTACCCAATTTACTTTTAACTGTGGTAAATAAAAGTAAAAAGTTACTATTCAGAAAAAATTATTTTTATCTTACTGAACCACATTTTACTACTTGATATTAATCGTGTCTCTTGGAGTTTTTAAATTCTACTCTCTGAAGTGGTAAAATAAGGTTTTATTTGAATTTTCAAATTCTCCTAGGAGATGGTTAAAAGACGGTGAAAAGTTCAATAAAATTTTTATATATCTAAAGTTATTATAAACTGACTCCAATGAATTACATTGAACATGTATAGGTATTTTGTATCTATTTTTACCTAAAATAAATTTTAAAAAAATAAATAATTATTTTAATAAAAATTCGGTTTTAAACTATTACTCAGTGTTTTTTCACTATTCATCAAAAATTGAAAGTTTTCAGACAAATACCAAAAAATCACACTAGGATAATTTTGATATTCCGAATCGAAAAATGAAGTTCATTTTGAATGATAAAATTTATAAAATTTTAAAAAGTGGGTATTACTATACATAACAGCTAGTTTGATTGGTTGTAGTGTGTGTTAGAACTCGAAGTTTCATACAACAAACGCTACTATATGATTCAAAGAGAAGCGTATAGTGGAAGCTTGTGATGTTACACATTATTATACCCATCATAATAGTGAAGTGTTTGAATAAATACCAACACCACGATGTGGAGACGGTAATCCGTATGTATGCATATATTGTGACTTTGTCATTTATAGGATAGATAGAATAATGAATATGGTTGTACCATTTTTATAATAACATCAATGTATATAGAATATTATGAGTTATTATTTTATTATAGAAACAACAATTAAAGATGATGTGGAAGAAGAAAACAACTTGAAAGTGGTGAGGAAATATTTACCTCTTCTTTGGGTTGTTCCTTTTAATTTGATTGAAAGGGATCCTTAGGTTGGCTTAATGACAAAAGGAGGCCTATAGGATTAATGGAGTAAAGTAGGGAGGATATTTGTTCAGGTTTTGGAAGAGCCAAATGGCTTTGGAAGTGTGAAATTAAGAGAAGGGGAAGTTCCCTTTTATAAGAGAGGTGAGGGTCACTTTTGTAAAGTTTTGAAATATTATTTTATAACAAATTTATTTTCGGTTTCTAATGGATAAAAAATTAATTATTTAAAGGAAAAGGTGGGAATGAATATAAATCCTCTCAACCAATAGGTTTTAGACAGTTTTATGTCATCACATTAACCTTATCTTTTAGATTTAAATCTTAGTTAAATAGTTTGACATTTACCATGTCTCTTTGTATTTTTATATTATATGGTCAACAAACTTACTATAACTAGATTAGAGAACACCATGTGGTTCAATATTAATATATATAACCTTACATATGTACTTTGGCCAAAAAATATATTTTTTGGAATATTATATCAATTAATAATATATTATTTGTTTTAAAAACTCAATTATATCAATTTTGACACTATTTAGTATTTTTTTTTGAAAGCCATAATAACTTTGTCCCTTCGAATAAAATTTATTTAACCAACCCTAACATGTAATATTAACCTATAAAATTAGTGGAATTCATCAGAAGTCTCAATTTACATTTATTTGGATATTTATAATATCAATTATTTTTTTATTTCAATAATAAGGTAATTACTACAACATCATTCTGTCATAAATAAATTAAATTATATAATATCTATAATTTATAAATAAAATATCATTATGTAGGAAATATTTTTATATTTCTAATGAATAATCATAGTCTAATTTATATTGTGTTTAACCCTATATTTAAAATGGTTTAGTTATTAATCTTTGAATTTAACTCTTTTAACTCTTTTTTAAATAAAATAATAATAAATGTCCTAATCTAATTGAAGTGGACAAAAAGGATCATATTTTATTCCTAAGTTTGTTTTTGGTAGAATTACTTTTATCCGATAGAATTTGGACATGTGTTAGGGTAATTATGATATAATTATTACCCTTAATCACACTATTTACTTTTAACCGTGGTAAATAAAAGGAAAATGGTACTATTGACCAAAAATTATTTTCATCATATTAAATAAAATTTTACTTAATGATAGTAACTATGTCTCTCCGATTTTTGAAATTCAACTCACAGGAGTGGTAAAATTATTTTTTATTCAAATTTTCAAATGCTTCTAGGAGGTGGGTAAAAGACGGTAAAAAGTTAAATAAAAAATTTATAAATATAAAATTATTATAAAATGACTCTAATGAATTAAATTGAACATATATAAGTATTAAGTATCTATTTTGACCTAAAATAAATTTAAATAAAATTAATAGTTTTTTAAATAAAAAGTTAGTTTTAACCAATAACGCGGTTTTTTCACTATTCATCAAAAATTGAAACTTTTCAGAAAAATACAAAAAATCACCCCAAGATAATTTTGATATACCAAATTCAAAAATGAAGTCCATTTTGAAATATAAAATTTCAAAAAGTGGGTATTATAATTCATAATGGCTAGTTTGAATTGTCGCGGTGTGTTAGAAACATGAAGTTGCGTACAATGTAAACTATTGCATTATTCAAAGGGAAACGTATTGTGGAAGCTTGAAGTGTTACAATGAATCTAACTAAACTAATGAAATGAGGAGTCCCAAGTGGACTCCCCACCACAATAAATAATATTATTCCCTAAAAATGAAACTTGACACCAACCGGGGGTGGGCCGAACATACTACCTAATTTAAGGGATATACTAACATAAATTTACAAATTAAATTACAGAGAGACCCATGATGTGTAACCCGTCCATAGAGTCTAACTAGATTAACTGATTGGTATAAACAAAGAAAGGAACCCGACACTGGCTAACTCGAAAACACTCCACCCCGACTAGATTCCCTATCACAAGGTGTTTGACGTAAGATGACTCTGGGCGTGATGGAAACACATAGCATGGTTCTTTATTCCCAAGGGGTATTACCATCCATAATGATCCCCAGATAAAGGTGAGTTTAATTCACATAGTTGGTCATATAAGGGCCACCAAACAAAGACCCACACCTTGTGAGACACAACTACCAGAGTCTTTGAAAATGAGATGTCCACCACTTTACCAAAAAAGAAAAATTATTCCACCCACACAGGTCACGCCATGGGTGCAAGGTCCCCATGCATCTTTCCACTAAATGGTGCTACATGGAATATACAACTCCACATGACTTGAACTATATTTATTTACCAAACTGAAGAAAGAGACTAGACTGAGGTCCGTTACAAACCCCATGGGGGGGGGTTCTGTATAGACTCCAACATCATTCTAAGACCTATGGCTAGAGCTCTGATGGTTTTAGCATCTTCTACCTCATAGTCAGGATTCATAAACCCCTCAAATGAAGATTCTCCTTTTGGTGCCACAAATAACCACAAAACGACCAAAACAACACCATCAGACACAACTCGCTTCGACATCCCCTTTTTACACACATCACTTCACCAAAATAAGGGCATAAAAGATGTGCTAGCATCACCCCTGTTTACATCACATAAGAAAATTGGAGAGTAAGGACACAGAGAATACAACTTCCTCTAAAACAATTATTTTCATGATTTCTCAAATGAAATTCACTTTTATCCAAGCCGAAGTTCTCAGAAGGGTGTTAAACCTTGACCTTTGCGGTCGATCAAGAACATGACACTACAGAGTGTCTCCAAACATTACCCTTGAAATAGATAGAGAAATTTTAAAGAGAGGGACCATAACCTGAATCACTAACCTCACACGATTACTACAAGGGCCAATAACCACCTCTTACAACAAGATTCACAACACGTGTTCTTAAAAGTGATCTCTTACTTAGAAGAAACAATCAAAATACACCATAGACCTTTTTAGAATTTCATCCCGCACCGAAATCATTAAACTACTTCCACTTCTCCCCACTATAATTTTTGTCACCCCTTCCAGACAGGACCTAATGACATAATGATGTTGTGAACTGTAACACCCCAAGATTTCATAGTGTGTTATTTCTTCAAAATAATTCAATAACTTGCACTACACGCAACACCGAGTTCAAGCGCACCATGACTTACCAAACAAGCCGTTCAAAAAAGGTTATGAATAGTATTAACTAAATTTTAAACTTTATATAATCCTTATAATTTTAGAATCCATATTATGAGTTTCTTAGACATAATGTAAGAACAAATTCATCTTCAGTATCGTAGTTTTACCAACTTTTAATAGTAAACCCTTTTTAAATAAAATATTTTAAACTTTTTGACTACATGGGGACATCAAAAAATTTAAAATAAAACATCCCAAGCTTCCACGGTACGCTTTCCTTTGAATAAAACAGTAGCGTGTGTTGTACGCAACTTCGAGTTTTAACACACACCACAACCGATCAAACTAGCCGTTATGAATAGTAATACTTAATTTTTTTGAAATTATATATATTTTATATTTCAAAATGGACTTCATTTTTGGATTCGGAATATCAAATTTATCCTAAGGTGAAATTTTGGTACTTTTCGGATAACTTTCATATTTTGATGAATAGTAAAAATTACTAAATTTTAATTAAAAACAACTTTTTTAATCAAAATAATTAATAGTGATAAATTATGAATTTGAGTGGTTTTAAAGTATATTTAGAATATATTTTTACCATTTAATATAATTTTGGTCATTGGACATAATTTTACAATTAAACCGAACATAAACAAGTGTCAATCTTTTGATAGTTATTATCTCTTAAAAACACGCTTTTTGTTTTGACAGCGGGAATTTATTTTAAATTAATTTCTGCCACTTCTGTGTTTTGAATTTAGAAAAATGGATTCCATATTTGGAATCAGGATGTTCAAATTGTGTAAATAGGTAACTTTTATTTTTAGACATTTTGAATAATTACTGCGGTAAATATTTTATTTACCATGGTTAAGGGTAAATCCGGTAAATAAGGGTTAAAAAATAATATTATAATAATACTAAATTACCCTAAAACGTGTCTTAACCCTATTGGTTGATACATGGTCGACCATGGGCATCTTTGGGTCAATTTTGGGACCCCATTGATCCACTTGTAAGTGATAATGACACTTTATATTAATAAAGTTAAAATAAAAATAAAAATGGCATAAGCTTACATCTTTTAGAAGAACAATTTTTACATAGGGTTATACATGTTGGATTTTCGATTATAAATATTCATTAGAAAGATAAAAAGATTTCCTACATAATGATATTTTATTTATAATTTTTAGACAGCAAATAATTTAAATTATTAATGACACAATAATGATGCAATGTTTACCTCATTAATAAATCATTTAAATAAATAAGATTATAATGATTAAAATATTATCTAAAACCTGTCCAATTCTTATTGGTTGATGTTATTTAGAATATGAGTCATCTTATCTTCGACCTCAATGATTTTTGGACCATTATAAACCGAATATAATTATATTATAAAGTAATACTTTCACTCTTTCCTAAAGAGCCCCTCCTCTCCCTTATAAAAGGAGACCACTTCTACTCATTCCTCACACCTCTCAAGCCACTTGGCTCGTCCAAACTCTGCCCAACTAAGCTCCCCACATCCCTCTCCTCCTCCTTGAAGCTTCCCCTTAGGCAGAAATCATTTCAAGAAGTCCTTTGGTTCCAACCAAAGTGAGTTACCTAAATTAAAGGTAACAATTTCTCTTAAAGTATTTTCATTTATTTTGCTTCTCCAACCCCCAAAATCTTTTTATTTACCTTCTTTTGTAACAACAACAGTATCCTCAATATACTAGGATGTTGTTATAAGATGGATTAAAAATACACATTCACACAACTCCATCTAATGGATGATGAACATAATGTTTCTGTGGATGGCAAACTAACGCCTCACGAAACGATGATTGTTCAAATACATCTTACCGCCTCTCATGGTGGCCATTAGGATGGCACTGTAATTAAATATGATATTAATGATATGTATTTTATATATAAGCTTCTTTAATTCCATTTTATTTCATACCATTATTCGTTTCATGTTGTATATACATACGATAATTTCATTTGAGGAAGTGCGGACTACCGCCCCCTTAAAATGATATGACTCGTTCATACCACACATGGAACGTATAAAGGATGGTGTAAATGAACTTAAGTAACATATATAAAATATTATATTATACTGGAATAGTAATATACCTATGTATAATTTGGATTCGATTCTTTTAAAATAAAAATTAAATGGAAGTAGCGTTCGTGCGTACGTACGGACTACCGTCTCCACGAACGCGATGAGATTCATTCTCCATCGTATCCATTCAAGTATAATTATCATTTGATGATTTAAAAATGATGTTTAAGAACTTGATACCATTCTGGATATGAATAATATACATCCCATTAATAACGAATATGTCTCACATAACAAAGAATATAAAGTAAAATGAACCCGTTAACACCCGAAATGACGATAATTCTAAAATATTATTAACAAATCAATGATAAAAGATCATATATGATATCATATTAAAGTAAATGATTCTTTTATTATTCAATAACAATTATTTCACCATTATACAGGAGGTAAACCTACCATCGACCAAGGAAAAAGTACAATGTAAGGGTTTTCTTATCTCACTTTTAATTCCGTGAGAATTCCATTGATCACCACTTAATTATTGCATGTGGTGTATGTGTACTGCCCATGATCGTATTCATTGTGTAATATACTTTAATTTATGGGTATTTACATCATCATGTTATGATAATTCTTTCATGGGTGTATGTTTCGTAAGTTACCTAATCGATAAGGGAATTTGAGATTTCAATTTCCACTCATTTGGCTTTACACATATTTCATTGATTATATTACCCCAAGATTATGTGTGGAATCACTATTCATTTGATTATGTCATAATTTACACTCCCCTTCCTGTGGATAGAAGTTTGGTACACATAATCAATCTATTGGTAATTCTCAAGTCATTGATATGAATTTGATAAGAGTAATTTTAACTCATTCTCCATTTGTTGAGTTAAACATCCAATTCGTTGGTATTGTTTTTACAAGAATATGTGTGAATGTCCTTTGATTGTTTTACACTGAATATCCAATCATATTTAGTGTATTTATATTTGTCACACATAATTATTTCATTGATTTATCCTTAACCTAAGGATACAACCTTTTTGAGAAATTTCATCTCAATTTACATTCCATTGAGACTTCTTTGATGATATACACCAAATCACTTTTATGTGGTGTATATAATGTACTTTGACATAGTATATCATGAATTCCTTTATTCTCATGATATTACAATGTTTTGATTACCTCAATTATTTGTATTCAAGTGTCTCTCTTTTGGTTAGAAACTCTAACCAAAATACCATTTTAAAATGTTTTAAAGAATTATTCTTCTAAATCATGCTCATTAATGTCCATATTTTAAAAATGGTTTTAAGGATTTATATGGACATTAAAGTTTTAAAATTAAAACTCCTTTTAAAAGTTTCAAAGTGGTATGGGACACTTTGATTCAAAAATATACTTTTAAACGGCTTCTTGACAAATAGTGTGACTTTTAAATGTTTTCAAAAAAAGGGGGATATTCCTCTCAAATAGTTTTGATGATTATTTTCATCTATGTCAACATCCTTCATTATTATTGATTGAGGTTAATGTGATACAATACAATCTTCCATATTGTATCGAATGAATTATGTTTGACTGTGGATGTGCTATTTTTATACCATTCATGGTTTGTGGTGAAAGTATTGACATTTCGTATGCTAGTTTAATACGAATGTTTAAGTTATGTTTAAACCTTTTCATATGGGAATGCATTGGACTTAATAAGTGACGGGTGGAGCCCGCTATAGCTCCTCGATGCATCGGTAGGTCTCATGAGACAAACTAGTGTCTTGCCACAAGGCCTTGGCAAAATCTTATTTGTAGTCTTGGCACGAGGCCTTGGCTATGTGGTTATGATAGTCTGGCATTATGCATTCCATCATTATGAAAGTGGTTATTGATATTGAATGTGATCATTCGACTAGTAGAATATCCATGTGAGTAAGTAAATGGCATTATTTCATTTTACCTTTTCCATTTTATGCTGAAGTTCATGTTTAAAAGGCTTTTGTTTTAGTTATAAATTGCCTTAAGTGTTTATGCTTATTTATGAAAGCTTCTGCTATAATGTTATCCTTACTGAGCATCCGAGCTCACCCCTTTCAATGTTTTATTTTTTTCAGGATTATGAAGAAGTAATTTATGAATGACCTGCAGGGATAGTATGAGGGGATATAAAGACAAGATGTTTTTTTTATGATATAATGTAAAAATTTATGGATGTATCTAGTTATTCCAAGGCTACTAAACTAATCGGTCTTTCGAGACTTGATCTTTCTCATGATCATTCCAATGTTATGTAATTAATGCACCGACTCTGGGTAGCTGGGGTCGGGGCGTTACAGTTGGTATCAGAGGAAGTTTAGTACAAACCTTGGTAGCTAGATTTAGATAAACTCTGATTAGAGCACGTAGACCTAAGATGAACTTTGAGGATTAGTATAAAAGAACTTCCTAGAATTTTGGTATTGTAGAGATTTTGTGAGTTTTCCGAGCAATACATCCCTGTCTGGATACGAGCAGGTAGAGGCGGCTCTGGCACAGATGTACCTAGGGGTAAAACCCGAAAACACCGCTTTGAGCTAGACTCGAACGGGAACTGGTGCACGACAACGGGCCTTGCTGCACTCTTGGTTACGACACTCCCGGGGGATATGCTTAGGATAATTTACATTTTCTTTACAAACCGATTTAAGTAATATATACATAAGATGAGAGTAAATGACCTTGGTTAATCCTAATATGTTTCAAATTGAGAATATGGTGACATTTTAATCTCTAAATGATTTTACGACTACTATTACTCACACAATGCTTTCTGGTTTTAGTCAATGGCTGGATTCCAAGGAAGTCATAGTGACTTTGAGAATGATGTACAAGTTGGGAACAGTGGTGGCAATGAGCAACAAAATGGAATGTTGATAGGCGTAAAAGATATCGTCTTTATGCCAAATCAGTTTTCCAAAAATATGATCAACAACATATATATTAACCAACTCCCAGACTCAACAAGGAAGAGAAAGGTGATAAATGATAAGATCTCCAGCAATGGAGACCATGGAGAAAAGAAACCTCAATTTTCATCATGCAGGAATTGTGGAAAGAGACACCCAGGAAAGTGTCTCAATGGGACAACGAAATGTTTTACGTGCGGGAAGGAAGGACATAAAGTGAAGAATTGCCGAAGAAAAATGAAGAGTACTATGGAAGAAGATAAAAACGGTCCCAAGAGTCCATTTACAGTCATTTGCCGTAAATGTAGGGGACCTGGCCATTACCCGAGTGAATGTCCTATTCTATAGGATATTTCCTTGGTCAAAGAAGAAGCTATGTGGAAATAAATGGTTGGAGAAAAATTATCACTACTTGTTGATGGGTTTACATTGGAATAATTTTCTCTTGTATTTGTAACCCCGCAGTTTGCCATGTGAGAATGATATTTGAGGAATAATTGTCTCTTCTCTTGTGGATATAGGTATAAATAACCATTTGGTTTTATATGATCATTGGGGTTTGAGAAAATGATAAGTTATTATAATTTGGGATGAAAATGCAAAGTATGATATAACATTTGTGGTTAAATTATGTTATTTTTAGGAATTTATCTCATTTTGGTAATATTATAAAATATAGTTTTGAAAAAGGACAACACGTAGACCGTGTGACAACCCGTCGCGTCGGACAAAGCTGTGGGAATCGAACCCACAACCAAAGTGCAATTGGGATTTATCGCCTACCACTGGACTACGTGAAGTCCCTGGTTAGTATGACTATTTTTTTGTTAAATGATTTTATTGATCAATAATAAGATGATTTGGGTTCTTATGTCTTATCAAATGAATACCCTTGGTATAGGAAAATGATTTGGTGATTAAGTGATAAATGTTATTTTGGAAGATGTTCATTTTGTTAGGAACACTATATGCCCAAGGAAAATAGAATACAATGAGGTTTCATTTGTAGAGTAATGGTAGATTTTTATCTACATTTTTATTGTTGATTTATAGTGATTTGGGTTATTTATGGAAATGATTAACCTATAACAGAGAATATGTGATGATGTTGATTACATTTAAGTATGTGACTTTAAGAGTATTTGATGTAATTTGGAGATACAATGTAACATGGGAGACTACATAATCAAATTCTTCTATGTTTTGGGTTTCAATATTAGTTTGGATTATATTAAAGGATTTTAAGGACAATTGGTTATTGAATGGTATCTATTTAACTTTGGGGTATTGTTGGTTTAATTTTAGAAATTAAGATTAGTGCATATTTATCTCAATGAATATCCTTTTGGGGGATCATTAGATCATTCACTAACCATTTTGGTTTTGATTAATCTTCAAAGACAATGTAAATATATGGTTTATCCTGCATGGATCATGTGATTCTATAGAAGTTTATTCTAGCTCTCCCAGTGTGACCAAGTCTTCTTGAATACTCATCGTTTAAAAAAAATTGAGTTAGTGGTGGAAATTTATTAAAGAATGAAAATCTACTTAAAATTTAAGTATATCTCATAATGTTCTTAGTCAATATCATAAATGAATTCCTCTTCCTTATGTAATGTAACTTTAAAAAAAATGTTGTCCTAGATGGTACCTTAAATCATCACTAATTTATGGCTTTGGGATTGTTGGCCAATTCATAGCCATGTTCTCTACCACTCTCCATCAGATAATTGATGGTTAGATTTCTCCTCCATATCCATATTTTCCTACATGGAACCCTAGTATGTGTTAATTTCGGTAATCTTCATACTTTCCACTCTTTATTTTAAATAGAGGCCTCATTAATTCATTTTTCGATGTGGGATTTCAACTAAGATATTTTGAAACGTCAAAAATGTGTTATCCTAATACCCTATGTTTTGTTGAACCGATGGTATTTCAAATCATCATAGATTGATGATTATAAGGACCTCAATTTTACACTTGTTTGTGATTGATGACCTCAATCACCACCTATAAATATTTACGTTTTTCCTCCAATTATATGTCTCTAGTTGCCACCAATGTTCTCCTAATCGAGATCATAATTTGGTGGTGACCCTTTCATTTCTCTTTTCCTCATATTAAGACTAAATTTTAGTAAACCAATTTCCGATGTGGGTTTTCCCACAAATATATTTTCTATTTTCAACCTTTTATTTTCGAAGAACAATTTCAAATTGCGAGGACGCAATTTATTGAAGGAGGGGAGAATGTAACACCCCAAGATTTCATAGTGTGTTATTTCTTCAAAATAATTCAATAACTTGCACTACACGCAACACCGAGTTCAAGCGCACCATGACTTACCAAACAAGCCGTTCAAAAAAGGTTATGAATAGTATTAACTAAATTTTAAACTTTATATAATCCTTATAATTTTAGAATCCATATTATGAGTTTCTTAGACATAATGTAAGAACAAATTCATCTTCAGTATTGTAGTTTTACCAACTTTTAATAGTAAACCCTTTTTAAATAAAATATTTTAAACTTTTTGACTACATGGGGACATCAAAAAATTTAAAATAAAACATCCCAAGCTTCCACGGTACGCTTTCCTTTGAATAAAACAGTAGCGTGTGTTGTACGCAACTTCGAGTTTTAACACACACCACAACCGATCAAACTAGCCGTTATGAATAGTAATACTTAATTTTTTTGAAATTATATATATTTTATATTTCAAAATGGACTTCATTTTTGGATTCGGAATATCAAATTTATCCTAAGGTGAAATTTTGGTACTTTTCGGATAACTTTCATATTTTGATGAATAGTAAAAATTACTAAATTTTAATTAAAAACAACTTTTTTAATCAAAACAATTAATAGTGATAAATTATGAATTTGTGTGGTTTTAAAGTATATTTAGAATATATTTTTACCATTTAATATAATTTTGGTCATTGGACATAATTTTACAATTAAACCGAACATAAACAAGTGTCAATCTTTTGATAGTTATTATCTCTTAAAAACACGCTTTTTGTTTTGACAGCGGGAATTTATTTTAAATTAATTTCTGCCACTTCTGTGTTTTGAATTTAGAAAAATGGATTCCAAATTTGGAATCAGGATGTTCAAATTGTGTAAATAGGTAACTTTTATTTTTAGACATTTTGAATAATTACTGCGGTAAATATTTTATTTACCATGGTTAAGGGTAAATCCGGTAAATAAGGGTTAAAAAATAATATTATAATAATACTAAATTACCCTAAAACGTGTCTTAACCCTATTGGTTGATACATGGTCGACCATGGGCATCTTTGGGTCAATTTTGGGACCCCATTGATCCACTTGTAAGTGATAATGACACTTTATATTAATAAAGTTAAAATAAAAATAAAAATGGCATAAGCTTACATCTTTTAGAAGAACAATTTTTACATAGGGTTATACATGTTGGATTTTCGATTATAAATATTCATTAGAAAGATAAAAAGATTTCCTACATAATGATATTTTATTTATAATTTTTAGACAGCAAATAATTTAAATTATTAATGACACAATAATGATGCAATGTTTACCTCATTAATAAATCATTTAAATAAATAAGATTATAATGATTAAAATATTATCTAAAACCTGTCCAATTCTTATTGGTTGATGTTATTTAGAATATTAGTCATCTTATCTTCGACCTCAATGATTTTTGGACCATTATAAACCGAATATAATTATATTATAAAGTAATACTTTCACTCTTTCCTAAAGAGCCCCTCCTCTCCCTTATAAAAGGAGACCACTTCTACTCATTCCTCACACCTCTCAAGCCACTTGGCTCGTCCAAACTCTGCCCAACTAAGCTCCCCACATCCCTCTCCTCCTCCTTGAAGCTTCCCCTTAGGCCGAAATCATTTCAAGAAGTCCTTTGGTTCCAACCAAAGTGAGTTACCTAAATTAAAGGTAACAATTTCTCTTAAAGTATTTTCATTTATTTTGCTTCTCCAACCCCCAAAATCTTTTTATTTCCCTTCTTTTGTAACAACAACAGTATCCTCAATATACTAGGATGTTGTTATAAGAAGGATTAAAAATACACATTCACACAACTCCATCTAATGGATGATGAACATAATGTTTCTGTGGATGGAAAACTAACGCCTCACGAAACGATGATTGTTCAAATACATCTTACCGCCTCTCATGGTGGCCATTAGGATGGCACTGTAATTAAATATGATATTAATGATATGTATTTTATATATAAGCTTCTGTAATTCCATTTTATTTCATACCATTATTCGTTTCATGTTGTATATACATACGATAATTTCATTTGAGGAAGTGCGGACTACCGCCCCCTTAAAATGATATGACTCGTTCATACCACACATGGAACGTATAAAGGATGGTGTAAATGAACTTAAGTAACATATATAATATATTATATTATAATGGAATAGTAATATACCTATGTATAATTTGGATTCGATTCTTTTAAAATAAAAATTAAATGGAAGTAGCGTTCGTGCGTACGTACGGACTACCGTCTCCACGAACGCGATGAGATTCATTCTCCATCGTATCCATTCAAGTATAATTATCATTTGATGATTTAAAAATGATGTTTAAGAACTTGATACCATTCTGGATATGAATAATATACATCCCATTAATAACGAATATGTCTCACATAACAAAGAATATAAAGTAAAATGAACCCGTTAACACCCGAAATGACGATAATTCTAAAATATTATTAACAAATCAATGATAAAAGATCATATATGATATCATATTAAAGTAAATGATTCTTTTATTATTCAATAACAATTATTTCACCATTATACAGGAGGTAAACCTACCATAGACCAAGGAAAAAGTACAATGTAAGGGTTTTCTTATCTCACTTTTAATTCCGTGAGAATTCCATTGATCACCACTTAATTATTGCATGTGGTGTATGTGTACTGCCCATGATCGTATTCATTGTGTAATATACTTTAATTTATGGGTATTTACATCATCATGGTATGATACTTCTTTCATGGGTGTATGTTTCGTAAGTTACCTAATCGATAAGGGAATTTGAGATTTCAATTTCCACTCATTTGGCTTTACACATATTTCATTGATTATATTACCCCAAGATTATGTGTGGAATCACTATTCATTTGATTATGTCATAATTTCCACTCCCCTTCCTGTGGATAGAAGTTTGGTACACATAATCAATCTATTGGTAATTCTCAAGTCATTGATATGAATTTGATAAGAGTAATTTTAACTCATTCTCCATTTGTTGAGTTAAACATCCAATTCGTTGGTATTGTTTTTACAAGAATATGTGTGAATGTCCTTTGATTGTTTTACACTGAATATCCAATCATATTTAGTGTATTTATATTTGTCACACATAATTATTTCATTGATTTATCCTTAACCTAAGGATACAACCTTTTTGAGAAATTTCATCTCAATTTACATTCCATTGAGACTTCTTTGATGATATACACCAAATCACTTTTATGTGGTGTATATAATGTACTTTGACATAGTATATCATGAATTCCTTTATTATCATGATATTACAATGTTTTGATTACCTCAATTATTTGTATTCAAGTGTCTCTCTTTTGGTTAGAAACTCTAACCAAAATACCATTTTAAAATGTTTTAAAGAATTATTCTTCTAAATCATGCTCATTAATGTCCATATTTTAAAAATGGTTTTAAGGATTTATATGGACATTAAAGTTTTAAAATTAAAACTCCTTTTAAAAGTTTCAAAGTGGTATGGGACACTTGGATTCAAAAATATACTTTTAAACGGCTTCTTGACAAATAGTGTGACTTTTAAATGTTTTCAAAAAAAGGGGGATATTCCTCTCAAATAGTTTTGATGATTATTTTCATCTATGTCAACATCCTTCATTATTATTGATTGAGGTTAATGTGATACAATACAATCTTCCATATTGTATCGAATGAATTATGTTTGACTGTGGATGTGCTATTTTTATACCATTCATGGTTTGTGGTGAAAGTATTGACATTTCGTATGCTAGTTTAATACGAATGTTTAAGTTATGTTTAAACCTTTTCATATGGGAATGCATTGGACTTAATAAGTGACGGGTGGAGCCCGCTATAGCTCCTCGATGCATCGGTAGGTCTCATGACACAAACTAGTGTCTTGGCACAAGGCCTTGGCAAAATCTTATTTGTAGTCTTGGCACGAGGCCTTGGCTATGTGGTTATGATAGTCTGGCATTATGCATTCCATCATTATGAAAGTGGTTATTGATATTGAATGTGATCATTCGACTAGTAGAATATCCATGTGAGTAAGTAAATGGCATTATTTCATTTTACCTTTGCCATTTTATGCTGAAGTTCAAGTTTAAAAGGCTTTTGTTTTAGTTATAAATTTCCTTAAGTGTTTATGCTTATTTATGAAAGCTTCTGCTATAATGTTATCCTTACTGAGCATCCGAGCTCACCCCTTTCAATGTTTTATTTTTTTCAGGATTATGAAGAAGTAATTTATGAATGACCTGCAGGGATAGTATGAGGGGATATAAAGACAAGATGTTTTTTTATGATATAATGTAAAAATTTATGGATGTATCTAGTTATTCCAAGGCTACTAAACTAATCGGTCTTTCGAGACTTGATCTTTCTCATGATCATTCCAATGTTATGTAATTAATGCACCGACTCTGGGTAGCTGGGGTCGGGGCGTTACATGAACAACCTAGGAAACCCCAGAGACCAAAGTTTCATCCAGCTACTCTCACATCTACTCTCTTGAGGGGAGAGGATCCACTAGACTGAAAATAGAGTGGTGGAATCATATTTCTATTTTCAGGAAGAAGGAGGTTCTTACACTGATCAACTGAAGGATCTGTCAATGAAGAATTACTCATGGCCGCACTTCAGTCATGCATTGACCCCTTACGTTGGTGGACAATTTGCATTGATGAAAAATTACAATGACCCAATTAAACCGGTCCATCAGACAAAAATACCAAATACAACACTGAAAACTCAAAGGGAACCACCACAAGGATTCCCAAAGTACTTTTTGGAAGGATCCACTGACCACACATTTCACACTAACTTACCAACAAGAACTCATACTAAAACATAAGCCAGCTATAAAGGATTGTCAGACTCTAAACACCTCATAAATATCATTACCAAAAACACAAAAAGAAACACTATAGATTTTTATTTTAAAAACACTATCTAAAATAGAATCAGATTGGTGGGTTTAACATAAAAAATGGTATCCCATAGAGCCTCTCACATGCATATTTCTTGTGTTAAATCAGGAACCCATTCACTTCCTTCACATACCCTATGCTAGTGATCTCTCAAAGAAATACCAATGGTTAAAGAAAAAATATTATTCTTTTCAAATTAAACATTAAACAAATTTTTCCACCTTTTGAAAATCAAAACATCTCTATTTTTATGTCAACACTTCATAATTTTTCAAACAAATGTTTTCAAAAAGAATTCTCAAAAACCATAGAGGCACAAGAAAATTAAAGAGGAAACTAGTGCCTATGAGTAGCTAGGAAATATGGTTAGTTTCCATATTGCGGTCACACCACCATCCCTGATATTTCTCTAGGGTAATTTCACTAGCTTCAAATGGCTTTTTAGTTCATTCGAGCTGACTGAGACCATTATCCCAACTCCGTTTTCATTTCCCCATGCAACGTGAAACCACAAGGGATAAAAGACTATGATGGAACCCAACTTCCACAGGTGACTTGAGTCCTATTATGAGGTGTTCTTGATATGAACCCTACGTATAATAGTAATGTCATGTCCAAAAAGTCCTTGCTTTGTTTTATTCTGACTTTTTCCCCAAAAAATGTCCCAAAATAGTTTACCTCCTCTAATACAATTTTTCCATGAAACAATAAGGGTCTCCATCCAACAAAGAGACTGACCTAGTCCATGGCATGACCCAAAGGGTGTTCTCTATCCCTAAGAGCTTGAAAAAGTTCCCGTGTATCAAAATAAATACATTGGGAATGATTAATGGGAAACAGTAATCCTAAAAAGATTAAGTACTATAATAGAAAGAAACTGAATTCACACAACCTAATAGGACCTTAACGAATTTCAGATTTAAATTTCATTAACATAAACCCACAACCCAAAAGAAATCAAAATAATTGAAATACTAAAACTATAACTCAAACCTCCAATCAACATGAGGTGAAACATCATCAATCAACATTAACGAAACCAACACAAGAATTACACTAAAAACCCGAACCACCAATGCTATGCAGGATGGCATAACATGAGATAAACCAGAAAATTCTTCTACATACACCAAAAGGTGTATGCATGGTGTGATCCTAGAGTCCATTAGGATTCCAACCAATAAAAAATTCCATGCCACAACATCAAAGTGGTTATTTAACATAATTACACAAATTCATGCTTTTAAAACACTTTTATGGAAGAAATTTACAAGATAAAATTTAAAAAGGAACACTTGGTGAAAAACTATTTTGAAAAAATTATTTTAATGTGGAAGAGAAAATTCATAAAAAAAATCACAAACACTCAATTTTACTTCCATAGGTGGATAGAATGCACCAAAACCTGAAT
The DNA here is from genome assembly GCA_963277665.1 of Viscum album. Lineage (NCBI taxonomy): Eukaryota > Viridiplantae > Streptophyta > Magnoliopsida > Santalales > Viscaceae > Viscum > Viscum album. The sequence goes on along the minus strand of OY728123.1, from coordinate 106,309,362 downwards.
ACTAGAGAACCATGGGGAAATACTCTATGTTTCATCTCTCTTGAGTGGGACCCTATAACCTCATACCATATGGAAAATGTGGTATAGAAACCACAATCATATGTGATCTCATGCACGAGCCACTATGGGGGAAACAAATCCCATGTCCTAATGCTCTCCAATATTGGTCAATATATTTAATTATTGTTGTAAGTGTGAGTATTGCAAGGTGAATTCAGGAAAAACCACTTCCACATCACGAGAGAAATTGTTATATCCCTACCACAAAGATATCCTAGGTTCCCATGTGATCGAGTTAAATTTCACCTGCACACACACCACATATTTCATATCAAAGACATGAAATTTCAAAAAATACATCATTTCTTTCAAAACAACTCATTTACATTCCCTCACACCATTGAAAAGAGACTTTCAAATACTTCTTTCATCAATTAAAAATAATTCCCAACACCAATTTTTATAATCAAAAGACAAGTACCCAAAAATAATCAGCAAAGGCAATGGGCCATGTCCTATCGTAATGATACTGTAGCCTTGAAATTATTTTTAAAACTATATTTACATAGTTCAAATATTAAACAATTTATACCCAAAACATGCAACAAGGCTAATATGCCCAAATGATTCATTTTACAATGAAAATTCCCATTTAAATATACACACACCTCAAACTCCTTAAAGAAAGATCCCACACGTACCAAAAAACCACAAAAACATTTCCAACCATGTATTTTATTTAAAAACCACTTAAATAAATAACTTATCAATTTATAAAACATCTCACATGAATACCATAAGTCTTTACTTCAAAAGACACAAATTTTATATGAAAAAAACATTTTAAAATCAATTGCACATCTCAACCCTTCTAAAACCCCATTATCACCCCATAATCAAACTAAATAACATATACATGAACTAAAACAATCATATTAAATTCATCTAATAATGGTAGGTCATAGAACGACCTACCTCAGATAATGAAATTTATGGAATCATTCGCCAAATCCCATCCGCACCACACCTGCACTCTGAGGAGTCAAGACAAAACCGTAATCAAGATGGGGAAACCCAAAACCCATTATTGACACCACATTTAACACCCTAAAATCCGGAAAAATAGAAACCCCAAAATAACAAGGGCCAAAACCCGAGAAAGGATGAATAAGGGGTCGCCGGAGGGGATGCACCAAAGAAGGAGGGTCGTTAGAGGGAGAAGGCACTAGCAGCTGGCTAGCCAGAAGGGAGGGATCTAAAGGTTGGTGGGGTCAAGAAATAGGGATTCCGCAAATTGAGGGGTTTATGTGAGCAGGGGGTCACCAGTTAAGGGGAGCACACAAGCATATGGGACTACTACAAAAACGAGCTTTATCAGGGCTCAGAACGGGCTTTAACAGTACTGAAAAAGTTCTTTAAATCTCAACAGTGATAAGGGGTCCCCTTTATCAGTGATTAAAGTGCTGATAAAGGTACCCTTTATCTGTGATAAAATAGCGTTGATAAAGGGATCCTTTATCAGCGCTAAAAAAGCACTGATAAATTCCCTGCCTGAAGTAATTTAAAATTATGCAACAACACACCCAAACAAGACCTACAAAAAAATTAGCATATCAACAAGGATACCCATACCAAATTAACACAAAATTCATAAGATACTTTCAACCATTATACCCATAAAACAAGTATACTCATACACCATTAACACATAATTCGTATGTTAATTAAATACATAAAGAATCTAATTCATAATTCAAGGGGTTGAGGGGATATTCATGGGTTTGGGGTGGCTGTACAAGGGGGGTAGGGGGTATCCAAGGGTGGGGGTGTTCAGTGGGAGGGGTGGGGGTGTCTAGGGGGATGTGAGTGTCTAAGGGGATAGGGTTGTCCAAGGGTTGTGGGGTGGTGTCCAAGGTGTTGGTGGGGTCTATCAATGGGGCTGGGGTTGTCTGCGGGTGGTAGGGGGTGTCCAGGTGGTGGGCTGGTGTCGAGGAGGGGGGGGGGGGGCGTCCACTAGGGTGGGGGCTTTTTAGGGGGATGGTGGGGTGTCTAGGGGGTGGGGTTGGGGTCCATGGGGGTGTCCAGGGTGTTGGGGGGGGGGGCTTTCTAGGGGTGGGGGTGTCCAGGGGTGGGGTGGTGTCCAAGGGGTGGGGACGGTCCAGGGGGTTGGCGGGGGCTGTCCAAGGGTGGTAGGGTGGTGTCCAGGGGGTGTGGGTGGCTGTCTAAGGGGGGTGGTGGTGTCTACGGGGGGGGGGGGGGGCAGGTGGTGGGGTGGTGTCTAAGAGGGGTGTGGCTGTTATTTAGGGGGGTTGGTGGGTGTCCATGGGGTGGGGGTGTCCAGGGTGGTGGGGGGGGGGGGTGCTGTCCATGGGGGTTTCCAGGGGGTGGGGTGGTGTCTAGAGGGTTGGGGGTCTTTTCATGGGTGGGGTGTCCAGAGGGGTGGGGGTGTCCAGTGGTGGGGTGGTGTCCAGGGGGGTGGGGTGGGGCAGTCCAAGGGGGTGCGGTGGTGTCTGGGGGGGTGGTCTAGGGGATTGGTGGGGCTATCAAAGGAGGGTGGGGTGGTGTCCATGGGAGGGGGGTGGATGCCTATGGGGGTTGGGGTATCTAGGGGTGGGGGGTGTCAAGTTAGTGGGGTGGTGTCTTGGTGGGGTTGGGGTGCCGTCCAGGGGGTTGGTGGGTTTCTAGGGGTGGGGTCTCTGTGGGGGGGGGGATATCCATGGGGGTGTACAGGGGGTGGGGGTGGTGTCCAGGGGGTAGGGGGCCTTCCAGGTGGTGGGGTGTCTAGAGGGGTGGGGGTGTCTACGGGGTGGGGTGGTGTCCCTCAGGTGGGGGCGATCCAGGGGTTGGTGGGGATTTCTATGTGGTGTCTCAGGGGGGGGGGGTGGCGGCTGTCCATGGGGGTGGGGGTGTCCGGGTGGTGGGGTGGGGTCTAGGAGGGTTGGGGGTGTCTTCCAGGGGGTTGGTGGGTGTCCGGGGGGTGAGGTTGTGTCCAGGGGGTGGTGGGGATTTCATGGAGGTGGGGGTGTCTAGAGGGTGGGGTGGTGTCCAGGGGGTGGGGGTTCAGGGGGTTGGTGGGGGTGTCCACGGGGTGGGGGTGTCCATGTAGTGGGGTGGTGTCTAGGAGGGGTGGGGCCGTCCAGGGGGTGGGGGTGTCAAGGGCGTTGTGGGGTCCATTTTAAACCTATGAGAGTCAATTTGAGTGATACCAGCCACACCGTTACTCGGATTGAGGCGAGGTTGACTCTTAAAAATCACAAATGACCCATGGATCGTTCCCCTAATGTATCAACACAATCCGAATGTGTTTGGTCGGATTTCCATATGCCAGTTGTTTTTTTCACTTAAAATTCTGTCCATTTTAAACAAAAGAGATACTTTGGGAGATATCGGCCACATCGTGCCCCAGATTGAGGTGCGGTTGACTCATACACATCAAAAATGACCCATGGATCTTTCCCCTACGTATCAACACCATCAGAATGCATTTGGTAAGATTTCTATACAACAATTGTTGTTTTAAATTTAAATTCTATCCATTATAATGAAAAGAGAGACACTTTGACTGATTATGGCCACACCGTGCCTCATATAGAGGCTTGTTTGACTCGTACATGTATCAAATTACCCATGTATCGTTCCCCTAAAGTATCAACAAAATCTGAATGCATTTGGTCGGATTTCTGTTTGTCAGTTGTTGTTTTCACTTAAAATTCTATCAATTTTAAACAAAAAAGATACTTTGAGTGATACCGGACTCAGAGTGATTTGGATTGAGGCGGGATTGACTCTTACGCATCACAAATGTCACATGGATCGTTCCCATAAAGTATCAGCATAATCTGAATGCATTTGGTTGGATTTCTATATGTCAGTTGTTGTTTTCACTTAAAATTCTAACCATTTTAAACAAAAAGAGACACATTGAATGATACTGGCCACAACATGCCTCATATTGAGGTCAGGTGGACTCATACACATTAAAAATGACCCGTGGATCATTCCCCTGAAGTATCAACTCAATATGAATGCGTTTGGTCATATTTCCGTATGTCAGTTGTTGTTTTCACGTAAAATTCTATCCATTTTAAAAAATAGAGAGAATTTGAGTGATACCAGCCACACCGTTCCTCAGATTGATTATAGGTTGACTTTTACACATCACAAATAACCAATGGATCATTTCCCTAATGTATCAAAACAATTAGAATGCGTTTGGTTAGATTTCCGTACGTCAATTGTTGTTTTTACTTAAAATTATATCCATTTTAATCAAAAGAGAGACACTTTCAGTGATACCAGCCACACCATAGCTTTGATTGAATAAGGGTTAACTCATAAACCTCAAAAATGACCCATGGATCGTTCCTCTAAGGTATCAACACAATCCTAATGCTTTTGGTCAGATTTCCATATGTCAGTTGTTGTTTTCACTTAAAATTCTGTCCTTTTTAAACAGAAGAGAGACTTTCAGTAATACCGGCCACACTGTGGCTCAGATTGAGGCGAGGTTGACTCGTACATGTAAACAATGACCCATGGATAGTTCCCCTAAAGTAGAAACACAATCCTAATGCGATTGGTCAGATTTCTATACATCGGTTGTTGTTTTCACTTAAAATTTTGTCCATTTTAATCAAAAGAGAGAGTCTTTGGGTGATACCAGCCACACCGTGCCTCAAATTGAGGCAGTGTTGAATCTTAAACAACAAAAAATATGCATGGATCGTTCCCCTAAAGTATCAACACAATATTAATTCTTTTGGTCAAATTTTCATACGTCAGTTGTTGTTTGCACTTAAAATTCTGTCCAATTTAGACCAAAGAGAGACTTTGAGTGATACCGGCCACAATATGCCTCATATTAAGGGGGAGTTTACTCATACACATCAAAAATGATACAAGGATCGTCCACCTAAAATATTAACACAATAAAAATGCATTTGGTCAGATTTCCATACGTCATTTGTTGTTTTCACTTAAAATTCTGTCCATTTTAAACAAAAGTGACACAGTTTGAGTGATACCGGCCACACCGTTCCTAAAATTGAGGCGGATTTGACTCTTACACATCAAAAATGACTCAGGGATCATTACCCTAATGTATCAACACAATATTAATGTGTTTGGTCGTATTTACATACGTTTTTTGTTGTTTTCACTTAAAATTATTCCATTTTAATCAAAAGAGAGACTTTGAGGGATATCACCCACACCATGCCTCGAATTTAGGCAGGGTTGAATTATAAACATCAAAAATGACCCATGGATTATTACCCTAATGTATCAATACAATTCGAATTCATATGGTCAGATATGAAGGTATTTTGTATATTTTACTGTTTTTCTTTTCCAAAGCCCAATGAAAAGTGGTTCATCACTCTTGCATGTTATTGGGGCATTTAATCTATTAAAATGGGAAAATGAATCATTGGAGAAAGGATGTTTTATTTAATAACAATTAAATTTTTCCAACAAACATTTACATAAAAAAATTGGTTCGTCTTTTGATCCCCATAACCCCTCTCAAAAATGACTGCCAATTGTACACATCCCGAAGTCAGATATTCATGCTATTTCTGTACAATCTTCCATCAGGTACGAAGCCCACTCATTTTTGAACTAATATATATCATCTTGTGAGTATGAGGATTTTCGATAGTCATATTTGTCCTGAAAAATATATAAATAAAAAATTAATAAATAATTTAAATGAAATATTAGTTGTTTTTAAAAATAACTCTTTATAGATGCTAGTTTTTTGATGAAAAACAATCTCTTTCGTAAATTTACAAACATAATGTCCACAATCATTATCATTTGTTTATTTTTTACATTGTAAACAATTTTATCATTAGGAGAATAATTAAATTTTGTTGATATGTGTTTGGATAGTGAAATTTTAATATATATACCGTGATATTTGTCAAGACATAGTACTTGCTAACCTCCTTATGTTTAGCCCCTGTCCTCATTACTTTTTAGAAGTTAATGATACACCGCCCAATCATTATAGAATCCTTAGTAAAAGATAATATAAATTATATTACTTGATGTTTAGACCTAAAACATAGGATGTAGTGTCTTACATATTCACAAACACGGTCATGTGTGGTCTGTTTGTGGGATATCCTTGCACTGAATCCAGAAAATAAATCTTTGGAGTATCCAAGTTCACCGCAATTAGCAGCTAATGATGCCTAAAAAACAAAAATGAATAAGTAATAAAATAAGTGAAAATGTAATTTATATGCTTTAATCGAGTTTTACCCTTTCATGGTTGGTATTAAGAAGAGTCTGTCATCCGTAATCTAGCTCTGAAATGTTTTCAGCAAGCCATTCACTATTTCATCCTTTTTTGATGGCTCTAATTTCATTAGTTTCATTGATGTGGTATGAGGAATAACGAGTCCGAATTTTGGTTCATGGGAAGATTCCTTCATAAGTTTTTCATATATATGACTTTCAATAATTTAAAATGCTTTTAGTCATAATTTTCACATTATATCGGCTTTTAGAAAATCAATTCATGAAAACATACCTCATATATAAATTTACAATTATGATGCCTAGCCATCCGTATTAAAGGATCTCATTTAAATTTTCAGAATAAATTAAATCTTGAATTTCTTCTCTGTATATATATTTTAAAAATCAATATATGACTACTACCACCTCTTAGCTTCATATCCACATGATTCTTCAATTCTAGTAAATGTGGATAGAGAACAGGTGGTGTTATTGTGCTTTCAGTAGCTCTTTGGGATCAGTTAGTTGATCCTTTAGATGGTTTTGAGCTAACATTTTATATCACACCCTTACCTTTCTCCATTTATAATAACATTCATTGGTTCATAACCCATTTTCAATAATTTTTAATGTTTTAGCTTGAAAAAAATGGGAAAAAATACATTTTTGTCCACATGTACTCTTACAAGTTGTGATGGCCATGCAATGAATTTCCCAATATCCTTTTCGACTGTATGAATATCATCTTCATCAAGTGAAATAGGTATCTCTACATTCGGCTCGTGAGCTACTATAATCATCACTTTCAGATGATCTTTCAGAAGTGGACTATTATGCAGCTTTTCCTCTTGGATGTTGAACACCGTAGCCCTCGCTACAAGGTGATAGGTGGGTGTTGACAGATATAATCACAGTCATTATCACCCTATATAAAATCAGTATAGAAAAAGTATCTGTGTTTGAATTATTCAAATTTCAGCGGATCAATTATTAGAATATTGATTAACATGGCTGAGAAAGTTCTTCGAAGGGAATGGCTCGCCTCAATGTTGGTGGGGGGGGGCAGGATCTTCACGCGCTGGTTATTCTTGAGATGCATCCTCTACTTGTTTCCCACCAATAAAAGTTACTAGCAACCCTTATAGAAATTGAAATCATTCCTCAAGAGTTTATATTCTTTCACCCATTTGTTTCATTTTTTCATCTCTATCATCTGTTTGTTTTTTCTCCTAATATACTCAGGGTGTCACCCCAAACACCACACCTCTAACACAACCATATTATTTTGGCCACTTCAAAGTCATCGATAATACGTCTGCATATGCTATAGGAGTAGCTGATTCCTATGACTATCAGATATAGGAACATAAATACTTGTTTTTATGTAATATCAATTTAAAATAAATCTTTTTATCATGTCATACTTACACATATTTCCCACACATTTTGTCTGTTTTCATCTACTAGCATCCCTTCTATATTCACACGTTCCTCATTCCATATCACTTGATGTGGGATGAAAGTGTCTTTGGTTTTAGACTCATCAATCTATATATAAATATAGAAAGATAATTATATTGTTGTTTCATGGAACCTAACAATATTTCTTTAAATTTATAATATATGTCATTTTCATTTCTAGTGATGCGTACCCCATCCTTTCTTTGCGATATGGGTATGTTGGTTTTGATGCACATTCCTTATTTTTAGTACTGAGTTTCTATTTCATAAATGAAATATCGACAATCAAAGTGATTAATATATGTATCCTCAAACAACATATTATCAACAACAATGTACCTGAAACTTCTCATCCCCATGGAGGCCAATAAATGCATCCCATGCTTCTTGGGATATCAGGTGAGCGTAGAAAAGGGGTGGGTGTAGGTTTATTTCACATTTGGAATCTTTAAATTGACATTTTGTTAAAATAGTGTGAAAACCTCAATGACACCTTCTTGAAAGAATTAGTAAATAATTATTGAGTAAACCATATACTATAAATTAACTCTGTAAGAGATTGAGAAGAGTAAGACAATGTTTCATTATTTTATTTTCTATTAAATTAAGGAAATAATATCATAATGTTACCTTAATTTCTTCCATGATCACAGCCTTTAGCCTGAAGACAACATGGTTCCATGAATCTATGTCAATTGGAAAACAATTAAGTGTTAAAATTCCAATGTAACTACTATACATAGCCTTATTGGGATTCACATGTTGTCCTCGTGAATTCCATCCGACATCAAATTTGTTGCCTTTGATTTTCTTCTTAGGAACATTGGCTAACACTGTCAAACTACGACGCACTTGTGTTTTCTGCAACATCATTCCTTCATCCCCGACCTTTTCATCTATATTATTATCATCTATATATTCATTAGAAATTATAGCAATTCCATGTGCTGATGGTTGTTGGCCTCTACACTAGGAGCAACAACAGGTTCAGAAACAAGTTGTTTCTCTGCACTATGAGAATCCACAGCAACAATAGCTTGAGAGACTTGTTCATCTTCGAGGTTAGGAGCACCAGTACATGTAGAAGTCACTATCTACAAAATTGGTTGAAGATTTAATTTAGATTACATAAATTCAGTAATGATAAGATAATAAAAAGAAATAACATGATCTATATTACAAAAAAATTTAACCTGTTTGTTGAAATCTATTTATTTTTTTCAAAGGCTGAAGGGATTTGACACCACTATCAATTATCCAAATACCTTCATTGTGGTCTCCACTAAAATATCAAACATCATCTACATTGGAACTGATGTGAAATGATTGTGATGTACCACTGAAAGGATCGTCCTCAGCTGAATTTTCATCGGACCCCTCAGTATTTTTGGATGATAATATAACAATCGACCACTTTCGGTTTGCGGGATCTGGAACATAAAATACATGTACCGCTTATGATGCCATTATAAACTATTCATCATTGTAACCTTCTTTACTAAAATCAACTTTAACAAATCCTAATACATCTATTTTAACACCACTATTGTTACCAACCCATTTTCATTGAAAAATCGACAATTGGAATGTTGTATAATCCAACTCCCATATTTGTTTGACAATGCCAAAGTATGAAATATTTGAATAAATTGGATTTCTTTCCTTACAACTGGAAACATGCATCGATTCAGCCACAAAATAATGATCATATCAATGCGTCCAGTGTGATGAGATTTTTGGAGAGAAATGATTTCCACATCAGATAGGTATTCGGTATAGAATTAAATGGTTTCCTTAAAAATATATTGCTCCACTATACAACCCTCAAGAAAACAACGGTTTCTGACATGCCCTTTCAAAATCCTCTTATATCGTTCAACAGGGTACATCTATCTATAGTTCACAGGACCACATTGTCGAATCTCTCACACCAAGTGAAGCATCAAAAGAACGATCATATCAAAGAATGTTAGCAGGAAGAACATTTCTAATTCACATAATATGATGACAATTTCTCTTTCCATAGTTGGCAATTTCGTTGAGTCTAAAACTTTTCTACATATAGCTTTGAAAAACAAACAAAGGTTGGTTAATGTATGATAAACATTCTTGGAAAAAATGCAATGTAAAGATAAAGGAATTAAATCTTGCCTTAAAACATGGCTGTCATGTGATTTCAAACCATTTAACTTCAAATCATTCATTGAAACAATGTTCTTGATATTTTATAGATACTCCTAGGGAACCTTTAAATCATTTAAGAAGTTTCAAAACTGATATCTCTACTCCCAGGAAAGAGTGTAAGTAGCTGGAGGATGAAACATTCAATTTTCACCCTTCATGAGAGCCAACTCTTCTCATATTCTAATGTCAACCATGTCCAACCATGACTTAATTCCATACTATGTTTTTCCTGGGGAATTTAGAAATATTCAGATAACACTAACTCATACCCTTTGTTCAATATGCATCACATCAAGAAAATATCTGACATTCAAACAATTCCTGTATAATAATTTTGAAAAACTGAACTATTTTTCCAACTGATTTTCGTAAGGATTTTAGAAAATGGTTTACCAAAAATAGTGTTCATATCTTTTACATTCTCAAACAGATTATCACCTATTAGTAACGAAGGTGTTTTGAATTGTTTTGAACTTTCATTGAATGATGTTGTCCAATATCGGTACTTATGCCGATGTGGTAGAAATCTACAATGTCCAAGAATCACAGTTTTCGATGAACGTTTCAACCTAATTAATTCTACATCTTCTTTCCAAACGTGACAACCTTGAGTTCCTTTAATGCTATAGCCTTTAAAATTTCAATAAGCAGGGAAATCATTCATTGTCCCATAAAACATCTCTCTCAATGTGAAGTATTCACTTTTATAAGCATCATACAACATAACACATGAATCCCCCCCAATAACTTCAAATCCTCGATCAAAGGAGAAAACTAAACATCAATATCATTACCTGGTTGTTTTGGTCTTGATATATGCATAGATAACATGATAAATTTCTACTTCATGCATAACCAGGGTGGAAATTTATAATTTACCAACAAAACAGGTCATGTATTGTGAGTGGTGGTTTGAAAACCAAAAGGATTCACTTCATCTCTAGAAAACGCAAGATGAAGGCTTCTTGACTCTTTTCCTAATTCAGGATACTCATGATCAATTATCTTCCATTGATAAGAGTTGGCCGAGTGTAGTAATTTACCATCTTTATTTATTTTATCTGCATGCCACGACAATTTTCTGGATGTTTCTTCACTTACATATAGATTCCTAAACATTGGAATGATTGGAAAGTACAATAAAATTTTCATAGGACTAGATTTATCTTCCTTATATTGAGAAGCACCACACATTGGGCATCTTGTAAGTTATTTTTTCTCCTTGAGAAATACTTTATAGTCTTTCAGGAAGAAATGTATTATTTCCGAAATCATACCCATCAAGCGTAGCATTTATTTAGCTTCATTTTTTCGGTTTGGAGCTCATTATCTTCCTGAAGAATGTAATATGAAAGAGAATGCATTTCCCTAAAACTGACATTAGTCCATCTGTTTCCTGCATTCAATTTATACATGTTTTTTATAGCTGACAATGATTTATATTTAGTGAAACCATTATACAATGGCGTCTTTACACAACTCTTTAACTTCTCAAACAATTTTGGTCAATCACGGAGATCATCTTCAACGGTACTTTTCATTGCACCAATACAATCTTCATCATCATTGACACTTGTAATCACATCCTCCATATGGTCTTTTTTATTATCCATATATTTATTGATATCTTATGATCCATAAAATGTAGTTTTATCCATGCCAGTAGCTACATTCTCCTTTTCTACTTGTTTATTCCAACATTTATAACTCCAATGTATTCCATGACATATAAAATGTTCTTCCAACTAAAATGGAGTAATTAGTTAAGAATAACAGCAATGTAAACATGGATAAATGATTTGAGAAGAATAATTTGTGTGATCCTTTGCAAACTTGATGAACTCTTTCACTCTGTTCTAATACTCTATCGTCAAACTATTTGCGTCCATCCAATCTTTATTCATCTCCATACTATTTGAATCTCAAATATTATTATTTATGATTGAAATACACAAAACAAGACTTCCAAATACAGTTAAATAGAACCAATTACTTATAAAAATTGAGTTTAATATAGCCTAACCGTTTCCAATAAATATATGGAAATCAACAGAACTTGGATAGACCCCCCATAAATATCAACACACTTTCCAACCTCCTTACAAATACTTCTATCACCCACCACCCTTGCAGCAAAACATTAAACATCATTTTCACCACCCCTACCAGCCACCACATTCATAATAAAATAATCACATTAAATATCCCAAATCTAGTGACCAAACTCAAATAAAAGGAAAACAAGGATACAATTTTGATTAGAAAACTAATATAGTGGATACATTTCCAAACACAAAGGGGTTCGCAGGGGAAAAAATAACCTAGGATTATCAAATATTTCAATGGAATATCATAGGTTTTGTTAAAAAAAATTAACATATGAAATAAAAAATTAATGTTAGTGAACATAAATTATATCATGGACATCTAATGAATGTGAAATAACTCTCCCTCACAAACATGGGGCTCTACCAACGCCTACTATATACCTATAAAATAATTGAAAAATTAGGAAATTTTTTTGTAACTATTTGTTATAGTACTATAATAAAAGAATAACGAACACAGACCGTACCTCCAAACCGTCATGGATCCTCCTGGTAAAAATATTCTAGTGACTACAACTATTAGAGATTCTAACAACTAACTTCCCAATATAGGAGTTGCCAACATAGGGGTCGTAGTAGTAGAATCAAACCAAATTTCCATCGACCTCATGCTACTCCCCGATCTCCTCCATCACATTAGTGTAGTATATACCACCTTTTCCAGTTCCATCCACTGCCTAGGCTATTCGTCGACTGCCTCTCTGACTGTATCATGAATGTTAAGAAAATGCAATGTGATATGTCCATACCCTTCAAAATAATATTAAATTCCATGGAGTAGTGGGCTATACTTGAGGTACCTATGAATGAAAGTGCCTCCTGAGATGAGACTTGCATCACACACCTACTGTGGGTGGGTGCTGCTAACCCTAATTCCCATAAGACCACTACCATTAAAGATTATGATATCAAATCAAACCACATGAATAATCATAGAACACTAATATAACCATCCAAATATTATTATTACATGTTGAATTACCCCAAACCACTAGAGGTGGTCCTATAAATTGATCAACATAAATTAATGGATTTAATAAGAAGAGTTGAAATACAATCCAACCAAGTGAAAGACATTTACAATCTCCTGAGAATAAATTCATCCCCCATCATGTAATCAGGTTCTGCATAGTTTAGGTGTAATTAACAAAAATAACATGGCCTGACACAACAAGGGCAGTTCTTTACTAGACCAGTATCCATTAATAATAAAAATTTGGATACCCATAATAGGTATCAGGGAAGAATCATTATCTACCCAATGAAGTGCATGGTGTCTCCCCATTTTCAAAAAAACCTTATAGACTAGAACCTATGAACAACTGGTCATAGAGGTTCACTATGTTTACACCACCCTTAAATTATCTATGAAATAAAAGAAAGATGTGTGGAATTTTCCATTCATTGAAGTCAAGAAACATCCCTTAATCCTAAAAATAATTAATCACCCAAATACAACTGCTCACATATTCATACCACTATCTAATCCCAAATTCCATTTCTAAATAATACCATTCACCTTTCCATTGATGCACTACTTTGATCTCCTCATCTTCTGTGGCCCTACTACATGAAGATTCGAGATCGCTCGATGAATCTTGGTTTAATAATAAATAAACCTAAATGGATTATAGGCTCAACTATGAACTGTCTCAAGGAGAGATTTAATTTAAAACACTATAAATTCACAAAGACACTCATCATATTTGGTATATGGGTTGATGCGTACACCATATACACGCCAAAATTTAACCATAAGTCTCCCTTATGATGAATTCCATAATTCCTCAACATTCATAGGGAAGAATAGTGTTCTTCTTGCACACATCACATAAATCCATGTTCACCAACTAAGGGAAATATAACTTAACATCCACAGGGTTGGATACACTTTCTATATTTGAGGGGTCCAAATCACTATCATAAATAGAACCTTCCCCATAAACACAATCACTAGCACTTCATGACACCCACAAAGTGAAACCATTTAATAATGAGGCTGGTACTATCAAAACTCTTATTTTTCATGAAGGGGTTTACAAAAAACCACTTCCCTAGTATAGATAAACCCACCAGAAGGATGAGGAAAAAACACTCAACATTAATAGAATATTCATGTACAACAAGGTCTAGCTTGAGGTTATATGAGAATATCAAACCCTCATACATATGACACTTTGTGAATAATAAATTCTAGTTCCAAACATCATAAGGACCCATGGGTAATCATAAAAAAGTCACAATTTTGTTCAAATCATATGTTAACCATGTATAAGAATCCAATTCATGTGTTATTTCGTGACATAGATTGTTAGAACTCTATATTTGTTAGAATATAATCCAAGGGTGATGATCTTGGGGAAGAAAACAAACATAACCATAATGAAAACTACTCTCACATATCTTATCCACCAAATATAAACCTAAAATGAGAAGTGGGTGACTAACCCAGAGCAGATCGCACACGCGATGGAGGGAGAGAAGAAGCATCGAGCAGTCAGGAAGCCTTCTGCACTACGTCGGGAGGGGAAGGCGCAACCACGAGGGGGAGGTGCATGGGAGGGGCCTCCACTGTTGAGAAATGGAGGATTTGCGTTCGTGGGGAGTCTAGCGGAGAGGAGGATGTAGGGTTTATGGGGAGAAGGATCCGCAGAAGGGGTTCGAGGGGAGGAGAAGGAGAAGGGATAACATCAGAGTTCTAAGAAAGAGAGGATCATGGGGGCAGGGGAGTTGTAGTAGGGGTACAACACAACGAGGTCTTGAGGGCGCGATAAAAAGAGGATAATGTGCACCAGATTTAAAAAATATGGGACCATGGTTTTATCATCTCTTTTTTTTTGCACTAATAAATGCCTCCTTTACCAGTGTGTTTTTAGCGCTTATAAAGCGTACTCATTATGAGCACTAAGAAAAAATAGCTGATAAAGGGAGACTTTATCAGCGCTAAAATTTTAGCATTGATAAAGGGTTCCATTACCATCACTTTGTTCATAGCGATGATAAATGGTGACACTTCCCTTGACCATTTTTGCAGTAGTGTGGGTCATGTGACTGGTGGGGTGCACCAAGGAATATGGACAGAGTAAGGCAGGAGGTGCTGGCCAGTAGTGCGTCGAGAGGACGGAGGTGGGGCATGATGCACATCAGGGGGAGATGGGTTTGACATAAGTGGGAAGAAACCCTACGATAATGAAAAAATAAAGTAAAAAATAAAATATAAGTTAATAATAATGAAAATTATGTTAGTTATAATAGTAAGAACAATTATTCAAATATTATTATTATTACGAGGTCACTAAGATCAATAATAATATAAAAATTATTAAGAAAAACAATAATAATAAAAATGTATCAAAATTAACATCCATAACACTAATAATAATAAAAATAATAATATTTTCAAATAATAAGATTATTATTATTTAGAAAATTCCATAAATTTTATTACACCTATTATTTTATGTTATTTCCATTTTATTATTCATCCTATTTTTCTTTATCCTCATTTTATTATTCCATTAAGTTGATTTACCTTCCCTAAACATTGGCCACACAGCATAGTGATCTGGGCAATGCCGCACAACTTCTACCCTGCCTTTCTCGAGCGTTAGACATTGTTAAGGCCAAATCATTCATTTATCAGCAAAAATGAAAAAAATTTCAATCTATCTTATCATGCACCTAGAAAAAAATATATTAAATGAAGAAAAAATAATAAAATATAATTATTTCAAAAGTTTGTATGTGAAAAAATATTTCATTATAAGTTTCAAAGGTTATTTTCAATGATATGGATTGGGGAAATGATTTGTAAAATTTTCATTTTAAATAACAAATTTCAAAGTGGAAAGGATATTTGTTCTCAAGAAATATTTTTAAGGATATTTAAATATTCCTTTATAATATTTCATTATCATTTTGAATGAAAATTATAATGATTTTTTTGTTTAAAAAAAGGGGTTTTTGAAGTGAAATGTTTATTTCCCCCTAGATAACTTCTAAATGATCTTTCAAAATCATTTTATACCTATTATGAATTCATTTGATATTAAATTTTCTTTAATTGGGATATAATACAAGGATATAATTCTTATTCTGTATTTTAATGGTTTTTTTCTATGATAAAATGATGTTTATGAAACATATTTATCTTCAATAAGTAATACCACAATGAAATGATAATGAAAACAACTTCTTTTCCCAATGGGTAAGCAATAATAAAATGTTTAAATGATTTTGAAAACAATTTATTTTGATGGGTTCTTACAAGAGGATTTCTTATGACCTTGTGACAAACATATTTTTGATTTTCATTTGGTGAAATATGATAAATATATCTTACTCCAATTATTTAGGTAAAAAAGGATAACTTATTCGTAAATATGTTTTCGATGAACCTAATTACATGTTCATAAAGGTATGTATGAACCTGATTAAATGTTGAAAATGTTAGGTGTGGACCTTCTTTAATGTCCATAATTTTATGCACAAGCCTTGTTTTCTTGTTTATAAGACTAATCCTAGCCATGGTTACATGTATATATATTTTTTTGGGTTCTTAATTTCATCTACATAACTTAATTAGTGAACTTGTTACTATTTTCACATGTTTATAATGTTATAATATTATATTTTTTCCAAAACAATATTTCTTATTGCATGGTTATTCTCTCATGTATTTTTTAATGGGATTCCTTTAGGATTTATGTATTTTGAACTATCGTGATTAATCAATGACTCGATTTTATGATATATGATACATAAGGTATGGTCTTAAAATGTCAATCTCATGTTCTAATACCCTTATTATCAGGTTATTATTATGTGATCATTGATGTCTCCCTTGTTTACCCTTACATAGAATCTCAGATCACCCTTTATTAAGTTTATTTCCCTAGGGTTTGAAGAATTTTTTTATGTATGATAAGTCTAAGAGGGATTTTTGATATAAAGAACATAATGGTAGAATATGTAGTTGAATTATGAACCAGTTTTGTATATTTCATTGTTTCCAAAGGCATTATACCTATACAATTATAACATGCTTCATTATGTTATTTAATAAATATTTATCTGTTTTGATGTGATATTTATCTCTAAGATGTTCAGGGAAATTTATAACATAATAAAATTTAATTTAGAGAGAAATTCATCTATGTAATTACTCATAAAGGAGTAAAGGGGTTATAATAACATCATATAATATAATAAAACAAATTTTTAATATGATAGTAAAAAAATCATTTTGATTTATGAAAATAAAATCAGTCAATTTAAAAAACCAATTACAACTAATATAACATTTGATCAAGAATATAATAAAATAGAAAACATGAAATGAGTATTTAATTTCCATTAATAAATATAAATCAAAATATAATATTTTAGAGAGGCAATATATCCTCCATATAAACTTAAATTAGTGTATAATACAAAACATGTATGAAATAATAGAAATTTGAGATGAAAACCATATCTATTATTTCCATTCACACACACTAAATAATATAATACATTTATTTCAAAACCATATTAACATCTATTACCTTGTTTATCATAAATTATGATTATTTATTATACATTTAATAGGTATTTATAGTTTATGTTCACCATAATATTTTATGAATTTAATTTTTTGGATCATCAATTATAATATCGATGTAGATCCACATTATTTGATATCGTGTTCTAATTATAATATTATCTAGAGTAAGAGAATAAATTATTTATAATTATATATAAATATATAATTTTAGTCCATGAAAATTTTATTCATGATTTATGATGACATAATCAGTGATGAGATTGTTTTGATAATTTTTATAAATAAATGGTGATATATTAATAATAAGTAAAATATTAATTTACCAATTCATAAACGTTAAGATAAATCATATTTTCGAATTTTTCTATAAAAATACCAATAGTTGATTTTCCATTGTTTCCCATGATATAAATTTATTTCTTTATTCATATTGATTTCTCAAGGAACCTAAACAAGAGCATTCTATAATCGATGGGTGAGTATGGTTAATGTTATTCCATTGAAATAATATAATTATTACAGAATTATATTTATATTATTTATATGTCTTAATGTGTTTAATCATATTTTAATATATTGGGATAATGAATAAATTTTTATATGTAATATTAAGTACACTACATCATTGAGGTGGTAGTCCTTACATACATTCATGCATCATTATCATTTTACATTTAATGAAAAGAATGTAGGAATTGGTTTATATTTTTGATAATTTTAATAATGTTTTAAAAAATATTTATTTATTAAATAAACCCTATTAACCATCCTTCTAATTATATTATTTAAAATAGATCACATTCTTTATCGAGTTTTAGTCCACACGTAACAAAAAAAATATTTTCATCTTTCGAATTGTTGAGAGAAAGGTAAAAAATGTTTATCCCATAAACAAAATAAATTTTTTTCATCCATATGATATTGATTTAATTTCTTCAACATGGGTATAATATAATTGAATGATTTTTATGAATACATAAAGGAAAAATAATAAAAAATGTCTAATTGAGAATTTTACCTTACTCCTTAGAAGATATCCTTTCTAAATTCTATTAAGTAATTGAGAGGTGGTCTTCTTAGAAGCCTAAAACCTCAATGATTGGGATAATAGTTTTAAGATTATTTTTTAAATATTTTGGGTCAAATATATGCGGCTTTCAGTGTGGGGATTAATGGGACTGTGAGGGATCCAAATACAATAGAGGAGTGTAATTTTTACCATAATACAATAGGGAATGTCACTACTAAATAGTCAAATAGAGCCAATAATGGACAATAATGAATGGTGGAAGGGTTATATTAAATAAATCATTGACCAAAAGTATTTAAACATGTTTTTAACATGATTTAAGTATTCTAATATTAGATATTTTAAATTTATTTTTTTTGTTTTTGACCATGGTAAATAATTTTTACACAAGTAATCTACCTTTAATACCAAAAAATAAAACATGACTTGTTATATAATTATGAAAAAAATTATGAAAAACCATTTTCATTGTATACCTTATGTAATGATTTATTACATAACGATACACATAATAAAATACTATAAGTTTTATAGGATATGTTTCTTTGGGGAATTAGATAGAAAACACTAACCTCAAATAGAGATACGAAGACAGTATTTAAAATTACATTACATTTACCAAAAATATATTGATTATATAATATAGTACCGGGAAACATGGGGATACACATAAGAATTGGGTGATTCATAATTCATAGAATTTTAATAACTAAATAATAACATGATGAAAAAATACAAGTGATCCACGAGGTATATCAAGGTGACCTAAAATGGTTAGAATAGTAAACAAGAACATTTAATTATAATATAAAATAGTAATATCAAGGAAATGTAAGAATGTTGAAGAAATATAAAAAATTCCATAATAATAATTAGTCAAGAATAACCTCCATGACATCATAATATAGTGTGTTTATGATTAAACTCTTACACTGTCGCACCTGGATTTTCAATTTCCATCCTTGGTTTCAAAACCACTTTTGGTTCTCAGTTTTCTCTTGTTCTCTTGGTGTTCTTGGTTTGATTTTTTGGCTTCTCCTATTTTATTCATCAATGAGCATTATGTTGGGGGTATTTTATGTAACAAGTCCTATTACTTTTTCAAATGGGTGGTGTGAGGTTTTGGTGTTATGGAAATGGATTAATGATACTTCTAGTGGAACCCCTTATGGGGTATGTTGTTGGGGGTGGTTTATATTGTTATGTTAGTGGAGTCTCGGTGAGGAAATGTGGTTTTATTTTGGATATTATTTCCCCAATCCATAACCCATATTTTCCCAAAGGATTCCCCCTTAGAGCCCCTTTTAATTGATGGATGAACAACATTTTTTGATAGGATAGAAGGGGGTGCACGGTTTGGGTGCACAGTTTGCTAAAAAGTACAAGAAAACCGTTTGGAAATGTCCAGGTCATTAATTTTTTTTTGAAATTCCTTGTTTTCCCTCCATGGATTTATCAAAACTCAGCCCCTTCTTCCACCATACAACTATTTTAGCCACAGAAGCCTCCCTTGGATCTCATTTTTGGATGGGAGTTTGATGGGGAATCTTCATGTTCCCTTCATGTATGTTCTTATTTCTTTGATATCTCTCAATTATTTAGGGTTTGATCCCCTATCCTTGAGGTTTCTATTGTCCAGAAACTAGGGATTCGTACCTAGGGTTTTTCATTAATTTTCGGGGTCTAATCTTCGGGGTTTAAGATAGTTTTCACCTCATTGTGGTGCGTCAGTGGAACGGTTGGATTTTCGCAAAACGTTTCAAGAGTTTTATCAATTAAGGTGGGTGATTACAATATGTATTCAATACTTGGGAGTTATCTTGCGGTTTTTATGGTATCTTCGTCCCTATTTTATTTTATTATTGGTGCAAAAATTAGGTTTAGAGGTTTTTGCAATGAAAACTAATTTTTAGTTCCATTATTATGTGAAATTGGGGGGGGGGGGGTTAAAAGAAATATTCTATAGATTCATTTGGATATACCTAATAATTTCTTAGTTGATTTTATTTATGTGTATTATGGATGAAAATACAATTTTGAATGTTTATTATCCTTGGTTTTTTCTTAAAGAGTATGTTTTATTGGTGTCTGTGAAGTTTAAGGACTTAAAGTGACATGTTTGTCTAAAAACGAGGATTTAAAAAATGTTATAACATAATTGTTCATATTGGGGTTCCCATAAATGATTTTTTGGTTTTATTGTGGGGTATTGAACTTAAATTTTTTGTTTTTACGACTTATAATTGTGCATATTGTGTGAAAAGTGGATATTTCAAATAGATTTGTTCCAAAACAATGTGAGATTTTGTGAAGTTTTATTATTGAAATTCAAAATGTTTTAATGTGTGTTTTAAGTGTGATAAAGTGTTTATTGCTAATTTATTGTTTTTATGTGACCTGTAGTGGTGTTTTAGTATTAAAAGAGATGTATTTAGTATTCTAAAATTGTTTTATCATAATGGGGGGAGCCCGAGTACCTAGGTGGAAGAATATGTATATGTACATCTAGTGAACCAGATGGGTTTTTCCCCTGTTTCTCTGAGAAAATGGATAAAAAACAATCTAAAAAACAATATTGATGATAATGGGGGACCACAAGGTTATGAGTATGTTCCCTAATAGTGTCTTATTCACGAGAATGGATATTACTATTGTTACATTACACAAAGGTACGAGGTGCATAGTATCCAAGACTATATAGTTCCAAGGGGGTGTTCCTGGGTTTTGTGATCGTTGGATTTGAGGTATCTACCCTTTTATTGGGGTTTATTTGGATGTAAATTACAATATATAGAATTTTTTATTAAATGGTGATAACATTCGGAAATTTTTATTATGAAAAATGATTACATTTGAAAGTTGCATTTCAAGGAAATTATCACCGATTATCATTACATATTAAAACTGCTTTCTTTTTCACCATGTATTGCCTAAACATTGGAATCATTGAGAGGCATCAAATTGGGATCTGGATTACTCCCTAATTAAACCCCTTTAGTTTAAGTATACTTGGTCATGTTTGACACAAGTAAAGGAAAGGATTTGGGTGATGGTAGTTTGTGGTGTTAGATCCCTTCCTTGGTGTGACGTTGTGCAGACAGATCGTGCGTGATGACCCCTTATTGTGTGGAGTCCATGAGAATATTTTAATAATATTTATTTGGGTCTTTGGACATCTTGTAGTTTGTTTGAACTTATGTATTTAGTTCTGGATTTTTTATAAACCCTGTTTGGTATGAATTTTATGATTCTATTTATCGATTTTTTTTGAGGTTTTATGTATCCATATTCAGGTAAATCATTCCCAAATAAACATAAATTATACCTAAGAAATTTTTGAAGCCCACGGGGATAGGGAAATCCTTTTGATACTTGCCCTGGGCTGGGTTTGGTGCCTGTTGGGATAGCGGCCAGAACTGGTTCATAAAAAAATGGTATTAGAGGAGTTTCCCTCTTTGGGTCCAGTTATTTGGGGAAGAGTCCGGATAGTCTGGAGCTAGGATTTGTTAGGATAGGGCATTCTTATCATGGATAGTGTTAATGATGATCACTCCTTGTGTCTGGATTCAAGTCTCTATGGGATGTTAGGTTTTATTGGAGTTCATTATTTCAAATGGGTTTTTGATGATTGGGGAAATGAAAAGAGAGTTGGGCTAATAGCCCTAGTGAACTCGCAGGGTCTGGAAATTTGTGTGGAGATGGGGATATTTCCCTAGAACACACTCGGGGATGGTGATGTGATTGGAATATGACCACCAACCACATGTCCAAGTCACCCATCGACACTATTTTCCTCTCACATTGTCTTGTGTCTCTTTGTTTTGAAATCATGGAAACATGTTTTTTATAGAAAAAATAACATTAATTTAAGGATTGTTACATTTTTCTGAGGTGATTTTTCTAGTAATGTGAAAATGGATTTATTTATGAATATATATAAATAAAATTTTAGAATTATTTTGAATGGGTTAATTAAGTGTTTACACCTATTTTGAATATATAAACTATGTTAAAGGGGGGGGTTGAAAATGTGTTTCCAGTAGAATTTTCTAAACCATGGAAAAGTGTTTTGAATTTAATTATGTGTTCTAGAATTTATGTTTTGTGGTTGAAGATGGATTTTCATTTTTTAACTACAATGAATTCAAAAGGATTTATGAATTTTGAATCCTTGTTTTGAAATGATAATAGTTGAGTTATTATATAATGTCAATTTATAAAATGGTGTTTTTATGAAATTAGAAGTGTTTGAAATGTGTTGAAATGTTTTTAAACGGTTGTGAATGGAATGAAAGTTATTTTTTATAGAATTATGGTATCTTTTATGGAATGATTTTTGAGATTAAAATTGGGATTTTTTTTAGAATTTGCGGATTTGAGAATGGGAAAGTGTGGTTAAAATGTTTTTACTTTAAAAAGAGGAAAGGGTTGGTTTTGGTATTTGGTGTTCTCAAGGGTGACCACATACATGGGTTTATATAGTGAATATGGATTGATATGAGGTGGGTTCCATGTGTGGAATGTAAACATTCATGTGAGAGGCTCATGAGACACCATCAGTAAATGTACAACCCACTAACACTGTTTTTTAAAATAAAAGAATGATTTTGATGGAAAGTGTTGTGCTTTGATAATGTTTGGTTGGGAGGTATGGATTATATGTTTTAGGTATTGTTATTGTGGGATGTTCTGATTTCGAGAACACATATTTTTTAAATGATGTTTTTGGTTGGTGTTTCGTCAATAAGTTTAAATGAAGCGTTGGTTAGTGGTCTCTTTTGAGAAAAGTTTGGGAGGCCAATGTGGTTGCTCCTTGGATGTGTTCAGTTTAGGTTTGTGGTATGTTGTGACCAAATGACTATATATTTTAGGTCATTGGGTTATATTTTTTACTGGGGTTCACCCCCAAAAAGAGTTAATGCATGATTCATGTGTGGCCCCTGGTGATTCACCATTGTATGATCCTCCAGTTGATCAACATAAGTAATTTCTTATTGGGACTTGGAGATTGAGTTTACCCCACTTCTTTTATAGATATGTGGTCCCCCTTGTAGTGGGAGAGTGGTTATGGGAGGTTGAAATAGACCTCAATTTCTAATGTTTCTTGAGTCATAGAAGGTGATTGTAGTTCCAGGTTGTTAGTGTGGAAAGATGTCATAAGGGGCCTTTGGGTCCTTTGTCAGTCAAATCAAAGCATGGGTTCTTGTTAGGCAACCAGTGTGGAATGTTTGGCCAAGGGTGACCATTATGGATTATTTCTAGAATGTTGCGATGTTTGGGACTCGGCATAAGGTCCCCTCCTAGTGTTTTTTATTAGCTACAATTGTCATGTTTGGTGGAACCTTGTGAGGTCGTGTGATTGTTTTACTGTAATGGTGATGGATGTGCAATCTTATGAGAGTCTCTATTTTGTTGGAGGCATGTCCCCTATAGGGAATTATGAGATACTATGTTCTACAGAAAGGTGTTTATATGTGTCCTTTCATTATGTTATTTCACATACAATGAAACAATGGGTGATGTGTGAATATCCTCCAAGACCTTGTGTCAGTAAAATGATGGGTAGGGGTAAAGTGGGTTTAAAGTTTGTCAAGTCACATTGAGACCATATGAGATCTCGATGTAGTTTTTTTTGTATTTGATGAAGGATTTCTATTAAGGGGTATCCAAATACTAACTGTGAGGCCGAATATGCTTCAAAAATTTCAACTTCATCTATAGGTCCCATATAGAAGCTAGTGCGTAGTCAGGGGAAAACCCAGAGTCATTCAAAACATTGTTCAACGTCCCATCATCAGTATGAATTATGTGAATACTTTAAACCTATGGAATCATATTATTTTTAATTTTTTTCACATTCTGTAGAAAGAGGTGGTAGTACCTTGTTCCTATGTTATAGCCTGAGTTAATGCTTTTCCCTTTGGGGTTCCCTTGTGGTTTTTTAGTAAAGTTTAAAATTTGGGCTTCGCTGGTCGAAGCTCATGGTTTGTGTGCAGTTAGATATAACAATCTGCCAACCCATGGGATAGTATGTTAAGAGATATTAGCTACCTTATGGTATATTCATGGCCATGCACCTTGGAATAAGAAACCATGTGACACTTTCTATTTGGATAGATTGATCTGCACAGTTATCTCACGGTTTCCCAAACCATGTGAACCAACCGGGTGGCCATTACTTGTCTTTAATTTTTTTATATATTTCATGTTATCCTACACTAGTTAGTTATGGTTTTTGGTTTTTATGGTGGGGAGACCCACTATGGGTCTTATGTAAGATTAATTGAAATTAAAATTCTGATTTTAGTCTACCCCTTATGTTGGGGAGTCCATTAAGGCCTCCCCCTATTTGGGTATCGATTCTATCTCGGGGAAACCAAGTTTATTCTTATAATGGGGAGACCCATCATGGGTCTCACATAAGTTCTAGTGGGAATGTTATAATGTTAGATTACCCATTATGTAGGGGAGACCGTTCGAGCCTCCACCATTTTCTGCGTGTTTTTGTCTGAGAAGTTAAGTTATCCCTTGTGGTAGAAAGTCCATTTGGGAAACCCTGTATTTGTGACTCGATTTTCAACAGGGTATTTTTGTGGTAAGAGGTAGTTTCATTTCATGTTATCTTTCCACTAATTTCTTACTTTTTTAAATGTGGGATTGGATCATGCTCAGTGGTTTTGTTTAAGAATGGTTGTGGTAACATTATTTAGTTTTTTTGTTTGTCTCAGGTGGATTGGTTATGCATTGTCTTGTAGTATTTGTGTTGTTTGTTATGGGATTAATTTGGAATATGTTTGATCATTTTAGGTAAGTGGGGTATTTTTTGGTTAGTGAGAGTATTCTCTTCCTTTTATTGATAAACTAGTGGGGTTTCGCATTTTTGAGGCTGGTGAAAAATGTGGGAAGTTAGTCTATCTAGGTCTATTTTTTGGGATTTGTTTTTACACATTCTGTTTTTTGGGATTTCCTAGGGAGGAAATCATTATGATGAGGAGAATTTTCACACCTAGATTTTCAATTTCCATCCATTGTTTTAAAACCACTTTTGGTACTTGTTTTTCTCTTGGTCTATGGGTGTTCCAGGTTTTATTTTTTGGTGTCTCCTATATTCTTGAGCTATAGACTTAGTCTTGGGGGTATTTTAGCCATTTTCAGAGGGATGTTCTGAGGTTTTGCTGTTTTGTAATTGGATTATTAACACACCTAGTTGCACCCCTTGTGGGGTGGTTTATACAATTGAGTTGGGGGAGTCTTGGGGTGGAAAGGTGGTTTTATTTTGGGTATTATTTCAAATATCCTTGGCCCATCTTTCCCCCTAGGTTTTCCCCTTGGAGCCCATTGTAATTGAATGATGGAAAACACTTTTTGAGGGGATAGAAGGGGGTGCACAGTTTGGGCGCACGGTTTTCTAAAAAATGCTAGAAAACCATGTGACCTTGTCCAGGCCATTAAATTTTTTTTAAAATTACAAGTTTTTTCACCCTAAATTTAGACAAACTCGTCCATTTCTTCCCCCATTCAACCATTTCTACCATGGAAGCCTCCATATCTCCCCAAACATCCCTTGGATCTCCTATTTGGATGTGATTTTTATGGGGTTACTTCACGTTCTATTCATGTAAGTTCTTCTAGCTTTGACTTCTCTATATTATTTAGGGTTTCTTCCCGTATCCTTGAGGTTTTTCTTTTCCAAAAACTAGGTATTCATACCTATGGTATTTCTTTTATATTCTTGGTCTCATCTTTGGGTTTTAGGTTGGTTTTCAACTCCTTGTAGTGCAGCAGAGGTGCAGTTGGATTTTCGCATAAATTTTCTAAGGTTTTATCAATTAAGGTAGGTGATTCCAATATTTATGTAATCAATGTGAATTATCTTACTATGTTTATTGTATTTTCATTTCCATTTAAATTTATTATTGGTGTAAAAATTGGGTTTAGATGTGTTTGTAATGCAAATAAATTTTTAGTTCCATTTTTTATGTGAAATTGGGGGGTTTTCAAAAAATATTTTATTAATTCATTTTGGGATACCATATAATTTCATATATGATTTTATTGAACTGTATTATGTATGAAAATACTGTTTTTAATGTTTATTCCCCTTGTTTGTAGCTATACAAGTTTGGTTTTAATGATGTTTGTGAAGTATAGGGACTTAAAGTTCAATGTTTATGTGAAAATAGGGATTTAAAAACGGATATAAATTTTTGGTTCATATGGGGCTGTACCATAACTGATTTTATGATTTAATTGAGGGTTATTATACTTCAATTTTGGTTTTTATGACATAAAAGTGTGCACATAGTAAAAAAGTAGTGATTTAAAAGAGTTTTGGTGCAAAACATTGTGAGATTTTGAGAAGATGTTTTATTGATAATCAAAATTTTTTGTTGTGTTTTTTATGTTGGATAAAGATTGTGTAGAAACTATATTATCTGTCTGTGTCTATTAGTGTTGTTTTGGTATGAAAAGAGATGTATTTAGTATGCTGGTATTTTTTTGAGCACAAAGGGGGAAGCCTAGGTACCTAGGTGGGCAGATGTGTACTAGTACTACTAGTGAACCAGATGTGTTTTTTCCATATTTCACTAAGAAAATGTATACAAAAAATTTAATATAACTATATTGATGATGATGTGGGACCACATGGTTATGGGTAGGTTCCCAACTAGTGGCTTGTGCACCAGAACAAATTTTACTATGGTTACTTTACACCGAGGTACAAGGTGCGTAGGTCTTGTGACTATCTAGAGCCTGGGGTTGTTCTCGGATTAGGCGCTCAACGGATTTTTCACATTTACCCCTATAATAGGGTGTTTATTGTGGTAAATTACAGTAGATATCATTTTTTATTCAATGGTTATAACAATCTGAAATTTTTATTTTGAATACTATTTACATTTGAAAGTTGCATTTCATGGAAATTATCACTAGTTTTCCTTACATATTAAAACTAAATGCCTTTTCAAATTGTTTTTCATACTCTTTGGAATCATTTGTGGGGTATACAATTGGGTTTAGGCTCACACCCTACTTACACCCCTTGGAATCAAGTAGACTTTTTCATGTATGACATAGGCAAAGGAAATGCTTTGGGTGATGGAAGTTCGGGGTGTTAGTTCCCTTCCTTACTGCGATGTTGTAAAGACGACTAGTGGATGATGAACCCTTGTCGTGTGTAGTCATTGGGGATGTTTTTCTACTATATATTTGTGTCTTTGGACAACTTTTAGTATATTTGAACTTATGTATTCTCTTCTGGATTTTTTTAAAACAATGTTTGGTATGAATTTTTCAGATTCAATTTATCGAATGTTTTTGATGTTTTAATTATCCATATTCAGGTAAATCATTCCCAAACAAAAATAAATGATACCCGAGAGCGTTTTACAGCTCATGGGTATAGGGAATACCCTTCGAGATTTTTCACGGTCAGGGTTTGGTGCCTGGTTTGATGGCAGACAGATTTGGTTCATGACATATGCCATATATGGTATCTCATTTGATAAAAACCATACCCTATGCATTGGAGGATAATATAATTTTGTGCCCACCCATTACATTCAAATCATCTACATTAATTTGTGCATTATATAGATCATACAAAAAAGAAATTTTCTTTTCCAGTTTTAATACCATGATTTTGTTTTATTGGTTACATACATGGGATTATCCAATCCATGAAGGATATATACATCTATGTGAATACCCTTGACTGATAATAGTTTGGGGAATTCCCAACATAAATTATTTTCTTTTAAAAGTTGATGAAAATTTTGGAATAATATTAGGGGTACATAATGTATCATGTAAGGATTTAATGAGAGGGAAATACAGTGACCTAAACATTTTATTCTTGGATATAACATATTAACAGAATAGTATTATTTATAGAAAAAAATGATCTATTCTAGAATCATATAGGTCATGTAACTTTGGAAACAAGGAAACATAAACAATTGGTTCATAATATTACCACATCGACTCCCACATAGATATTTATAACTACCATCCATCTCAGATATATTATACATAAAAACATACTTTATAACATGGGAAAGGAATCATATGAAAGGCGGATCTATGATTATCCATAAGGGTAATTAAGGGATATATCAATGATCATATATTCAAAAAAAGAGAAAAAGGGTATGACATCATGATCATAAAATTTTAAAATGATACCATTACAATCGTTGATCATAATCTTGTGCAATGGAATAAATATTCGTATTTTACAATACCTGAATCATAATTTATTCAAATAATATATTCCATGATATCATAATAATGTAATAATATATGGAGTGGTAGAAAACAATAAGTATAGAAAAAGAAATTCCTTATTAGTCAAGGATTATTTTAGAGACTCTCAAATTGGATTTGGTTCATCCCTAATCCATAATAGTAGTGAATTTTTTATCCAAATACTACCATAGTGTAAAAATTCCTTTAATTAAATAGGGTCACTTCCCATTACAGTCCTATTTATTTCATGAGATATCAATCTTTACCCAATGCATTTATGGGATATATAGGTCCCACAAATTACATATTGATAATAATATATATTTGTGCTACAAGGTAACAACTAATTCATCATATCATAACCCAAAAAATGGTTCTCCTAAACATGTCATTTTATCCAATGGAAAATAAATGGGTTTCATAAATATTTAATCATTTCATCATAACATGACCCATGGAAAAGGAACGGGTTTCATAAAAATCAAGTTAACATAACTCATCTATAAAAATAGTATAATTTTTATCCTTGGATCATATTCCCATCAAATAATAAAAATAATAGAAGGTTATTATCAATGATGAATCCAAATTTTATTAAAACATTATTGAGGAAAATAATGCTTCCATTTTGAAATTACTTTTTTAATTTCTAAAAATTTCTATAATTTTATAGAAAAGAGTTTATTTGAAAATATACATAGTAAATTGTAATGTAATCCATAAAACATTTAGGGTCCATGAATTTGGAATGATATATTGTTATTTTATATGTTAAAAACATTACTATCGTAATTTTTCTTGAAAATCCACAAAGTACCAAATTTGGAAAATGAAAATAAGACTACATTAAATTTTTTATTAAAAGTAAAACATTTGAAAAAATGGCTTTAAAAATTATAGGATAATCATAATTTGTTTTAATATATTTTATAAAAAATAGATATGGAATTAAATTTTTTTCCTACCAAAGAGAGATATGAGGTCAATTTTCCTTAAAAATATATTTTAAATCTATTGAGTATTTATAGTGAAAATTTGAATGGAAAAATTTAATTTTGCAGAAATAACCAAATAAGTAGAAAATTTATTAGCTTCTTAAGAGGTAGACCTCACTATTTTCATTATTATAAATTTAATCATTAACAATCACTCTAAATAATGATATGTGAACATTAAACCCCTTACCATATGTCTAACTTTCTTTTATACATTATCAAATGTCCTCTTATTCAAAAAGACTCATTTAGATCTCCTATAAAGGGCTCTAGAGTTGGAATTTTGGGACGCAAATAATCTCTATAATGTTTCTAGTTATGTGATAAAGAAAAATTTATAGAGGCTGGTCAAGAAAGAAGGCTCTATATAATGAAAATTAGAGAATGGATGGGTTCTATTTTATAGATAATGACATTTTGTAATTGGTTTGACATTTGGATTTTTTAGTTAAATATTATATATATTATTTTCATAAAAAAGTGTCCATAAACAAATACAGTTTTATCCTAATGTGATAGGGGTCGAAGTTACATCATAAAATAAGAATGAGGATGTTCAATTATGTCCTTAACACTTATTTTTAACCATTATTTACCTGATTTATAGTTTTCCCAGGGTTAAAATTTACCCCATTTAATATTCATATTGACTAAAAATAAATGGGATTTATTTTCAAATTTTAACCTCCAAATTATATATATATAATTAAATTTATCTAGCTAAATACCTATAAATGGAATAAATTAATTTATTTAAACTGTAAAAAATACGATGAGAATCATTTTTTAGAAATATACATTTTTAAAAATAAAACAATATTTATAATTATTCTATCCATAAAAAATTTTAGACGAATCATAAAATATATGATTGAATATATAATATATAAATTTCATTAAAATAATTCACCATTATTTAAAAAGTTTATTTATTTAGATAAAACAATATTTTTTCACATAATACCATTTTTTAAAAAAGACTTGTCATTTATTTTTAAAATGTTTTTTATTTTAATTTCTAATTAATTGTTAACTAAAGAGATCATTTTATACATTTATAAACCCTAGATTTTTATAATTTAGTCGGCCCTATTCATACCTTAAAATCCAGTGACTAGGAGATAATAATATTCTAATTAAATATTATAGTTTTTATAAACATGTTTTTGTGTGTAATTAAAGCTATCAAATAACTATAATTTATTTAAAAAACTATTTTTTTTAAATATCACGGTGTTAAATTTTAGCTACATTAAAATAATTTCACCCTTCTCATTCCTTTACTCTTATATAAACAACTGGGGAATATATTCCCGTATCATATCCTCAGGTTCCCACATAGCTTCCTTGAATTGGTGGTTTTACCACAAAATAATTACCAGGTGACTTGTCCATTCTCATGGAATCATCTCTATATAATCTTGAATATACATTGTTTATTCTTCACAAGAATGGTAAAAATCATGTGGTACCAAAACTGAGTTCAGTATATGTGCATGAATAGGTATGTACTTCCTCATGAGAGACAAATGGAACACATCATGATATTGTGAGAGGTTTGGTTGGATAACTAATCAATAAGATACCATTGTGATATGATGATGAATTTCAATAGAAAACATATAACTAGGTATTAACATTATATTCGTTCTAAATATAATCACCCACTTATATATATATATATTT
Source organism: Viscum album (assembly GCA_963277665.1). NCBI lineage: Eukaryota > Viridiplantae > Streptophyta > Magnoliopsida > Santalales > Viscaceae > Viscum > Viscum album. The sequence continues at coordinate 106,277,859 of OY728123.1, read as the reverse complement.
TTTTGAATACCATTTAACTAAATTCAAACTATTGAATATTATAATGATTGTCATTATAATGTTTTGAAAAGAAAAATGTAGTATTATATATTAATTGAAGAAAAATCTGGAAATTTTTTGAAAATAAAAATGTGTACGCACATTTTTCTCATTTAAAAAGGATAAAAATGGAGTATTATATATTAATTGACATTAAATTTTCATAATAAGTTAATTAATGAAATTTTATTCATGTTTTTATGTCATTTAATCCATTTTCATTTTAGTTTAACACCCAGTAAACCCATTTTTACTTTACCCGTGATAATCCATTTTTTCTATTTTAACTATTCATTTCTTTCAAAAATTTGTTTTAGTTATTATGTTATATAAATAATTATATTTAAAAATATTAAACCCTTTTCTCTAATTTCCTTTAACAAAAGTTGGAAATTTTAATTAAAAATTAATCCCATAGATGAGATGGGAACATATTTTTTTCGATAAGAAAATCTTCAAAATTTACAATGTTTTTATATAAAGACTCAATATAAAAATGACTCCAATGACCTATGTTAGATTAAGAGATATATAATTGAACAAATTTTAATTTATAACAAATTGTAATTTTAATTTATCTTAAAAAATAATTTCAACAAGTATAATTTCTTAATTAAAATTCTATTTTTTTCAATACTCATCGATAAAAAATATATTCACAAACTTATAAAAAAAATCCATAAGATAATTTTGACATGATGATTTTAAAAAATAAATTTCATATTTCAAAAAAAATTTCTAAAGGTTTAAAAAATTATTTTTAACATAGGCATCAAAATAACATTTTAGAAAAATAATATTTTAAAGTGAAAAATTATACCCACTCTTGTTCATTCTATAGAAAACACATAAGAAGAATTTTAAATAATTTACTGAATATAGATTATAAAAATTTCATTAAAAATAATTCATAAAAAGTGTTTTGATAAATTGATTTAGGTAAAACATGGTTTTTTTCACAAAATTTTGTTTTCATAGAAATATTTAATTTATTTTAAAAATGTTTTATTATTTTAATTTTTAATTAGATGGATGTCAAGGAGTTAATTTTATATAAAATTATAAGAAATAGTATTTTATACTTTAGTAAATCCGATTCATACCCACTATTACAATGAATATGTGGTCAGAATCATATAATAACATTTTTATAATATGAAATGTTTTATTTAATATTAGTATTCATGGTAATATAAGGTAAACTCACTGTAATATGTATGAAAAAATATAATAAAGATAAAATTCATTTGAAAAAAATATTTCAAAAAATATTGGGGTGTTATAAGATCAATGATTATGAGAATAAAACTTCTTTCATCTTTTTGAAACCCTTACATTTTTTTGAATATATCTATGGTTATCTACCATTTTATTATCTATCTCAGGTCCCAATATATTTATTTATAGAACTTCATTACACTATGTTAGAGGTCTCTATTTATTTTTATAAAGGGATGCATAAGGATATGCCTAAATAGTCAATTGAAATCTATTTTCTGGGGTTTGAACATATCATATCAAGATAAAGAGTGCATGAACAAAGAATATCCTCATGGGTTCGAATTGTTCACTCTGACTAACCATCTATTTAAGGATGATACATAGTGCTGAAACAAAACTCTATATCAAGATATTATTTAATAATTTTCCAAAATATCAAGATATAATCTAGATCCCGGTCATAAAAAATTAAATGTGTAAATCTATGAAACTATATCAAAACCTTAATGTATATTTAAGAAAGTATATCCACAAAAAAATATTCCCCAATAGTGAGGATCTGTGCTGATTTTATAAGGTGACAAACTACAACCCAGAATTAACTCAACAAAAATGAAAAGATAAAACCTAAAGGATACCGAAATTATTAATCAAATTTCCAGAAAGGCTAAAAGAATTCATCATAAAAAACCATTCACATAAACATATAAAAAACCAAAGGATTTTATTTCTATAAGTGTTACGTAATGTATCCTTAATCTTGATAAACCTCCATCCCATAAAACCTCAACTGATATGTCACTGAATTTGAACTGATGATTATCCTTACCATCATAAACCCATTATAGTATCTATAACTATTAAGATAATATTTCATGGAGACATATACACATTCAAATTTTAATTCACCATTTATTTTGTATACAGAAGTTATATAATAAAAAAATCATTAGAATCTGAGGCTCACCTTCATAATGATAGAATATAAAATTTGAATTCATTCTTCCAAAATCCATTTTGAGTGTGATAATCAGATTGAATTTCACCAAAGTAAGAACAATTATATTTTCACAGGGCCCATTCATACAAAATTTAACATGAAATTCACTAATAAGTATGGGAGGATATGTTTAATGTTATTATTAGTATTCACTTCATACATTGTGAATGTATAATATTTACTGTTATCCATTGTATTCAAAGGTTGTTTTGGAATATCATGCACATTATACCTTATATTAGAGAATCAATTCAAATAATTCCCAAACTCTTTAAATTTAAAATATTGGAGTATGGGTGGTAATTTATAATGAGATATATCCCCATTTTTTTAATTTAATAACCTCTTTAGATCACCACTACATTATTTTGTTTGATTTATTTGATTGCCACACATCTATGTAACACGTTTTACCTTCAGGAACTCACTTGAGTACTTATTCTCACATATCTAGCATTTTAATGAGATAAATTTCTTCTATAATGTGATTTTTTTGGAGTTATCATGAGACATAATCATTATTTTCTTATCAAACCCATAGTAAATGTCATAATTTTCTATTTCCATTTCATAATTTAGTTCACATTGAATGACTTATTCATAGTTATTAATTTTTCTTATTACCAATGAATTTTGAGGAAATTATATTAAGACATCAATGAATTGACAAATATTTATTTTAGACTAATGATTAAACATGAAGCGTATTGTGAATTTCTTGTAAAATTAGCATTGTAGGTATAGATATATTCATTATCCCTCCATTTTATCTCAAGAAATTACTTCATCATCATTTCTCCTAGAATAAGATGCAAGTGAATACTGAAAAATATCCTCTTAAACGCATCCCACTATATGAGGTCAATTACCTCCCATTGAATCGAATTATTAATAATTCTACACCATTGATCTCGTTCAACTTAAAAATCATAGATATACGAAATGACATTTTTTTAATTATTTGATCACTAGAGAAAGGAAAATATATTATCAGTGGTATTGATTCATTTCACAATGACTAGTGTATCAAGGGACCGAAAAAAAGAGGGTGGATGTTTCCTTATTAATGAATCAACAAACCTTTTTCCCACAATTTATCATTTGGATGTTATGAATGAATCATAGACTGAGAATGATGTGTGAGCATAAAATAATGGTTTTTAATTAGGAATACAAAAAACATTCAGTTTCCCAGAAGGAAAATCATTTCATTTTTTGTTTCATTTATCATTAACACAGTTTATTCGGGTTCTAAAAATTGACTAAAACCTGAAATAATATTTTGAGAAACACTAATCATAGTAGAAAACCACATAAATCTGAAAAATCAGGTATGCGATGTCTAAATCCCGACACCTTATTTTCAATATATGACATATTAGGATTATCCTTGGCCATTCATGCTAATTATTATAACACTTAAACATGGATTATAATGAGTTTCTGAATTTTCAAGAAATAACAACTGAGAGTTTCAAACCATGTGTGAAACATGGCCCATTTTAATTCACTAAGTGACGATCGAGTCTATATCAATTCACCCATTTCATGGGTATTGCCCCTAAATACCTATATACCAATCCCACTTCGACTTTTTGTATCCCTACATGGATGTAATTTTATGGAAAAAATATACCATATCCTTTAGTAAAACTATATATATGTTTACTATAATTTGAATCATCTGTAAAAATATCCTATAGGATGTTAATAATGTTTTGTCAGCATATTTTTCAAATGATAAAAAACCTTTCCTCTAATAAGAAATATAGAGAACCAATCTTTTCCTACATAGATTTCACATATTAATGGATACATATTAATTATTATTCTCATATACACACCCAATGACCATAATGGTTTAGTCCCATTGGATACTAGGTACACTATCATCATATTTAGTGAAATATCATTAATATATCCAATAAATATCTTCCCCTTTTTTACTAATAAAAAACCTACCCAACCTAGATATTTTCTTCATAAACTGGGAAAGGAAACCTATTAATGTGTGATATGAGATGCTCATTATGGTTAATCATGAAAAATATTTATTCATAACGTGGGTATAATGGTTTTAGAACATTAAAATAACATATAAAAACCATACCATGCATATCAAAGATCAAAATCACAGGTCATCGAATAAAGTTAAGAAGTTTATAATAAATAAATCATAATCAAATAAATTAACATGATCCATGAGAACATAACATTGGGATAATACATATATTTCTGGCATAAACATATGAACCAAACATTGCGAACATGTATTAATAGAAACAAGGTCACTCATAATGTTAAAGACATGAAATTAGGCCCTCACATAATTTTATAGGCATAGAACTAGGTCTAGACCTAACATTATGGTCATGGAATCTTAGTATAGACATACCACTATTAACACGTAATGAAATTCATGTTTAAAAGTTTTAAAAATTTCACCTAGTTTGTGCATAAATTTATGAAAATGTAATTAGATTCCTTGATATCATATTTATTATGAGTAACCCATATTAACAAAATAAATTGAAGAGATAAAATGGTCCCACCCATTATATAATTCATAAATATATGTGCCACAACATCATAAGACATTCATAATATCATAACCCTTGAAAAGGGGATTAGATTCAAAAACATTTCATTATTGTATAAACTATGGAAAGAATATTGTTTGATAAAATTCTTGTTGTCATAATAATAAACCATTAAAGTAATGAATTAATTTGGTATCAATGGACCATATCCCTAGTAAAGAATATATAACATCAAAGGATGTCATATAAGATAGAAAATTATTTTGAAAAACTACTTAGAAATTTTCTTGATGAAAATAAACATTCCACTTTGCAAAATATTTCATTAAAAAGAAAGTTTTTTTAAATCATTTTTATGTAGGAAAAACTATGAATTAATCATTAAAACATTAATCAATTCCTGAAAATATAAAATACCATTCACATTTTATGGTAAAAAACAATGATTACTCACACATTTCCATTAAATCCAAATGAGGGTTTTTTTGAAAAATCTATCAAGATACCTAAAAAAAACTTTAGAAAAGTAAAAAATGGGTAAACTTTTATTAATTAATACTTAGGATAATGATAAAAAAAATTACAAAAATTGACATGAATGAAAAAAGTTTTTCGACCGAAGAGAGAAATAAATTAAAGGTTTCATCATTTTTTTTGAAACATTGAATACATAAATAGATGAAAATAAAAAGAAACAAATATTCTCATTAAATAACCAAAAGATAATAAAATAAATCCTTTTCTTATGATATGGATCATAATAACTCATCAAAATTATCATAAACATAAACAATACTGATAAATAATGAGATTATAACATAAATCCTTTACCATATTGGTTTCTGTTGATTATTTGGACCAATTAAAGAATAACACCAAATTTAAATTGTAATATCATCTAAATAATTATATTAATTATATATATTATCAAATTAGAAGTATATAATTATCAAATAGGAATATTGGTACACAACATAACTTATGTTCCAAATAAGGAAAATTGTGACAAAAATCTCATTCTACTTTGGTAACTTTTAAACCATAAACCCAATAAAAGAGAGATACTAAAATATACATGTAAATCCACAAAATATTCATTATAATAGTAATAAAATATATTCATTACTATTATATTCACCACATAAAATAAATATGTTGTTAATATGGTATGTGTCTCATAGAAGTAAAAAAGTTAAAGAGTGGTTGATTATTTTAAGTATCAACATCATTTGTATACATTTAAACATCAATTATAAAAAATATAATTTTATTATACATATATTTTATAACCATTATTATTTATATCATACCATATATGATTTACTTAGGACCATTTATTATACATTTGTTAACAATTCCTTGTTAAAATCACGTTATGGGTAACAACTGCTTTGTTTTTCATGCAAGTTTTAATTTGTTATCTTTGGTCCAGTTAATTTTATTATGGTTCCACAATCCCTAGAATTATACCCAAGATTTAAATATAATATATATTCAAAATATTTTCATTTATAGTAATCCTTTATTGTTATAGTTAGAACATTTGGTACACCGTTCATATAAAAGGATGATCGTACCAATGAATAATTGGTGTTTCCATTTTTTTAAAATATTGAAAGGAATAAAGGTAAATAATATATTACCAATTAAGATAAATTTTTATTTAATATTAATCACTTATATTTATTTATTATTTTAATCATTACCTTACATGTAAAGTGTACATGATGAATGAATCACATATCTTTCTGAGGTGGTAGTCCTCCGTACACACAGACGACATTATCATATCCCCCACAAAATGGAATGTAAGAGTGTATATGTGATATAACAATTTTTGAGATATATTTATGTTAAAAATAAAACTTATATAAATTATATTCATAATAAAACCCAATTATGAGTGGGGTTGATGTAAAATTTGTTACATCAGTTCGCGAGATGGTAGTTCATCGTACACACGAGCACCATTATTATTTCCCATTCGGGAGATGTGATGATGGATTTAGTTCATTAAAACAAAACAATAACAACTAATTATATGTAATATAAATATTTTATTATATTATAATGTCTAAAAAATATTTGAAGGTGGTGGAGGAAGAAAAAATGAAAAGACTCGTGAAGAACATGCCTCTTCTTCAGGTAACCTCCTTGAGATTACACCAAAAAAGTTCCAAGGATGGATTTATGATAAAAACAAGGAGTATAATATGATATTAATCAATTAAGGAAGAAATTTAGGAATTTATTTTATAAAACAAAGGGGTTTTTTGTTAATAAGAGAGGATAAGCTTTTTCCTTTTATCTGTGAGGTGAGTGGCACAATTTTAATTTTTGAAAATATATATGAGCCGATATTTTTCAAATTTCAAGAGGATAGAAAAAGGGTCATTATCAAACCATATAGGTGATAAGTTTATAATATATCAAAAAAATTGGAATTTAATTTTTTTAGGTTATTTTACTCATTTCTTTTTTAGTTTAACCCCCGATAAACCCAATTTCTGCTTAATCGCGATAGTTAATTTTGTATGATTTTAGTATTTTTAATGGTAAGAAATTATTAAAAAATTATATGGTAATATAAATTATTATTATTATTTAGAATATTAATTCCATTTTTTAATAGACCATTGATAGATGTTTCAATATTTATTTCAAATCTAATCTTGTCGATATGATGAATAAATGGTTTCCCAAATAGAAACGCTTAAAAATATTAAAACATTTACACCTAAAAATTAAATATTAAATTGATTTTTGTTAACTAATATAGATTAATATATATATAATTATGTAATGTAAATTTTTAAACATTATTAGAATAATTTTGATGTTTTTTATTCTTTATAATCAATAATAATTCTTATTAAAAAAGTATAGTATTCATTAATCATCGAAAAAATAATCTTTTCAAAAAATTATAAACAATCAACCCAAGATAATTTTGAAATTATTATTTCAAAATTAAATTAAATTATTTAAAATTATTTTCTTAATGTTTCAGGAATTAACATTAATATAAGGTCACGAAATTTGAAAAAATAAATTTTAAGGAAAAAAATTTTGAAGTGTAAAATTCAATTTATTAATTTCTAATGTATTAGAAACACATAAGATGAATATTGAAAATATTAATAAATATTTACTATATAAATTTAATTAAAATAATTCACCAAATTTTATTTGTTAAATTATTGGGATAAAACACGTTTTATGCATAAAAATAGTTTTCCAAAAAAAGGATTCCATTATTTTAAAATAGTTGTTATATTCATTTATAATTATTTGATCACCAAAAAATTATTTTATATAGTTTTGTATTAAATACATGTTCATAATATAGTTAATCTGATTCATAACATTTATTATAATGTCTAGGTTGTGGATATCATATTAAATAACAATGTTTTAATAGTATGTCTCACATTGTTAAAACCTGGGGTTGCATGTAATGCTAGATAAACTCGACGTTGAGTGTAATGAAAGCTAAATAAAGTGTTGTGAAAAAAACAAAATATAAAAAACATTAAATTTATTTGAAATTTTTAAACAAAATCTTAGGGTGTTACATTCATAATGAATAAATATGAAATTGTAAAATTATTTATAATTAGCTTTTATTCGTAAGCAGTTCAAAAATGATTATCTCATATTTAAATATTTGAGTATTTCATTTATTAAAATGATATTATCTATTTTGGTCATAGTTATAAATTATTTATTTTATTAATATTTTTATCAAAAAATTTATTTGAAAAACTGCTTCAAGGATGATTTACTTTAATTTTCTAACAAAGGCATGACTCCATAATATTTAGTTATTTTAAATTTTCCTAGAGTGTGGATTATAATAAGATTTATGGGACAACTTATACTCATTGAAATTTTTTTCTTAATGTTATGTTTTTTTGTTACAATGAGTTGGATTTTATCTTGAATAAAGTCTCCCCAGGAAGAGGGACTTGGGGACATACCACCCACCAACCTTGTTGCATATACATTGTCAAGAATAGAAAATGTGGTTTGATATCTGTTACTCCAGGCTTACTCATGTGAGGATTTTCAATCTCATATAACACTATAAATTTGTATGAAGTATTCATTTAACATATATATATAATAAATTTTTATATATTTAATTATGTTTTGATTCTACATTTTTTTGGATAAATTAATCTTTGGCGTGCGAAAAGAGTTACACTGACAGAAAGATATGTTTTTTATTGAAATGTTGTGGGCCATACAAAAGCATCAAACATAGTGAGAAAATGGAAGTTCATGGTTTCATGAAATGATGATTTACTAGGTAATAACCTTGGATATTGTGTTTTAATTCCACATATAATGAACCCACAATGTTTTAGATAATGGGATTCTCATCTGCCCTTCCTGCAAGAGCTAAACCATCAACCAAAAAGTTCTGTTCTCTCTATACATTCCTACATAATGGAAATAAAATGATATAACATGATGGGATTAAATACTATTCAAATACTAAGTGTTATATTACTTTTGAAGAATCTCATGTTAACTCTTCAATCATCCAACAAGGTATTTTTGTCCATATCCATGTGCACAAAGATTATCCTGTGTAAGGAATGAATGTATGGGTGAAACTGAATTATCTTTGAGTACTATCATGAAATCTTTAGCTGTTATTAGATTTTACATACTGTGAATTTTCATAGAGTTATCTTTGGGTTCCAGTTACTTGGGAACCCTAATGGTAAATATACAATATAAATAGAGAAGGGGTTTTCCATATGATAGAAAAGATACATAGTTACCTAATCAACTATCTAAGAGTGATATGGGATATGATTGGGATGATTACCTTTTTAAATAACTATATAGTGAGTGAAACACTATATATTACTAATTTCTTACTAAGATATGGATCGTTTACAACTAAAGGATATGATGAATTTTAAAAATAAATCACCATTTTAATGGGGGAATTTAAAAGAAGTATTTATTAATTTTCTGTAAAAAATGTTACTCATCTGATAAAATAATATACTATACAGAAATAACATTATAATAAAATAGGACATTGAAATAAATCTTGAAAAAGTGAAATTTAAATGTTTGATACTTCCTTATTTGATACATGAATTTGATAATAATTCTCAATCAAGAAGGAATTTTCTAAATATAGGAACTACCTTTTCATAAAAAACCAACTATTGAATCTATACATAAAAGTATATAGATGACTATGATGAACTTGTGAACAAAGTATATGAATTATCAAAATAACTTTTTTTATTATAGAGTATATGTTTAAAAAAACTTGAGAACTTAATTTCATATAAAATAATAGATAAAGTTAAAAGGCTCTATCGGGAGATTGGGAGTCATGAAGTGTTTGAATTATGTAAAGGTATTTTACGGTGTACGATGACAGATATAACATCAGTATCCACCAATTTACTCAATATTATTATGTGCATCAAATATTTTTAATGGATATTTTTAACCCTTATGGTTTAATTGAATACTTATATCATTCTATAATCATTACTAGAAATGATATTTTGTAATTTTGTGAACAATAATTTGATTGAAGTCTGTAAACATTTAACGTAACTCTTCAATATGTTGAGTATTTTTGAGTAGGACATGGGTGGTCAGGGATAATGTAACATTTTGATGCTGAAAAAGGATAAAGGAATGGGTTTTATCCAAAATTATCATAAAAGAGGCCATGAAGTGTAGACATCACCCACTAAGCCAAGAAATGTGAATAAAGGAAAAAGTTTTTATTAGGGAATACCTTTCCATTGGTGAAGTAATTGTACAAAATATGTGATAGGATAAAATAATACAAATATAAAGTCTAAACTAGGTTTAAATGTTTTCAAATTCATTTAATTCCTTTATATTCTATGTGGTAGTATCTATATATTTAATTAGTGTTTTAAATGTATAAAATAATAAAAAATGAAGGAAAACCAAGAAATGAATGATTATGTTTGAAATCAATATCCAAGTAAATTATAAAAGGACTCTATAACTCATAAATTGGTTACAACATTTTTAGTATAATATTTCATAATATGTTTATTTTTCACATTCGTCAGTAATGTATAGAATTTAAAAAAATAGTTGTTTAAATTAAATGATATGGGGTGTTTGATAAATTTTTTTAAGATTTTTTTTTAATTATATAAAATGATTAAATGAGGAAATGAAATAAATTTTTCTTGTTAGTTAATTAATAAGTCCCTAAAAATATAAAATAATAACAATTTATTTTATTTTATATGTGAAATTCAACACCAAAATTATGTAACCCACAAAATATAATTATTTAAATGAAATATTTATGATAGCATGAAAAACATGTAAACTAGCTTGGAAATGAACAATAATATAGTATTCCATTAAAAAAACAATTTAATTTTTATAGAATAACTATAGCTAATATATTATTGAAATAATGTATATCAATTGCTTATAAAAAATAATAATGAATTAAATGAAATATAAATGATTTATAAAAAAAAGATTTTTTTCTGAAAGACTATTTAATCATGCTTGTTGTGCAGAATTCTAAAATAATTTTTACCAATTTTGAAACATTATTTGATAAAACTAAATTAATTTTTGAAATAATAATATCAAATTTATCTTAGATTTATGTTTTTTTAATTTTCTAAAATATTTCATTTTTGTTGAAAAGTAAAAAATAAAGAATTTTAATTAAATACTTACTTTTTTGTTAAATTATTTACAAAGAAAAACTATATTTTTAATTTTTTTAGAGTAATATTTTTCTATAAACATATATAATGACTAAATTGAGGTCATTTTAATCATTTTATGTCCAATTTTGATACAAAAACATTGTAACTTTTTTAACATCGTTTTTTTGAAAACCCACATTTTCGTCGCATATGCAAGATTAATTTAAATTAGAAATTTAATCAACCATAAAGGTAATTTTTAAAAATGGATAAAATAATTGTATAAATAATAATTTATAGTATCTAATAATTTCTACATAGTTTTTTTACCAAATTAATTTGTGAAAACATAAAAAAATTATTTTCCACGGTTAATCTTAAAATGAGTTTTCCATGGGGTTTATCTGAGAAGATACGGGTTAAAATTACCTTTACTCTTGTAAAATAATTATATTTTTCTATAATTACACATTATACTTCCCAATTTATAATATGGGTTCATTTTTAATCTTTTTTCATATGAATTTCATTATTATTTTTAATTCTTTGGGTAAATTTCTATGTAATTTCCATGGATGTCCCCATTGCACAATTATAAAAGGGAAAACTCTCAACTCAGTTATTCAAAGAAGAAAATAAATTTTACATGAGAAACATTGCCAAATTATCTCCCCAACATACTTATTTATATTTTATTTCTACGGGTCCTCCCTATAGACCACCCCTAAGCTCCTTGATAGAAGATGCAAGAGAGGTTTCTCATAGAATTTGTAATTATCTTCACAACGGTCTTTCATTATCTTTCTTATTTTCCCAATTAAATTATGTTTTAAAAATAAAAATTTAATAAAACCATTATATAACATATAAATATATTTCATTATTTTTATGGAATAATAATTATCTATCCCTACTTATATCAAATTGGAAACAAAATACTTGATCGTGTGTATGGAAGACTGCCATGTCCCAAACTGATGTAGATCATTTTAATAACTACCTTTAAAGGAATTAAATAATTATAAATAAAAAACATGTATATGATATTTAATATATTATTATAATTATTTAAATTATATATCACATATACATTTTTTAAAATTCTATTCCGTTTGAAATATGATTATATTGCTCGTGTGTATAGAGGACTACCGCCTCACCAAGCAGCGTGCTTATTATTTCACATATGATTTACATAAAATGTATTAAAGAGAAAATTAATGAATATATGTGATATATATGATATTATATTGATTTTATAAAAATTATATATCACACACTTTTGTACCCTTTAACATGTTAAGGGAATCGTATCATCGCTCATGCGTACGTACGACCTACCCTTTCCATGAAGTGATGCGACTCATTTTACATTAAAAAATTTCAAGAGTGGTTAAAATAATATACATAATAATTAAATATGACATTTACACCTTTATCATAATTTTAATATAATATAATTTTATCTTATGTACAAAAACAAGATCTTTCATTACAAAACACCCATAATAAAATAAGGAAATTAATAGCCAAAATAATTAATGTAATTGAATATTATTGAAAAATGAGTGATAAGATGTAATAAAAGAATCAAATTTTAAATTATAAATATCAATAGTGTTCTTTTATAAGATAATAATATATTTAAATCACATTAAATGAGTTTAATTCACTTTTTACGTAAAGGATGCGCGAGGTAAGGGATTCTGTCTTGGTATCCCTTCAGTAAGGAACATTTGTATGTTATGCACAAATTTCATTTACATGGCGTATACACTTCCAATTTTATATGTAATATCATGAATAATTAACAATTAATGGTATTTTTTGTTTCAATTTTAATTATTACATCCATGGGAATTTTACATGAAAAGTTATTTAGTGGTAAAAAATTTCACAAGTCAATTGTTTTTCATTGGGATATATTACATCTTTAATTTACATTAAATAATATGTTTATCTATGCAATTAATTTTGATATTAATAATTTTTATTTAAATTTTTATTTTGTGGATTTAAATTTTACACACATAATCTATTAATTTATTAATTTTCACTTCAACATTATTCTCTTTGTAAGGTTTTATTTCATAATAGAATTTTAATCATGATTGTTTATACATGAATTTCCATTCATGGAAAATATTTTATCATTAATTAAGAAACCCTTTAATTATATTATCCATTAGTTATTAATGAAAATTTCCATGTAAAAGTACCTTTTTATCTACTATTTGATACTTAAAATGATTGATTAAATGGCTTTAAGAAATCATGAAATCAGTTTTCTCTTCATTCTAAAATTTCTTTTCTTCCAAAACCATGTTTTATAAATTATTTTAAAATATTTATTCTAAACTTTTAAAAAATATTTATTAAATACATTTTTAATCCCTTTAAATTTTAATTTTTTGAAAGGAATCACTATGTTTTTTCTTGAAAAATGCATGTTTATATGTTTTTGAAGCATTTAAAGGAATGTTTTTATTGTGTATCATTGGAAAACATTTTCAACCATATTAAGTACAAAAATGATTCCAAAACATTATTTATATGTTTCAAAAACAATTTTCAACGAAACCTAATTCCACTTCTTTTACTGAAATTTTATATTAACAACTATTTTTTAAAATGAAAATTTTATTTTAAGCCAATAATGTTTTTAAAGATATTTTATGTTATTTTTATTAATCAATATAAAAACAATTTAATTCTTAATAGAATTACTATATCTTGTATTAGTACCATATTTATTTTTTTGTGGATAGATTATGATCATTATGAATAATGAAATTTTTGAAATTCAGTTCATTGATTCATTTTTATAGGCATTAAATTTCACATGAATTATTAACTATATTTTAGAAATTAAAGTTCTTCTAAATATCCAAAATATTTTTCATGAATATGTTTATTTATTACATCATGTATAATATCTACATAGGATTTTCAAAATTGAATGTTTTTTATTTATATGAGAAAATATTGTTAAATATTAATTTATTATTCAATATGGATATTTGATGATATAGAACATTTTTCGGTAATTAAATAGATTATTAAATATATGAGGAATGATTTGGACAAACATAAATGGATGGGGAATGATTAAATATATCCGCTAGATGATTTAGTAGTCTCATGAAGAGAATCTATAAACTAGTATAAAATTAGTGGTCCAGACCAAATGAGTTTGTACTAAGTTGTTTTAAAATGTCTTATGAAGGCCTTGATGGAAGTTGTATAGTGTGACTTAGACATGCTGTGAAAAAAATTACGAATCTAATTCATTTATAAATCATTTATTATAATCCATTATAATTTTGAAATGATATTATATATAGATTCATTTATTTCTCAATTATTTATTAATTGACATTTGTTAGTTATTTACATTTATATATTGATTATGACTTATCCAGTAATGAAATTCATGTTATATATTATATATATTATAGGATTTCCTGATATAGACATGTGTATATTCCATAGTAGTAACCCCATTTGTATCTATCTCTCCATCAATATCTCCTCCCCTACTTACAATTTTTAACCACAAGATCTTCCCCAAACATGACCAGCTCTCAATCTGTCTTTCTCTCCCACCACTACTACCTTTGTCACCCCAAAACTCTTCATCAAATATTTTGTTCTTGAAAAATACTCCCACAACTAATTTATAATTTTCCTTCACCTCTGGATCTACCTCATAATTCACCCCCTTCTCTTCCTCGACCTCAAACTACCCCTATACCTCTACCTTGAACTTCACCTCCATAAAATCTTCCATCATCTCCTCCACCTCCATATACTCCTTTAAAAATTCTTTATTCTCTGCCCCCGAATTCTCCTCCACATCTGACTATTCCTCCATATCCTTTACCTTTATCTCCTCCTTCCTCGTATCCTCCTATTCCTTGGGCTCAACCTCTAAATTCTCCTCTACCTCAGTGTCCACATAATCTTCCACCATGGCCCCCACCTATTCCACTATATCAGTTTCCAACTACAACCATGCCTCTACTTCTCCTATAATATATTCATGAACTAGATATCTCCACTCCTCCCAATCCCAACATCCCCCTCCTTCTTTGGAACCTCTTCTAAATATCTAGAATCCTTGTCCCTAAATTTTAATTATTTTTTGGAGTTATTTTATTTTTTAGTATTTTAACTATTCTAATATATTATTTTGGATCTTTTCATGTTCTTGATCCATTAAAACATTATATTTATTTTTTTTATTTTTTAAATTTTGAATAATTCATGGTCTTTGATCACACAACCATAATTCTCGTGGTAGATGTGAAATAATAATTCACATTTGTGATGGTTCTATCATTTTATATAGTTGAATCATATTTTTAGTTCACTTTCCATCTACATTGATCTAGTTTTAGGTACAATCTTAATATTGGGGATATCATGGTATAGGTTGTTATTGTGTTAAATAAGAATGGAAAAATTAACAAAATAGTGAATTTATTAGATGTTTTTCATCGATCTATATTTAATATTGAATTTTCAATCATGAATAATTGAACATTATAAATTATAATATCCTTTAAATAACATTATTGTTTTTATTGATAATGTTAATATGTTTATACGATTTAATTAATTGTTTTCATTTGAAAGTTACTCTAATGTAATGAAGTACGAAGTTCATTTATAGATAATATAATATTTTCTCTCTCATGAATAGATATGTTTGATGTTATTGATGTAAAAATAAACATACATACTTTTAGTGTGATTATAATTATAAATTTATGTATCTTTGATAATTTACACACACCTATTACTTTTTTTAATGTTTAAGTTTCTAAAAAACCATTATTTCTAAAGATCGTTTTTATCCAATATACAGTTTGTAACTCTCTTTAATGGACATGTATAATGAAATTAATGTATATATATATATATATATATATTTATAATTTTAGTTTGATTATAATTATAATTTTCAATATATTTGATGATTAAAAAATATCTGTTACTTTTTTTGTAGTAGTGTTTATTTATTTTTTCACGTGCTATAACAATTATTTTTTAAAACCGCCTTTACTAGATAATAAATTATAACCCTATCCTATATTAATTTTTAATCTATAAAATGTAAAATTTCTTAATTTTTTTTATTTTATCAAACTTTATTTTAAACTAAATACAAATAAAAATGTCTTTGATATGAAATTATTTTTTATAGTGAATCTCACACATGTGTAAAATTATTATTTTAGATGTAATCATGGATATTTTTATATATGAATAATTGGAGGTCTACAGAATTTATGTATTAAATTTCATGTTTTTTTGATTAAAAATTTCTTCAAGTGTGTTATTGATAATTCAATAAATTAATAATTATTTTTTCTTTTTTCACACATTTTCATAATTATGTTTTTCAATGTTGTAATTTTTTCAATCAAGTTCATGACTGATTGATGTTCCAATAGGGGTCATTCATGTTATGGTATGATGTAATCATTAAAATAATTAGTGTTTGATGGATACATATGAGTTTTACTTATACAATTTCTTTGTTATATTCAATATATTGCATAAAAATTAATATTCATTTTTATCCCTATTTTGATTTTGGATTTGACATATTAAATACTATTCATTATGTTCTGTATTAGAAAAAAAACCATTTTAACCTACTAGATAGATGAGATATATTCTAAAAATAAACTATTCCAGATTTTTTTGATTAGATTGCATTTTAAATGTCTGTTACTAATGCTGATCATGTAATTAATCTGGTGTAATGTTTTAAAGACTAGTAAAAATAAAATAGTATTTCATATACTATAGAAAAAATTATTCTTGATTTTATTTTTTTTATTTTAAAATATCTTTAAATTATTATTGTTTTCCACATGTATTTTGGATTTAGTTTAGTCATTTAATAGTTTCGATTAGTAAAAAAAATAAAATGTTATTTTTCAATCATGTACAAAATTTATATTTTAGCTGATATGTAGGATATGTTTACATATGAATAATTGTAGATATATGAAATGAATGATTTGAATTTTAGGGTTTTTATTAATTCTAAAATTCAAAGAGGTATATTCTTTATAATGAATTTATTCTGTAAATATTTTTTAATTTTCACACAATTTCTTATTTTCATGACTATTGTCATTTGGTCCAGTAATTTGATGACTGATATATTTTCAAATGGGTTACATTAATGTAATGGTGTGATATCATTATTCCATTTTAGTAGTGTTTTATGAATCAATTTCATTAGTAATGAACTAAATGATGATGTTATATCGTTTTGAATTTTCCTTGTAGTCATTTTAGGGATATATGTGTCATATTTAATTGAAACTAAAAAAATAAGATCAAACAATCAGTATTATATATAAAAATTAATTTTTTAAATTTTTACTCTCTTCCTTTTGTATTTTATGTTTAAATACTATTCATTGAGTTCATTATTTTAAAGTAATCTCTTTAACCAATTGTACAAATGAAATATATCACTAAAAATAACTATTCTTGATTTTATTTTTGATTCTCCAAATATTATTATATTTTGAATTTTTATCCCCAACGTTTTATATATAGTTTATATGATGTATAGTTTAAAAGATTAATCATTCAAAAGAGAATCGGGATCTATTTTGATTTTGTAATATTAATCTTTTAACATTGAGTTACTCAACTATAAACCAATTTAACAAAATTTTACTCCCTTATAATTTTATATATATATATATGTGTGTTTTTAAAAAAGCCAGTTTAAAATAACCTTTACTACATTATTTAAAAATATTTATTAGCTTCTCTTAATTATTTTATGTTGTTTATGTTTGAACATGTTATTTTCAGTGTACACCAATTTCAGTTTAGCTATATTTCAATGCCTTTTTTAGGGCTCACTTAATTATAGAATAATAATGAAGGGATGTGAATGTTGTTTTAGGCACATATTCTTTATTTACATCGCTTAATTTACACATCTTCATTTCAAACTTTTAAATCAGAGATGTTGGAGCTCATTTCATGTCTTATATATGTTACCCTCCTTAATGATATTTTTATTATTTGGGCATTAGTTATCCCCAATATTTCCATTATTAATTTCAACTTGTTCATTTTTGAAGACTTCTTTTTCATTGGAAGTTATTTAGTTGAACTTAATTAAAGCATAATCAATGTTGGAATTCAAATTTTTATAAGGGAGGGCCATTAAGAATCCATATATGGGTATTTTCACACACTATATATATATTCTTTTTATATTGAGGTACTTTACATAATTTACTCAAGTGTGTCTAAAAATACAAAATATGGGTATGGAGCTGATTTTGATGTTGTTGGAGCTCATTTCAACTATTTTATTATAAAATATTTTTGAAGTAAGAAATATTTTTATGCCTTTTATTATTTTGTTTCGCATTTGTTTTCATTGATATTTAAATATTATTAATATATTCTATTAATGGTTTGAGCCTAGAAATCTGATCCTAGCAATGAAAAAGAGTGCTTAGATTCCCCATTGATTCCTTCAGAGTGACTGTGGTTGAAATCTCAATCAAGATAGCAATATAGTTTTTTTACCTCCCATAATACCCCCATCACCTAAAAATTCACTTTTCATGAGATGAATACATCGAAAATATTTAATATCCACCACTTTCTCTCTCCCATCTTCGACTAAAATCTCTATTGTGATACCCTTTCCATAAATCAACTACTATTTTGATCGTCTCCATCTTCCCTCTACAATCATCACTAATTATATGAAGGTGTTTCTATCAATTATAATTTATTGATCTCACACATATATGAATACATTTTATTATCAAAAAATATATGATCGCCAAATTCAACTGTATAAACTCTATGAGCACCAATTTCAACTGTCTGCATATATGAATATAGTTTAATATTTCAAAACAGTCACAAATTAAGTACAAATATATAAATACAGTTTATAAATATATGAGTACAATTTATTATCATCAACTTTATCCACTCCAACTTCAACTATAGATTTATCATTAGCCATATGAATATATGTGTAAAGTTTAATATTTTAAAATAGTTGATGTTACTCATACGAATAATAAGTAATAGGTGATTGTCACGACCCCCTCCCACCAAAGATGCCCCTCCTGAGCTGGAAATGGTGAATGGGAGATAATGACCCCCGAGTCCCGCCTCCAGTAGGCCCCGTGTTGGTGACTAGCACCAAGGGTATGAGTTTTCACAAATACGGGAGGCATTACCCTTTTTTATTATTTAGGATCGGGAAATAGAACAAGTCAACCACCAAAAAGGAAAAAGAACAAGTGTATATAAATAATCCCAAACCAAGACCACATGCATGTTTAAGAAATTTTATAATAAGGTACAAGTACAAGAAAGCTCAAAAGTACAATACCAGAAGAAAACAAGAAAATAGCAACTGCAACAACTCTAACTATATGACTAGTAGGGTCCCGCACGGCCCTGGTAGTCCTCCTTGAAACCTGAAAGTAAACGTAGGGTGAGCATACAATTATACTCAGTAGGGAACCCTAAAGTTCTCATGCACAAGTGGGGAGACATCCTAATGTCCCGTGAGAACAAAAGAAGAAACCTAACAAGGAAATCTATCCACCCAACCTCCCCATCCGCACTCACCAAAACACAATCACAACAGGTAGTAGTAGTATAAGAAGAAGAGTATTGTGTACCCTGCACCATTTCCCATTAGTTAGCTGAACGTCCTGACGCTATCACACTCTCCCAGCCCACACACACCTGGGCCTCACAACCACGTATCCCGCCCGCACACACATGGGCCTCACAACCATGTATCCCGCCCGCACACACCTCAGCCTCACAACCACCCATCCCGCCCGCACACACCTGGGCCTCACCACCACATATCCCACCCGCACACACCTGGGCCTCACTACCACAACCACATCTCCGCCCGAAGACACCTGACCTCATCCCGAAGATTCCTGGGAACAGTAATAGTAACAGAACTCTCCCCTGAAGTCACCTGGGCCAGAAATTGAAACCTACCTGAAGAGTCTTAGGTGTAAGGTCGCCTCAATCCATTATAGCCTATAAGCCTGTCCGAAGAGTCTTGGGCCTAATCACCCCAATCGAAACCTACCCGAAAAGTCTTGGGTGTAAGGTCACCTCAAGCCATCATAGAATAGGGGAGAAGGAGCTGGAAGGAGCTAGTAACTATGGGAAAACACCCTCACCCATGAAATGGGAGTGTTCGGCACTAAATTCTCAACATGGGTGTGGTCCGATAAAACACAAAAGATACCGATATATATATAGCAACCACTCATCCCAACCTATGGCTTCGAAAAAGAGAAACTGAGCATGTGCCTCGGCACTGCTACCATGAAGCATGCCTACAACAAACAACCCCAACCCCATTAAGGTTTTCACGTTTCAGCAGAAATTAGCTTATTTAGTTCCTTTACTACTGGGAAACTATCCACAAACAACCACTTCAAATGTTCGTAAAAACATATCCCTACCATCCAAAAAGCAAGTTAGGGAAACACGAGCAGCACAACAAAACCCTTCTTAAAAACCAACCAACCCATTGATTATTATTTCTGTTTTATTACCAAGCCCCAACATTCATTAACTCTTCCACTTTTATTTTTTAATCACAACCCATAACCCGTTCAAATTAAAACCCAACCCTTCGGCCCCGCTTCCAACTGCCACAACCACACCACACATCATTATCCCTTTAATACCATTTATTGCATCCCCACTACCCATCACCATCACCACATTCACACAAACCCACAACCAAGTCAACTGCAGCCCCGCTGCTCACCCGATCCACAACAACCCACAAAACACCCCCAACACATGCCACGTAACCAAGCCAACACCCACATGTTCATTATTCCATTTTTTTAACCGGGGAGATCACAAAAGGGTTCCAGATTTCCATTTAATCAGCCAACTTTACGTGATTATCCAATTTCCACATTCAATAAAGTTCCACTCACAAAAATGGTCTAGAAAGATAGGGCAACATTTAATTGCGCAAGAAAAGGCCCCCAACGACCGTGATTTTTAGTAGGCATAAGCCTATTCATTTCACAACATAAAATCATAGGATATAAAGTAACAACAATCACAAACGTCCCATCCCCATTCCTTAACCAGTTATTATATTTATTTAAAGGTTCAACCATTTATCATGAAAAAAAAGTATACCCAGCCCGCATGATGCACAAATTAGAGAGACGAATGTAAAACCCCTACCTCAACAGGTTCTGGTCACAATGCTCCCCCGGATCAACTTCAGAAGATGTTCGTCGGCGTTTGTCACTTCTGTCAGGTCACGGAAGAACCTCCTCGGGTGGAAGTCGGAGAGAAAAAGCTGATGGAAAGACAACGAATCTAATCTCATAAGTTTCGCCTCGTCTTTAGGATCTCATGGCCGCTGATGGATCGTAAATCGGAGCTCAGACGGAAAAGTTATGGAAGAAAGAGCCTTCAAGTCTCTTAAGAGAGCAGTGCTCAGAAGAGAGGGGAGGAGAGGTGTGAGTTGAAAGGAGGAGGGGACCCATCCATTTATAGGTGTGAAAAGAAAAGGTACACGGCATGTACTTGGCCATTTTCACATGGTCTCCACGCGACCTCCAACGCGGCTCCGCGGCCGTTGACTGGTCAACACACGGTTTGAGGGTAACACATACGCGGGGAGGGACTACACGACGGGTAGTTTAGACACACAACATGTACTCATTTATTGTACACGGAAAGGGCATGGCTCCAACACGGTACACGACCGTTGACTGGTAACGCGAACACGGGGAAGGTCTACACGTCGTGTAGAACTGGTCACACGGTGTGCACCCATTTATTTCACACGGCAAGGACACCGTCTGCAACACGGGGTATACCCGGCAAGGGGGTACACGGTGTGTACTCAAACTACACGGCGTGTAGTTTCAAAATTCTAAAAAGTGTGGAAAAAGTCCATTTTACCCTCTAAAACACTTGTAGCCTTCTTTTTGACAAAGGAATGGGCCGGAGAGGTCCGGGCCATTACATCAGATATCTCTTAAACATTCTCATCCTCGAGAATTCAAAAACCAACCCAGGGGAACCCAACAAGATACCTCTTAGGGTTCTCATTATAACAGGAACCCAACTAACACCCTAATCATATGTGTTAGGAATTCCTTCTCCTATGTCGAGATATTATCCGCTTTAGGCAGCATTGACTCTCCTGCACGGGTTTAATCGCATCCTCATTAATGCGTCTAGATTAAGAAATGGGTCTTCCCATTTTCACACATTAGGATTTTTCAACTCGCACTAACCCCAACACCACACAACCAACACACTGCCCAAACACTTGGGTTTGGGAAATTCCTTCACCTATATCGAGATATTATCCGCTTTAGGTGGCACTGACTTGCCTGCACGAGTTCAATCGGATCCTCATTAATGTGTCTCGATTAAAGGGTCAGGTTTTTCTCTTTCTCACACATCCAGACATGTTACACATCACCAGGGAAACGGAAACAAAAGGTCTCACAACTGACAAGACAAGCATTCCATATATCAAAGGTACAAAGTACAGAATCAACACAAATCTCAGAAGAACAAGGGGAAAAACACAAGTCAAAACAACTCCAGGTACTGAGCGTGCATTTGGGTCTCCCACTCCCAAGTTCTCTCCTCGAGACATCCATGCCTCCACAACACACGAACCAAGGTAATGGTTCATCCACTGAGCACCTTCTCTTTACGATCCTCTATTCTGACTGGTCACTCCTCGAAGGTCGCGTCGTCTCCCATATCTAACTCTCCCCAGTTGATAACGTGAGAGTCATTGTGTAAGTACCGACTAAGTTGGGAGACGTAGAAGATGTCACGGACTTTATCCGTCTGAGGTGGCAGGGCCAGCTAATATTCCACCTCGCCAACTCGCCTCAACACCTCAAAAGGCCCGTTGACCCTAGGTGAGAGCTTTATCCCCTTCCCAAACCTCTACTGCCCCCGTCGAGGGGAAACCTTCAAGAACACATGATCTCCCACCTCGAACACCAAGGGCCTCCTCCGACGATCAGAATAACAATTTTGTCGGTCCTGAGCCGGCTTCATCCTCTCACGTACAAGCTGGACTTTCTCCGTGGTTCTTTGCACTACCTCTGGCCCAAGAGCACTTGTCTCACCAACCTCTGCCTAGCAAATGGGTGAACGACATGGCCTTCCATACAAATCCACAAACAGTTCCATGCCAATAGTAGAGTGGAAGCTGTACTTGTAGGAAAACACTACTAAAGGCAAGTGTCGTAGCCATGATCCTACGAAATCTAGAACGCATGCTCGCAGCATGTCCTCCAGCGTCTGGATAGTCTGCTCTGTCTGCCCGTTGGTCTGGGGGTGGAAAGCAGTGCTAAGGCGTAGCTGGGTTCCAAAAGCATGTTGTAACCCCCTCCAGACTCGTGAGGTAAACTGAGTATCCCGGTCTGAGATGATATTCCTCGGAACTCCATGAAAGCGCACCACCTCATCTATGTACCTCTGTGCTATGGTACTCACCTGGCCCGACTCCTTGATTTCTAAGAATTGAGCCAATTTCTTCAGACGATCCACCACTACCCAGATAACATCATAACCCCCCTGAGCTCTGGGTAGTCTTGTGATGAAGTCCATTGAGATGTCATCCCACTTCCACTCTGGGAAATCTAAAGTATGCAACAAACCACCGGGAACATGGTGTTCAGCCTTCACTTGCTGACACACTAGGCACTTAGCCACAAACTTAGCCACTTCCCATTTCACCTCGGGCCACCAAAACTGTTCCCTCAGGCCTCAGTACATTTTTGAAACTCCTGGATGTACCGCCAAGGCTGAGCTATGGAACTCACGGAGAACTCCCTCACTCAATGCCTCTGGAACAAAAAAACTTCCATGGAAAATCATTCGATGTTGGCTGTCCTCTGACCATCCTTCTGGAGCATTCCCCTGATCGACTTGATCTCGCATCACATCCGCCTCGGTGTCCCCCCACTGAGACTCTTCCACCTGCTGCAACAGTAAGGAATGCATCGTCATCTGGAACAAACATCCTCTAACACCTTCTTCCCTTGCATCTAAGTGCAGGGCAGCCAACTCTCCCATCGCCTTCCAAGCATCAGCGGATTCCCGAACCACTTCCTTATGTGACTTCCAGCTCAGGGCATCAGCCACAACGTTGCCCTTAACTTCAGTGTAAGAGATCTCGAAGTCATAGTCTTGGAGAAACTCAACCCATCTCTGTTGCCGTAAGTTCAGGTCACGCTGGGAGAAGATATAACGCAGGCTCTTGTGATCTGAGAAGACCACAAAGCGCTCCCCAAAGAGGTAATGTCACTACAAATTCAATGCGAACACTACTGCTGCAAGCTCCAGGTCGTGGGTGGCATAGTTACGCTCGTGAAGGTGAAACTGCCTAGACCCATAACAAACCACGCCCTTCTTCTGCATAAGCACGCACCCGAGCCCAAGGCCAGAAGCATCACAAAACACTTCATACAACAACCCTTCCTCTGGAAACATGAGCACGAGAGCACAAACCAACTTATCCTTCAGGTAGTCAAAATCTTTCTGGCACTGATCACTCCATAAGAAGACCTGATTTTTCCTAGTCAAAGCTCTCAATGGAACAGCAACTCGAGAGAAGTCCGAAACGAACCTCCAATAGTAACTTGATAACCCCAAGAAACTACGAACTTCTGCCACGCTCTTGGGTGCTGCCCAAGAAACAACTACCTCCACCTTCGACGGGTCCACCGATACTCCATGCTGAGAAACCATGTGCCCAAGGAAGTGTACTTATTATGTCAAGAACTTACACTTCGACAATTTCCCGTAAAGCTGGTGGTGTTGAAGGAATTCCAAGACTGCTCTGAGATGCTCAATGTTATCCTCCTCTGATCTTGAGTAGATCAGGATGTCATCGATAAACACAACGATGAACCGGTCCAAAAACACTCGGAAGACAAATTTCATAAGTCCCATGAACACAGCTGGTGAATTGGTAACTCCAAACGGCATCACTACAAACTCGAAGTGCCCATACCTGCACCTGAAAGTTGTTTTTGAGATGTCACTCTCCTTCACCCTCTGATGATGATATCCTGATCATAGATCAATCTTAGAAAACCAACCTGCTCCCCTCACCTGGTCGAAGAGATCATCTATCCTTGGAAGGGGGTAACTGTTCTTGACCGTTACCTGGTTCAGCCTTCGGTAGTCTATACATAGCCTGAGACCACCATCTACCTTCTTCACGAACAAAACTGGAGCACCCCATGGCGACACACTGGGTCGAACAAAACCCTTCTCCATCAGATCGTCAATCTGAATCTGCAACTCCCGCAACTCCGAAGGTGCCATTCGATAAGGGTCCATCGAATTCGGATGGGCACCGGGCTATAAGTCTATCCCAAATTCAACGTCTCGTCAGGGGGGTAGAGACACAACCTCCTTAGGAAAAACATCAAGGAACTACCCAACAACTTACGGGAAATCCATCATCTTTGTATCAGCTGGAACCACCGATAACCCGCTCAACAAGGAAAGGAGAGGCTCCACATGTCGGCTTCCTGCCTGATAGATCCTCTTGCCAACAAATGATACGCACTTCCCATCCACGTCGGAGAACACGGTTCTTCTCCGGAAGCAGTCGATAACGGCACTAACAGAAAACAACCAGTCGATGCCTAGGATGACATCATATGGATGCATCTGTAGCAGAAGAAGGTCTCCACTAGATCGATGTGGTCCCAACGTCAGCCCACATCCCCGTCAAACACAAGATATGCTGGTATGGCCCCCAAATGGTGTACTCAGTATCAGTGGCACAGAATGTCTCTATACGTATAATCCCAAATCATGGGCTAGACTAGGTGCAACAAAAGAGTGCAAAGCTCCTGAATCGAACAAAGCAGAAACAAGAGTGTTGAACAAACAAATCGTACCTCGTACCACCTATGGTCCCGCTGGAGCTGCCAACTCTGCTGCGTGCAACTGTCCATGACCAACTCCTCTCCCTCTCTGATGTCGTCCACTTCCCCGACCATGCCCTGGTCGAGGTCCCTGAGGAGCACCCTGAGGTCGGCCTCCTCCCGCAAAGTCTGCCCTCGGAGGAGCATGGTCCTGCTGCAGCTGGAAGGGCCTCGCTGGAACCTGGTGCTGCTAAGGTGGGCGCTGAACCTGCCCACCTCCACTGTACTGAGCTCGGGTCAGGCACCGACTCTGAACGTGCCTGAAACCTCCACAAGAAAAACAACTCGGTCCCGGAATCGTGGAAAAGGGACGAGGACCCGAAGATCTGAACTGGAACTACTGGGGCCTACTCCCCACTGGCCTGAACCTAGAAGGTCCTGTCGCAGGAGACCTACTGCTGACTGCCTTCCCCTTCACTGAACCTGGCTGAAACACCTCACGCGGTGCACCTCCCAGTGAGTGAATCCTCTCTACGACCTCTGCCTTCTTCTGCACCGCCATGTACATCGGAAGGGTGAAGTGGGTGACAGCATACTGGAGCAAAGGACGAAGCACCTCCTCCAAACGTCTCGCCCGAGACTCCTCATCCAGAAAGAGATCCATAGCAAAGCGCAGGAGATCCTTGAACTTGATCCCCAGCTCTCGTACCGACATACTCCCCTGCTGAAGGTAGAGTAACTCTTGCCGCTTCTCTACCTTGATCATGGAAGAAAGGAATTCCTCTCGAAATTCCTTCTCAAAATCATCCCATGGAACCTCTGCCTCTATCCTCTCTCCGAGGTAGAGCGTCCACCACTGTCGCGCCGCACCTCTCAGCTAACTGACTGCTAGGGGAACCCAGTACTCCCTTGGAGCACAGATCAAGGTGAAAGCGATCCCTAGCTCCTCAAGCAACCCCTCCATCTCCGTATCCGAAGTACTACCCTCGTACTTTTTGAGGGTCTACCGCTGGAAGGAACATAGAGTCTTCAGCCCCTGGCTATCTTCCTCCTCTTGGTCAATACTCAACTGATCGACCGCCTGGATCTGCTGGGCCTCGGCCGTCTGAACCACCCAGGGATGACATCCAGGTGTCATAGCTGTACGGTAAATAAGGATTTCCTTATCCCAAGTAGTAAGGAAATTTCTCAATGTTTTAATTATCATTTTATTTCAATTTATTTCCCAGAACACCCAAATCCAGTAAAACACAATCATGATGATTCATGTACCTTCCCTAGGGTCTCTACCCTGTAATCAATGTAGTCTCACTTGGTCGTTCGGTAGGCTCAGAGTCCTTGCATCGGATCACGGGGGGCCCTAAAATTTCGTGTCCTAGCCGGTCTTCCCTGGACTATGTCACGCACCAAGGTTAACTAACACTATTGCCCTACCATCCCATGCAATCCTCACTGTGCCTAACTCCAGACTCTATCCTATCTCTCAACCAACACCTCTGATACCATTCTGTCACGACCCCCTCCCACCAATGATGCCCCTCCTGAGCTGGCAATGGTGAAAGGGAGATAATGACCCCCGAGTCCTGCCTCCAGTAGGCCCCGGGTTGGCGACTAGCACCAAGGGTATGAGTTTTCACAAATATGGGAGGCATTACCCTTTTTTATTATTTAGGATCGGGGAATAGGACAAGTCAACCACCAAAAAGGAAAAAGAAAAAGTGTATATAAATAATCCCAAACCAAGCCCACATGCATGTTTAAACAATTTTGTAACAAGGTACAAGTACAAGAAAGCTCAAAAGTACAATACCAAAAGAAAAAAAGAAAACAACAACTGAAACAACTCCAACTGTCTGACTATTAGGGTCCTGCACGGCCCTGGTAGTCCTCCTAGAAACCTGAAAGTAAACGTAGGGTGAGCATACAAGTATACTCAGTAGGGAACCCTAAATCTCTCGTGCACAAGTGGGGATACATCCTAATGTCCCGTGTGAACAACAGAAGAAACCTAACAGGGAAATCTATCCACCCAGCCTCACCAGCCACACTCACCAAAACATAATCACAACAGGTAGTAGTAGTATAAGAACAAGAGTATTGGGTACCCCGCACCATTTTCCATTAGTTAACTGAACGTCCTGACGCTATCACACTCTCCCCGCCCGCACACACCTGGGCCTCACAACCACGTATCCCGCCCACACAATCATGGGCCTCACTACCACAACCACATCTCCCCCCAAAGACACCTGGCCTTATCCCGAAGATTATTGGGAATAGTAATAGTAATAGAACTCTTGCCCGAAGACACCTGGTCCTGAAATCGAAACCTACCTGAAGAGTCTTAGGTGTAAGGTTTCCTCAAGCCATTATAGCCTATAAGCCTGCCCGAAGAGTCTTGGGCCTAATCAACCCAATCAAAACCCACCCAAAGAGTCTTGGGTGTAAGGTCGCCTCAATCCATCACAGCCTAGGAGAGAAGGAGTAGAAAGGAGCTAGTAACTATGGGAAAACACCCTCTCCTATGAAATGGGAGTGTTCGACACTAATTGCTCAAC
This sequence comes from Viscum album, assembly GCA_963277665.1. Lineage (NCBI taxonomy): Eukaryota > Viridiplantae > Streptophyta > Magnoliopsida > Santalales > Viscaceae > Viscum > Viscum album. The sequence goes on along the minus strand of OY728123.1, from coordinate 106,248,858 downwards.
ATGGGTGTGGTGCGATAAAACACAAAAGATACAGATATATATATATATATATATATAGAAACCACTCAGCCCAACCTATGGCTTCTAAAAATAGAAACAGAGCACGTGCCTCGGCACTGCTACCACGAAGCATGCCTACAACAAACAACCCCAACACCATTAAGGTTTTTATGTTTCAGTAGAAATTAGCTTATTTAGTTCCTTAACTATTGGGAAACTATCCACAACCAACCACTTCAAAGGTTCGTAAAACATATCCCTGCCATCCACAAAGCAAGTTAGAGAAACACAAGCAGCACAACAAAACCCTTCTTAAAAACCAACCAACCCATTGATTATTATTTCCGTTTCATTACCAAGCCCCACCATTCATTAACTCTTCCACTTTTCTTTATTAAGAACAACCCATAACCCATTCACATTAAAACCGAACCCTGCGGCCCCGCTGCCAACCGCCACAACCACACCACACATCATTATCCCTTTAATACCATTTATTGTAGCCCTGCTGCCCATCACCATCACCACATTCAAACCATCCCACAACCAAGTCAACCGCAACCCCACTGCTCACCCGATCCACAACAACCCACAAAACTCCCCCAACACATGCCACGTAACCAAGCCAACACCCACATGTTCATTATTCCATTTTGTTTGACCGGGGTGATCACACAAGGGTTCCACATTTCCATTTAATCAGCCAACTTTATGTGATTATCCAATTTTCACATTCAATAAAGTTCCACTCACAAAAACGGTCTAGAAAGATAGGGCAACATTTAATTGCGCAAGCAAAGGCCCCCAACAACCGTGATTTATAGTAGGCATAATCCTATTCATTTCAAAACATAATATCAGAGGATATAAAGTAAAAACAATCACAAACTTCGCATCCCCATTCCCTAACCAGTTATTATCTTTATTTAAAGTTTCAACCATTTCTCATGAAAAAAAAGTATACCCACCCCGCATGATGAAAAAATTAGAGAGACGATGGTAAAACCCCTACCTCAATAGGTTCTGGTCACAACGCTCCCCTGGATCATCTTTAGAAGATGTTCGTCGGCATCCTTCACTTCTATTGGGTCCCTGCAGAACCTCCTCAGGTGGAATTCGGAGAGAAAAAGCCAAAGGAAAGACAACAGATCCAGGCTCGGAAGTTCCGCCTTGTCGTTAGGATCTCGTGGGCGTTGATGGATCGTAAATCGGAGCTCGGATGGAAAAGTTATGGAAGAAAGATCCTTCAAGTCTCTTAAGAGAGCTCTGCTCAGAGGAGAGGGGAGAAGAGGTGTGAGTTGAAAGGAGGAGGGGACCCCTCATTTTATAGGCGTGAAAAATAAAAAGTACACAGCGTGTACTTATGGTACACGGCGTGTACTTGGCCATTTTCACACGGTCTCCACGTGGCCTCCAACGCGGCTCTGCGGCCGTTGACTGGTCAACACATGGTTTGAGGGTAACACATACGCGGGGAGGGACTACATGGCATGTAGTTTAGACACACAGAGTGTACTCATTTATTGCACACGGCAAGGACACAGCTCCAACATGGTACACTGACGTTGACTGGTAACGCGTACCCGGGGAAGGTCTACACGGCGTGTAGAACTGGTCACACGGCGTGCACCCATTTATTGTACATGGCAAGGACACAGTCTGCAACACGGGGTATACCCGGCAAGGGGGTACATGGCGTGTACTCAAACTACACGGCGTGTAGTTGCAAAATTCTGGGAAGTGTGGAAAAAGTCCATTTTACCCCCTAGAACACTTGTATCCTTTTTTTGAAAAAGGAATGGGTCGGAGAGGTTCGGGCCATTACAGTGATGCAAACTATTTATGGTGTTTCTATTCATAACAGGAATTTCTATCCATGATATGGTTTTTCCCTTAATTTATCATTAATTACATATTTCGATATTACATATATGCATATCATTTTTCCATTCAGTTTTTTAAAATTATTTAAATATAGATTACTTATATACCCATCTTGCATACATCAACCATGAAATATAAAAAATACAGGGGATCTTGTGTCGGGATCCTCAACAGATTTATAGTAATGTAGACAAATGTGGTAATGATACCAAATATAGATGATATTAGTTAACAATGAAATGAATCTATTATTTCCCATACATTACCTGTATAGTTATTTATAGACAAACATGCTTCATAAATTCAAAATTTACCTTCACATTTTTATTTTATCAATTTATTGATCAATAATAACCAATTATATTACATGTTTACATATTTTTACAACTTCATCACCTTCTCATTCTAAAATGTTCACTAAATTTCAACGATCCATAGTTTATAATAATTGGTTTTGTTATAATTATCTCAAACCTCAACTATTTAGTTATTTTTAATTATTTAATATTTGAATCTAAAATTTTAGATATAATAGGCTATTATATATTTTTTATTCCTCAAATGTTGGAGTTTTCTTTTTGATCAACATAAAATATGCTTCCAACACTACTGTTTTTTCAATTTCAACTTTTGTATATGAATTATATCGACCTCTATTTTCTTAGAGATTTTATTGAGAATAACTCCTCTATGGTACTTTAGATATTATTCAATTAATCATCTATTTTTATATTTATTTTTTCTCATAGACTCATCCAGGGGTATCTTCCAAGGTTTTATCAAATTTTATTTGATTGACTCTTCATCATTTTCACATTGTCTCAAACGTTTATTCAAGAAATGTTTTGAGTAGTTTCTTTTATCCTTTCCCTATGACTCATTTTAGGAATCATGAATTCTGTGTTTTAAATTTAAAACAATTTATAACCTATGTTATTTTGTATAAATAAAAAAATATTAATTAAAATATATATTTATTTTTCATTAAATGATTAAATGATTATCAAAACATATTATGACACAACATTAAAAATTAGGTTTTCTTTTATGTATTTCATATTATTCTCTCTTTTGTTAATTTTTATTAATAGATTTTTAATGTTATAAATATCGTTTTTCTAAAAAGTAGTTTTCATCGAGTTTTGGGGACTTATTTTATTATGAATTGTTTCAGTTATAGAAATTTAATCATGAAAAATTTATCCCATATTTTTAATAATGTGATTCAAATTTTGTAAATAGGTCCCTTTTATTATTATCCATTATTAATAGTGACTATGTAAAATATTCATTACCTCAGTGAGGATAAAACTGATAAAATAAGGTCAAAACACTGGGTAAAGTTATTAAAAAATAACTAAAACTTTTCTTTTATCATATTGGGTGGGTGAATTTCCGCTATTTCCATCCAAAACTCGATTATATGGCCACTTGGTGCCATATTTCTGTGATTATGACCAACATATGATTGTTTAAAAAAATAAATACAAAATGTCACTTCATAAACATTACTAAATCTATTTTTTATTATAATAAAAATAGATGACAAGTTAAATTCAAAATGTTTTTTGAAGATAAAATAATTATTTTTTCCATAATTTGTTATTTATATATTTCAATGATTAAATAATTAACTTACATTATTACTCAAGGACAACAATTTATTTATATAATTAATAGAAAAATAAAATAACCTTTTCAAGAAACATAAAATTTATGAAATTTGGGTTAAATATTGTGTTCTATGAATTTTCTAGATAAATATAACATTTTAATAATTTTTAAAAGGCATAGATTCTAATTATAATATTTTAATGTTTTCTTTTGATTTAAATTAAAATATTTTGTGTAAAAAAGGAAATTAATGAAATTTTATGTTAAAAATTATTTTATTAAAATATTAAAAAATAAAAAAATTGTAATAGAAAAATTTGGATGAAAAATGGTAAAAAAATATTAATGGTTCCTTTTATGATCTTATTGGAACCTTATAACTATAATGATATCCCTTTTATATTAAATTTTATTACCAAGGTTAAGAATAAAATTTGTTGAATTAGGTGTTAGAATAACACATAATGATGAAAATGACACCAAAACATATATAAATGAATTTAAAAAGATATTTCAACCTTATGATATTTTAATTTATTCTCTATACATTTAGAAGAACTTTTCTTTAGAATGACTTAGTTATATTTTAATGTTATTAATAATTCTATGTGTGTCAATTTCCTCCCTTATAATGGGAAACCCCTTCTCTATTTTCATTACACCACATTGAGCCATCTAGATCTACCAAATGTAGAAAAACTATATTCTAAAAACATTTAATGATAAATTATAGACACTATTATTCTAAAATGTCAATTCTAGGGGAACTTAATAAATAATCTAAAGGAGGTCTTCAAAAGAATAGGTAATGATCTTACTAGACCTCTTTGAATTTCATTCTTCTTCTATATCTAATAAATCTTTAGTATCCCTAATAAAATAATATCTTCAGCATATTAAAGATACCTAAATGTTATTCTTATAATGTAACCACCAATATAAACCTTCTATCCCATCAAATTTTATGTGAAAGTATCATTGATGCAAACATGTTGACTACCTTCCCCATATAATGATACATGTAATTTTAAATCAATTTCATTAATGGGTAGTTATTATCTTGTGTTTAATATTTTTAAATGATATTTATGATTACATTATATTTCAATAATTATAATACAATTTATACCTTCCTACCATCCTATCAGTTTCAAAATGATAATGTCGCTCGTGCATACATGTGGACTACCACCTCCATGAAGTTATGTGATTATTTATGCAATTAAAATTTACATATATTTTAATAAGGACAAATTTAATTAATATAAATGATATATTTTAAATAATAATGATTATGTAAATCTTGATTAAAATAAATCATTATTTTTTTCATCTATTAAAAATATAAAACATCATTCACGTGTAGAAATGGTTTAAATCAATGGTGTAATTAATTTAAACATGTATATCATTTAAACAATAATATAAATATACAAAAAATGAATATATATGATATTTATATCATTACTAACATGATGGATATTATGGAACTATTATAAACATATAAGGATAAAAATTATTGAATTGAAATTCTTAGGGAAAAATAGTTGGCACTATAAACCAAGAATTTTAATAAGTAAATTATAATAAATGGTTTTTGAAATGTCGTAAAGGAATGATATATTAAATTATATGATTCTAAATGAATAGATTAAATAATTATAATAAATTAAAAATTATTATATATGAGGTTTGAGAACATTCAATACAAGTGGAACGTTATGCAATTTTTTTAGTTAATAAACACATTGTTTACCAGAATTATTTATGATAAATATTCAATTTGGAAATTTCATGATAAACCTCTCAATAAACTCATGAATTTTATTCTAATTTGGTTATTTAAAATGAATTAATGGTTACCTTTCATTTCCCACTATTAAATTAGTCATGTTTTTTAATAAATTGTTTATGGAAAAGTAATCCTCATTTTCCTTTTTAGGGAGAAAAACATTTTCTTCCATGCCCATGTATATTTAAAAAGTTTTCAAGATTTTTTTATTTCTCTAATTATTTTTATGTAATTATTTCCCATTATTTAATTTTTAATAAATGGTTTAGAAGAAATATTATTTCTTTTTCTAAATGATGTATTTTTGAGTTCCTACTAAAAATATAAAATATAAATTTTTTATTGACATGAAAATAACATAATTTATAGACTTTATGACCTATAAATGAGTATAATATTTATTTAAAGGTTTCAAAGGTTCTTTTAAAATGAATTTTTTTCCTTAATAGTTTGGGGATATTTTAATTTTAAAGATATCATTACAAAAGGAAATAGATATTTTACTTGTCGAGCACTCCACACATTTTTATAGCTTCCAGTTATCTCTTTTCATCTAGTCAATTGATTTTATCATTAAATAGTATCTTCCATTCACATAAATTTGGATTTAACTTTTTTTTCTACCTCTTCCATTTCAAAATCTCTAATTTCTCAGGTTTATTGTTAATATAGATGGTTTCTTACATTGTACTGACAATCATACCTGAGGATACATCCATCCCATTTCTCCTCATATATTCATATAAGTAGATATCTCTATGAAACATGTGGAATTTATATGCATTGATATTTATGGGTAGATACACTGTAATGATTAATTTTTTTTGATTAATGGGTTGAATTATATTCTCAATGTTGCCACATGGGTTATGACTCATTCACCAGTAGACATTGGGCATCCATTGATTGTGAATTCCTCTTATCTAATAATTTATACTTGGAGGTAACCACTAATTTTGATGATAATTATATGGGGTTAAGGACTCTTATTTTAGAAAAAAGGGTTTTGGTTGTATTTTCTAGTTTGAAGCATTACTTGGGTGGAGCCAGGTTAGGAATGTGAACCATGGGTGATGTTAGACCAAGTTCTTATGCTTCTATTATCACCAATTCACATTCAATGTATTATGATACTATTAAAGATATAGGTGGGGGAAATGTGAGTTGGTTGTTGTAATAACTAGTTGATATGATGCCTTTGGAACTAGGGAATATTCAAACATTCAATTATAGATATTTATAGTCTTGATTGAAATTATTTCTTAGGTGTAGGAGTAATCTACCATAAGATTTACCTCATTCTTGAATAGGCTACAAAACCATTTCCATATATTGACTAGACATGAAAGGAAGGATGTAGACATAGAAAGTTAGTGGCCCTATATTGAAAAATAAAAAAGAAATCAGTATAGGCCATGGATATTGGAGTATTATAATCTGAGTGACATAGATTCTAACTACATTATACATTCAGACTATAAATAAAAACACCATGTCTAATTGAAAATGGATCCAGTTTTGAGAAACATAAAGAAAGGAAAATATAATTCTAGAAATTTTCTAGTCAATAAGTGTAAAATAAAATGAAAACTCAAGGAAAACTCAAATTTAATGATATCCTTGGTTACATGATTATGAGAAAAACCTATAAAAATGAGGAAGTGGTAAGGACAATTGAATTAAAACATTAAAAGAGTATTACATAGGATCATGTTAATTATGTAGAGTGTATTCCAAATCATTAGGTTGAAACCCAATATGTTCAAGGTTGTAGGATGGAGGACCCAATATAGTTTCCTATGAAGGAGTTAAATAATGGTGGTCGATTTGATGATGGAAAATATGTTTTTGAGAATAAAAAGGACTTAGTTCTTCTCCAGCACTAAAATAAGTGGCATTAGAGGAGTCTTTAAATAACATCCAATGAATTTATGCGTGTAATAAATGATTATTAATTAAAGTTATTGTATTTTCAAAAAAAAACTAATGTATAAATTAATATAAACATATTTTTTAATATTTTGTATATAAATTAGGATAAAATATTAAATTTATTATATTAAAGAATATATTAATATATTTATCATCTATTTAAATGTATTTTTCATAAAAACATGTCTTAAATATATGATTTTATACAGAAATGTAATTTTTATGAACCTAATGTTTTGATGTTCTATGTTTTGAAAACATTATTACTTATTAACATAATTTACTTTTAATATATATAGTAATTCCCTTATTAACATAAAATATAATTTATATAATTTATAATAGAATGTTTATTATTTTACAGATTCATTGATACGTAAAAACTATGTTTATTAATTTTTTAGGATATTTTCAAGTTAAAAAATATATTTTATTTGATTTAATTGTGAAATTATTATTCGATTTACAGTATATATAATTATTATTTTTATTAAACCCTTACTGTAAAATATTATGATTCTTTATTACTCTTATTTAAAAATTAATAAATTTAAAATTGGAAATATCCAAATTAAAAAATAATGGTAACACAAAGTGATTAAATATATGAAATATATAATTTTATGTGTTAGAGATAAACATATTTAATGATAAATATTTATCATCTTATTTTATTTTAGTAACACTTTATAAAAAAATTTAAACCAACCCATCCAGGGAAACTAGTAGACTGTTCAAGAAATTTTTTGTTGTGGCCCGCCTTCACCAAGATGAGTAAAGGGAAAATAAAATGCAAGAAACATCCTTACTCAAGTTGAAGGAGAGACAATGACCCCCCAAGTCCCACCTTCAATAGGCTCTAGAGTGGTGACTAGCCCCAAGGGTATAGAATCACATGTAATATGGATGGAATTACCCTTTTTATTTAGTAGGATTGGAAGATACAATGGTAAAAACACAAAAAACATCCAGACTGAAGGTAAAAGTAAATCCAAAACCCATTCCCATATGATTTTTCAAAGGTAAACCCATAAAAATTACAAGGAAACTCCAAAGGGAAAGTACCAACATAAAATAAAACAATAAAAAAAATGTCTCAAAGTCGAAACTAGTACAGTCCTGCACTGTCCCTGAAGTCCTCCTTGATACCAGAATGCAGTTTTATACATGTAGGGTAAATATATAGGTATACTCAGTAGGGAAAACCCAAAATATCTTGTGCACAAGTGGGGAGACATTATAATGCCTTATGAGAAAGTAGAGGTAACCAAAACACCTAGCAAGGAAACTACTCACCTAGCCTCCCCAAGGCACACTCCCCAAATAACACAATTCATTAAAGGTAATTGTAATACACATTGATATTTGGGTACCCACACCAGTTTTCCACTGGTTATTGATGTCCTCATACTTGTCAGACCTCCCCCACCATTTCTCACTATAGCCCCACTGCCACCCCAAGAACATCCTTGTGGGACACCTCAACCATGTATGCCACCTATAGAAACCTGGTTTACCACGAACACACATCCTGCTCACAGACACCCAGGGCACCACTACTATACATAACCATGCCCGCAGACAGCTAGGCTAAAACAAATACCTCCACACCTAAAGACACTTGGGCCTCATCCCAAAGACACTTGGGAAACAACATGCCTGCACACTCCTATTCAAACCACCACAACATACCCTAGATTAAGTGACCTTGGCTAAAATGGACCTCAGGTTGTCAATACACGCCCAAAGTGTCTTGGGCTTCTCAAGAGAGAGAGCATAATAGAGATAATAACCAGCCACCTAATTGGATGTTGTAAAAAATACCCTACCCCATTATATTGGGGTGTTCATCACGAAGCGCTAAACCTCGGTAGGGTGCGAATAAGAAACATAAGAACTAAGTTTATACATATAGGTAAAAAATTACTCTTCCCAATATAAGGGTCTTGAAACCATTCCATACACAAAGACCATCATTACTATTCATTCATACACAAAAGCATAATAGTCACAACAAGAGCACTACCTGTAGAGACCCGTATCTTGACGTACATTGACATTACATTACTTTTGCGGAATACTTAGTACATAACAAAAACACACACACAAGGATCGTAATAGTTTAGTGTCTTTGGAAACTCGGAATATAATCTTCTAATCGTGGTGAAAGATCTTCAAAATCTCCTATAAAGATCTTCCTTTTTTTTACCTAAAACCTTTCTTTATATCCTGGGGAAAAGAAAACATAAAAGGGTGAGCTCAAATGCTCAGTAAGGGTATACAAAAGAAATAAAAATCATATCATATCTTTTTGAAAATCATAACCTGCAAAAGAGATCATAATATCTTAACATGAAACAAATCATAGAAGTGAAAATGAGATCACCATAATCATAACATGAAACTTGAAACTTTGTGGCATGCACACATAATCATGGAAAATCATTTCTTGTTAGTCATGACTCATTTCCATGACTATCTTAGTGGACAAAGTCCCTTTCTGAATCGAGTAACCCTCGTTTCAGTCCTGTTTCACTGAACCGGTATAACCTACCGTTCCAGCCCTGTCTATCTCATGAGATATAAAATCATTACCCAATGCATTGGAGGGAGATATAGGTCCCACCCATCTTATAATGAATCCTTTCTTATGTGTGCCACATAATCATAAAACATACATCATCGCATAACACATGTAACAAAAATGGGATTCTTGAAACATCATGACATCATAAATCAATTCATATAAGATAAAGGAATTCATAAACATAATTCCATCACAACATAGTCAAATCAATGTAAAAATATGGATAGAAACAGAACCCTTTATTATCTTAGATGGAAAATAATTTTGATAAAACACTTTAATTGAATTTTTGAGGAAAATATCCTTTCTTCTTTAAAATTTTTTTTCCTTTCATAACATGTCATAAAACTTTAAATTAAAAGAAGTTGATTAAAAATAAACATGAAAACTTGTAAAGTAAGATTCTTGTAAATAATGATTTAAAAATCCATTCATGCCGTATACGTTAAAAAAAACATTCTTCGTACTTTTGTCGGAAAAGTCAAAAAACCACCTCGTACGAAAAAGCGACAAAAGATTCCTTTCATATTCTTTACTAAAAACTCACCGAAGGGTAAAAATGGATTTAAACAATTGTAGATGGATGGAAAAAATATTACATATTGATGAAACATGGATGTGTATGATAAAATACACCCCAGTAAATAATTACGAATAAACAATCTCGGATAAAAATGAGATTGTGATATTTCCCTTACCTTAGGTCTGGTTTTCTTCGTATGCGTCCGAACCTCCTGTATAATGATTTAAATAATGTCATTGACTTATTACAGAATCATATTCACTGTTAGGATATCATATATGGTTCACTTATGACTTTATATTACCCGTTCTTTTGTAAATTCCATGTTAAAGAAGCGTTTTGGGTAAAATCGTTTCATCTATCATAGGTGTTTTGACTTGTTGTTCTTGACATTATTAATACTTATATCATGATTTACTTACTTCCAGAATATAAAATATGATTTATATATCATATATATTCAGTATATATATATATATATAATAGATAGATAAATGAAATGAAAAACACCGTTCATGGAGACGGTAGTCCGTACGTACGCATGAACGCTGTTTTCCTTTCCTTATTGTCTTGAATGGAAGTAAGTAGATGACATACATATATATATACATGAATCCAGTAGCTTTATAATTTCATATATTTCATTATTATTTCTTATATATAATTTATAATCATTCTTAAATGGTTAACATGGAGAATGAATCTCATCGCGTCGTGGAGACGGTAGTCCGTACGTACGCACGAGCGATGATATCATTTCCATAAATATTGAACTGAATTGGAGTGGATTATACAATATATCAGAATCAATATTATGTTTTAATAACTATGTATAGTTATTCTTTACACCATTATACCAATCCATGTAAGGTGGTGGTGGAAAATAGATTACACCACGGCGTGGAGACGGTATTCCGTACGTACGCACGCGCGGTGATTTCTTTTTCCGTAGGATGGATAGATAGTGAAATAGGGTTGTTTCATACTTATAATAACATATCAGTATATGAGTGATACTGATGTTATTACTTCATAATGAAACAACCTAAGAAGAAGAAGTGGAAGAAGAAATAAAGATGATAGAATTGGTAACGGTAATTACCTCTTCTTTGAAGCGCCTCTTTGAGACCTCCTCTTAGGGCACTAAAATTGGTCTTTGAGGAAGACCAGAACCTCTAGGATGTTTCTAGGGAAGTGGAGAAGAGATTTTGGCAGGGGTTGGCCGAGCTTGGGTGCTCAAATTGGTGTGAGTAGGAGGGGGAGGAGGTGTCCTTTTATAAGGGAGGAGAGGGGCACCTTAGGAATACCTCAAAATATTATTTTATATTAATGTCAAAATCGGTTTATAATGGTTCCAAATGGTCTTATTTCGAAGCTAAAGTGGGGATGGGTCGAAATCCTATCAACCAATAGGATTTAGACAAGTTTAGGTTATTATTTTAACCTTATCAATTAGATTTAACTCTAAGTTAAATAATTTAACTTTTACCGTGTCTTTTTGTTTTCTTTCACTATATGGTTAATACACTTACAATAACATGCCAAACGAACCCCAAATTGTTTATTAATAATATATATATCCTTATCTAAGTCATGTGGCCGAACCTTATATTTTTAGGAATAAAATAACAATTAATATTATAATATTTGATTTAAAAATTATTTTGTGTCAATTTTGACACTATTTGATATATGATTTTTTTGAAAGTCATAACAGAATTATATGTTCGAACCAAGTTGATTAAATCAACACTAATACATCATAGTAACCTAGAAAATTAGTTTAATTCATAAAATGTCTTAAATTACATTCATTTGAGCATTTATAACATCAATTATGTTAATATTTCCTTAAAAGGGTAATTACTGCATCATCGTTGTGTCATAAATAAATTAATTTATATAAAGTATAAAAATTATAAATAACATATCATTATGTAGGAAATCTTTTTAGCTTTCTAATGAATATTTATAGTCGAATTTAGCTTATGTATAACCCCATATTAAAAATGTTTTAGTAAATAAACTTTGATTTTAACTCTTTTAACTCTTCTTTGAATTAAATAATAATAAATGTCCTAATCTAATCCAAGTGGGCCTAAATGGTCATATTATATTAATAAGGTTGTTTTTGGCCGAATTACACTTATCCAATAGAATTAGGACATGTGTTAGGGTAATAGTAATATAATATTTACCCTTAGTTACCCTATTTACTATTAACCGTGGGGAAAAAAAAGTAAAAAGTTACTATTCACCAAAAATTATTTTCATCTCATTGAACCACATTTTAGTCCTTGATATTAACCGTGTCTGTCGGATTTTCGAAATTCCATTCACAGAAGTGGTAAAATTAAGTTTTATGCAAAATTCAGTTTTTAACCTACCACTTAGTAGTTTCACTATTCATCAAAAATTGTTGTTTTTCAGAACAATGCCAAAATTTCATCCTAATCTATATTTCATATTCCGAATTCAAAAATGAAATCTATTTTACCAAATTCATAACATAGAAGTTGCATTAATTAATTTTATAATTAAATCCCGCTGTTAAAACAAATAGCGTGTTTTTAAGAAACAATATCTATCAAAAGATTGACACTTGTTTATGTCTGGTTTAAATGTGCAATTACATCCAATGACCAACATTGTATTAAAGTGTAAAAATATATTCTAAATATACTTTAAAACTACTCCAATTAATAATTTATCACTATTAATTATTTCGATTAAAAAAGTTGTTTTTTTTAATAATTTTCACTATTCATCAGAATATGAAAGTTATCCGAAATGTACCAAAATTTCACCTTAGGCTAAATTCGATACTCCGAATCCAAAAATGAAGTTCATTTTGAAAAATAAGATTTACAGAATTTTAAAAAGTGGTTATTACTATTCATACCGGCTAGTTTTAATAATATTTTAATAGCATATCGTTGTTTAGTGAAACTCGGTATTGCGTATTACACACGCTATCGAGGAAGGTCGCGATTGCGTGTAATGCAAGGCAAGTCAACGATGCGTGTTGTGCAAGCTCCTTTTGGTGTAGCGTACAACACAAGACATTAATAAAATTAAAAAGAATATTTTTTATAAAATCTTGGGCTGTTACATTCTACCCCCCTTAAAATGAATTTCGCCCTCGAAATTCGTCGGGGTTATAAATGGTTTACTATTTGAAAGTTTCTTTAATAGAAACCCACATCGTAAAAAGGAATATCAAAAACAATCTTTAAAAACAAAAGTATGAAACGTAACGGTTACCCAAATAAACTAATCATTGGGTTTCCACATAGGTGAAAATATGGATATGGAAGAGAAATCTAACCATCATGTTCTGATGGAGAGTGGTAGAGAACATGGCTATGGAAAAGACAATAATCACAAATCCATAAATTTGTGACGATCTAAGGTACCATCTGATTCATCAGGTATAAGATCACTAGGACAACATTTTTGGTTTTCAAGATCATTTCCCTAAAGTTGAAAATTTGAATTGGAATAAATACTTTCTTTATTTTGGTACAATCTCACTATTGTTCGTGCCTAGAACAATTTCCACTTCATATCTTAAAGAAATGAAGTTGAATTTGTTATTCGTGAAGTGTTAGCAGATCATGTGATAGAATGACGGGTCATTCCATCTGTCTCAAACAAAAGGTTAGCAAAAATTATATACATAAGTCGATCTATAGTGAGATTAATCATATATAGTTCCTAAAATGGACTTATACTTCATATATCATACTGCTTAATATAATAAAACTAGTTTCTACTAAACAGGGACTTCCTGTAGGCCAGTGGTAGGCGATAAAGGCCAGTCGCACTTCGGTTTTGGGTTTGATTCCCACATCCTTGTCCGACGCGATGGGCTGTCGCCCGTCCTGCAGGTTGTCCTTTTTATAAAACTATATTACTATGACATCCCATCAATAATATCGAGAAAAATTCTATCCTTAAACAATACTAACTTATGTCCAACATATTCCATTCCAATCTTTAGGCTTATCCATAATACTGCAGTCCACTCTCATAACATAGTGAAAACGATTACCAGAGATTTAACACCATCGTCAAACCCCATATATCATAAGATATGTTTTGTTGGTCACATTCCAAACATTCAAAGTCCTTAATCATGTATTCTCTTGAATACCATAGTGAAAACATTAATGCAGTTTAAAGTTAACACTTTCCACATACCAAAATCCTCAAAATTCTATATACTCAAACCATGATATCACTTAGTCCTTATATCAATCATGAGCTCATGAATACTGTTAAACATTTCATTTTCTCGTTTTCCCTTCATTATGCGCATAATATCTCAATCACTTTGAATACCACATTAGACCAATACATAAATATTCCAATATTCCATGATACAACATTATTTTGGAATCCCATTACATAAAAACTTAATCATTCCACCACATCGTTGACATATTCAACATTGCCAATAGTGATCGCATGTGACTTCCCTTTGTCCTTTGCCTTAAGCGGTTGCTCATGTCGATCATCACTAACCCTTGGATTAGGGCATTTATTGGCATAATGTCCCATCTCCTTGCACTTGAAGCATTGAAGTGTTGGTTGTGCGTTCTCTGCAGTGTTTGCTTTATTCACTTCATTAGAATACCTTTTTCCATTACTTCGACACTCAGCTGCTCGATGACCTTCTTTTCCACACTTAAAACATTTTCTAGTCCCTTTAAGACAATCTCCACCATGCTTCTTTCCACACTTTGTGCATAAGGAAACATTCATCTTCTTTTCACCATTATTCTGAGATTTCTCCTTGAACTCCATCTTTCGTTTCTTGTCAAAACCATGAGATGGATATGTAACACCAACTTCCATTTCTACCTTGATAGCACAACGCACAATTTCTTCATAGCTACTGAAGTCTCTTATAGCTAATGCCCTTCGAAGACTTGGTTTTAAGCCACTGAAAAATCGATCAACTTTACTTTCAGGTTGGATGATAATGCCAGATGCATACCTTGCAAGTCTTGTAAAATTCGCTTCGTATATACCAAAAGATTCATCATCCTTTTGCTTTAGTTCAAGAAACTCCTTCTCCACCTTCGTTCGAAGAATACGAGGGAAGTACTTACTGAAAAACAAGTTCTTGAACTCGTCCCATTCCATGGAATCAATTTCATCTCTTTGCCTCGTATTCTTGATAAGATTCCACCATTGATCAGCTTCACCTTCCAAACGATATACTGCTAAGATTACTTTATCATGTTCAGAACATTGAAGAACTGAAAATATCTTTTCAGTAGTACTAATCCATTGTTCAGAAACTAATGGATCAGTAGACCCACTGAAAGAAGGCGGACGCTGCCTCATGAAGGATTCAATAGAATGTTTCTCCTTCCTTTGCTCGTATGGAAGTCCTGCATGATTCATAGCTTGAGAAAGTTGTGTGAGCATGGCTACAAGATTTTTCATTCCAGCTCCCATATTGTTTGGTTGCTCAGGGGGACAATCATTGCATTGTCCATTGCATTGATCAACACGGTTCCTTCGGGTTCCAGCCATCGTCTAAAACCCCAAAAGAATAGTGTGAGAGGAAAAAATCATGCTAGGGAAAACAACATAATAAAGGGGTAGTACCCTCAATAGGTAACATCCTAGGTTAAATTCTAAGATCGTTAGAGCAATTCTAGGACTATAACCTATACGTATACTTAACCTTAGAGACATCCCTAGACATACCTTAGAAATATCTCTAGGGATCTCACTAACGTTTTCGCATCCTAGTTTCCAAAGGTTGACTAAACCTTTGCTCTGATACCAACTGTAGAGACCCGTATCTTGACGTACATTGACATTACATTACTTTTGCGGAATACATAGTACATAAAAAACACACACACACAAGGATCGTAATAGTTTAGTGTCTTTGGAAACTCGGAATATAGTCTTCTAATCGTGGTGAAAGATCTTCAAAATCTCCCATAAAGATCTTCCTTTTTTTATAACTAAAACCTTTCTTTATATCCTGGGGAAAAGAAAACATAAAAGGGTGAGCTCAAATGCTCAGTAAGGGTATACAAAAGAAATAAAAATCATATCATATCTTTTTGAAAATCATAACCTGCAAAAGAGATCATAATATCTTAACATATAACAAATCATAGAAGTGAAATTGAGATCACCATAATAATAACATGAAACTTGAAACTTTGTGGCATGCACACATAATCATGGAAAATCATTTCTTGTTAGTCATGACTCATTGCCAAGACTATCTTAGTGGACAAAGTCCCTTTCTGAATCGAGTAACCCTCGTTTCAGTCCTGTTTCACTGAACCGGTATAACCTACCGTTCCAGCCCTGTCTATCTCATGAGATATAAAATCATTACCCAATGCATTGGAGGAATATATAGGTCCCACCCATCTTATAATGAATCCTTTCTTATGTGTGCCACATAATCACAAAACATACATCATCGCATAACACATGTAACAAAAATGGGATTCTTGAAACATCATGACATCATAAATCAATTCATATAAGATAAAGGAATTCATAAACATAATTCCATCACAACATAGTCAAATCAATGTAAAAATATGGATAGAAACAGAACCCTTTATTATCTTATATGGAAAATAATTTTGATAAAACACTTGAATTGAATTCTTGAGGAAAATATCCTTTCTTCTTTAAAAACATGTTTCCTTTCTTAACATGTCATAAAACATTAAATTAAAAGAATTTGATTAAAAATAAACTTGAAAACTTGTAAAGTAAGATTCTTGGAAATAATGTTTTAAAAATCCATTCATGCCGTATACGTTAAAAAAAACATTCTTCGTACTTTTGTCAGAAAAGTCAAAAAATCACCTCGTACGAAAAAGCGACAAAAGATTCCTTTCATATTCTTTACTACAAACTCACCGAAGGGTAAAAATGGATTTAAACAATTGTAGGTGGATGGAAATAATATTACATATTGATGAAACATGGATGTGGATGATAAAATACACCCCAGTAAATACTTACGAATAAACAATCTCGGATACAAATGAGATTGTGATATTTCTCTTACCTTAGGTCCGATTTTCTTCGTATGTGTCCGAACCTCCTGTATAATGATTTAAATAATGTAATTGACTTATTACAGAATCATATGCACTGTTAGGATATCATATATGGTTCACTTATGACTTTAAATTACCCGTTCTTTTGTAAATTCCATGTTAAAGAAGCGTTTTGGGTAAAATCGTTTCATTTATCATAGGTGTTTTGACTTGTTGTTCTTGAAATTATTAATACTTATATCATGATTTACTTACTTCCAGAATATAAAATATGATTTATATATCATATATATTCAGTGTATATATATATAATAGATAGATAAATGAAATGAAAAACACCGTTCATGGAGATGGTAGTCCGTACGTACGCATGAACGCTGTTTTCCTTTCCTTATTGTCTTGAATGGAAGTAAGTAGATGACATATATATATATATACATGAATCCAGTAGCTTTATAATGTCATATATTTCATTATTATTTCTTATATATAATTTATAATCATTCTTAAATGGTTAACATGGAGAATGAATCTCATCGCGTCGTGGAGACGGTAGTCCGTACGTACGCACGAGCGATGATATCATTTCCATAAATATTGAACTGAATTGGAGTGGATTATACAATATATCAGAATCAATATTATGTTGTAATAACTATGTATAGTTATTCTTTACACCATTATACCCATCCATGTAAGGTGGTGGTGGAAAATAGATTACACCACGGCGTGGAGACGGTATTCCGTACGTACGCACGCGCGGTGATTTCTTTTTCCGTAGGATGGATAGATGGTGAAATAGGGTTGTTTCATACTTATAATAACATATAAGTATATGAGTGATACTGATGTTATTACTTCATAATGAAACAACCTAAGAAGAAGAAGTGGAAGAAGAAATAAAGATGAAAGAATTGGTAAGGGTAATTACCTCTTCTTTGAAGCGCCTTTTTGAGACCTCCTCTTAGGGCACTAAAATTGGTCTTTGAGGAAGACCAGAACCTCTAGGATGTTTCTAGGGAAGTGGAGAAGAGATTT
The DNA here is from genome assembly GCA_963277665.1 of Viscum album. NCBI lineage: Eukaryota > Viridiplantae > Streptophyta > Magnoliopsida > Santalales > Viscaceae > Viscum > Viscum album. The sequence goes on along the minus strand of OY728123.1, from coordinate 106,230,430 downwards.
TGGCAGGGTTTGGCCGAGCATGGGTGCTCAAATTGGTGTGACGAGGTGGGGGAGGAGGTGTCCTTTTATAAGGGAGGAGAGGGGCACCTTAGGAATACCTCAAAATATTATTTTATATTAATGTCAAAATCGGTTTATAATGGTTCCAAATGGTCTTATTTCGAAGCTAAAGTGGGGATGGGTCGAAATCCTATCAACCAATAGGATTTAGACAAGTTTAGGTTATTATTTTAACCTTATCAATTAGATTTAACTCTAAGTTAAATAATTTAACTTTTACCGTGTCTTTTTGTTTTCTTTCACTATATGGTTAATACACTTACTATAACATGCCAAACGAACCCCAAATTGTTTATTATTAATATATATATCCTTATCTAAGTCATTTGGATGATCCTTAGATTTTTAGGAATAAAATAACAATTAATAATATAATATTTGATTTAAAAATTATTTTGTGTCAATTTTGACACTATTTGATATATGATTTTTTTGAAAGTCATAACAGAATTATATGTTCGAACCAAGTTGATTAAATCAACACTAATACATCATAGTAACCTAGAAAATTAGTTTAATTCATAAAATATCTTAAATTACATTCATTTGAGCATTTATAACATCAATTATGTTAATATTTCCTTAAAAGGGTAATTACAGCATCATCGTTGTGTCATAAATAAATTAATTTATTTAAAGTATAAAAATTATAAATAACATATCATTATGTAGGAAATTTTTTTATCTTTCTAATGAATATTTATAGTCGAATTTATCTTCTGTATAACCCCATATTAAAAATGTTTTAGTAAATAAACTTTGATTTTAACTCTTTTAACTCTTCTTTGAATTAAATAATAAAAAATGTCCTAATCTAATCCAAGTGGGCCTAAATGGTCATATTATATTCATAAGGTTGTTTTTGGCCGAATTAAACTTATCCAATAGAATTAGGACATGTGTTAGGGTAATAGTAATATCATATTTACCCTTAGTTACCCTATTTACTATTAACCGTGGTAAAAAAAAAGTAAAAAGTTACTATTCACCAAAAATTATTTTCATCTCATTGAACCACATTTTAGTCCTTGATATTAACCGTGTCTGTCGGATTTTCGAAATTCCATTCACAGAAGTGGTAAAATTAAGTTTTATGCAAAATTCAGTTTTTAACCTACCACTTAGTAGTTTCACTATTCATCAAAAATAGATGTTTTTCAGAACAATGCCAAAATTTCATCCTAAGCTATATTTCATATTCCGAATTCAAAAATGAAATCTATTTTACAAAATTCATAACATAGAAGTTGCATTAATTAATTTTATAATTAAATCCCGCTGTTAAAACAAATAGCGTGTTTTTAAGAAACAATATCTATCAAAAGATTGACACTTGTTTATGTCTGGTTTAAATGTGCAATTACATCCAATGACCAACATTGTATTAAATTGTAAAAATATATTCTAAATATACTTTAAAACTACTCGAATTAATAATTTATCACTATTAATTATTTCGATTAAAAAAGTTGTTTTTTTAGTAATTTTCACTATTCATCAGAATATGAAAGTTATCCGAAATGTACCAAAATTTCACCTTAGGCTAAATTCGATACTCCGAATCCAAAAATGAAGTTCATTTTGAAAAATAAGATTTACAGAATTTTAAAAAGTGGTTATTACTTTTCATACCGGCTAGTTTTAATAATATTTTTATAGCATATCGTTGTTTAGTGAAACTCGGTATTGCGTATTACACACGCTATCGAGGAAGGTCGCGATTGCGTGTAATGCAAGGCAAGTCAAGGATGCGTGTTGTGCAAGCTCCTTTTGGTGTAGCGTACAACACAAGACATTAATAAAATTAAAAAGAATATTTTTTATAAAATCTTGGGCTGTTACACTACCTATTCTTGTTATCATGTTCATGTGATTCCATTCAAGAATTTATTCACTTATAAGAAACTAACGAACATATATGCAAGCCAAAACAACAACTGAAATGTAGATGAAAATATCCAAACAAAAATTTAAGTATTCACCACCAGTTGTCTTGTAAAATTACCAAAAAATGGATCTGTGAGGTCATTCAAAGTACAAGAACGAAACCATGCCCAAACATACATCCCCAAATGACTTTATATCCACAAACCAACAACTAAACAATAGTGGATCCCATACCCATTCACATAACCCTACAAGCATCAAGCATAACATCTGTGAGTGTTACCATAAAAAAAGAAGGGTGTTTTCAGATTTAACCACACCATTTATCAAGTTACATTCTTTTTTTGGTTAACCGTGGTGATCAACAAAGGATTATTATTCATTAGGCATCCATTTAATCAACCGCCTTTACGTGATTAATTAGTTTCCATGTTACGTCCATTCAAGCAAAAGTTTATACAAAGAAACAAGGGTTCATTAGTTCAAAATAATGGACCATTATCGTGCACGATTTTTAGTGGGCATAGACCCATATAATTCACAACTTATGTATGAAAATAAAATAGTACGACAAATTAATCATCAAACACACCCCTTAATTATTTAGAAAACATTTATTATCTTCGTTAGGGTTATGTTTCATCCACACCTAGAGAGAAAATTATCATAACCACCGCACATGATACACAGTAAAGAGAGACTAAGGAAGACCATACCTGGATGATCAACAATCAATGTTTTCTCTTCTTGGGCCAAGAACTGGAGTTGCGAGACTTGTAGTACAAGATCTCCAAGGACTCAAGGGTGAGCAGGAAAGGCTCCAGCAATGGTGCAAGATTCTTCTTCAGATGAATGACTCCAAATGCACCAAGAGAGAGAGAATGGAAGAGAAGAGATAATATTGGCTTAAGAGAAAGGCTAGATCGTAAAAATAGGCACATGAATTCAAAGTAATTAAAAGTCGGATCATGGATCGACCACATGGTTGGGAAGTTTTACAGGGTGGGATTAATTCTTTTTTAATAATTTTCCTCGAAGAGGTGTAGATAATGTCTGTGAGTTAATAGATGTCTTTTAAACTGGGAAAAACCTGTAATGGGATGAAATTGTAAAACAACATAAGGAGTGACACTGAGGGAAAAGGCCACATGTGTTGATAGCTAAAGGGTCTCCCAAATAATGTGGTTTTAAAAATAATTTTAATTCCCTTAAATGACCTTTTAAGGGGTGTTAAAATGTTTTTACCTCAAATGTTATGTTACTGGTGAGAAACTAGAAGGTCCTGGAAAAACATGTAAGGACTCACCATTTGGTGAGTCACCGTCGCTCTGGCATAGTCGCCCTGACACCTTAACCCTTGCACTATCACCCAGGAACCTTCACCTTAGCATTGCCACCCTGGCACCGATTTTGATTGGTGTTATAGACATTCCCTCAATGCCACTGACAATAATTGGTGCCACTGATGTAGATTGGTACTATTGAGGACCATCAGTGTCACTGATTCCCATCGATGCCACCGAAGCCCTTGGTGCCACCATCACTCACTGGTTCCCTAGATACTAATCAGTGCCATCGATCCTCATGGCTGCCAATGATTCCCATCAGTGCCATCGAATCCTATCAGTGCTACCGACGCCGATCGGTGCCACCGATGCCCATCGATGCCATCGCCGCTGAATCCTGAAATTTGGAAAACTACTTAATGAGTCACCAATGGTCCCCAAGACACTCCAAACATTAGAATTTGGAAAAGAAAATGACCATAAGGTTCTGGACTACTACATCAGATACCCCTAAAACTATTCGCATCCATGAGAATCCAAGGGTAAACCTGAAGAAAAAAGAGGGGTCCGAACAACCACCTCGTAAGATACCTCCCAGGAGAAAACCCCATTGACATATAGGAACACCTCTACCTCATCTATATCCTTAACAAATATGGATACACTACCAATCGTCTTGCCCAAGAGACCAAAAAACATAAAAAGGAATCACTATCCAGACATATGGATTAGGGAGTCCCTTCCCCATGTCCAGATAGTATCCTATTTGGGTGGAACTGCCCCTCCCGCTTGGGTTTAATTGCATCCACTTTAATGCTTCTTGAGTAGGGGTCAGACCCTCCCCTCCCCACAACCAGGACTACCTTCACACAGATTCATAGAACCAGGGAAACAACACATCCCATAGTTAACAAGGTCAAGCATTACATCACAATCAAATACAAAACAGCACAGAACAAAAAGAAAATATATAGGTACTAGGAATCCATCTATGCCTCCCATTACTAGGTAATCTTATCATGGACACCATGCCTCCCTAACACAGAAACCAAGGTAATGGTTTGTCCAGGAAGAACCATCTCCACATGATCCTCAATCCTCATCTGCCACTCCAAGAATGTCGCGTCATCCTTAATATCCCACTATCCCCAGTTGAAGACATGCGAATCATCATGTAGATACCGAAAGATTTGAGACACATGGAATTTGTTGTGCACCCTTAGTAGCGGTGGTCCTATCTCCAGCTCATATGAAACTACGCTAACCCGCCGTAACACCATGAAGGGTCTGACAAACCTGGGAGAAATCTTACTCTCACTGCCAAACCTCCATTGGACACACAGGGGGGAGACCTTTAAGAACAGATGTCCCCAATCATTGAACTCCACGAGTCTCCTCCTATGGTATGCAAATGAATCTTGTCGGTCCATAGCCACCTTCATCCTATCACACACATGCTAAACCATATCCCTCATTCCCAATACCACATTTGGGCCAAGAACACTTGCCTCCCCAACCTTTGTCCAACACACAGGTGAACGACATGGTCTTTCATACAATGCTTCAAACGAAGCAATTCCAATGGTAGAGTGATAGCCGTTGTCGTTGGAAAACTCTAACCGTGGAAACATTCGCACCCAAAATCCTCGGAAGTCTTGAACACATGCCTGCAACATGTCTACCAACATATGGACTGTCCTCTCTGTCTGCCCATCTGTCTGAGGGTGGAAACCAGGGATGAGGTGTAGTTGGGTGTGAAAACCCTGATGCAATACTTTCCAATGTCGTGAGGTAAAATGGGTATCTCAATCCATCACAATGGGCCTCATAACACCTTTCAACTAAACCACCTCATCCACGTACCTCAATGCTATGGAATGCACTGCACTCAAATCCTTGATTGCCAGGAAGTGATCTGATTTCATCATCCGGTCTACCACCACCCAGATGACATCACAACCTCCTTGAACCCTGGGTAGTCCCATGACAAAATCCATTGAGATGTGATCCCAATTCCACATCAGGACATATAAAGGCTTCCGTAGACAACATATAACATGGGGATCATCCATCACCTACTGACACATAAGGCACTTTGCCACGAACCCTACCACTGCCCATTTCACCTCGGGCCACCAGAACCAACTCATCAAGCCTCAGTACATCTTGGAAACTCATGGGCATAATTCCATGGGTGACGTATTGAACCCACTAAGAAATTTCTCAAGTATCGTCCCTAGAATAAACTACGTCCCGCAGAAAAGCATCTGATTTTGACCATCTACCGACCATCAATTTGGAGGATTTTCTTAGTTAACACGATCATGCTTCACGTTAACCTCTATGTTCCTCCACTGAGACTCTTCCACCTACTGGACCAAGGATGATTACACCATCATCAAGAACATTAATCCACTATCATCCTCCACCCTTTCATCTTGGTGCAAGGCAACTAAATTCCACATCACCTTCCAAGCATCTAATGATTCTCAAACCACATCCTTCTGTGACATCCTATTCAAGGAATCAAGAACCATGTTCCCCTACCCTAAGGTGTAGGAAATATTGAAGTAATTTTCCTAAAATAACTCCATCCACCTCCATTTTCACATGTTTAGTTCATGTTGGGATAAGATATACTTCATGGTCTTGTTATCTGTATAGACCACAAAGCACTCCCTAATGAGGTAATGCCACCAAAACTTCAGCACGAACACTATCTCTACAAGATTTAGGTAATGGGTGGTATAGTCAATTTTATGAGGATGTATCTTCCTAAAACCTTAATAGATCATACCCCACTGCGGCATTAGCACAAACCCCAACCCTAGGCCTGAAGCATCACAAAACAATTCAAACACTACCCATTCTTCTAGAAACCTCAACACTGGGGCACTAACCAACATCCCCTTCAGTTAGATGAAGGCTTCCTGGTACTTCTCACTCCATAAAAAAGCCGGTTCTTTCTTGGTCAAGGTAGTCAAAGGTTCTAAAACGTGAGAGAAGTTGGGAATGAACCTCCAGTAGTAACTGGATAGAACTAGGAAACTACAATCCTTTGCTACATTCTATGGTGCTTCCCATGAAACAATTGCCTTGACCTTTGACTGGTCCACTAATATTCCCTGAAATGTCACCATGTGTCCTTGGAAGTTAACCTCTCATGTTCAAAACATTCCCATGGACAACATCCCATAGAGATAGTGTTGTCAGGGGACCTCTAAAACCTTCCTCAGATGCTTGGCATGATCCTCCTCATATTTTGAGTAGATCATGATTTCATCGATAAACACGACTATAAACTGGTTCGGATACTGACAGAAAACTGAGTTCATGAAACCCATTAACACTGTTGGTGCGTTTGTAACGCCGTACAACATGACCACAAACTCAAAGTGACCATATCTGCACATGAAGACATTATTTGATATTTCACCCTCCTTCACCCTCAACAGGTGATATCCTGATTTCAGGTCAATCTTAGAGATCCAACATGCTCCCATTAACTAGTAAAAAAGATCGGTGATCCTCAGAAGGGGGAAACAGTTCTTGACCATCACCTGATTCAGCCTTCAATAGTATATAAACCACCTAATACCACCATCTAACTTCATGGAAAACAAGATTAGAGAACCCCCATGGTGACACACTCAGTCGGATAAAACCCTTCTTCATTAGATCATCAATCTGAATCTGTAACTCCAGCAACTCAGAAGGCGCCATTTGATAGGGAGCCATCAAAATTGGACGGGCATCAGTTTGCAAGTATATCTTGAACTCAGCATCACGTCGACGGGTAAAGTCACCACTTCTCTAGGGAATATTTCTAGGAACTCATGGACAACCCCTGAGACTTCCACCATCTCTACATTTTCTGACTCCACTAACAGCTTAGGTAATAAGGTTAGAAGGGGCTCCACTAACTGACTGCCCTCCTAGAAACCTCCCTCACCAACGAAAGTCAAATGTTGGAAAGCGGTATCTTAAAAATGACCCTTCTATAGAAGCAGTTGATAATGGAAAATATAGAGAAAAACATTCAATGCATAATATGACATAATATGGCTACAACTATAGAAAAAGAATGTCCCCACTGGACTAATGTGGCCCTAACATCAGTCTACATCCCCGGAAATCATTAGACGAGGTGATATGACCACTAACTGGTGTACTCAATACTAGGGGAATGGGATGTTTCTTTGTGTCTAGTCCTAGAGCATGGGATAGATCTGGTGAAACAAAGGAGTGTGATGCTCCTGAATCAATCAAGGCACATGAAAGAGTACAAAACAAGCTGATTGTAAATGGAATGACCTTTTTCCCTATTGGAACTACAACCTATACAGTGAGAAACTCACCACACCCAGATCCTCTTCCACCCATCTGTTGGCCACCTCCACGACCACACCCTGATTCAGGTCCTTGAGGAGCTCCCTGAGGTTGGCCTCCTCCATCAATGTCTACTTTCAGAGGAGCAGGAGCTCACTGTCCCTATTGTGGTTGCTAAAATGGCCTGGCTAGAAACTACAGCTGCTGAGGAGGGACTTGTACAATTACACCTCCACTATACATCACTTGATCTAGACATTAATTATGAAGGTGTCCATGAATTCTATAGATAAACCACCTCGGTCCTAGGCTCCTAGAGAAAGGGCGAGGACCAGGAGATCGAAACTGGAACTGCTGGGGCCTACTCCCCATAAGTCCTAACCTAGAAGGACCCAATGATGGAGGCCTACTGCTGAAGACCTTCCCCTTTGATGAGATCAACTGGCTCCTCTCTCACAGAACACCACCATACATGTGCATCCTCTCCACCAATTCATCATTCTTCTAAACCTCTAGGTATGTCGGTAGAGTGAAGGGAGTAACAACATACTGAATATAATGTTGGAGTTCCTTCTCTAAATTTCTCACTTGAGACTCCTCATCATGAAAGATGTCCAGAGTAAAGAAAAAGAGATCCTTGATCATGACCCCCAAATCCCTCACAGACATACTCCCCTTCTGGAGAGAGAGTAACTCCTACCTCTTCTCAGCATTAATTATAGATGAAATGAATTCCCCTTTAACTCCTTCAAAAAGTCATCCCAAAAAATATCACTCTCTATCCGCTCTCAGAGGTAGATCTTCCACCACTGACATGCTACTCCCCTCATCAGACTGACTACCAACAGAACCCAGTACTCAGCCAAAGCCCAGATCAAGATAAAAGCTATCACCAACTCCGCGAGCTAGCTTTCAGTCTCTATGTATGAGACGCTACCCTCGTTCTTCCCAAGGGTCTTCCAATGAAAGGCACAAAGTTTCTTCTTCCACTGGTCATCATCCTTCGCTCGATCAGTCCTCCTCCAATCATCTAGATCATCCTCCTGTGCCCCGATCTCCATACTACTCATGGTCATCATCCGGGCTCCATAGCTACAAGGTAATACATGAATTCCTAAGACCTAGTAGATTAAAAGATTTATTTTAATTTTTTCTTGAACTATTTATTTATTTAAATTCCCAGAACATCCAAAACACACAAGAACACAAGTCATTAAGATGATTTTAACTTTCCTAGGTCTCTACCCTTCAATAAGTGTAGTGTCACTGGGTTGTTTGGTAGGTCCATAGTCATTGAAGTAGATCATAAGGGTCCATAAAATCATGTGTACTTGCCGGTATTCTCTGGACTATTTCATGAACTAGGATTTCCTAACATTGTTTCCCTACCATCCCATGCAATTATTATTATGACAAACCCTAAGATCCATCCTATCTCTCAACCGTCACCTCTGATATCATTATTTCATGACTCGTATTCACCAAGAAAAGGAAAGGGACAACAAACTTCAAGACCCATCCTTCCTCAAGACGAAGGAGAGATAATGACCCATAGTCCCACATTCAATAGGCCCCAGAGAGGCGACTAGATCCAAGGGTATAGAATCACATGTATTATTGAAGGACATACCCTTTTCATTTAGTAGGATCATAAGATACAATGGTAAATACCCGAAAAACTCCAAAAATAAAGGTAAAAGTAAATCCAAAACCCATTCCGATATAGAAGATCAAAGGTAAAACCATAAAAAGTATAAAAAAACTCTAAACGGAATGTACCAAAAGAAAAGAAAACTAAAACAAAAACTGTCCCAATTATTGATCTAGTAGGGCCCCACATGGTCCTTTAAGTCCTCCTGGAAACCTGAATATATTTTTATAAATGTCAGGTACGTATACATGTATACTCAGTTGGAAAAAACCAAAATATCTCATGCACAAGTACGGAGGAATTCTAATTCCCCATGAGAAAGTTGATGTATCCAAAACACCTAGAAAGGTACTATCCACCCAGCCTCACCATGGAACACACCCCAAATAATGCCGGTCAGGTTAGGTAATTGTAATAGCACATTAATATTTGGGTACCCCGATCTGATTTTCCACTAGTTATAAAAGACATCCTATGCATCAGACCACCTCCGTTATTTCACACTGAAGTCCAACTACCGCCCCCAACAATAACCTTATGGACCACCTAAACCACATATCCAGCCCATAGAAACCTATGCCACCATAACCATTCATCCCACCAACAGACACCTGAGCCACCACAACCATACATAACCACACCTGTAGACACCTAGGCCAGAACAACTACCTCCACACCCAAAAAAACCTAGGCCACATCCCAAAGAATCTTCGAAAACAACATGACCGTACACACCTAGGACAGCCACCACAACATACCCTACCCTACGAGTCTTGGGCTAAAATAGACCTCAGGCTGTCACAACATTTTTTAAGAGTCTTGGGCTACTCGAAATATGGAGAAGAAAGGATCTAATAACCATACATCCAATTGGATGTTGGGAAAACAACCACCCCCATGAAATGGGGGTGTTCAGCATGAAGTGCTCAACTTGGGTGGGGTTAGAATAAGAAACATAAGAACTAAATTTTTACATATAGGTAATCATGCACTCATACCAGCCTAAGGGTCCCAAAACCATCCCCTACAAAAACACCCTTATTACTATTCATTCATACAAAAAATCATAATATCCAAAACTAGAGCACCACCCATTATTTTTATCATGATCAAGTGATTCCATTAAATAATTCCTTTACTACTAGTAAACTAAAAGGCATAGACATAATCCAAAACAACAACTGGAATGGAGAAGAAAAGATCGAAACACAAATTTAAGCATTGAAACCCAGTTCTCTTGTAAGGTCACAATAAGAAAAGGGTTCTATGAGATACCTCAAAGTACTGGAACCATAATAAGCCCCAACATACAACCCCACATAGCGGTATATCCAAAAATGAAAAACTGAAAAATAGGTGATCCCATCCCCATTCAAATCACCCCACAAGCATCAAGAAGAACATCTGTGTTTATTAGCATAACAGAACATGGGAGTTTTCAGAATTAACCACACCATTTTTCATGTTCCTTCCATTCCTTTGGTTTACTGTGGTAATCACACAAGGATTCTTTTTCATTGGGCATCCATTTAATCAACATAGATTATGAGATTAATCATTTTCCATGTAATGTCCATTCAATAACAATTTTATACAGAGAAGTACATGTTCATTAGTGTGCATGAAAGGACCACCAACGACCAAGATTTTCAGTGGGCATAGGCCTATACAATTCACAACATAAAAAAGAGTATAATAGCACCATAATCAAACACACCCTTCATCCATTAGAATCCATTTATAATCATTAATAAGATTTTCTTTCATCCATGACCTGAGGAAACAATATCATACCCACCCCACATGATACAATGTAAAGGGAGGTGAAGGAATACTCTAACTAAATGATCAATGATTGATGTTTTCTCTTATGGGGCCATGAATTTGAGATGCGCGACTTGAAAAAGTAGATCTCCATGTACTCTAGGGTAAGTAAAAAAACCTCGAGCACTGGTCCATAGTTCGTCTCTGGAAGAAGGACTCCAGACACACCAAGAGAGAGCAAATAGAAAAGAAGAGATGACCTCATCTTATGAAAAAGAACATATCCTAAAAATAGGGAGAAAATGTTTTTATAATTAAAAGTTTGTTTGTGGATCAACCATGCAGTTGGGTAGTATCACATGCGGGGATTAATTGTTATTTATTAATTTTCCTCAAGGAGGTTACAATAATGGCTCTGAGTTAATAAATAACTTTTAAACTGAGAGAAACATGTAATGGGGAGAATTTATAAAACCCCACAAGGTGTGACACTAAGGAAAAACGCCACAAATTTTAATAGTTGAAGGGTCTCTAGATTAATGGGGGTTTCAGGCATATTTTAATGCCATCAAATGGCTTTGTATAGGTTATTAAAATGGTTTTATGTCAAAAGATATGTTACTAGGGTGAAACTGGATGGTCCTGGAAAAATAGCGATGAACTCTCCATTAGGTGAGTCACGGTCGCCCCATCACTATCGCCCTGGAACTGTTGCCTTGGAACCGATTCTGATTGGTGCTACAGACCACTTATCAGTCCCAACAATGCCCATCGGTGCCACTGACACCCATCATTGCCACCAACTTCCATTGGTTCCACCTACGCTCATCAGTGCCACCGATGCCGATCAGTGCCACCGATGCCCATCGGTGCCACTGATCCCCATCAGTGCCACTGATATTGATCGATGCCACCAACAACCATCGGCTCCACTGATAGCAATCATTGTCACTGATGCCCCTCGGTTCACCTGATTCCCATCGGTACCACCGACGCCCATTGGTACCACCGACGCCCATCGGTTCCACCGACGATCAAACCTAGAATTTGGAAATATTTTTAAGGAGTCACTTATGGACCTGGAATTTATAAAACATATTAATAAGTCACCGATGGTCTCTTGGACACTCGAAACACCATAATTTGGATAAGAAAAGGACTAGAATGGTTTGATCCATTAAATATTGGGACCCAAGTGGGTCGACCATGTTGAGAGGTCAACCCTTGGCCAGCCTTGAGTAGTGGCAAAGGGAATCCGGTAACCATTGATGAGGAAGATAATTGGCTTCAAATATCGATACCATGTGTGCATTGGTTTAGGTTTTTATGGATAGGTGTGTGTGTATACTTTAGGAATGAAGGCTGCGTGGGCTTGTGTATAAATCCTTCAAAGAGTGCATCTCGTTTGATTCTTTTGGATATGTGATCCATATATTTTCTTATACAGAAGTCGAGGACCGCCTTATGTTTTGAAGTGGGACACTATTTTACATACATTATTCACAGTGATATAAACATATTTATATATATCATTTGTTCGATGGAATGACCACAACCACATTATCATCTTCTAGTCATCTTCTACCACACGAACATCCTTTCCCTTGACTATTCATCATATCCTTCTCAAATTATCAACACTTTTCAGTGGTGTCCTTATCATGCCACCTAGATCAAGATGTCTTATTATTCCCTTACGATACATTTTTATTATATTGAAGTAAATTTAATAATAGTATGCTACCGATTTAATCATTTTTTCCAAATCCAGTGAACATTTTTTCTCAAAAAGATTCTTTCATAGGCTTCGACCTACAATGGACATCATCCACCCATAGCACTTAATGATTCCAAAATAAGCATTGGAGATAGTATAAACTCATTTAAATGGTTATAAAATTTTATATCAGGTTTTTTTGTTTAAAAATAAAATCCGTTTGGTTTTTAAAAATACATCGATTGAAGTGTCTTAGGTGTAGGCCTACTGTAAAACCATTCTATGATTATCCCAACCTCTCTTAGAATGTAAATCTCAATCCTATCAAGATATTTATAAACATCAGCTATTTATTTTCCATGGAGAACCGCATTCCATTATTGGAATTACCTAAGTCAAACCCTCACCCTAGAGTATCCTCCCTTTCCACTAGTTTGATAACCAACCCAAAGAAGACCAATGAACACTACTTGCTATATGATCCAAGCACCCTAAACAAGAAGAACTATTTTTTAGTTTCCAATGAAGTAATGTAAGGGAATGTTTATTTGAAGTATATTTACTTTCAAAGAGTTATAAAATTCTATGTTTAATTACAAAAATCCCTTATTTTTTAATAAGGATTTAATATATATTATTTTCAAGTTTCATGTAATATTACTCAAACACACAAATATATATATAGATATGTTATTTTCAATTTTCCAGTAAAATTATTTTTAAGTCCTATAAATTCACATTTAAAGTTATATAAAAGAGAATTTTAGTAATTTAAAATATATGTTGTATTATTATAAAAAAACTATTTTTTGTGGTGTTATTTTATGTAAAAAATATAATACATTCATGATATTGTGTTTTATAGAAAAATATATTATTTTCATAGTTTTATATGAATTAACAATTTTAAAAGTAAATCAATTATATTTATTTAATATAAAACCAATATCATTAAATAATTATTTATGTAGTAAATAATTGGTAAAAATAACATTATTCCATTTAATTGAATCATATTATCCCTGTTATCATTTTATACACATGTCATTCATGATCATTATTATGGGAATACGTAATTGATTTTTAAAGAAATTTTTTACATAAATAATTATATATATGTATATATGTATATATGAGTATGTTCATCAAATAAATAATCTCCTTGTTGGGCCTAATTTCAAAAATTGATTTTTGTGTGTTTAAGAAAGAAAATTTTAAATATATGGATGTTAATTAACATTCCATGAATTTATGAAATGTCTAAATGTAATTAGATTTTGTTTTACCAAATTTAATAAGTTTATTTCTATAAATGTTATTATATATATATATATATTTGTATAAATATAAGTGTCAATATATAAAAATGAATTGTTATATTTTTTAAGAAATAAATCCATGTAAGTAAATATATTTTTAAGGAAAGATCAATTTTTTTAATAAAATTAGGGAAATATACATTGTAAGCATGATGGGTGATGTTGGAAGTAAATCCATCCCTAAGGATGTAGTTAGACCTATACAACCTTCAAAATTTTCAAGTGCACCCCTGATTTTGTTTTCCATTTGTTGCTTAATATTGTCTAAAATACCACCGAATCATTTTATTATGAAATGAATATTTATAGGATAAGTATTTTCAATGTTATTATAGTGTTGTCAAGTGGATATGAATTTTTGATAGTATTATAATGTTTTTCAAAAGCCTATGTATTTTAAAATGTATTATAATGACACCAAAAGATTATGGATTTTCAAAAGAAAAAGTATCTCCAATGGTATTACAATGTTTTCAAATCCATATGGATATTCAATGATATATTTGAAAGGTTATTTTGAAATAATGTTTTCATCATTATAAGTATTTTCAATTGATTTTTAATTATTTTTTATAAAGATATATATTTTCAAAATTATTTTCAAAATTACATTCAAAAGGTATTTTCATTGGATATTATTGAAATGGGTTTTCACTGTATTTTTAAAGAACACCTCTTACTAGGAAATTATGCTCACCATATTGTTTCTAATATTTTTTCAGAATTATTTATATGTTTCATAGAGATTATATTCCATAAGTATATAGAGAGAGAATAGTTAAATAAATACCCTTTTTATTATTTATTTTAGTTAATAGTGTTCGTTATCCTTGAAATACTATATAAGAAAGATCATCTGATTAAATGATTTTATATTTTTAGTTACTTTTGATAAAAATATATAGATCATTGATTACTAGATCCGAAATCATGGGTTTTCAGCCTTACAATTGGTTCTTAAAAAATATTTAGATTTCATTGTTTATTTGGATGTTTGGTAAGAAAGATATTGAGTTTCTATACATATTATTTTATTAAAAACATTGTTTTATAACATTTTAATTATGTAAAAGTATATGAATTATAAATTTATTTTATACTCTTAGGTAATTAAGTGACCATTAAGTATATTGAATTATAAGGATTATATTTGTTCAAATTAAGAAAATTGAATTTTATAATTTTCCAAAAGTAATAAAAACGATTTAGAGTGAGAAATTCCATTATGGGGGGGGGGGGGCAGAATATAAAATCCCAGGAATAAATGCATTTAATAAATTTCTATTAAATAAATGTTCTATTTTTTTACAAAAACTGAATTGTAAAATAAAATAAAAAACATATTTTTTAGATTTTTTTATAAATTAAGTTAAAATATTACCCTTAAACCATTAATAAATATATTTATATATTTATTCTTTAAATAAATGTATTTTTCCTAAAACATGTTGGAAATATAATATCCCATATAGAAAAGTACATTTTAGAAATGTCAGGTTTTATTTTTATACGTTTTGAAAAGATTATTAGTTATTAATTGGAATTAGTCTATATATATATATAGTAATTTCACACATAGGTAATTAATTATACCTCTATTTCAACTTCGGATGGGTTTTCAGTTATTTTTTTCTTGGTAAATGGGTGTGACAAGTTTGAATTTTTTGAGGTGTTTTCCTTTATTTATTCTTAACCTAGTTCTTACTCTTGGTTATACACTTTTATTTTCATGATATTGGAAGTATTTTGATGGAAAGTCAATGACACATGGTTGGTGCAGAGTTAGAAATAATTGTGCGCTTTCCCCAGGAAACCGTGTTGTAGCTATAGGTTGTAGTAGAAACAAATGTATTTCTAGAATACGACCATGCGCATCGGCCATGAAGGCCATGCGGTAGGTCTAGGTTGTAGCCATAAGTGGCCGTACAGATTCTATGTGGTTATTTTTACTATGTGGATAAACATTATGGTAAGTTTCCTCCTTACCAGACGTAGTAGGACAATGGTTGTACGAATTGGTAAAATGTGTGGAATAACCATGTGGATGATAGTAAATTATAATTATGGGGGTTTATTTTCCTTTTCCTCCCGATTAAAACAATATTAACCCCTAATTTCTCCCATCCTTCAAGATTTTAGACCCTAGGTGCACCTCCCCCTACAATATCCTCCCTTGGGGATTCTATTTTGAGCCCGGATTGGGTGGTTCATCCTTAATTCATCAAGTGTTCACAATATTGTTAATTATCTCTACTCTGGGGTTTCTTCCATATTTTTTAGGGGTTAATCTTTTCCAGTGTATAGGGTTCTAATTTTTTGGGTTAAATCTTGATATTTTAAGTTCAATGTTCTTATTTTGGGTTAGAACTTTCAACCGTGTGGTGCGGTTGAGGTGAGATTAGTGATTCAAAACTATTTTAATGGTTTTTTACACCTGATGTAGGTGGTTATATTCCTTAACATTTTTAGATGATTTTTATATTCTTTTAAAAATTTACATATATAATCATTTAATTTGTTTTTTGGTTCAAAATATATATCTTTAAATGTTTATGAATGTATACGTGGTGAAAATGAATTTTATAATGTAAAATGCTTACATTTTGTTGGTGTTTCATTGTGATGTTTCTGGAAAGGTATTTTATGCCTTCTCTAAATGATATAAAACGTTTTTCTTAAGGAAAATATTGTGTAAATATATTTAAAGTGATGTTTTCAATGGAAATTGGTCCCTATGGTATTCATGGATACATTATTGTTAAAATTTAGTTAACATGTGAATTGTTTAAATGCTGGGAAGCATGTTTTAAAATTGAAACGGTTTATGTGTGGTCTTAAATTGAGGCTTGTCCAGTGAAATTGGTTATTCAATTGTATGCATTTATATTTTTTTCAAAAGGGGAATTTATGAATTCTGTAAATGATGGTAAATGTATTTAAAACAGTTTTTGGTGGGAGTAAAATGATAAATTATTTGTGTTTATGGAAAATAGTGATTTCCTTGAAATGATTGGAATTTATTTGTCAAATTGGTGATATGTGAGACCTGTGAACATAAACTTGAGCACATGGAAATCCCAGGTATTTTGGTGGGATTACTATTTCAAGTATGCTAAATGATATGGAAGTGGTTTGTCTCAATTTTTTCTAGCTAGATTTAATCTTAAAATACTAACTAATCATTATGATGATGGGGACCACTGGGCCATTGGGTCCCTCTTAGTGGCTTGTCAATGAGAATTATATTATTCGGGGTTTCTAAGCCATGTTTTATCAACGCACGATGTTCTAGTACCCACTTGAGATAGATTGACCCTATATAATTAACCATGGTTGTCTACATTATATGAAATTATTCCATCCATCAGAATATGGTGGACCTTGGGTGTATTTTTTATTAAATAATTTTTTTTTAATTAATGTTTTATTAAGGTATGGTTCTCTTTAAATGTTTTCCTTTCAATGTGGTCTTACTTTAAAATGTTTTCCTTGAAATGTTTCAATGTTTTCTATTATATAAAGGACAATGTTGGATTTTCTTTTACTGTTATAGCATGTAATATTTTTATCTGGGAGGAATCCTTTTGGGCCTTGGCTCACACCCTAAAAACACATTTGGGTGTATATAAACCTTTTTCTAATTTTTTGAGGTAAATTCGAGGTGTTTATTTATGTAGGTTTTGGTTTCTAATGGTATTCTATTATGGACCTTGGTGGTGGTGGATTGATGATGTCGGTCCTATCACTCATAGTGGTTTGGGATGGAGTAATATTTCCATTTTGTTGTAGTTCATTGGGGTTTTTAATTGTAAATTTTAACCAAGAAAGCATTATACCATGTTTTGTTGTTCATTTTGAGTTTTGGATTATTTCTATTATTAGTGTTTGTATATAATAAAATGGGTAAAATATTTCCCAAAGATTGTTTTCAGTACCCTTATGGTAGTTTCTAGATCATAGAGATAAGAAACTTCCTTTGGGCCATTCCACCGACTAGGTTGAGTGCCAGGTTAGATGTCGACAAAGATTGGTTCTTGAAAAAAAGTTATAAAATGTGGTTAAATTCATTAGGGTTATTTTTCTAGGAGAAGAAAATGGGTAGATCATAACTTGTATTATATGTAATTGATTATATAATTATGAGTATGTGCTTTTCGCACACCCCTCATGAAGGGTCTTTAGTCACTAGGGGAAGTCGAGTTTTATTTGAGTCATTTTATCCTTGTGGTTTTTCATTTCATGGGAAATTAAAGGAGAGAAGGGTCATTAGCCTCAATGAGCTCACAAGGCTAGGAAATACATGTGTATTAGGGCACACGATTCTATAATACTCTATGTGAAGGTGGTGTGACTGGCGTGTGGTTGCCAACCATACACCCAAGTCTCGCACTATCATTAATTTCCTCTTGCATTGTCTTGTATTTTTAGGGGTTGTAAGCATTATTTTGAAAACACTTGATTGAAAAATTGTGAGAACATTATTTTAAAGTAAAAAATGATTCAATTTTTTAATGGTGTAAAATGGTTTCTCATAATCATTTTAATGTATGTCTTATGAAAATATATTTTCATGAATCAATCCACGTGTAAAATGATAATTATTTCAATGAGAATGTGTTATTTTTTTGTAATCGAAACATGAGGAATATTGAAAAATTGGTTGTTAGAAAAAATTAAATTTATTTACAAAAGGGAATTTGGAAATTTATTCCAAATGTAAAGGGTTTGTTTTAAAATCAAATTTTTTCCCAAAGTAATGTTTGTTGTGTAATTGAAAATGTTTTGAAATGAGATGATGTGTTTGTAATTTATGTGTAGAGTTTAAAAATGTGATTTAACTAAATCATGGGTGTTACCTAAATTTCTTTCCTATGATTCAAATTGGGCATTGGATTTTGTGGTTAGTGGTTTTGAGAAAGTGGAAATGTGGGCTGAATGTTGTTTTGGAAAATGGAATGTTTTTGTTTTGATATTTGGTACTCTTATGAGTGACCACATGCATAAGATGTATTTGGAATGTGGGTGAGTTCATGGGGTGGCATGAAAACATTCATGTGTGAGACTCTATGGGATATCATTGGTGGATGTAAAACACAAACATCCTATTTTATTTCCAAATATTATTTTAAGAAGAAATGTGATGTTTTGATAACCAGTGATTGTGTGGTGTGTCTCATTTTATTCTTTGAATGTTGTTTGATTTTTTTTGAGTTCGATAGTCCTTCCTGGTTGAAGTGTGTTTCCATTTTTTGTGTTCTTTGTCGATGATCCAACATTTAAATAATGTTTAGTGAGTTTTTATGAAAACTATTTGGGAATCCCTTTTAAGAGGTTCCCTTTTATGCATTTGGGGTTTCCTTGTGGTATGTATTGGTCAATGGACCGAATTGACTGGGTCCTGGATGTCTTCATATTAGCTAGTGAACTCCCACTTAAACAATTATTATGTGTTCAAAGTGTAGCCATAGGGGATTCACCATTGTAATAACCTCCATTTGATCAGCATTGGAACCTTATTCTTGGGTTTACAAATTTAATACACTTTTTTGTTTTCTTGTTAAGAGGACCCTCTCACGTAAGGTGAACAGATACATTTTCTATTAGAAGTATATTTGTCCACTATAAGTTTTTTGAGTCATCAAAGGTGATGTTTGACACCTAGAAACATGATTTTCCCTTACAGAATCAGAAAAGGGAATTATATTGAGGGATGTGGGAAGTGAACTGGGTTGTTGGTGCAAATGGTTTTCCTAACGGGCCTTTGAATCCTTTTACAATTTCTTCTATCCCAAGGATCAATATACGATACTATTTTGGCATTTCTTATCATAAGAGGTTATTATGGAAATTTTCCGAAATCATGTGTTACTCAAGACTCGTTTTTGAGTCCTATTCACTATAAGGCCTCTAAAGTTGAAATGTACATGTTAGGAAACATTTTTTAGTGTTGTGTTCTCATTCAAAAGTGAAAGGATGAAGTTGTGGAACCTTTCAAGAACATCTCTTCAATTGAAGTGTTTTATTATTTTAGTAATTCAATATAATATTATCTATTCTAACTAAATTTTTATAACATGTGGTATTCCTTTCATTATTTATTATACTGGGTGAAAATAATGAAGTGTTTGGACATTTTAGTTACGCATAACAGTATAGTTCTATGTTGAGAAAATGTGTGTTTTAGGGTGTGTTGTGTATTGTAGGTATAGTTTTAAGCGTAATGTGGTTTCAAGTGGCACCAGAAGGAGATGTTTCATTTGGGGGTTTTCAATTCCTGAAAATATGGTAAGAGATTCTTTAAACATATAATCTCTAGCCATATGTCCTAGAGTAAAGTTGTTGCATAGTCAGGAACAACATGGTTTGTATGGATCCAAGGTATAGTGTATATATTTAGTGTGAGAAATTGAGATAGGTTAAGTCTCATATGTTGTTGTTTAATTCTAAATGGCCACATTTGGTTGAAAGAGACATGGAGATCCTATTCCTTCATTTTGAAACACATGGGTGAAAGGCTTTCTCCATGGTCATAAAGAGACCTGGTTGTCTTGTTTTCTTGAACCTCAATTCTCTTTTCCATTGTGGATGTGGATCTATGTGTTGTTTTCCAGGTCTGTACAGCCTTGTGAGTCAGACCTAGTTTTAGTTTTGGATCATTTGAGGATGGTACATCCCCCTAGGAGTGGTGATCCGTGAGAAATTTTCCTTTTGGCTAAGGGTATTTTCTGACAAACCCCTTGTAGTAGGGGTTTGGTCATTGTAGTGTTTCCCTGTCATCTTGTGTTTGTGAGTGAAACGATTTCCTATGAGGGCCCATAATATGGTTTTCTTATCGGTTTATACAAGGTGGTTAATCTGGTTGGTTCTATAAGGCCCCAGCCTTAAACCTTACTTAATCTTGAGTTATTACAAGATTACACATTGAGGATCTTTTCGGGTTTAGAGTTTTAGAGAATTAGATCATAAAACATGAATTACATTCCACATATAAACAAAGTGGTTTCATAAAGATAGTATTCCTCATTCCCATCAATGGAAACATATTTAAAATAAATCATGGATTCTTTCTTGACACTTCCTTGAGACTATCATCATATCATGTACCTTTCCCTTGACCTGTGAAAAACATTTCAAAAAACTTGGGATGAGCATAAAAAGCACATGAAGGGATATAAAAATATGGAAAGGAAACATGGGTACATATATACATAAGGATGAGATCATACTTTACCCATAAAACATAAGCACTTTCACATACCTCATCAAATCATGAATAAATCATAGAAATCATAAGACATAAAGGTAACTTGAGGCATTCATAACTTTCTTACGTAGGGAGTAAACCTATTGGTTATGTTTGGAATACCCATCAAAGTATATTCCCTAAATCTCTTCGGAGAAACCTTAACGTTAAACTCCTTCACGTTACCCAATGCATTGGAGAGCTATAACGGGCTCACCTTCCCTTTTTTTATCGCGGAACCACCCGTCTTCATAATAATTCCCAAGAACCTCAACATAATCATATCACATAAAACATGCATAAAGGAAACATAACATTTCCACCTTTCAATCTCAAGATATCAATAAAACACATTGATATAAAAACATTATAAAAACCATTTTTAATACCAAAATAAAAGAAAATTAAAACATGGTATTTATTTTTCTTTTAAAAAGAAGGTATGGCTTGTAGAGGAAGCCGAAACTCAAATAACTGTCACGGCGGCAGAGAAGTCATTGTCGCCGCATACGTACGAAAAAACATTCCCTTTTTTCGTTTAGTAAAACGCTTCATATACAAAATATTCCTTTTGGATAAATGTAAAAGTCAAAGGGGTTTATACACCGTATAAAATAAGGTTGAGTATAAATCAAAATATGCCTCAATGAAAGAAGATTGAGATGAAGTCCCATACCTCGGGTCCGACTTGACTCGGTCGTTCATTAATCTCCTGAATAATAAACTTGAGTTAATTTCTACTTGTTTAAGAAACTTTTTCAAATTCATTATTCCTTTTATATCACCTATTTCCATGTCATGAACACTATGTAATTATTTAAGTTAATAACGGTCGTTTTAACGATCATTGGTACTTGAGTAAAAAATAAACCCTTTATAATTACATGTTGTTCATGTATCCATTATATCTAGAATTATAATCATTATGTATATATCATATATATCCAGTATATACATGAATTTATAATATTACATAATCATTTAGAGGTAAGAAATGAAATGCACCGTTCATGGAGACGGTAAGCTGTACGTACGCATGAACGCTACTTTCATTTCTATTTCGTATTTTATAGAATGGAATCATAATGAAATAAAGGTATATTATAATTCCAGTATAATATCATATATAATATCATAGTTCCATCCTTTATACATCCCACATATGGTATTTAACGAATCAAATCACTTTGAGGGGGCGGTAGTCCGCACTTCCTTAAATGAAGATATCACGTTTACCCATAATGGAAACCATAAAGGTATGCCCAAAATGAAAAATAAAGAATCTTAAGGAAAACATAAAAATATTATATATCATATATAAATATAGTGACATCTTAATGTCCACCTTTTAAGGTGTTAAAAGAATGTTGAACAATCATCGTTTCGGGAGGCATAAATTCA
Organism: Viscum album; assembly: GCA_963277665.1. Classification (NCBI taxonomy): domain Eukaryota; kingdom Viridiplantae; phylum Streptophyta; class Magnoliopsida; order Santalales; family Viscaceae; genus Viscum; species Viscum album. The sequence goes on along the minus strand of OY728123.1, from coordinate 106,207,773 downwards.
CCATCCACAGAAACAGTATGTCCTTTAACCATTATATGTTGGTGTGTGTAAGTGTAGCTCGAATCCTTATTATAACAACATCCTAGTATATTTAAGATACTGGAGTTGTTACAAAATAAATGAATAAAAAGAATTAAGGGGGTTGGAAAAACAAAATAAAACAAAAGAACTCAAGTGGAGACATTACCTTAAAATCGGGTAACTCTCTTAGATTTGGGCTCAAAGGGTTCTTTGGGAAGACTTCTTCCCAAATTGAGGCTTCAAGGAGTAATAGAGGGATGTGGAGAGCCAAAATGGGAAGGGGTTTGCCGAGCCAAAGGCTTTGGGAGTGTGGGAAAAGAGGTAGAGGTGGGGGCCTTTTATAAGAGGAGAGGAGGGTCACTTTTGAAAAGTATTGAAAAGTCACATTATTTTAAAATGGTATTCGGATTTAAGAAGTTCCACATTGATTTATTTCGAGGATAAGGTGATAAGGGTTCTAAATCCACTCATCCAATAGGTTTTGGACATGTGTAGGTCTTAGATATTACATTATCTTTCCATTTTACTTAAATGGTTAAATAATAAGGACATCACTGCATCATCATGATGTCATAAATAATTTAATTTATTTAATGTCTAAAAATTAAAACAAAATACTATGATGTAGTAAATATTTTTATCTTTCCAATGAATATTTATAGTAAAAAATATGACTTGAATAACCCCATATAAAAATTGTTTTCGTAAAACATATTATGTTTGTGTTATTTTTACTTTTATATTAAATAAAAAGTTATTTATGTCATTTCCCAACCAAAGTGGATCCATGGGGTCCCCATGTTGACCCATGGCTTTTCTTGGTCGGCCATGACACATCCAATAAGGTTAGTACATGTGTCTAGGTCATTTCATTTTATTAAAACATTATTCTTACCTTAAACTACACTAATTACCTCTAATCGCGATTAAAAACTTAATAAGTTACTATTCACCAAAAAAACTATTATAATCTCATTGAATAAAATTTTACTTCTTAATGACAACCATGTATGTCGGATTTTTGAAATTCAAAACACAGAAGTGGTAAAATTTCATTTAAACGAAAAATCAGTTTTTATAAGTACCACTTAGTGGTTTCACTATTCATCAAAAATTGATGTTTTTCAGAAAATACCAAAAATTCACCCTAAGCTATATTTGATATTCCGAATTCAAAAATGAAGTCTATTTTAAAAAATTCAAAACATATAAGTCACATTAATTAATTTAATAATTAATTCCCGCTGTCATGACACATAGCGTGTTTTTATGAAACAATAAGTATCAAAAGATTGACACAAGTTTAAGTCCAGTTTCAAAGTGAAATTGATTCCAATGACCACCATTGGATTAAATGGTAGAAATATATTCTAATTTTACTTCAAAACCAATTAAAAATACAATCTAATCATATAAATAAATTAGATTAAAAAGCAGTTTTGATGTAAAATGCAGTATTTTTCACTATTCATTAAAAAAGGAACATTGTCTGAAAAATACCAAAAATTCACACAAAGTAAATTTTGATGTCCCAATAATAAAGAATAAGTTTATTTTGACAAAAATAGCTTATAAAATTGTCAAAATATAGATTTAAAAATGGTTTTCCATCACAAGGCAGTAAAACAATCTTTTAAGAATATTATTGGATTCCATGTATAAGATTGTATTTATTTTCATTTTAAGCATCTAAAACACTATCTTAATCATTAATAGACATAGATAAAAATATCTATTACTCATTAGTTACTTGTGATGTTACATTCTTCCCCCTTTTGAAAATTGCGTCCCCGCAATTTATTTACTTATCGAATAAATGGGGGTACTAATCCCTCATTGCATTTTCAGATTCCCATGTTGCCTCTTCCATCATGTGGTTTTTCCAAAAAACCTTTACCTAATTAATCACCTTATTCTGTAACACTTGCTCCCTGTGGTCAAGAATCTGGACTGGTTGTTCCTCATAAGATAGGTTCTCTTCCAGCTGAACTACCTCTGGACTAAAAACATGAGATGGATCTGGCATATACTTTCTCAACATCGAAATGTGAAAAACATGGTGTACCTGAGATAAATATGGAGGTAAAGCCACCCGGTATGCAACTGATCCAAATCTCTCCAGAATTTCATATGCTCCAATAAACCTTGGACTCAGATTTCCTTTCTTACCAAATTTCATCACACTTTTCCATGGAGAAACCTTGAGAAAAACATGATCACCTACCTGAAAAGATAGATCCTTCCTCCGGTTATCCGCATAACTCTTCTGCCTGCTTTGAGCTGTTCTCATGTGTTTCTGAATCAAATGACCATTTTCTTCCATCTCTTCTACCAATTCTGGTCCCATCAACTTCCTTTCACCCACTTCATCCCAGAAAGCTGGAGTTCGACACCGCTTCCCATATAATGCCTGAAATGGTGCCATCTGTATACTAGAATGAAAACTGTTATTATATGAAAATTCAACCGAAAAATGATGTTGGTCCCAACTTCCCTGATAATCCATCGAACAGGCTCGTAGCATATCCTCCAAGGTCTGAATTTTTCCTTCTGACTGCCCATCTGATTGAGGATGAAAAGCTGTACTAAAATTTAATTTAGTACCAAAGGACTTATGAAGGCCTTTCCAAAAGGTTGAAGTAAACCTGGGATCACGGTCAGATACAATGGAGAGAGGAACTCCATGTAACCTAACTATCTCTTTAAGATACAAATGGGAAAGTTGATCTAGGGAAAAAGTATCTCGTATAGCAAGGAAATGAGCAGATTTAGTCAAGCGATCAACAATTACCCAGATTGCATTATTACCTTGAGATGTCCTCGGTAATCTCACAACAAAGTCAATGGATATGTTTTCCCATTTCCACTCTGGCACTGGTAAAGGCTGAAGCATCCCTTTCGATAACTGCCACTCTGCTTTAACCTGTTGACAAGTCAAACACTTCATAGTAAAATCAACAATATCTCTTTTCATTCCATCCCACCAGTAATACTCCCGCAGATCTCTGTACATCTTAGTACTGCTAGGATGAACTGAAAATGAAGAACTATGAGCTTCACATAACAACTCTCTCTTCAACTGTGAATCACAAGGCACACACAATCTCTTCCCAAATCTCAAAACACAATCATTATCAATGTTGAATTCAGGAAACTTACCTTTCTGAACCAGCTCTACCTTTTTCTGCAACTCACTGTCTTGCTTCTGTGCTTGCTTGATTCTATCTGATAGAGATGATCTCACTGATACCTGAAACAAAATAGAAGAACTTCCTGCACCAACAACTTTTATGCCAAAGATCATCAAATCCTTAACCAAAGGATCACGTTCCAAATGCAACATTGCTAATAGAGCATTACTTTTTCGACTCAAAGCATCAACCACTTTATTTGCTTTTCCCGGATGGTAATGAATTGTACAATCATAATCCTTGATTAATTCTATCCATCTCTTTTGTCTCATGTTTAATTCTTTCTGAGTGAATATATACTTTAAAATTTTGTGATCTGTATATATTTCACACTTTACTCCATACAAATGATGCCTCCAAATTTTCAAAGCGAAAACAATAGCAGCTAATTCCAAATCATGTGTAGGGTAATTTACCTCATGAGTTTTCAACTGTCGTGAAGAATAAGCAATTACCTGATCATTCTGCATTAGGACGAAACCAAGTCCTTTCAATGAAGCATCACTATATATATAAAACTCACCATTCCTGGAAGGTAGTGCCAAAACTGGAGCATTCACCAATATTCTTTTCAATTCCTTAAAACAATCATCACATTCTTTTGTCCAGATAAACTTAACACACTTCCGAGTTAGCTTAGTCATTGGACTAGATAACCGTGAAAAATTTCTAACAATCCTTCGGTAATAGCCTGCCAAACCAAGGAAGCTACGAATCTCAGTTACATTTGTGGGTCTTGGCCAGTCTTCCACTACTTTTGTTTTTGCAGGATCAACAGTTATCCCTTCTTTAGAAACAATATGACCAAGGAAAGAAATTATTTGCAACCAAAACTCACAATTTCTGAATTTTCCATATAGTTTCTTTTCTATTATGGTTTGCAAGATAACCCTTAAATGTCTTTCATGCTCCTCTTTACTTGTAGAAAACTCCAAAATATCATCAATGAAAACCACCACAAACTTATCCATGAACTCATGGAAAATTCTATTCATTAAGTCCATGAATACAACAGGTGAATTACTTTTCCCAAAAGGCATTACTACAAATTCATAATGGACATATCTTGTACGGAATGAGGTCTTCAAAATATCTGCTTCCTTTACCTTCAGATGATGGTACCCCGATCTCAAGTCAATCTTTGAAAAATACTGAGCTCCCTGGAGCTGATCAAACAAATCATCGATATGAGGCAAAGGATATTTGTTCTTAACAGTGATGTTATTCAAGGCTCTATAATCAATGAAAAATCTCATAGAACCATCTTTCTTTTTAACAAATAAAACAAGAGCACCCCATGGTGACGTGTCGAATGAAACCTTTCTCTAATAAAACTTGCAATTTCTCCTTCAACTCTAAAAGTTCAATTTGAGCCATTAGATAAGGGGGTTTTGAAATTGGCTTAGCATCAGGAACTAAGTCAACAGTATACTCAACTTCCCAATCTGGTATTATTCCAGGAAACTCATCAGGAAAAACATCAGGATACTCATTTACCACTGGCACATCATTAATCTTAACAGTTCCTTTATTTTCAACGATGTGTGCAAGGTAACATTCATTTCCATCTTTTACAAGTTTCTCATCCTCTTGATAAGTTATCAACAGTAAGGGTTCATTCTTGTACACATACTGAAATTTTTTCTGAAAAGAAACTTCTTTAGCTCTACAGTCAATCTTAGCATGGTAAATAGAGAGCCAATCCATACCCAGGATAACATCAAACTCTACTAGAGGTAGAACAATAAGGTTTGCAAGTAGGTTCTTTCCACAGATAAGGATAGGAAGATTCTTATAAATTCTTTTTGCCTCAACATTTCCCCCATGTGTTTTTACCACAAGTTCTGGAGTCACTTCTTGAGATGGTATTCCGATTTTTCTAGAAAAGTTTTCAAAGATGAAAGAATGTGTAGACCCCGAATCAAAAAACACACTGGCATAATCTGAAAAAAAACAATGTACCTGATACAACTTCATTTGATGGCTCGACATCTGCTGAAGTAGTTGCAAAGGATTTCACTACCCCTTTCTGCTTGTAGTCTAAGTGCTTCTCATCACTCAAGCTCTTTTTCGGACACTTGTTTGCATATTGACCCATCTCATTGCACTTATAACATTTCACTAACTGTAAATCAAATTTGGTCTTACCATCACCTTGATCTTTTTCAATGAAATCACGAGCCTTATGTCCCATCTTACCATATCGGTAGCACTTTCCAGAATTTATAAGACATTCCCCCGCATGCCTTTTTCCACCTTTATCGCAAACTAGAAACTTAGATTTCTTACCATCAGACTTTTTTAAAGAATTCTTACCTTTCTCCTTCCACCTCGGTCTCTTCTTCTCCTGGTTGTTATAGAACACTTGGTCATCGGCAAACTCCATTTCCACCTTCTCAGCACATCGAAAAAGCTTTTCATAACTTTTAAACTCATGAGAAGCTAATGCCCTTCGATATTTTGGATTTAATCTTGAGTAAAAACGATTGATTTTACGATCAAGGTCTCGGATAAAATTTGGAGCATACCTTGCCAATCGAGTGAACCTTTCTTCATAGGAAGACACTGAGTCCTCCTCTTGCCTCAATTCCAAGAATTTATTTTCCATCCTAAGTCAAACAGCCTTAGGAAAATACTTCTCAAGAAACATACCTTTGAAATCATCCCAGTCGAGAGCATAAATCTCATCAGCATCCCTGATATTTTTAACCATCAACCACCACTGATCTGCCTCACCCTCCAAACGGTAAATAGCAATACTAACCTTTTGATTGTCTGAACGCCCCATGACATTGAAAATCTTCTCCAGTGCTTTAATCCACCCTTCAGCTAACACAGGGTCAGATGATCCTCTGAATGATGGGGGATGCTACCTCATGAAATGTTCCACCACTGACATGTTCCTTTTAGGTTGATCTGGATGATCTCGTGCATGGATACCACCACCATTTATAGCCTGAGTCAACTATTCCATCACTGCAACAAACTATTCAGTTCCGATTCTGACCATCTCGGGATGCTGATTCGGAAGGTTATTCCCTTCTGTATGCCTTCCTAGCACTGCTTCCCTGTTTCCTCTGTGGAAAACCATTCTGAACAAACATGTCTTAGATGAAGCAACATGGTAATCTTCAAATGCTATATCATTTTAATTTGACCATAAAAAAATATTTTTGGATAATCATTTAATATAATTCTAACTCCTAAAGTTATCTAAACCGACCTTTGATACCAACTATAAGGCCCCAGCCTTAAACCTTACTTAATCTTGAGTTATTACCAGATTACACATTGAGGATCTTTTCGGGTTTAGAGTTTTAGAGAATTAGATCATAAAACTTTCATTACATTCCACATATAAACAAAGTGGTTACATAAAGATAGTATTCTTTATTCCCATCAATGGAAACATATTTAAAATAAAACATGGATTCTTTCTTGACATTTCCTTGACACTATCATCATATCATGTACCTTTCCCTTAACCTGTGAAAAACATTTCAAAAAACTTGGGATGAGCATAAAAAGCTCAGCAAGGGATATAAAAATATGGAAAGGAAACATGGGTACATATATACATAAGGATGAGATCATACTTTACCCATAAAACATAAGCACTTTAACATACCTCATCAAATCATGAATAAATCATAGAAATCATAAGACATAAAGGTAACTTGAGGCATTCATAACTTTCTTACGTAGGGAGTAACCCTCTTGGTTACGTTTGGAATACCCATCATAGTATATTCCCCAAATCTCTTCGGAGAAACCTTAACGTTACACTCCTTCACATTACCCAACTAATTGGAGAGCTATATCGGGCTCACCCGCCCTTAGTTTATCACGGAACCACCCGTCTTCATAATAATGCCCAAAAACCTCAACAAAATCATATCACATAAAACATGCATAAAGGAAACATAACATTTCCATCTTTCAATCTCAAGATATCAATACAACACATTGATATAAAAACATTATGAAAACCATTTTTAATACCAAAATAAAAGAAAATTAAAACATGGTATTTATTTTTCTTTCAAAAAGAAGGTATGGCTTGTAGAGGAAGTCGAAACTCAAATAACGGTCACGGCGGCGGAGAAGTCGTTGTCGCCGCATACGTACGACAAAACATTCCCTTTTTTCATTTAGTAAAATGATTCATATAAAAAAGAGTCCTTTTGGATAAACGTAAAATTCAATGGGGTTTATACACCGTATAAAATAAGGTTGAGTATAAAACAAAATATGCCTCAATGAAAGGAGATTGAGACGAAGTCCCATACCTCGGGTCCGACTTGACTCGGTCGTTCTTTAATCTCCTGAATAATAAACTTGAGTTAATTTCTACTTGTTTAAGAACCTTTTTAAAGTTCATTATTCATTTTATATCACTTATTTCCATGTCATGAACACTATGTAATTATTTAAGTTAATGACGGTCGTTTTAACGATCATTGGTACTTGAGTCAAAAATAAACCCTTTATAATTACATTTTGTTCATGTATCCATTATATCCAGAATTATAATCATTATGTATATATCATATATATCCAGTATATACATGAATTTATAATATTACATAATCATTTAGAGGTAAGAAATTAAATGCACCGTTCATGGAGACGGTAAGTCGTACGTACGCATGAACGCTACTTTCATTTCTATTTCATATTTTATAGAATGGAATCATAATTAAATAAAGGTATATTAAAATTCCAGTATAATATCATATATAATATCATAGTTCCATCCTTTATACATCCCACATATGGTATTTAACGAATCAAATCACTTTGAGAGGGCGGTAGTCCGCACATCCTTAAATGATGATATCACGTTTACCCATAATGGAAACCATAAAGGTATGCCCAAAATGAAAAATACAGAAGCTTAAGGAAAATATAAACATATTATATATCATATATAAATATAGCGACATCTTAATGGCCACCTTTTAAGGTGTTAAAAGAATTTTGAACAATCATCGTTTCGGGAGGCATAAATTCACCATCCACGGAAGCAGTATGTCCTTTAACCATTAGATGTAGGTGTGTGTAAGTGTAGCTAGAATAATTCTTATAAAAACATACTAGTATATTTTAGATACTGGAGTTGTTACAAAAGAAATTAATAAAAAGATGTTAGGGGGTTGGAGAAGCAAAATAAAACAAAAGGACTCATGTGAAGACATTACACTAAAATCGGGTAACTCTCCTATATTTGAGATCAAAGGCTTCCTTGGGAATACTTCATCCAAAAGTGAGGCTTCATGGAGTATTAGAGGGATGGGTAGAGACAAAATGGGTAGGGTTTGGCCGAGCCAAAGGCTTTGGGAGTGTGGGAACAGAGGTAGAGGTGGGGGCCTTTTATAAGAGGAGTGGAGGGGCACTCTTGGAAAGTATTGAAAAGTCACTTTATTTTAAAATGGTATTCAGATTTAAGAGGTCCCACATTGATGTATTTCGAGGATAAGGTGATGAGGGTTGGAAATCCACTCATCCAATAGGTTTTGGACATGTTTAGGTCTTAGATATTACATTATCCTTCCATTTTATTTAAATCGTTAAAAAATGAGGTCATCGCTGCATCATCATGATATCATAAATAATTTAATTTATTTAATGTATTAAATTTATAAAAAAAAATACTATGATGTAGGAAATATTTTTATCTTTCCAATGAATATTTATAGTTAAAAATATGACTTGTATAACCCCATATAAAAATTGTTTTCATAAAACATATTATGTTTGTGTCATTTTTACTTTTACAATAAATAAAAAGTTATTTATGTCATTTCCCAACCAAAGTGGATCCATGGGGTCCCTAACCTGACCCATGGCTTTTATTGGTCGGCCATGACACATCAAATAAGGTTAGGACATGTGTCTAGGTCATTTCATTTTATTAAAACATTATTCTTACCTTAAACTACACTAATTACCTCTAATCGCGATTAAAAACATAATAAGTTACTATTCACCAAAAATTATTATAATCTCATTGAACCACATTTTACTTCTTAATGAAAACCATGTATGTCGGATTTTTGAAATTCAAAACACAGATGTGGTAAAATTTCATTTAAACGAAAAATCAGTTTTTATAAGTACCACTTAGTGGTTTCACTATTCATCAAAAATTGATGTTTTTCAGAAAAATACCAAAACTTCACCCTAAGCTATATTTGATATTCCGAATTCAAAAATAAATTCTATTTTACAAAATTCAAAACATATAAGTCACATTAGTTAATTTAATAATTAATTCCCGCTGTGATGACAAATAGCGTGTTTTTATGGAACAATAAGTATCAAAAGATTGACACCAGTTTAAGTCCAATTTCAAAGTGAAATTGATTCCAATGACCACCATTGGATTAAATGGTAAAAATATATTATAAATTCACTTCAAAACCAATTCAAAATATAATCTAATCATATAAATAAATTAGATTAAAAAGCAGTTTTGATGTAAAATGCAGTATTTTTCACTATTCATTAAAAAAATGAACATTGTCTGAAAAATACCAAAAATTCACACAAAGTAAATATTGATGTCCCAATAATAAAGAATAAGTTTATTTTGACAAACATAGCTTATAAAATTGTCAAAATATATATTTAAAAATGTTTTTCCATCATAAGGTATTAAAACAATCTTTTAAGAATATTAGTGTATTCCATGCATAAGATTGTATTTATTTTCATTTTAAGCCTCTAAAACACTATCTTAATCATTAATAGACATAGATAAAAATATCTATTACTCATTACTTACTTGGGATGTTACAGGTTCTTATGGTGAGGATACCCACCATGGGTCTTGTGGGAATTCCTACAGTGTATTTCAGTTTTGGCATGTCTCTTATGGTAGGGAGACCATTCAATCCTCCCCATGTTGGTAATCTGGTTAATTTTTTTATATTTATTTGGTAATGGGTGGTATTGTTCAGAGGTACATTATTCCAAGTTCCATACATCTGTAACTATTGAAATTATAAGGTTCCCAATAGTTTCATTGAAATTAAAGTCATGGGATATTCATCAGGATGTGGTTTGATCATGCTTGCTTGTTTCGGGAAAGTTGTCTGGGATTCATTTGGTAATGTATAAGGTTTTTTGGTTTAAGTGGTTGGATAGTATGTGGTGAGAGATACTATTCCTTTATAAATCATATTGAGGTGTTTAAACATTTGGTTTGAAGGTGTCATATAGAGGGAAGACCATTCTGTTCTACGGAGTCCAGTTTGTAGTGTTATTTTCTTGCTTATAGTGCACATACCTTCCTATTACTGTTAGTTCATTGGGAATATCCTAGATATGAGAAGGGGTTTTGGTTCTTGTTTTCAAATCAAAATTAGGATAGATTTCTTGGGGAAGAAAATGTTATGGTCGGGGTGAATTTTTAGACACATGTTTTTAAATTTACCTCTATTTTTTAGCTCGAGTCGGATTTTTAGTTATTTTATTCTTGGGATCCAGGGGTGATGGGTTTTAATTATTGAGGTATTTTCCTTTTTTTATTCTTAACTAATTTCATAACCTTGAGTCTTCGATTTATTTTTCATGAAAATGGATGTTTTTGGTTAATCATATATGGTGCAGAGTTAGTAGTATCCATGTGCCTTCCCACGGTAACTGTGTAGTATCTGCATATCAAGGTAGTAGCTACCGTATGACCATCGTATGACCTTTCACCTCGAAATTAGAAATTGCGTGCTAGGTTATGGTCATTACTAGAAGTGATCACACATCTTTATCACAATTAGTTAGATCATGTGGATAAAACATTAGGTATGTTTCCTCTGTGGTATAGGACGTCTCATGGTTGTCGCACGGTTTGGTGAACCATGCATACTAACCATATAACCTACTAGATCATTAATATTTGGGGTTTATTTTCTCTCTCACCCCAATTAAAACAAACATAGACCCAAATTTCCCCCATGATATAGGCTTTCAGACCCTACTCACACCTTCCTCTACAAAATCATCACTTGGGGCTTCAATTTTGAGATAGATTTGTGTGGTTCTTCCTCAATTAATCCAAAATGTGTCCTCTCTCTCATTACTTATCTCTATTTTAGAGCTTAATACTTATTTTCTTGTGTCTCCTTTTCTCAAAAATCTAGGGATATTATTTTTAGGGTTCATCCACGAACATTTGAGTTCAATCATTATATTTATTGTTAGATGTTGCTACCTTGTGGTAAAGTTGAGGTACAATTAGAGATTTTCACAGGTATTAAGGGATTTCCAAACATGAGGTTGGTGGTTCAATTCCTTATCATTTTTAGATTCTTTTAATATTATTTCCAGTTTTTATAAATATTATCTATGAATTTTTTATGTGGGGTGATAAATATTTTTCAAATGTTTTGGCACACATATGTGGTGAAAATGGATTACATAAGGAAACCTTTATACATTTTTTCTGTGTTTCATTGTGATGTTTTTTGAAATGGGGTTTTTTCCATGTTTGGATGATGTGAAACGTTTTTCTCAAGGAACATTCGGTGATAATGTATTTAAAGTGAGTTTTTAATAGGAAATGGGTCCATATTGTATTGATGGATACTTTATTGTGTACTTTTATTTAACTTGTGAATTTTAATAAAGGATGTGAAGCAGGATTTTAAATGTAATTGGTTTATGTGTGGTCTTAAAATTGGTCTTGAGAAATTTAATTGGTTACCCAACTTTATTCAATTGTTTTTTTCAAAAGGGGAATTTATGAATTTTTTATGTGATGATAAATGTATTGAAAATTGTTTTTGGTGTGAATAAAATGAGAAATTATTTTTTATAGAAAATAGCATTTTCTTAGAAATTTTTGGAATCTATTTGTGAATGTGGTGAGACATGTGATGTGTGGACATGATCCTCAGCATGAGGTAATCCCAATTATCTAGGTGGGGTGACTATTTATTGTACTCTATATGATATGGAATTTGTTCATCCCAATTTCATCTAGCTAGATTGATTCTTACAACACAAACTAAACATTATGATTATAGGAGACCAATATGACATTGGGGTGTCTCCTCTAAGTGGTTCGTGTATAAGAACACTATTATTCATGGTTTCTAAGCTATGTTTCACTGAGGTACAATGTTTTAGTGTCCCACCCATGTTAGATTGACCCTATATATTTAACCATGGTTATCTATATTATATTATATAGTTCCATCTGTCAGGATATGGTGGGAGTTGGGAGTATTTTGATTTAATGAATGTTTATTTTAATAAATTTTTCTTTACGGGATGGTTCTCCATAAATTTTTTCATTAGAAAGTGGTTTTCATTAAAAAAAATTCCATGAAATGAATCAATGTTATATTTTATATAAATTATAATGTTGGATTATCTTTTAACATTACAGATTGGAATATTTTTATCTAGGTGGTATCTTGCTAGACCTTTTCTTACACCCCTACACACACATTTTGGTGTTTTTAGGCCTTGTTCTACATTTTTTCCAAGTAAAATAAAGGTGTTTAGTAATGGGGGGTGGGTTTCTAGTGGTCTTCTTTTTTGGACCTTGGTGACGGTGGGTTAAGGATGTGGCTCCTCACATTCGTAGAGGTTTGGGTTGGAGTTATAGTTCCCTTTTCTTGTAGTCGATTGTGGGTTTTTTCAAATTGTAAATTTCAATATGGTGAGAACTATATCCTATTTGGTTGCAAATTTTTAGTTTTAGTTTATTATTATTAGTTATTTTTATATATGTAAATTGGTAAAATAATTACAAAATCACGTTGTCTAAACCATGGTACTAGTTTCCATATCATATGGATCTGGAACTCCCTTCGAGCCATACCATGGACTCGGTCGGGAGCCAGGTTAGATGGTGACCTGACTTGGTTTGTGATAAGTAATTCATATTTAAACATCACAATATATTTATCAAATTTATAAGTTAATGGTTCTTATTTTATTGTTTCATTGAGCTGTAAATTAATTTTATAAAATAATTATTTTTTAATTTCATTTTTTTTCAGTTTAAAATATTTATTTCATTTGATATAGTCATTGTATTGTTGTTCGAGTAATAATATCAAGTTATTGTTATTTATAATAATCCTATATTGTAAAATATAATGTTTATTTGGTAATTTTCTCTAAAAACCAATCTATTTGAAATTATAACGATCTACTTAAAATGAATATTATAATACTTATTTATTAAATTTAATAAATTAATACGTTTGAAGGTTAATGAAAAAAATGTTTAATGGTAAATATTTTTCATCTTGTTTTTTTAGGAAACTACTGTATAACAAAAAATTTATGAAAAATCCTTTAAAGAAACTAGGGGACCCATCAAAACATTATCGAAACCATGTGGGTCGAACACATGGGGATGTCAAATCCTACTTCTCCTTGAGTAGAAGTCAAGGGAGTTAGGTCACATCACATTATGAAAAGCATTGGCTTCAAACCACTAGACCGTTTTTGCATCAGTTGGGTGGAATGTGACTCAGTGCATGCTTTGGTTAGGTATGAATTATACACGGGCCTATATATAAGGTCCACCAAGGGTGAACCCTATTATATTCTTCTATATATGTGATATCATGGGTTATATTTTACAGATGTAGAGGATTGCCTAATGTTTTGACGTGGGATGGTATTTTCCATACACTATTCAGACATCATTAAACATAATAATATATCATGCCTATTCAATTGAAATACCATAGTCGCCCAATAATCATATGATCGTCTCCTACCACACTACCTCCCTTCCCTTTAATATTCATCTGATCTTTCTCTCACAAGCCTCACTTTGCAGTGTCATAGCCATCATCTCCCCATTCTTCATCTGTCCTCTGCATACCTTCCTATAAAACTAAATTGCAATCCAATCGACCTAATAATTGAATGCTACAACTATGAACTTTTTTTTTCATAAAGATGGTAAACATTTTTCTAAAAAAACTACCTCTGTATGCTATAACCAAAAATAATCCTCTTCAATTCATATAACTTCTTACTTCTCAAGGAAGGTTGGGAAAAAGTATGGAAACATTTAAATGGTTAACAAATTTGACATTGGGTTTTGTATTTAGAAATAATATTTTTTTAAAGACACTCAATTAAGGTCTCCAAGGTGTATGCCAACTATAATAAAATTCCATGATTATCAAATCTCCTCATTGATGTTAAATCTCAAGCCTATCCGAAACTAGATGAATATAATATTTTTCATTCACATGGAGTGCCCTATTGCTTATTTGGAATACCCAAGCCAGAACTATCATCCTATATTTTCCCTGTATTCACTAGTTCGATCACCCACCATCGACATACTAAAGGCATATACCTTCTATCAGATCAAAATGCCTCGAGCATGAATAAATATTTTTAGGTTTATAGTTTTTTATGGTTATGGGATTCATTTATTTTTATAATTACAATTATTTATAATGAGTTTTAAAATTTTATATTTAATTTCAAACCCTCAGTTTTTGTTAAGGCGGTATTATATATTATTTTCAGGTTTAAAGTAATATTATTGCAACATACCACAAAATTAAATATTTTTAAGACTTCTAAATTCATGTTTATAATTATATAAAGAATTTATAATATTTTTATTTTTTTTGTTCTTATAAATAAAACAATGATTTTATGGTATTATTTTATGCACAAAAACTATTTTTATTATTTTTTATTTAAATAAAAAATAAGTATTATTTTCAGTTTTTTATAATGAAGTAGATATATTTATAAGAAATTAATTATTATTATTTGGATGAAAACCCATATCTTTAAGGAATTAATTTTTTACCTTATTATTGTTAAAAATACAATTATTTAATTTAATGGAGTCATATCATTTATGTTATAATTTTATATGTAGGTACTTTGTGTTCATAATTATGGACATAAATTATTAATTTTTAATGAAATTGAATATATATATATATATATATGTGTGTGTGTGTGTGTGTGTGTGTGTGTATTAATATATATATATATATATATATATATAAGAATATTCATTTCATAAATTATTCATTTGTTTGATCTACTTTCAAAAATGTATTTTTATGTGTTTAAGAAGGAAATGTAGAATACATGCATGTTAATTTAAATTACATGCATTTATGAAACATCGAAATTTCATGATATTTAGTCTTACCAAATTTAAAAATCTATTTCTTATGAATATTCATATATATATATATATATTTATAAATATAAGTATAAATATTTAATAATTCATTGTTATTTTTGAAAAAAAAGGATAATTAAAATAATATATATATAAGGTATGTTTATTTATTAAAGAATTAATCACTTGAACTTTGTATACATTATGAGGAAGTTGGGAGTGAATTCATCCCTAAAAATTTGGGTAGTCCTAAGAATGCTTCAAATATTTCTTCTGGAACCTTGGTTTTTAAAATATTACTTAATATTTTTTGAAAAATCACTGTATTTTTTTAAATAACCATGTTTATTGATTAAGTATTTTCAATGGTATATTAATGTTTTCTAATTTGTAATTATTTTAAAAAGTATTACGTTGTTTTCAAAAGCACAATTATTTTAAAATTTGTTATAATATTTCTATATGAGTACATATTTTTATAGGTATTATAGTGTTTTAAAAAAAATAAGTACTTTAAAAATGTTTTATAATGTATTCAAATGGGTAAGTATCATCAAAGATATTTTCTATTTGTTTTTTTCAAGATAATATTTTCAAAATTATATGTATTTTAGAAGCATTTCTAAAAGTTATTTCCAAATATATATATTTTGAAAAGTATTTCCAAAATAATTTACAAAATTTATTCACAAAATTTATTTCTTAAAAGGGTTTTCACTCTCTTAAAAACCCCCTTACTAGGTAACTATGATCACAATATATTTTATAAAATGTTTTTAGGATTATTTAGAAGTTTTAATAAGATTATATTACAAAGGATATATAATGATAAAAGTAAAATAGATACCTTTTTTATCCTTAATCTATGACAACTAGAAATAGTGGTCCTTTTACTCTAATGACTATACTAGAAAATATCATCAAATGTAAATGACTGTATATTTTTAATCTACAGTTTTTAATAAATTCAGAAGCATGGGTCTTGCAGCCTTATGCCTTCCATATGAAGGATCTAGATGAGGATGTTGATAAATTTTTTGTGATGAGGCTAATGTTAATCTAAATTAATAGAAAAAAATTTGATCAGAAAATAGGATCTATTCCTAGATCAAAAAATTAATGACGGAAAAATTAACCTATATGAATATATTTATATTTGTTATAGGATGTATTATCACTTGGAGGATCTCATCAAGGTTGATCCAAACATAGAGATAAACTATATTAATTATTGTTTATGTTCGGTGAATCGTTCATACTCTTTTCAAATTTTCTCATAAAGGATTTGTGATTTATTATATGGATTAATTTTTGTAAGGTCCATTTTTTAGTGTTCTCACCCTCCATTAAAAGAGTATTTTGAAATATAACTTTTAATTTTCAATCAGTTTGAGAATCTAATATCATCATTTTATTGTTTCCTTTCCCTATTTAATGATGAAAGGTTTATATTATGGTTTTTTAAATAGGAAATCTAGTTATCAACAAAATAGATTGAGATGATGGACATCTCTTATGAACAAGTTGTTTATGTATCAAAATTTCAAATGAAACTAAACCTATAAGAGTATGATGTTGATCATAAATTTATTTACCGAGTATTAATTAAAAAATAAATTTTTTTATTTATGACATGCATGGGATGCTATAAGATCAGATTCAATAGAAGATTTATGTAGAAAATCACCGATGGGAAATGAAATTTTGAGTTAGTTTGAAGGTATCCCTATGAATTTATCCATGGAAGTAGATTATGAGATTTGAAAGTAGAAAAATATTTAACCTATATATATCATCACTTTCAAGATTCTTGATAGGGATAGGAAAATATTTTATCACTTTTTGATTTCACCAAACCTATCTCATGTTCACGATGTGTTACATATATCTATCAAGAGGAAGTACATATCTTATACATCACTTGTATAGAATTCAGATGAGTTATCACTAGATACTGATCAATTGTTGGAATAATAACCTATATAAATGTATCATTGTCGAGATAATGTTCTTTGAAAAATTAATACTCCTATATTTATTGTTTCTTTCATGAATCTGAAACCTGAGGAAGTTACATGGGAAAACTAGAATGTGGTAAATTAGATATATATATTTTTTATATCATTGTGAAATAATTTTTAAGGGAAAAACTCCTTTTAAGGTATGTTTAATTTAACAAACTGTGATTTTAAATCTATTTTTCTTTGAAATAAACTTTTAGTATTTGATATCATTCTTTACACACAACATTGAGTGAAAAGGAACCATTACATAATATAGCTTTATAACCTATCCAATGGATTGGAATGTATGAATAATATTATAAAAATTTTGAAATATATATATATATATAATTTTCTTTAACAATTTAAATATATTCATTAATTATTTGGAATTGTTCACTAAATTTTTAGTGAATTCATATTATGAAAAAAACACATTTTCTTAAAAAATAGTTTTTAAAGAATATTTTGGTGGAAATATGAAAATAAATCCCTACAAATTTTGATAATTTATATTATAAAATTGATATAATTTTTTAAATCAACAAATCATAATTATCTTAAGGTAAAAATTTTTTTTTTCTGAAAAGATTAATTTTTCAGTGAATAGTAAGAAATGCTGATTTTGTAAAATACTCTCTCTTACATTAATGTATTTAAATGTTCGATTGTTTTCAAATAATTTTAAAAAATTCAAAATTTAATTTAGATTAATAATTTTCTAGTTATTTTTATTTTAATTTGAAATATATTTAATTTTTTAAAAGAAGCCATTTTTTTCTAAAAAAACATTTTTCTCAAAAACAATGTTTCATTATGGTTCAATGGATTATTATAAAATGAATTTCTACCATTTATTTATATTGGATTTTCTAAAATGTATTCCATGTTTGGAATAAACATAATTAATCTTATATAATACGGTTATATTAAAAATTTTTCTGTATGAATAATAATTGAGGTAAACATTCATTACTACTATAAATGTTAAAAGGGATTAATAGGGGGTTAAACTAAAGAGACATCAGTTAATATATCCTAAAAACATGTATAAAACTAATTATTGGAATATATTTTAGTGTTATCATGTCCTATCTTCAAACATGAGCCAATTTGGAGCCATTTTTCTTGAGTAATAAACTATTATATTTTAATCTTTTTAAAATATCAAATGTGTCATCTCCCCTTATAAAATCATAAAGCATTTCTTCTTTTTCACATTGTTTATGACTCTTTTAACATGGAAAATTCCAACCTTTATCTATTTTCAATACCTATCCCCACATTCTAGAGGTCCTATTTTTATTAAAATTACATCCTTTGAAGGACTAATTTTAACCCAAATGTGGTTTTTCAATGAATAATAAGTTTGAATGCATAAGTACAAGGAGAAAATTGGAGGTTATGGATTTATGATTCAATATCATTTTAATCGAGAATTACTATGATTTTAATACCATTAAGAGAAATTATAAAATACTTATATGATAAACCCCTTTTACATATATAATACAATGGTTATTTATTTAAATTTAAAGTCTTAGTAAAATTTTCCTCTATTTTGTACTAAAAAAATTGTAATAAATATTTTTTATGAAAATGAATCATTATTTCTCCTCTTTTGGCCAAGAATCATTCTCTTCTACATCCACATTCATTAATATGACTTCAAGAAAATTTTTACTATTCTATGAACATTTTGATAAATTATTTTTACCTATGATTTAATTTTCATAATTTTTTTTAAAAGTACCTTATTTTAATTTTTCAAAAAATGTAACTTTTTTTTCAAAGGAATTAACAAAATATTTTTTTAAACAGTAAAAAATTAATGTAATTTTCCACATTAATGAAAACTAAATTATTTGAGGCTTCCTTCAAATTTTCCAATTTTTCTTATCATATAATTAAATTTTCATAATATTTTATGATGTTATTTATTTTTTATAATTAATTTACACATGAAAAAGGGTATTTAACTCAAAAAAATCATGTGAATTTTAAAGTGATTTTTCATCTATAAGAACATCCTTGGACGTTAATTATGATTTTTAGGGAAATAATCCAATGATACCATACTTATTATTTGTAGATGTTGTTTATGATTGTGATAAGGAAATGTTTATTAAACTTGTTTCTTTTCAATGGGTTATATGATGATGGAATGATGAATGTTTTTATGGTCAAGTGGAATAGTTATGGAATAAAGTAATGTGGTGGGTGGTTCTATTATATATATAAAATTAATTATGTAAATATGGATTAATAATGATATAATTATGTTATGAGTGTACCTAATTTCATGTTCACAACATTATGCATGGGCCTAGTTTCATGTACATATGTTTATGTGTGGGCCTAGGTTCATGTCCACATGTTTATGCATGGTTCTAGTTTCATATCTACAAGTCTATGTGAGGACATGATTTCAAGTCCTTAACATAATTAGTTAATATATTTCTATTTAAACAGATTCACTATGAAATAATCTTATTTTTTATCAGATTAATATATTTATGATATAATCTTATTGATTATGTTTTATTATTGATGATTTAATACTCTTATGAAAATTCCATTAATAATGATATGAATTATTCTAATGACACATTATAAATAATATTTAATTGATTATATCATAAATATATTTGTTATAATTATTTAATAATATAAATTTGATCATATATAATCATTGATGGTATATTCTATTCTTACCCTTACTTAGCATACGAGCACACCCTTTATTTTTTCTTCCTTCAGCAGGTTTTGATGGAAGGTTCCTACTATGATGTGTAATGAAGTGTAACACAATGAAGTACATTTTGTGTGATGTTTGGGACCCTTTAGAAAGTAATTTGTTTTTGTGTCCCTTATTTATGGAAAATAATCCCTAATCGTTTTGAGGCATGTTTAACTGTTTTATATTGTGAATATTCATCTAAAATGATTTAATATTTATGTAGTGCTTGGGTTTCTCCACACGCCCATGGAAATGGAGTTCCTTAAAACATTTGTATACTATTTTGGTGTAATTTGTGATTGAAAATATTTCTTTTTGTTTTATATTGATATGAATCGAACCTCATTAGAATTTTTTTATATGGTTGAAGTGGAAAACAATTATTTCATTATCGATTGCCTTCATATTTCATGTATTAATCTTTTTTTTTGATTGGAAATAATCCAAGTACTTTTACCTCTCACACAGACGTTATGTATGGGTATTATTTTGATTCTATCAATCTATATATAATTTGTAATCCATAAAAAAATTTGTGTCATGGGTTGGTTATTGGTTCACTAATCAAAAGGGAAAATAGGATAAATAAGATTTTCATCACCCCAAACTAACGAATTTAAATAAAAAAATATTTTTTTAATAACAATGAACTTACCATTGAGTTTAGTTATATAATAATAAAAACCTCCTTCAATTTTTTACAAAATCATTTTTATTTTTATAATTATTAAAATCATTAATTCAATTATTTCATTTTAAAGTGTCATTTAAAATACACAATGTTTCTTGTTTTTTTTTATTGATTTATTGGAAATAAATAATATAAAACACCAAGTATATTTATGAGGAAACCTAGGGTATTCCCATTTCTTTAAAATAATCTTAAAAAACCTATTAATATGATTTGTTAGAAAATTTGATCGATAACTATTTCAAATTTAGTATTTTAACGAAACAAGATCATGAAAATGAATATGAGAGAGGTATGTATTTAGAAACAACTATATCATATAACCATCTAATGGATATTAATTAAATGGTTTAGAATTTGATTATATTATAGTTATGATAGAAAATGAGAGTTTCCTAGTCTTACATTGGTGGTGAGGTTGATATATTAATAGAAAATAAATCATTATAATCATAGATATTTTCATGAATGAATGATATTTATCATTGAAATTATGATATTTTCTATAGGTTATAAAGACAATGTACAAAATATATGGAACGTTCTTTAATATGATTTTTATTAATGTACAAATTCACTTATTCAAGGAAATCAATAACCTGGAAAAGTGATTTTATGACTAAGTTATATTTTTTGGGTATTAATTGAAGAACATATTATCTAAAGAATGATAACTCATAGGTTTAATATAGTTATAATTTTTAAATAATAATTGCATGATTTATTTATAAAACATATATTGGATATTATTTGTATCATTTGTATTAATAGTTTATTCATCATATTTTTTAAGATTATTATCACATTTTTTTAAAGAAATACATGTACACATATATGTTTACTTGTATTTGACATTTTTAAACAGTGGTAAATACACTATTATGTTTATAGATTGAGTTAAAGTTTCAATGAATATATTATTCTTCTATGGTTAATGTCCTATAGATTAAAGTGGTGTATAAGGTATGTGTCCCATTGAAATAAAAGTGTGATGAAAACACCTTACCATAAGTATCAAATTCATTCATACACATTAAAAGATCCTAAATAATAAATTTATATTTATTATTAATATATTTAAAAACCATATTCATATATATCATACTATATATGAATTACATATGACCTTTTAGTACCTATTTGTTAATAATTTTTTATATTAAGATCACATTTCGGGTAATAACTATTTCATTTTTGTTATGTTATTAGTTTGGTATTTTCAGTCCTCTTTATTAATCAGGGTCCCATTATCTCCATTATTTTAACCATAAATTTAGTAATATATATATATATATAATCTATATATATATATATTCATTATAATCCATAATTTTAAATATAGAAGATAAATTACACAATTCAAGGACATTGTACGCTATTTGTACGCATGAATGATATTTCTATTTTCCCAATGGTTGGAAAGAAGCAAAGATAAATAAAAATAGAAATTTTAAAAAATATTTTTTTCAAATATATTACATTTTTTCATTAATTATTTCCTTACTAACTTCTATTTATGGTTTATGTCAAAAAACTAATCACATCAATTCCCGAGTCTGTTGTCCGATTTACACACAAGTGACATTATTGTATTCCCATGTAATGCAATAAAAGAAGTTATATGATTTTTTATATTAATATAATTATATTTAATTAAATAATATAAAATATATAATTTAAATACATCATTATATCATATCATTATAGTTGTTTTTTGAAAATTAATGACATCAGTTTGTGAGAAAGTAGGCCAATGTAAACATGATTAATGATTTCGTTTCCCATTTTATTAATGAAAAGATAGATCTAGTTTCTGATATTCTCATAAAAAAATATCAGTATATAATATATAATAATTTTATTATATCATAATTTTATAATATAAATTTAAGTATATGAAAGAATAAATAAAATAAAAATGCTTGGATAAGAACATTACCTTTTCTTTAGAAAACCTTCGTAGGTTGGAACCAAAAAGAATTATAGGGATGGATTACTAAAAAAAATCACGAATATAGGATTTTATTAGATTATTAAAGAATTTATTTTGGAAGGTTTTATGTGTACCAACAGGTTTTATAAGCGTGTAGAAGGAGAGGATAGTGGGTTCCCTGTTATAAGTGTGGGAGAGAACACAAATTGAATTTTTGAAAATAAAAAAGTCTAAACTTGTTCTTCGAATTATATAGGGCACAAAAATATATTATTATAAGAAATTAAATATTATATGGACGAAATATTTCCATTAAAGGGAACATGGAAATGTTATTAGTTCATTTTAGACCTTATATTTGTAGTTTAACCCCTATGAAACCTCTTTTAACCATTTCCAAAAATATTTAATTTTTACTATTTTATCTATTATTTAAGAAGAAATATATTGCTACAATTTTTATATAATATTTTTTTTTTAAATGAATCACTTTGTAAAAATTACATTCATATAAGTGTTATGATTTAATTTAAAATTTTACTCACAGACACGATCAAAAAATAGTTATCTAAATTAGAATTACTCATTTGTTTTAAAAAAAAATCTCAAAATTAAACATTAAATTGATTTCAAAGACAGAAATTGGATTTATAAAAATATAATTTTACTAATTTTTCTTCTAATGATATATTAAAATAATGCGATTTATTTTAAATACTTCAATTGAAGTGATAAATCTTAATAAAACCCATTATTATTTACTATTCACTAAATATTTTAACATTTCCTAAAGTTAAAAAAACATAACACAAAGATAATATTTTAAAGGTGATTTAAAAATTAAAATTAAAATTTTCAAATAAATTTTATAAAAGTGTAAAACTTAGTTTTAAAATATGTTAAAAAAATGTGACATGACGGTTTTTAAAAAATACAGTTTACAGCATAAAATTTGACTTATTTTTTCTCATACCCTTTAAAAAATTATATGAATGCTAAAAAACAAGACTGAATATCAATTATATTTTTCAAAAAAATTAACTAAGAGTGAATTAATTATTTTATTCCTATAAAACCCATCTGTTCACCTAAATATTGTATTATCAGAAAAATATTTCTATTATTTTCAAATGTTATTTATTTTAATTTCTAAATAATTGGTAACCAAACAATTTATTATATAAATGTTTTTAAAATAAATATTCTCATATTTAGATATTCCTATTCAAATATACAATTCCGATGTCTAGTTGATAGCTATTACATGGAACACATCTTGAACCTAAAATTAGTTAAATGGAAGCACCAAGAGAAAAGAAACTGTCTCGATACAATCATGAATTTATAAGGGGAAAATATACATTTGGTTTAGATTTAAATTATTTCCAAATCATAATTCCTTCTTACAAGGAGAATTTTATAGAAACACATTTTCATCGCCTTCAAAAGATCATGCGGGTGATTGTCAATATAAATTTTGTTCTAACATTATGAAGGATTTTCGTGTTTCTAA
This sequence comes from Viscum album, assembly GCA_963277665.1. Taxonomy (NCBI): domain Eukaryota; kingdom Viridiplantae; phylum Streptophyta; class Magnoliopsida; order Santalales; family Viscaceae; genus Viscum; species Viscum album. The sequence continues at coordinate 106,183,551 of OY728123.1, read as the reverse complement.
ATAGATATAACCTTCCAAATAATTTCTTAAGATTGATCAGGTTTCTATAACAAAATCCATGAATATTGGATTTATAAACATCCTTCTATAGAGGGCTTCAAAAGGTTCCATCTGAATTCTTGAGTGAGAGCTATTATTGTATGAAATATCATTCTAGAGGAATTTTGTAATCCAAAAAACCTTTGAAATCCTTAGTCCAAGATCTCAAAATATCTTATCATGGTTTAATTTTTCTATCAGTAAGAAAATATTTTTTGGGGTTGATATGTATTGTTTTAACATTGCTCTGTATCAAGGTACTTATGAAGACTTCACCATTACATCTTGTTAACCCTTATATTTAGATCATATACCATATAATTTGATATTCCATGAATCCTTATAACTTCTTTAATGTATATCCTAGAAATATTATATAGAGATAAGTCATATCTAACTACAATTATGTGTGAAGAATTTTCAAGGTGGTCTACTTACACCCATAAAACATTTTTCACTTTAGACCTTATAGAGAGAGAAATGAAAAAAACATGGAAGTTTTTCCACATTTTCATTATGGTATGGGAAATGGTTTTAGCATCCCCTTAGAATTTATTTTCTCTTAAACATAACTTATTAACATTATAAGAACCATGATACAAACTCTTGAATTTCCCTCTTCATTCCATCTCACTATAAATACTCTATTAAATCAATATATAACATTTTACATCCATGATTAATAGATAATTATGTACAATGAGACTATTAAAATATGTCATTCTTCAAATAAAGTAAGGATGGAACCAAAAAATGGTTCATTACCTATATAATTCTGTAATATCCATAGTTGAACTCAAGAACATTTCTCGCCTTCTTGAATAGGTCGACATCACTCTTCTCAACAACATTAATCTTAGAAAGGATAGATGGTTGAACAATAATATTATAAAGATATGATTTATACCATTCCTTTATGCTTTTTAGATCCATACATTTTAAATCTAGAAATATGAAATATCTCTATCAAGTTCATGGATAAGCTAGTATTTTCCTTTGAACAGAAAGCACCTTCAACCATATTCTCTTTCCAAGGGTGGTAATTTTTTGAGTAGTCATAATCATTAGTCGGCTCTAACCATATTCTCTAGCATATGTTTTACTCATTCATGGTTAATATAATCTTTTATATATTATGATCAGTATATATATCACACATTTATCTGTATATATAATGCATCCATTTCATCAATGTGAAAATTACCACAACAAACTCTAAATAAAGGGATGGGTAATTTTTCCCATAAACCATTAGTTTCCATTATTTATAATATATAACCATGTCATTATCCGTGAGAATGAATCGAAAACACTTCTTGGATTTATTACTATAGATTTCAATTCCGTCTACACTAAAGGGAAATATAATCACATGGACACTAATTAATCTTTACATGTTTTCCATGAAATGTCTTTCATATTTATTTATCAAGAAGAACTTGGATTTCTTATGAGTTAACTTAGTGAGTGGATTATATTTTTGTAAAAAATTATTAACAAAACCCTGATAACGTACATCTATAATAAGATAATATTGGATCTTAGTTATTATGGTCTATATTGTCTAACATTTAATATCCCCAGTCATTTATGGATCCACTGATATTACATCTCTTGAGATTATGACCCAAATTCAACCTTTTATTACCAAAATTCACACATTTTAAACATTACATAATGTACCTCCCTTTTAGGGACTTAAATATAATTATCAGGTTATTTTCAGGGTCTCCCTTTATCTTTGAATAAATGAGAATATAATTTATAAATAATAATAAAAAATGATCAAGGAAATCTCTAAAGTCACAATTCATTAAATACATAAAGGTATTGTTGGAATTAAAAATGAAAATATAATCACTATACATTCATATTGTCAATAGATAATATAGATTTCGTTAATTGTTATATCCTCAATCATTCCCCTTAATTAATGATATATTGAATGAAGGTGATTTATAAAAAATTATAAATCCCTACATAGTTGATCAAAAAATTCATCAATAAGAGGTAAAGGATACATTTTCTTGATTGTGATATTTTTCAGATATCAATAATCAATACAGGGTTAAACTGGTCCATCTTTATTCTTAAAAGACAACTAGGTCACCATAAGGGGACACAATTGGAATAATTAATCCCTTCTCAATGTTCTAATATATTTTCATCTTCAATTCTTACAACTCGACCAGGTCCATTATTTAGAAATTATTTGAAATAGGATACTAACCATTTATGAGTTCTATTGATAACACAAATTCATAATTTAGTAGAATACTTGAAAATTATTTTCGAAATACAGTAATGAAGTCCCACGTAATAGGCATATCGTCAATGTTGAGTTTATACCAAATAATAAAATATAAAAACCCATTTTTAGTAGGAATTGAAACCCATTGAATGGACTTATTTTATATGAAAAGATCATATATATCATAACAATGATATATAACCATATGTTAGGTTTGAATATAAAATATGACTTCCATACTTCGACAATTGTTGTGGGCATTATATAAAGAAATAAAATCCATGACTAAGATGACATATAATTCAACTAGTGGGAAAATAATTTTTTTTGAAAAAAATGTATATACCCACAATCATCAATTGGGGAAGAATCTAAGACATGATATAAGATCATAATACCATTAGGGGTTATCACTGATAACACAATATCTAGTCATTGAGTTCAAATTTATATTCCAATATAAAAAAAATTATATATAAATGTGCGGGTTTATCTAGAATCAAAAAAGACATTAATAGTTATATAGTTGATAGTAAGTGTATATTTCAACATGTCATTATCATATCCATCATTAGAGATACCGATAACATGATATTTCCTATTCTACCTTGATGATCATCATTAATACCCATATTTAATAATTGGGTATCATAATTCCCATACACTTTAAATTTAAATCATTGGGGAATGGATGATGTAACAGTGTGTGACTTACACTCATACATTTCATTAACCAACCCTTTTATTTCATTTTGAAATTTTCATGATTTATGAATCACCCATCCCAATGTAATGATCCTACCAAAACAATTTATGATGGTACCTTGATGTTTAATCCTATATTTCTATCATGTAAATGGATGTAATTTCTTTCAACCATATATTTAATCATCTTTTCGTGATACTCAATCCTAATTTTCCAATAAAAAAATTTTAATGGGAGGAATACCCAATTTCAATCTCTAACATCTGTGCTAATTGAAATATTTATTCACAAATACTAATGTCTATTATTCCAAAATCCTTATAGAGAATCAGTTTTAGGACCCAAAATAATCATTCAACCATTCTCTTAGATTGGATGATAATGATAAATAAATATATCAGATACCTTGTAACAAAATTCATCATAGGTACCCATGGATTCACTAACATTCTATTTTAGCTCATTAAATTTATTCTATATTTGTATACAAATAATACATGGAAAAAAATTATTTTAAAATAAGTTCTAAAACTCTTCCAAAAAAATAGAGTCAATTTCATCATATTACTTAATGTTCTTGATATGAGTCCATGATTGATCTGTCTCACATTCCAATTGATAAAAAACCAAACTAAAATTTTACTATTCTAAATAGTAGAGATTGGAAAATATCTTTTTAAAGGAACATATCCATTAATCAACAACTAGTGGATCCGTATAACCACTAAAATAAGGTGGATGTTTCCTCTAGAAAGAATAAAATGAACATTATCCACTCTACTGATCATTTGGATGTTCAACATGATTCTTATATTAAAAAATTGTTTTTGAGTCCAACAACAATATTTTTCATTCCCTATTCCATAATTTTTGGTTTATTAGGAGGAATATAATTTAATATTCCATTCTACTATACATTAACATGATTAATTTTGGTTACAACCATTGGAAAAGATTAATAGAAGAGTGTAATAAATAATAATAATAATAATAATAGTGTGGAACCACATAATCATTAAGAAAAAATTATAATATGTATAAATCATGAATGATTCTTTTCATTATTTGAGAAAATAATCTTAACCTATTTCATTCATTGTGATTATTAAAATACATTATAATTTTTCATAATGTGTTTTTGAATTTCCAAAATATATCCCTTGAAAGTGTCATACTAGGTCTACAGCGAGGTCCATTTTCATGACACAAGTGACAATTGATTTAACCTCAATGTGACATTTTCTATGTCATTACCCTTTGGTAAAACTATGCCTGAGCCACATATGTTTGTTGTATCTAGATTGGGATTTAATTTCTCAGAAACCACATTCTCTATCCTTCGAAAATATTGTAGGAAATGTTGTTATTATATTATTTTTCCAAATAAATATCAATAGAAATATCATTGTTAATTAGAATAATGTTTTATCATTATATTTTAAAAATGTTAACTAAAAATTGTCTATGATACCTGTTATGATGACCCAGTTTTTAAATAAACATATATTTAACTTAATAGAATAATTTTCAATACATTTCATAAATACATGATCTGATACCCTAAAATTTCAGTGTCATTTTGAATAAATATACAATAGTTGTATTTATTGAATTATATTAAAAATCTCCCACAATGTTTATAGCATCTAGTACTCTTCATAGACATAACCTTAAACCTATCCTGATAACCAGGGTGAATATAAATATATGAAATGGTAAAATTAGATACATAGTGAGGGTAATCATTGAAGATATCAATCGATGATAGTATGAAAGTATAACATAAGAATAATGGTATGATATTTTTAATACAATATAAAATGTTTATATCCAATGTATATATGATATAAAATATGATTGATGAATAAAACTGCATCATTTAAAATGGAATGAACCATTAGAGTGAGAAATGATCCTAAATAGATCATGTACCATAATTCATGTCATATACATGAGCCACTATAATATGTATAGAAACCATTTCGTATTTCATGCATAATATCCAAGAATATAATATCACAATAGATTAGGAATAATAAGTGTTTCCCATTTCAAAATGGATCAGTCACCATCACTTATATCCCATAATTGTTTAAGAACATCAGTCTGTTTCCCACAGCTAATCAAGACCATTATCATATGTCCCACCATTAACTATGGTGATAAATCATTACCAGAATAATTTTAGGGAGATATAGGTCTTACCAGTTATATAATCTATACACTTGTGTTACACAAGATTAAAAAACATTGATTATATAATAACCCATGAAACAAGAAAAGGGATTCTAAAATATTTCATCATATCATAAACCAAGGAAAATTAACGGTTTTGATTTCAATAATTCACGATATCATAAACTATGGAAGTGGAACATGATTCATAAACATATTACCAATTCATTATATCATAACCCATATAAATAGTTCGAGTTTCATAAAAATATTGTCATAATAATAATTAATATAAAAATATACCAAAAATATATATAAAAAGGAATGTAGGATTGGTTAATAAACCTAGTTAAATATAAGAAACACCAAAGGCTGTAGTCAATGTGGAATAAAAATTACATGAAAGATCATTAAATCATTGATGGGAAAAAATAATTTAAATTTGAAATCCATTCATTAAAATCTAAAAATTTACCAAATATGATGGAAAATGTTTCATTTAAGATTCACAATTTTTTTTATAGAATTATTAATATAATTTAGTTTTTATTATATCAACAAATTCAATTCATACCATTCGATTTAAAATAATGATTTCTTGAACATTTTTTGTAAAAAAGTCAAAATCAAAGCATTGGGAAAATGAAATTAATTTTAAATTTAAAAAATTATTTAAAATTTAAAAATGGGTATAAATATTTTTGAACATTAATTCTATAATGTAAATATATTATCTAATTTTTTTTATAAAATTTGGAAAATGAAGAAAATGAGGTTTCAAAAGAATAGAGAAATAAATGTGGTTTTAAAAAAAACTAATTTTGAATAATGAGTATATAATAATAGTAACACGAATTTAAAACATATATTTTAATGAAATAACATGGGGATAATAAATTTTATGAGTATATTGAGAGATTTATCATAATATTTCTTCTTCGTAAACGTAATCATAAACAATCATAATAAGAAATGAGATTGTAAAATACATTCTTTTACTGATTTGGTATGTTTTGAATACAATAAATATGAAAGAAAAAATATTTTATCAATATTTATATCCCATAATTTTAGTTTAATAACAATAAAATGAATTAATGGTATGTATATCCACCACATAAAATAAACTAGTGGTATATATGGCTTGTGTCCCATAGAAATAAAAGTGGGATAAAAATCACTTACCTTAAGTCTTGAATTCCATCATACACATTCAAAATAATCGTATAATAAATATTGGATTATTAAAAATATAATATATAAAAATAATCATATATATAATTTCACGTATGATTTAATTATCAAATTTTATTACAATTTTATTAACAGTTCCTTTATAAAAGTAGATTTTGGGTTAAAACTGCTTCATTTTTAATGTTTCTTTTCATTTGGTATTTGTTTTTACTAATATGGATCATTGTTAAATCATATAATTTTTTTAAACCTGATATAAATTATATATATATATAAATTATATTTTAATTTATATTAATCCCTAAATTTTGATGATAGAAAAGTATTTACAATGTTTATAGAGATGGTAGGTTATATGTACGCCTGAACAATGTCTCAATTCTACTGACTAATGGAATTAATAAAATGTAAATAATTATTCACCATTAAATAATTATTATTATTTCATTTATATCATATATAATCGTTAAATTTTTTATTACTACCTTCAATGTGATGTGTAATTTAAACAAATCACACCGCTTCGTGAGGTGATAGTCCATCGTACACACTAGTGGTATTATAATATTCACATGAAATGAAAAGTTAAAAAGGTATATATGATAATATAAATAAATAATTATTTCATTTCATCAATATAATATAAATAATTTATATCTATAATTATATAATTTAATGATAGGAGGTGATGGAAAATTATTTACATCGGTTCGCGGGGTTGTAGTCCACCATACAAAAGATCGACAGTTCCATTTCCCATTTTATAGAAGTAAAAAAATTTATTATTAAAATAACATAATAAAATATAATTATATGGTTGATATTTATATTATTATTTCATAATTGTAAAATATTATTTTAAGAAGGTGTAATACCATATAAAATAAAAAGGATCTATTAATAATGTTACATATTCTTCATACAATATCATTAAGCTAGCACCAAAATCCTTATTTAGAGGGTTTATTAATATAATTATGGCCTATAGGATGTAATTTGGGAATAAAATAAAGGAATATTGTTATTTTTTTGTTTGAAACAAGCAGTTTTATATGTCTTAATACGATAGGATATGGGGTGCCCTTTTATAAGTGGGAGAGAGGACACACAAGGAATTTTGGAAATGAATAAAGTAAACAGATAAATTTCACGATCCAAAAGGATAAAAAATGACTCATTATAGATCAATATATTATAGAAGTTATATATATATATATATATATAATATTTTATATAATGTTTTTTTTATTTAAGTGCTTATCTTTTTAGTTTATCCCTTATTAATATCGTTTTAAAATAACCACTCTAATGAATTTCTGTCATATTTTTTATTCATTTTGAAAAACAATATGATTAAATAATTATATAATATAAACTATTTGGATTTAAAATATGGAACTAATTTTCCAAATTCCATTAAAATATGTTACAAAATATAATTTAAAAATATACCATCTCTCATGATGAAAAAACATATTTCCATAGAAAACATTTCCCATACATTTAATATTTTTTTAAATAAAAAATAAATTTAAAATTGATTCCAATGAACTTAATTGGATTAATAATCATATAATTGAACTAATATTTATTTTAATAAGATGTTAATCTAATTTATAATATTTAAAATTTTTAAAAAAATTCTTAATAAAAAAATCACTATTGAATAAATTTTTTTTTCTTTTTGGAAAGTTATCAATAATTCACTCTAAGATAATTTTGAGAAGTTTCTTTAAAAAATGGTATTAATTCAGTGAAATTATTTTATTAAATATAAAAAATATTAATTTTAAAAAAGTGCACAAAATGGGAAAAAAATATTTTTTAAAAAAATTGTGTATTTAAGCATAAAATATGATTTATTCTTATCTGATACATAGAGCACATATAAGATGAGTGTGAAAAAATTTATTGAATATATAATATAAAATTTTCATTAATCTAATTCACCAAAAGTTATTTTTTTATTCATTGAGATAAAATGTGTGTGTGTCCATAAAAATATTTTTTCAGAAATCTATTTCCTTCATTTTCAAAAGTTTTTTATTTTCATTTATAATTAATTGGTAACTGATGAATTGATTTTTTTATATATGTTTAAACTATATATTTTCATAATTTAGTATATCCTATTCATACCCATGATTAAAATTCTTAGGAAATTACTATCATATTAAATAATAAAATATTCATAGAATGACACATTTTTTAAACTCGGTATTTAATGTAATGTAAGCTATGGAAGAAATTAAATTTATTTGAATTTATTTTTCATAAATTATATATTTGTTTTAAGGATGTTTTGTTCCTAATACATTGAATAATTTTCTACTATTAGAATCTCTAAATCATTTTCATGTAGTTGTGATCTTCTGGCATCCCCTATTTTGACCCACAAGTAACTAGTCACCAATTGTATATAAGTACCACTCCCAAGAGGACACCAAATACATCACAAAAAAATAGTTCTAATCCTAAAAATGATTGAGAATTCCCAAGATCATCATTTATTAAAACAACTTCTTCAAATATAGAAAGGATATCTCATAATCATATGACCAGAATAACTTCACCCCCTTCTTGCATAGTCTTGTTAACAATGACACCAAGCTAGTGATGCCCTGGATAAATATATGGTCAAATCCATCTATCACCATTAAGGTATAGATATAAAAAAATTCCTAGGAATATCCCAGTAAATCACATCATCATCTTTCTTAGGATCCATAGAAACCCTTGCCTCTAATATCATATAGATCATGAAATGCACTCGATCCATCCAAAATGAATTTTGGAAAATGTAGCATAATGTTGATAACTAAAAATAAATCTCCAAACTATCCTTTGATATCACTACACACCTAATTGAACTTTTATTAAAAAAAATTCAGACAAATGGTTTTCTAAAATGAGTCTAGTTATGGATAGAAGAATCTACTCACCAGATCAATAATGTCCACTAGTGCATCTATTATCCTAAATGGTATGAAATGGTACTCATAAAGATATCACATTCTCATAAAGTCATAATAAAGTATAAGAGGCGATCAATTTATACCTTGATGGTGACCCATGAATAAAATAATATTTAATAAATCTTTTATACAATTGATCTGGCTAAATAAATAATCAATTTGTGAGAGTGGATATTATTTATTTACCATTAGATTCATTATCCATTGATAATCCAACCATAGTTTTAAGTTTCCTTCTACCATCTATATAAATAAACTAGATTACAAAAGGGTATATGTTGGGATAGATAATTCATTTTTCTTCCAAATCTTCTATATAGGATTGTAAATTTCATAGATTTGTTAGAAGTATTAAATAAGGGGCATCGAAATGAGTTTTGTTAGCTGAGAAGAGTGTTATTATAAACTTGATTCCACCGTTGAGTGGAAAAATATATAATTACTTAGGAAATTTTTCCATTAATAGATAAACCCTATAAGTGAAAATATGCTGATGAGTCTATCCATCATCTAGGAAATCACTATCCACTTATGTGGTGCTGCCATCTAGCCACTAAAGGTGCGGTCAAGGATGAATTGTGCATACATCCAACTCTCCCAGATACTCAAAGTATCCACCCTACATAATTTTAATTAAATCCCACAAACATTAATATTCAATCTGATATTGGAAATAAATAATCTAGTATATTACAATAATTACATCAAAACTATCCATTTCTAGCATGTATAATCCCTTAGAGGAATTGAATGTCACAGATAACTAAAGTAAAAAATCGAACACTTGTAATTCCAAACTAAAATTTCTCTCAAGTGTTTATAAAAAAAATTCTAGAGATATTCCACTACCAAACCCAATACTCTAAAATAATATGTAGATATAATAATGTTGGAGGATATTATATCAAAACGTGCGGAAGTAAGAGTAGAAGCAACCGGTATTATACCTTTATTAGTCATTGTCTGAACATCCTTCTCAATTTGAAAACGATCCACTATGCCTAAATGACCTACCACAAAATCCTTTATAGAAAATTAAAAACCTTGAGTCATAATCCCCTACTTAACCTACCACCCTAGATCCATTGCTCCATGAAAACCACTATGGCCCGAACAACAAGAAGATGCCCAAATGCCTAACTACTATAGTACGGTAGTTATCCCATCTCTTGAACCATGTTATGGTCCCAAGACACTACAACTTCTAGTCAAAACACACAAAAATAATGGTTTATATGTCCCATATTTATATAAATATGGAACTCCATAGGTGTTTGGAGGATGTCGGACCGTATGAGTTGTACACAACAACACAGATAAGACAACACATCGCTTCTTCTTTGGGAAGTAACATAAAGCTCACTGGCCTATCCAGACTGACTGTAATTTCTCTAGAGTGAGTCATTTGATTATTAATTCTAGATATTTTAAGATCTAAGAACCCTTTTATTTTTCCCAATAAGGATTGTTTTTCAATTGGGTGACCCACATTGGTCATTTATTTCATTCCCTCGTAAATGTGCCTAGCTCTTCTAGCCTCTACATTGGAAATGATAGGAGTGAACAACTGAATATTTGTAAAAAATGAATAATAGTCCATAATATATATATCACTCTACTCCAACATTATAAACCTACATTGCATATCTAATCATTTATTTCCATGAACGATGTGGATAATTATGTAGATCTATGAATCCTTTCAAGTTAGCCAAATATTACACTTTTCATGGACATTGATGTAACACCATCGATGCACCACCCCATATTATATGTGTAGTAAAAAATTCACCATATTTTCTTTTGGAGTCAGTATGCTGTCATGAATGGTTCGAATTGACCCCATACATTGCCCATCCACTCGGGGACTTCCCTATATAGTGAAAAGTGCAGTTTGGTGATAATGGAACATATGGGTGAGAACTAATATAGTGGGGGAGGTTTGAGATGGTCCTCTCTCAGAAAAAATTAACACTCTTAAGATACAATCATGGATCCCACAATCCTTATCTTGGGTATGAAATGTTTTAGGTTATTTTCCACACATCATAAAACCATTATTTCCCGCTCCATTTGGGTTTGGGACCCTGGATATCCATTATAGAAAAACTATACAAGGCCTGATACAAGGTCTTAGAACGATACATGTAATTTTTATTTATCAAATCCCAAATTCAAAATATATAGATAAAATAACCAATTCTTTACATTATTAACCCAATCATTCATTATTCAATATTTTCCAATATTTCCTTATTGGAATTATCCCTTTATTTATCATAAGGGAAAATAACTTATTGGTTCCTTAATGAATATTAATTTATCCAAAAACATAATTTAACCATCCAATTATATAAAATTTTATATCAATGTATCATATATATAATTGTATAAGGAATATTCCATTATAGTTTTATTTGGGGAAACACTATATAATATTTTCTTGATATTTTAAAAGGACATCTTGTCTTTCTATATCTATAGGAAGATGTATATTATACGTCTGTATCAGTAAATAAAAATAAGAACACGAAACCTGTATCCCAATTTTCTTAAAATAATTAATTCATTTACACACACCCACGCTCATTCTATACTACTATAATAATAAAATTCCTAGAAATCAATAACTGTGAAAATCTAGTGCACCCAAATGAGGATAATCTATCAGTGGAAAAAGAACAAAAAAGAACAACAATCCCAGCGATCGAAACACATCCTTTGCCACAAAAATGGGTTTTCTACTACTAATAATGATCTTATTACCATACCCTTACACATTAAAAATCACTAGTTTACCAGAACCAAATAGTAATTTAAAAGAAAAAACATTTCATTGAAAATAAAATGTAATGTCCCACTACCCCTTATCACTAATCGGTGACCAGGCAGGTGGAACATTTTTAACCTTAGGTGTATCTCCCATATTGTCAGAGGGTGCCGACTTGTGATGAATGTATGATTTGATACCATGGGGAAACTACACCATCATGGATAGAGTGAAAAAACTACAGAAATAAATAAACAACATAAAACATGTAATATCAAAAAGTATGCTACAAAATAGTCAAAAGATGACATTCCATTAGATATATATAGTTGGTAAAAAAGTCTTTAAAATGGTGAATAAAAACCACATGACTCAACTTTGGACTAAGACCATTACATGAACCCCTACCTATCTCTATTATTGAATTTAATCATTTATCGGTCATAATGTGATAATCTATGTCCCTACCTACACCCATGAGGTCTTTTAAGGTACGAAATTACGACTTCTGCAAGGTGTGAGTATGAATCTGTTGGCCACCTCCACAGAAATCCAAAAATAATAATTTATGAAATATTTTAGTACATGTGATGTTTCAACGTTCAAAAAATTTAGAAAAATAGATGAATATATATATTAATAATTATACAAACACAGGATTCATTATGACACTCGAGGGTATACCCATGTGGTCCAACCAGTTCTGAATATGTTTGACCATGAAACAGGGACCAAACCATGAAAATGTACTCATAACTAAGGGTTATGTACCCTTATATAGTCCAATCTATCAACCAAGGTTAATATACCCATCCCTATGGCCATAGTGTCCACAAAAGTCCCTTGTTTAACCTATGTTTTAACTTCCTCTCTACATCAACCTAAGAGAAATGTTTACCATGGGTCTCACATTAATTTATCACATCCACCTCGGGGTAGTGTTAAACATAGATTAAACCATTAGTTAGATCATTTACATAATAAAATATAATAATTAAAAAACTTTTGTTGAATAAAAATTTCTATTATGCTTTATTTTCTAACTACAATTTTTCCAAATCATTTATAAATTACATTTTTTTAATTCGTAAAAAGAAACTAAAAAAGGACAGTAACATTTCACATGTTCATTTCCAAAAAAAATTGACATTTTTTAAATTGGGACTCACATAAAGGAACTTTATAAGAGTAAAAAAATATTTGTTTCAAATATAATATTTAATTTTCTAAAGTTAATACCAACCCCAATACAATTACCAATTTTCAATGGCATAGTAGAAATTAATAACCCTATCTAAATATTTCAATGTTTATAAAAATTTTCCTTTAGTAATGGATTTTTTTAAGAGTTTTATATAATTATTTTTATATATTCAAAGTCTCAGATTAAAAATTATATCCATTCTTGACAACTAGTTAATGAAACATCTCAAATAATTAAATATAAATATAGTGACAATGAGAACTACTTATAGATGAAATAACATATTCTTATGATATTTTAAAAATATAATATTGTCATTTGTTCCATTTTATAATGAGATATATCAAATTATCACCTGAAATCCATAAAAATAGGGAAAACTAAGAAAATAAACATTAACACACTACTATAGAAAAAGAACATGAAAAAGGAGAGGAGTAGAGGGATAAATTTTCCTCATTGAGTTTATCACATTCAATAAAAAAATGAAAACACAAATTATTCAAAGAGATATACCCACAAATTTGGGGGAGGAAAGGGATTATTCAATGGAGGTGTCTCTGTGCATTTTGGGAAGAACATTGGGTGAGGTGTTAATTCAGAAGGAAAAAAATTGCCAATTTAAAAAACACACACCAGAACCACTAATTTTATGGTAGGTATCATAATCCAGTAATTTGGCCTCATATATCTATACCAACTTACTATATAGACATCATCTAGTCAGTGGAAATCAACTATCATGCCAGTGGCCATAAAACCACTTATATTCATTCCCCAACCTCCTACCATGCACCCCAAGTACTCTTGATACCCTATAAACCAGCATAGACACGAAATAAATAATTTACATTTGGATCACTAAAAAAAATCACATCATAAGTAGTGGTATTTTATAGTAATCATTAGATGCACATGATAACTTCCATCATAACAGAGTGTTCGTAGGTTAACTGTTCATGAACAATACATCATATCTCATGAGACATTAACTTTAACCAATATATTGGAGGGTTATAACAAACCCAACCATCATATTATAATATGTACATGAAAATTTTTTCCATAAGAGGAAGCTAATATATATATATATATCAAAACTATAATTAACCCATAAAAATAAAGTGGATTTCAATATCTAATCTAAAGACATACCCAAAGTCAATATCTTATTTACATTTAATAAATTATTGAAATGAATCAATTTTTTAGATCAATTTTGTTGAAACATAGGCTCTAAAAATGGAGTTCCATTAAATGAAAAATTCATAAGAAATAATGTTAATTAAGGAAAACATGTACTACTTAGTGGAATCATTTTGAAATGTGAAAATGATCTTTTAGGACATGTTGATTTGTTTAAAAAAGTTTCATAAAAATAGGATATTTTAAAAATTAATATGTGATTTTATAAAGGACACAAAAAAATAAATATTTAATGGGGATATACTTTACATGAAATTAGTCATATTGAAATTCCCATAAGTCATGTTCACATATAACATCAAATATTGAAGGGAAGTTAAAAATGTATTATCCTAAAAAAATAAAGGATAACTAAAATTGTAATATATTTAAATATAATATATATATATATAACATTTATGTTATATTGGAGAATATGATAATGAAAATGGGTGATAAAACATAGAATATGTAACTAAAAAGTAATAAGGGCATTCCGGATGATCCCCTACCTCAAGTCCTGACCTATTCTTCTATTGTAAGGAACAACATAGATAATAAAATTAATATTATTAAAAACTGTCCTAATAACCTTTTCCAACTATATTTATTATATTTTATATTTATTATGATGTTTCACAAATTTATTATGTCGAATCTTCTTTTTTCAGTTACTTAATGTTATTCAGTAAACATTGTACCAAATATTGTGGTATGTTGTCTAAGGATATATATTTTAAAATATTTTTTTAATCTCCTTAATTTCATATTATTAGTTCCTTTATTATATAACATTCACATAATTTATATAGTTAAATATAATTTCAATGAATGGACCCAAATTAGAAAATGTACATCGTTATGTCTTTTTTAGTGGTTAAATTTATTATAGTATTTTATTGTCAATATTACTTATAGAATCTATAATATTATCATTATATAATGGTAATATGTTTCTAAATAACCTTTTTATAACTTACATACACGTTTTATTCCATCCTTGTTATTCCTTAAAGAAATGAAAATAGAAACATCATAACATGGAGGCGGTAAAATGGACATATGCACTAATGATAAATTATTTTTCAAAGAATAGAATAAAGTTTGAAAATAAAATAACATATTATTTAAAAATAAAAACATGTTATAAAAATCATATTATTTATGTAAATAATTTTTTGTATCCATTCATGATATGTTGTATAGAAAAATAGAACATTTCGATCACAGAGGCATTATTCCACACATACAAATAAAATCGTCTTACTTAATCAATTTTTTTAGAGGAAGGTAACAAATATTTGTTCCATTAGTATAAATACATAACATAATATTTTTAAAAATATCATTATTATACTATCATGTATCTAATTGGTTTTTGTTTTTATAATTAGAAACAAATTTAGAAGTTGTGGGTGAACATATTACCACTCGCTTTGGATATTATTCTATTGTCACCGCCTAAAGGGACCTTAGCTTGGTATTTTGTAAGGACCAAAGAAATTTGGATGCAATGATATAGTTTATGAGATAATAGGGTATATTTTGGAACAATACTAAGGGGATTTGAATGTGTGGAAAGGTGGAGGGTCGGTCGTTTGTTTTATAATTGAAGAGGAGTGTAATGTTGTCACATAAAACACTTTAGTATATTGAGAGAACATGTTTGACATGGAATGTTAATGAAAAGTGGAAAATATTAAATTATGGGATGGGGTAAATTTTTGATAGACACAACCATAGTTTTCCTTGAATTTTTTAATCATGTATTCATAAATTTACTCTTATATTTTTACTCTTACAATTTTTTTGTTTTTTCTGAGGAAAATATTGTATACTAAAGTAATTTATTTTCAATTCATAAAAATAAAATTATCAATATTAAATAATATAACCTAGTTGATTATAAAAATTAAATAAAATTTATAAAATAAAATTTTATTTTTTAAGAAAAATTAATTTTATCATCTGTGCATATAACATGGAAAAACTCATTTCTTGAAAACATTTTTATGAATAATGTATATGACTTGTAAAGAAATTAATATAATTAAATATTTTGATGTTAAAAGGATTACTGATATTAAAATATTTTTATTCACTATGAAAATATTGTAATACATAATTCCACAATGTGAAGATTATATTAAAATAAAAATGAAGAAATATATTTCGTTAAATCATTACCCAAATTTTCCAAAATATTAAGCATGGATATTATATATAGTATTCTAAAATACATTATTTAACATGTATAAAATATATTTTTTATTTAAAAATTATTTTAAAAAACAGTCATGAAATTATTGTAAAATAATTTCACCAAAGTGACTATAAGTAAAATAATTATTTCCGTTATTCCCCCTAAAAATTAATTATTTTAGAAAAATAAGAAATAAATATCATAAGGTAAATTTCAAATGGTGAATTAAAAAACTGTTTTCATTTAAAAAAAATACAGAATATAATGAAAATTCACAATATAAATAAATATTTTTTTTTGAAAAAATAACTTTTTTGAACATTAAGTGTTCTTAATATTATTAAATATTAATTTTTGATTGAAAAGATGTAAATATAATATTTTATATATAATAATATTTTAAAAATGGTGGATTTAGATTATTAGGATAAAAATTATGTTACTTAATAAAATTTTTCATTGAAAAAAAAGATATATTTTTATTATTCTATATATTATATTGAAAATATCGCTAAAATTTAATTATTTATATTATAAATCTTTATTTTAGTACTCAATTGACAATAAAATAGTAATTTTAATTTTTTATACATAATATCATATTTTAATAATAATAATAATACTTATAAATAATTCATATATATATATATTTATAATATTGTAATATCATATTTTTATTTCCTTGTGAGTTATATTATTTTAAATTTACTATTTATCAATACATTAATTTAGTATACCTATCAGATATATGACCAAAAACTATAATTTCTATAACATTATCTATAATGACAATAATTTAAATTTCTATAATGTTTTCTTATTTATATATGTACTTACAAAATCATTTTTTTGACCATCAGTTCACAAGGTAGAGTTATTATTTATTATTTTATATTTTTCTTAATGATTTCTCCTCTAAGGGTGATCATACTTGTTATAGGGGTGTTTGGCTATTGGTGATCCATATGGTAAAATATGTTCTAGGATATTTCCTAGTCCTGATGATTTTATTATTTTGTATCTATTGTCCCCTATTGATTTATCTATAATTAAGGGATGTATTTTATCGATGGTGAGTGATTTTACATGGTGTGAAATACATAATTTTATGTTATTTTTGGTAACATTAATTTTATGAATGAAAAAAGAGTTGTTAGTTTAATTCACTCCCATATGAATTATTTTATAATAAATTCCAATTCCCTTAAAAATTTGATATGAAATTACTTATAATTGTAGACATATGGTTTATAAAAAGAATATATTTCATAGACACCTAAACTGTTTAGAAAAAATAATTATTGAACATAAAATCCAGTACATTTTATGATTATGTAATGATGAGATTTGGTAGAGGAACAAATAACAACAACACTATTAGGAAACAAGTTCATAACAGTCAATATTACTCGCACATGATATTGATGATTTATAATAACTAAATAATATTCATGTGGAGAGAAATTATAAATTCTTATTATAAAATATTATATATTTGAATAGGGATGAAAAGTAGATGATAGATATTTATGTCTGTTATATGTGATCCTTGAGTATATTTGATTAAAAATGGAAACTAGGTGAGGGGTACCTTTTCTCAAATTTAATTTATTGAGACATATTTCATATTATGTACCAGGATTCTTTTCTATGACGTGATTAATTCCTAATGAATTTATTTTACGATACTCATTTAATTCATGGGGATTGAATATAAATATCTTTTACCTTCTTTAATTTTCCTTCAATTCAATATATACCAATGATGAAAGGCGGTTTTGATTAAAATGTTACTCAAACCCAAAGGGTTTCATTTCAAATTTTATTTTAAAATCATGATTTTTTAGAAAATTATACCATATTGGGAATTTTTATTATTTCATAATCCTCTCAAAAAAATTATATTTTCGTGGGTGTGTATATGTCAACATAAAATTTCATTTAACCTTGAATCATATATTACACAAATTGTTTCTTATTTGTGAAACTTATCTCATCTTTCTTCTCCCTTGAGAACAATGATTTTCCTTATTTTTATTGTTGTGATGATTTTGAAAGTTTCTTTCTATATTCATTGATAATTTATATTATAGTTTTATAAAGCCATTCCATATTTTCAAAGTTTTAAATAAATTTTTATTATTTTCTGTATGGGTTGTTTCCATCCAAATTCAGAAATAATCCTTTTTCCACATACATGTGAAAATGTATTTATGCTACCTTCATCATTTTATATGATTATTTCTATCTAGCTCGTCACTATTTATGAAATAAGATATTTTCCTCTTATATTAATAAAATATATCTTTTTAAATTATTTATATATATCACGGTAAAATTTCTTATCCAATGTGTTTTTTATAAATACAATAGTAATTATTTTTTATCTAAATCATTGTCCTTTATCATGCCTAAAATTTTATTTAAGAAGTTCATCAAATGTAACCATCCAAATTATTTCTATGAATGACTTATGTAATTTCATTATCGTTTTTAGGAATGATCCACAACTTTAGGCTTCATTCCTAATAATCTATAGTGTATTACTATTATTTTTTTATGAGAGAAATTTTTCTATAAATACCATATTTAGGATTCTATTTTTTGAGGGTAATCATCAAGATTCAATAAAATGATTGATTTTGGAAATTATATACATGAAAATATAACCTTTATAAATATGTAATACATAATATATTTTTTATTATTTTGATTGAATGGTATTACCACCAAAATTTTTGCCCATCATTGGATACCTATTTTTGTTCCATGGGTTATCATAATGTGAATCTTGATGGAATTTTGAATTATTTCATTGTAAAAATTCATTTAAAATAGATACGAATTCTATTTTCACTCCATGTATTCATTATGACATGTCTAATGAAACGCATATTATTTCTATGGACTATTCATGATTAAATGAATGAAACCCATTTTTCTTCCCCTGGGTTCTTTATGATATGATCATATAAAAATTTGATGTGGAACACCAATGTATATATGAATTATTGGTTGGGTCATATATCTAACTATATTGTATTGGTTATGTATTTATATGAAATGAGAAAATTATTTTGAAATACATTTTAATTTCTCATATACATTGTAATTTATGGTGTGGCTCATGAAAGTAATGTTTCCATATACAAATTCCTATAACATAATTGAAATGTGTAAAATTTGTGTTCTTATTCTCATAAATATGTTATTCTCTAATGGATCATGTTTATTAAATCATTTTCCATACTATTTTTATCCATGTATTTTGTTATGCCAAGACATATTCCATGCTCTATGATCTATACAATGGTGGGTATAAAATTATTATGTATTACAATTATACACATCTTCTCATATTATAAAAAATTATGATCTTTTATTGTTATCGATTATGTTTACCCTTACTATAAATAAGAGCTACCCACTTTTTTATGTTTTTCATTCATAAGGTTACAATGAAAAGTTATATATATAATTTTTCTAGAATAATATCCATTTTAGTGTATTTTTTTGATTCAATAATGACTTTTTTTGGATTGAGTAGTTTCTTATATATTGGAAAATATCAATTCAATTCAAAAAACATGGGTTATACTGGTTAAATGATTTTCATAATTATCTAAAAAATAGAACCAAAAATATTCCATTGGAATATAAATGTGATATCATTTGTTAATGATCTTTTAATTAATGATATGTTTAAAAGAAATTGTTTAATGTATTATTTTAACACTAGGTGCAAGAGTGTGCATTTTGGACACATCAATCATATCATGTAAGTGACTAATAGGATATAACAGAATACCCTAATAACAACCAAATAGAATGGTCATATCGTTACTTTGATATTAAATATCCATTAATGTATTGTAGATAAAATATAATGATTGGGCTTATATCCATGATCAAACCTATCAGGAGTGAAAATATGTATATACATCGATGGAATAAACATGTCAGAACATTTTAATTAGACCCAAGGGGAAAGACACATATTCCTGTTCCAACCAATATCAAGGGAGCATGGAAGAATATCTTGGAAGACTCTAGGGACAAGCCCATATTTTTATTGCTTCCAACATCAATGAAGATCATCTATATATCACTCTAGCTACTAATGGTTATGTTCATATTACCCCTTCCAATCAAATGAATCAATAAGATCTTATAGAAATAAATTAATATTAGGCGTATGGTTATATATTATATTGTACTAGGGTTCATAAAGATGTTTTAGTAGTAAATTCATGAAAGTATCTTAACCCTACAAATTCTACAAGAGCCCATCAACATATTAGGGTAATATATTTGTAGTAGGATCATATCCCTTCTAAAACCATCATATTTCACTGGTATATCATAAAATCCACTTTAGAGCAGGCTCATATCCATATAACTTCCATAGGATCTCATATGAATATTTTGAAAATTCTATCAGTCTAATATTATTTACATTTTTATTATCGAAGAGTTCAATATAATGATTTTAATAAACCATTTTACCATGATCGTACTCATTCATAGGCTTTCAAGGCCCATTGATATATTCCAAGTGAACTTGTTGAAGAGGAGGCTTTTATTCCTGTGATAATATAGGAATCATTTTGTTATATTCCAACATTTATTGAAGACATGTTGCGATCTCAAATCATCATACCTAATATTACTTGTGAGGTTAACCATTATTTTTATTTATCAATCTGGGGAAGTCCACAACATATTCTTATGCTTGGAAAAATTTCACCTTGAATAGTTCTTACGCATGAGTGTTTTTCCGTTATTATGAAAATACAATTAGGATCAAGTTTCCATCACCAATTTACTAACCATAAGGATCCATAATTTCTCTTCAAGAGAATCACAAAAAAAAAAGGAAGGATCATATTACATCCACTATCAATACTATCATTCATGTGTCCCTTAAATTTATTTTTACATTATCCAAATAATCATCCATCTCTTTATAAATTATACAAGGTAGTGATGGCTGTGAAGATCTCCATGCAGTAAAGATGTTGGAATAATTGGATGTCTTGCAAAAAAATATAAATGATTAAATTAATATATTTGGTGATTTATTTGGAGGCCCTCCCTATATCATAAATATAAACATCTAAGTGTCTCCTTCTCAATGCAACCGATCAATAACTGGTAACATAAGGGTCTCTCTTTGTTGAAGCTAAAACAATAATAATAGAGACCCCCATGGTTCTCATTGAAATCATCCCCTAAAATTACATATCATATCACCATGAGGGTCCTACATATTCCAAAAATACTCTAATTTTGAATCTACAAAGGGTCTCTAGAGATTTGTAGGATGAATATATCGAGGGACTCATATATAATAGACAAAATACCATCTCAACCAATAGATATATCATGGTGAAGGTCACCATCTATACCTCACATGGATAACTCAAACCTTAATATAGTTGGGAAGATCCCAATCAAGCCCACTACCTTTGATATAGTATTCATAGAAATAATTTATGGTCAAATATAGTTAATTAACCCATCTAAATGAATGAGGATAACATCATCGTTATATAGAATGTGATGGCTGGGGATAATATACTAGTCATGTTCTGGCCCATTGAAACTATCTAGTGTAAAACTCTAGAGACATTAAAAAAAATTCAATATTTATAAATAAATCTTAGGGGAACTATTTGAAATCTCAATTTATGAAATTTTTCATAAAGAATATCCTTGAAAGACCAAGGTGATAAGAGATATCTTCCATAAACTTTTTCCCACATTCTCAATGGATTAGAACCTTATGGTGGAATAAAAGTTGGAAAAACCATAGTATTATGTCATGAAATGTAATAATAAAATATAGAAGATAATTTTAGATGTCTCACTTTATATTTATATCAGGGGTTGGGGAGAGTATTAGGCTTTACATTTCACACCGTTCAAGGGTAAATCATGTTTTTAGGATGTAGAGAATGAAATATCATCACCTCATTATAGTTCATATTAAAGAGATCCATGTATTCAAATGGGTTTTCCAAAAAAATATTATTACTTCTAAGGAAAAACAATATTCAGTATGAACAACACTTACACCAATTCTTACCTCATGTTGTTAATAATGTTAAAAAACCTATTATATAAGGAAGGAAATTTCGCAACAACATACCATCTATCATTAGATGGAATATATAACCCTAAAAAGTTTATATATTAGGCTCATGTATAAGTTTAATCCTATAAAATGTGGAAGGAAATGAAAAAAATACCTCTATATAAATACAGTAGAAGCTCTAACCCAAATGGATGGGGGAAGTTTTACCACCACCACCACCCCTTGGGTCATCAATGACATAAAAACAACAATACACAATGTTTTAAGATCTATGTAAAACCATCCCATAGGGTTAGGGGAATTTATATAACCACCTCCTTCTACAACAAGGAAGGTAGTTTTCTCTAGGATGGTGGATGCTCTAGATTAAATAAACTCATTGTTTATATAGATTCATTATCTATCTTCATTATTAAGAGAGTGATCATCACATGCTGCTATATATTCTCATAGGACCACTATCAAATAATGAGGGAAGAAGAATTCTCATAGGGAATGTAATCACAAATTATAAAAAAAATGTAAAATACAAAGGATTATTATGATTTTTACCTCATATAATTTTGTAATGATAAAAATACATAGTATAACTATAATAAAGAGTAGATACCCACTATGTGATATGAAACAATGATTTTTATTTGAATCAACTCCATAGATAACATGGAACATGATATCATCTTGTCAAAAATTATTGTTAAATCCTCTATTTGATATATAACCTGAACAGAATTTCTGTATTAAAGTGTGTGTACATATATTTATTAGAAAACTAAATATCTAATAGTACACAAAGATACTAATATATTTCCTTCTAACAAAAAATTATATATAGAAATAAGGGAAGTTGAGTCTATATCTATATCCCACTGAACATCCAAATAATCTAAACTTCTCTCTATTGAAGGAAATTTATCTAAAAAAATAATCCATCTCAATTGGGTGAGATGAATTTACATAGGATTAATTTAAGGAAATATTCTTACTAAATATAATTCCTTGTAAATGGATAAAGTCTCCCATCAATTAAAAATAAAATTTAAAAGGAACATTAAATCATGTTTGAGAAGAGTATAACCAACTATAAATGTGCAATTATACATTCATGGATTATTTAATCCCAATGGTTGAAGAATATATGAATGTTCCTCCACAAGGGTGACAATCACTAAAATTATAGATAAGTCATCACTAGATGACTTGAATTAGAAATCATCAACTAGAATGGTGAGATTACTATATTAGGCTCTAATTAATAATTCAATTTGGGAATCAATCCATGAATCACAACCTTTATAACTCCCTGAATCCATCTAAACCCATTCCACTAGAATGGAGGTAATAGTGATGTGACATGAACTAATGGAGTTATAGAAAAATTCATACCCTCATTAGGTGGATTCTACTACTACAACACATTATTTCATAAATACCAAATTCACAATATTCAATTAAATGAGATATTTAGAGAATAAATTAACAAAATTCATTCCTCTATGTGGCCCCATGAAGGAAACATTATATTAACAAGAAATTGTGGAACTAATATACTTCATTTATAATCTTGAATGAAAACTATTCATCTAATATTGAAATATACTAGTGGGATATGTTTCCAACTGGCAAGAACTTCATTAACAATTTATTTATTATTTTATATTAAGGCTAACGATGAAAACTATCTTTGACCTATCCATATATAATAAATTATAGAATGAGGGGTAAAATGTCTTCATCTTCAGGTGGAAGGGACTAACAGACTCAATAAATATGATATTACTTCTAGATACATTTTTGGATATTTTTATATAGAATATACATGATGGGATTTATATATTGATAATTAATTAGAAAACATTTAGTGGATTTTAGGTGGCTATAGAGTCTATATAATGAGTAGAGGATTCCATATGATTGAATAAGGTAATTATTCCTCAAACATTGATAACTGAACAGAAAATTATTGTACAGTGGGGTCAACAATTGTTATACTCAATCCAACACCAGTTCTAGGTCTAGTTATCACACATTCACAATATGAAATAGTGATTACTTCAGAACTATGAATGTAGTAGTATAACAAAAATCATGATTTAAGGAAGAATAAATCATCCCCAATGTTTGAGGATCATAAAAATGTAAAATATTAATTTTTAAATGTACAGGTTCTAGGAAGTTCCATATCTTCTTCTGAAATTGAATTTTTTAAATTAATAGTGGATATAAAAACCAACTAAATTATTAAAAATAGACACCATGAATTTTTCCCATCCATCAGATGATGGGGAAGAAAATTTAATATTGATTAATCATCAAAGATATAATCCAAAATGTGGTTGATTATAGGAAAATAAAGTTAGTTAAACCAACATCACATTTGACTGATATTAATATCACACAACCAGAAGAAGGAAAATTTTAAAAAATCTCCAAAATAAATGTGTAGAAACATTATTACTCTATTTTAGGGATATTTGATGATCAGGAGAAAACCATACTCTGGGGAAAATTGAACCACCAAATTGAGACCCAAATATCCCCTGTAATTCGCGGGGAAATCTCTCCATCATCTCATCCTACAATATATAATATTATATATTATTTTAAATTATGGGACATGAGGAAGAGTATTTATTGATACCTATGTTGGTACAAATCATTTAGAAATCACACCTTCATCACTAAAAGTATGGTAATTATCCCACAAAAAATCCATTGGGATATGCACCACCAAACAAAACATTCCTCATATGAGGTTTCTCAACTCGAATAAATTAATTTTTTTACTCAACTGACACCTTCAATGACAAGGATGAAGGATTTTTGAAACCAAATCTCCCCATATGAAATAATATATTATGTTATATAGTTTATGGATGTCAAGGATGAAGAGGTTAAATAAACTAAGATACGTAGGAACCATTAATATTAGGGGTATATATTCTACAAACACCCAAACAATGGACTCCACCAAGCATAAAAGGAACATTAACTCGATCATGAAGCATCCATGGATCACATAGTTCCAATCATATAGGAATTATAACATAAAAATATGTAGATTATCATTCCACATCGGAGTGTTGGAATGTGGGACCACACCATCACAAATATGGAAATGTTTCCCCCAAATTTAGCTAGGATTGGGGGTCACTGATAGTGTTAGTAGGTAATTTCAAGACCCATGTCCAATGATATAACCAAGATAGGATGAAAAAGTCATCATCCTCGAAATAGGTCATCATGGAACCACTATCCATCTTTCTGGACAAGAACCCTCTCATAAAAACCCTAAATGTACCCCCATAAATTAGATAAGAACTTATTGATTCAATTTAATCCCTCATATGTTCATGTCAAACATAAATATAACCAATGAATATTGAACAGAGACTGGTTCTTCTAAATTTTGCATAGTCATTTCCATCATTGAGAAAGACGAGATAGTGGCCATAATATAGAACATTAAGATCATGCATATGACTTGAAAATTGGATGATATTGATGTCCATTGTCTTTTATTTTTAATAGTTTTTGGATTATTATCTTACCAATCCATGCCCTCTACAGTATTACCAAAAACATGGATGTATTGAATTCTTCCAAGATAAATATAAAATGATATGAATAGAGTGTACATAATCCACTTTTGAGAGTAAAAATCAGAGCCCATTTGGTGATCTCAAATCCAATATTGAATATATGTTTCAGTAAGGAGATTCCATTAACGTTTTTTGGAAGGATGAATCTCTATATGAATAAATAATTATATTCATCATATCATTAATACTTTGAATACTCAATGAAGGGACAGTTTAGTTACTATATTTTGTTAATACAGCATTTGAGTCATGCGACACCAAATATTTATATGGGCTTCAATAAGAGATATGTAATGAAATTAGCTGCAGATTACTTTGTTATGATAACTGATCTCCATGGATTTTTAATGTATCCCATGAATCCATTGAGTGATCATAGTGAATAATCTTTATTTTCCATAAAATTAATTTTGGTAAAAATATATAATTTAGAATCCATTAGGCCATGAATTTACCATTTTATTGGTTAGAGCATATAATCACCCTCATATCATATGATTTTGGAAAATATTCCCTCACCAAGTGTCAATAAAAAACAGTGGAATATAATAATTTAGTCTCCATGAGGACAAAACTTTCTTATGAAAACCTAAACTTAATGGATGGTCACACAAATATTCTATCTACTCAACTATGTCTATTTAATCAAATAGACATCAACCCTTAGAGGTGGTGGTGCTCATGTGGCATGGGTATATTTTTCTATGTCCTCTTGATATCGGTAGCATACATTGAATCTAGTCACATTGATAGGATGAGGGGTTAGATCTTACTGAAGATAATAGAACCCTCGATAATATTTTCTCCAAATTATCCACACAATCTAAAGATATTGGTAAATATAAAGACCCTAATTATAATTACATGGAAGGAGAATGTATCAAAAAATTATCATGCATCATATTCCAGACTTAACTATACCCCATTAAATTTATGAAAATCTATATTCCCTATTTACCTTAAATTTATAGCAATATTGAAGTAGAATAAGTTATGGAAAAAACTCTCAAATATTCCCTTATAGATTTTGAGGTAGGATCCTCAACAACAATTGAGGAAATTAGGTATCTGAATATATAAATAAAGAAATATTCACATCCTCTATTGGTTAGTACTACCATGTCCCTCATATTATAATTGAAATATGTCTCATTAATCAAATATCATATAGATTTCTTTTCTTTGACTATATTTAAATAGCAAGGTCATTTCTGAACATGGAAACCCATTAGTTGAGTTTGATAGATGACCAACATTATTTCAGGTAGGTTGAATGGGGAACACATATGAACCATTATATTATTGTATAAACTGACGTTTAAAATCACATCAAATACAACTTTATTCATGATTTTTTGTTTCTAAGGTGGATCAGTAATATTATCACCATTAAAATAAAGAAAAATGAATGGTTTATTCTATAAATATTTCATGAATCACAACTAGAATTTTTCCAAATGAATATTTCAATATCTTGACTATAGAAACATAGGTTATTATGATGAAAGATTTAAGGGTAGTCACCTTTATAAATGTATATTAAAAATCTAGTATGATCTTGATAGCCCCTAATTATGTGGATAAAACATCCATCTGGTCAACCAAGCAGTATACTTCTCCCAAGTGATTTTTTTTGTCTTGGTTAACATAGATGCTATATATTAATGTTCCATGAAATATATTTTCATTCCTCTTCTTGTGATGATTATAGAAATCTATGATATAAAATTGTTAATCAAGTATCAAAAATTCGACAATCACATTTTCAATATTTAATTTTTTTTAACTAACAACCACAACAAAGCAGGAAGAAGAATCCTTTAAAATTAACTTTTGGGTAACATTAGAAAATTCATTACATCCATGATACAATGTAAAGAAAACAAATCTAACCTAAAAGATGTTAGATTACTCCTTGATATGTTTCCTCCTTAAAGACATAATATTGTGGTGAATTGTAGGGATTTATCACAAATGTTAAATGTTTCCTAGCTAAGATCCTTGGAAAATGAATACACTTCACAAAACTAATAATTTATGTGGTCACCTCATAGTGAAACAAATAATTTCAATGACCCATTGATGATACCAATTCTTATATTCTATGTGCATAAATAATTATTCTTCTAATAAAATTAGAACCTCTTATATGATATGAGGAAAAACTAGAACTATCAATGAATGCTCCCATTACTAAGAAGTATTTTGAATACATGGAGAAAAACCTATACTATCCGAGTAGAACCTTTCCAGATTCCAAGACTCAATACTATGATATCGAGATAAACTTCATGGAAATAATCATCTCCTTATAGAAGATAAAACACTTTCTATAGAATCATAAATATCATCGCATCTATTAAGGTGGCCCCCACAAATTTATCCTTTATTTTAAGATATTCACTAGGTATCTAGCATTATGGGAAATCATTTCTTAGTAGTATTACATCTAGTTCATATATTGGAATGTAGTAAAATAGAAGGCATTAGAATATTGTCTTGTAGCGCAATGTGAACATTATAATTCACTAAAAAATATTTACCTCTCTAATAATAGACTATTTTCTATCCACGACACTCTCTAAGAATGGGATATGAAATTTTATTAATTTATTATGATCCCCAAATAAGGAAAATAGAAAACTGAAATTGTAATAGAGTATCTTAGCATCTGTTATTATCTCTCCAACCAAAGTATGGAAACATTAATTTTTCCTTCTATTAGAACGATAAACTTACAAAGTGGAAAAATAATTATCCTTCATTTCATGTTTGGATCATGGACAAAAAATAATAGTGGCATATTTAAATATCAATGGTGAATCAGAGTTATTATTCAAGTATAACAATGATGGATATTCTATTATGGAGCAAAATTTATTTCCATTTTTTGATTATACATTATGGTTGATGGACATATTACCCTTAGATCCATCACTTTGTCACATACAACAATCCTGGAAATCCTAAGATGATGTATTGGTCAATGTTTCTATAACCCTGAATAATCTAGAAAAACATGAGATATACATTTTCAACCAAATTTGTGTGGTGGTGCCTCCTTTTTAAGAAATTATATGGAAGATATCAATGCTGTTAATACCACTCATAAAAAAGGAAATCCCATATACTCACCAAACTATATCATAATCAAATGGATGCATCTTATAATAGACTAACTCCAAAGTAGAATTTATTAATATAATAATTCCAAGGGAGAAGAGGTTCAGATTTGGGAAGTATGATTTATCCTCTATGAAGATGAAAATTTATAGATATTTCTCTACAAGAAAGGATTTCAGGGATTCATAATTAGTTTTATTCAAAGAATAAATACACTCACAATTACTTATGTAGAATATTCTACCACCTAAGGAACACACCGGTCATGAACCAATCACTTTATTCAAATGAAGTGACATGGATACTTTTTTACATAACTATTAAAAGAATTCATGGAATTTATAAATAAGTGACATAATTCTTAGATGTATTCCAATTTCATCCACAAAACCCTATATATATTCCATATATCTAAGTATTTTATCTATTTTTTTATCTAGGGAATAAATTTTATGAGTCATAATACCCAAGATATGGCCTGGAAGTTCATGTACATCCCTATATTCGTCACATTTATTTTCCAAGTGGGTTGAGGCTATATTCCCCAAGGAATTACGAACCAAGGAAACCACAAAATTTAGGATGATAGATATTATTACCAAATTTGGTGTCCCTCACACAATATTTGTCTAAAATGACACCATTTTATTAACTTTTGATTTTAAATTTCAATATCATAAATATAATTAAGAATCAAACCATTCATACCAATATCATGTAGTGATGAATGGATAGATATAATCATTTAATATAAATACTTATAATGACCATAATATTATGGTAGGTATGGGAAATAAATATTTTACATGTACAATCTTGTACTCAATATTGGATTACTATATCAAAAACTATATAGCTACATGTGTGAGCCTATATTCACTTGTATAAAGAACAGAGTTACTCATACCCATTTACGTTCAAATGTATTCAAATCACACTGTATATGATAACTACTTTATAAAGATGAAAAATAAAAGATATGAATGGTTGAGTTAGAGTGAATTGATGTGAAAATCATTCCCAAAATTTTCAAACTAAAGATCTATCAAAGATAAATCTCTTGATAATTCCACAAGAAGTGTAACCTCCACTCATTCTTATAAGTAGAATTGATACTAGCTCTGAGAACTCCATTTATATTGAGGAAAAGACTCCAAATATGGATTTGAATTAGTAATTTCATTACTCTATAAAAAAATATCAAATATAACAGATCTTATTCAATAATACCAATATAAATTGAGTAGATCACAACCACCACCAAAGAATAGTTTATTATGATGTACTTTACATGAATTCATGTTGGGATCACACATCATTCCCACATGATTTAAAATTATACAATAATGCATTTTATCCATGACTATAATATTATTGGTGTAAATTCCTCGATTATTGACTTTAATATAAGTAGTTATATATCATCAATACATAAAATTAAAAAACATGACATATATCCCATTACATATAAATTCAAACTACTTGGGAAAATTCCTTCTCCCATAAACATAGACTGAATGACTTATGGGTCATACATGCATGAATTTGAAATGAAGTAAATAATTTCCCACATACATGAACTTTAAAACTATTTGAGATGGTGTATTTACAAGGACCATTATCCCAACATGAGAGGTTGATATGTGTGGGAGTTCTTACTTAATGTCGTCATCCCCCATTTATTGGTATACACTAAGATAAAATTATTTCATCATATAATAACTCTGTGTGGATTCATTCCAATAATTTAAGGACATGTAGTCATTCTCATGATCCATATTTCATATATAATAAAAAATGACCTCATATTTATTCACGGTTCATAGGCTTGAAATAATTCTTATTTTGTTTATTATAATACCCTCTCACTATAGTGAAACCACTAATTGTACTCTCTAAAAGGGTTAGATCAGTTTATATATCATATAATAACTACTAGTTTTATAACTATTATTACTAAAATACACATAGTGATGTCATAATTATTGTAACTATTAGTATGTTTATGCACAACTAGATTTCCCTAACTCACCCATGATAGTTTCCCTACTTACATAATAGTAATACATTTTTTTATTATTTATTACCAAAGATTAATTGACACAAGACGTCCTATATAATGTTCCTCATCAAAAAACCATAAACTATAAAACATTGAAGTCTCTATCGCATGTCCTTAAATAGAATGACATATGGTCCATCCTGTAAGACATGAAAATTATTATGGTTTTCAATTCCTTGATACTTGGATTCAAAAATGCGTGATGAATATCATGACATTAATATGTAGAATATAGATAAATATTCACATGCATATTTTAAGAAAAAATATCACACATTTAGGATCTATATCAATGTATTTTGGCCTTCTAATTTACATTGGACCTTAAAATTCCCCTTATTTTAGATGGAGTTAAATTACATCATTATCAAATGATAATAACATTAATAATTTCTGGTTCAAACTATATGACCATAAAATTATTTGGTGGGTCTATTTCATAATACCTAAATAGAAAATTCCCACCACAATTGTGAGAGAATAATTCACATAAGGAAAACATGCCCTTTATTTAGGGATTCAATGTTCATTTATTTACTAAGGAAATCGAATTTTATGGTCTACCTTAAATATGGGTAGAATTTATATGTTTATCAGAATTATGTATGGATTTGTTCTTGATAACTGTAGATTCATTGTGATTCATAGTACTTGTTTCCCAATCATATATATAATGTCCATTTACACACATTACCATACTCTGGTGATGAGGCCTTTCTTAATTTATATTGAGTTTCTACCCTTATCTCCCACCAAATCATTCATCCATATTTCAATTACACTGATATTCATTAATCATATCTATATACTAAGATTTCATATTGAAGAACTATGTGTTGGTTGATTTTATTATCATGGGATATATTTTGATTCAAAAATATACTATTATGGGACCAAATACAGATTTCAATTAGACCACCACTTTTCCTTGGTTTTGGAACCCATGTTCATTCACTAAATTCCAAGATAAGTTGACCCAACTTTTTGCATTAGTCTGATCTGCATAAAATCCTCCATATAAATGTATATTTCATGTTACCATAATTATAACTACCTGACCTTAATTAATGATTTATGTCAATAATTTTACATCAAATAAAATTGAGGATATTTTCAGGATTAGATATTTATAGAATTATACCATTACATATACATAACATCTTTATTATTACAAAGTAGACAATTCTACTCATTGTCCATTTTTTCCAAACAAAAAAACATTTGAAAATAACATTATTTTGTTGAAAGACTAATCTTAAAATACGTTAATCATAGATTCTTCTTTTTTCCTTACCAATCTTAAGACCCGTGAAAAACATCAAAAACATGGAATGAGAAAAAAATATCAGTAATTGAAAACAATGAAAATGGTTTTCATGTGATCTTGAGAGACATAGACAAAAACATGAGGACTTTCACAAAGGAATTAAAATGAAGAATATCATTACAATAAGAACATGGAATATGTATTGAAATTGTGGATAAATATTTTAATATATACATTAATAAGTACATCAACAAGTTATATCCTCAAGGTTTCATAACACCAAGGTCCATCCCCAAGGTGTCATAAAACTTACGAAGGTTATTCACCCTGTTATCGTAAAACTGGTCATATCTAGAGATTAATTTCTTTACCCAATGAATTCGAGCCTTATCTGGGTGAAAAAATAATATGTATTTTGTTTCTTGTGATACACATAGATCTGAATCAAACATTTCATAAATAACCCAAAGCGAATAAATTAATTGGGTTTTATATCAAAATCCTGATGTTTTAAAAAGTCTTTAAAAACATGATCTTTATATCATTTATAAGTCAAGGAAAGGGAATGAGGGATTTATGTCTACCAATTATAGAATTAAATATTTCAGTTTTATATATTGATGAATACCCATGGAAATGATATAGGGTTCGGTATTCACATAAATAAAATAGGAGAATTTCTTTAGAAAAAGAGCGATATTTTGACACGAAAATTCGGTAGCATAATGGCTATGAAACATATCTTTTAAAAAAACATTAAAAAGATAAAGGATAGGGTCCACCCATTCATAAAATACTAATAACAAATTAGAGGTAAGAGAATATAATGAAAATAAGAACATAGTATAGAAACCATAAATTCAGTCCACATAAAAGTGAACTTGAATGGAAATAAGAGGAGTTTAAAATTCCCTTACCACATAAGAACCACATGAATACATATCATTAAGGAATTAAATTATAAAAAAAATTAAATATAATTATAATATACTAATTCATGATATATTGATTCAATGTTTATATATACACCTTATTAGAAAATAAAGGTGCATAACATCAAGATATTCCCCAAAGAGTGGAGATTCAGACGATGTCCCTTACCTTGAGTCTGACTTGCCTCGTTCGTTATTTATCATCCAGAATAGTATGCATAATTTAATTTATAATTTTTTGAGATAATTTTTCTTGTTTTTTATTTTTTTATATAACTTATTACCTTGATATAACAATTACTTACTGATTTATGTTCATATTAGACATTTAGTCAATTTTTGTACTTGAGTCCAAAAATGAACTTGTTATGATTAAAAATTGATCATATGGTCATAATTACATCATTTAAATAATCATATTAATGATTTAAATATAATATATATCTAGTATAAATGTATTTATAATAGTCCATAACATTTGGAGAAAAACAATGCACCATTCAGGGAGACAGTAGGTCGTACTTATGTACGAACGCTACTTGCATTTCATTTTCAAATTAAAGGAATGAAAAATAAATGATACATAGGTATTTTATAATTTATTTATTATATATATTTTTTATATATGTCACTTAATTTCATTAACACCATCATTTATATGTTCCATTTATGGAATGAACGAGTAATGCCACTTTGAGGGGGCGGTAGTCCACACTTCCTTAAATGAAATGATATTATTTACACATTATGGAAAGAATAATGGTATGTTGTAAATAAAATTTATATATTAATAGAGAAAATATGCATATAATATATATAATATATATATATTACCATTATAATTTCCACCATGATAGGCGGTATTAAAAAATTGTACAATCATCTTTTCGTGAGGTAGTAGTTCACCGTACTCATAAATAGAATTTTCTATATATAATAGAATGCAATGTGTGTAATAATAATTATAAACATTATCAAAACAATATACTAGTATATTTTGGGTATGTTTTTTTAAATAAAGAAATTGGTTTGGTGATGGACAAGGAAAATAAAGGAAAGGAGCATAAGAGGAGATGCTATCTCTAAATTGTGTAACACGTTTTGTTTTGATCCAAAATGATTTCATGAATTGCCTTATTCCCATGGTATGGTTTAGATAATGAAGGATGGATGTTGGGAGATTATTTGAGAATATTTTTTACATTCCAAGGGGATTGAGAGGTGTGTGTAAGTGGGTATAGGTGGCAGCCTTTTATAATTGGGATGAGGGGAACATTATGAATGTCTTGAAATATTATTTTATTATAAATTTATTTTCAAATTTTAAAATTTAAAAGGTGATATTTTTCTAGGATAAGAAGATTATGGGTCTAAATCATCTCAAAAAATAGATTTTAGATTATTGTAGGTCAATATAGTAACCTTATCTTATATCATTAAACATTTTTACAAACAATAACTCTTACCATGTCTTCTTGTATTTTCATAACCTATGAATACTATATTTACTAAAAAATTATAATATAACCACAACTGAATAATTAATGAAATTTGAAACATTATATAATTATGTTACTTGAATATTAGATTCTTAGTAGTATTATTTAATTTAATAAAATTGTATTTTTTTTAAAATTCCTTTTTTCAATTTTGACATGATTTAGTGATTGATTTTTGTTAATGTAATAAAACATTGATTCCTTATAACAAAAAATAACTAAATCATCCATCATAGTTCAATACCATCCCAAAAATTTGAAGATGAAAAAAAATGTTCAAATTACATTTATTTTAATATTTATAATATAATTTATTTGAATCTTTCACAAATAAGGTAATCACTACATCATCATTATGTCATAAATAAATTTCTGTTTTTAATTTATAAAAATTATATATAAAACAACATGATGTAGGAAATATTTTTATCTTTATAATGAATATTTATAGTTTAAGTGATAATTAATATAAACCAAATTATATTTTTTTTGTTAGTTGATACATTTTTATATATATTTCCCTTTTCATTAAAATAAATATTATAAATGGTCATTATCACACCAAATTGGTTCCATGGGGTCCTAAACTCGACCCAAGAATGTCCATGGTCATCCATATCTCATTAAATAGAATTATTACATGTTTTATAGTAGTTTTATATTATTATAATGTTATTTTGTACCCTTTTTTACCTAATTTACCCTTTAACCATGATAAATAAAAAAATAATTTCTGAAGTTACTATTAATAATGTCAAAAAATAAAAGGCACATATTTACACAATTTTGACCTTATGATTCCAAATGTCGAATCCTTTTTTACAAATTAAAAAAAAAAGATGTTTTATTAATTAATTTAATATTAACTCTTGTTGTCAAAACAAGAAAGAGAGTTTTTAAGAAGTAAAAACTATCAAAGATTGACATGTGTTTATGTTCAATTTACATGTAAAAAATCATCTAATTACCGTAATTGAATTTAATTATAGAAACTCAATCCAATTACACTTGAAAATAAATTAAAACCTAATTCTAAATGAATTATATGAAAAGAGTTTTTTCAATTAAAATGAAGAATTTTTTAATATACATAAAATATGGATTGTATCAGAAAAATACCAAAATTTAATCCAAAGTAAATCCTGATATCCCACTTCTAAATAAGAATCTTATTTTTTTCAAATAAAAAATATAGAAGGAAAAAACTATTTTTAAAAAATGTTTCTCCACGAAAAGGTAGGAAAATGACCATTTAAAAATATTATAGAACTTTATGCTTAAAATTGGATTCATTCTCCTTTTAAGCCTCTAAAATTCATTTGATAAATGTAAAAAAATTTAAAAATATATAAAATCATAATAGAGTTAATTTTGTTCATTATCTCCAATTAAAATGTTTGTCGTTAACTACCAATTAAAATAGTTATATTATTGTTGTAATATTTTTTGGTATAACTCAGTGTTGTGTGAAACATAATTTTTCAGAGAAACCCATTTTTGCTTGTTGGCTACACTATCATAAATATTGTTCCCTTTAAACTAAATTAAATATTAAATTATAAAATATTAATTGATATGAAAATTTACTATTCTATAAATACCTAGGATGTTACATTATTCTACCTTTTTGGAAAGTGCATCCTCACAATTTTAAAATTAGGATAATAAACATAATTGAAAATACCACATCAAAAAAAGAGGCAATAAAATTATCACGTAAAAAGAAATAAAGTGAAGTACAAAGGTCACATGAGATAACACATACTAGGATTTGATGTAGGAAAACATGGATATGGAAGTAAAACCGACTATATTCTTCTGATGGATAGTGATAGAAAACATGATCAAGAGAAAGTTAGCAACTAGAAAACCATAAAACTATGATGGGTTAAACGGTCTTTGATTTCCCATTAGGAAAAGTAAACAGAAAATGTTTTTTTAATATCCTTTTCATAATGTTTAGAAATTTAGTTATGATATTAACTAAAAACATAAGGAAACATACTTACTCGTTATATAGAGTTTCACCTTTTAACAAATATCTACCAGAAACTCATCTTTTATCAAATTAATGTTTATTAAAGATGACTTGGTCACCCCTAAAGAGCTAGAATCAACTTCTAGACAATCACATAATCCATAAAAGAATAAATATATTTTCCCCTAACTGTAGACATTAAATAAAACCACAATCATTAGTAAAAGATCATATAATCACCAAAAAGAATAATCCTTTATAAAAATAAATACTACTCTTAATCACAAAAATTCAATAAAAAATACCCAAAGATCAACTAGGACAATTCAACAAACAATTTTCCTTAAAATTCCTCCAAATAATCTAGACTAAGATTAAAAACCAATATTCAGAAAGATTTTTTCACATAGTCTTCCACAATAAATCGTATCCTTTATCTCTAAATAGCATCGAAATCTCTTAAATTCTCACACTGGAAATTAATTAACCTAATCACACTATCTCCATGATAGGTTAAACATTTCCATAAATAACCCAAATCATCATATGTCAATAATATAATAATATATTTGTCTAAAATAAAAATTAAACCCCTACTCCTAAAATGAAATCCCATAGTATTCTATTATCCATAGGCATATAGTGTTCCCAAAAGAGAGAACATTTTGAAAATAACATTATCACTTAATCACCAAATGATTTTCATATGAAAAATTTATCTATTTGATAAAGAATAAGTCCCCAAAATCAACTTATTCTTGATCCATAAAAAAAATTTAACTAAAAATAATAAGTCATATTAACCCGGAACTTCATGTAGGCGAGTGGTAGGTGATGTTCCCTTGTCTCCCTTTAGTTGTGGGTTCGATTCCTACATCATTGTTGGATGTAACGGGTTATCACCCATATTTTGTGTTGTTCTTTTTTTATAAAACATAGAAATAACCCGAATTTGTTTTAACCTCAATGGTTGTCTTATACATATTATTTTCAACCCAACTCATAATAACCTCAACACCATAATTCATGAAGTCTTGTATGTATTGACATTTATTTTATTTCACCTCCAAATTATAAAATAATACTATTCCCAATAGAAAGAGAATCATACCTTGACCACTGTTTCCACCTGGTTTCATAAGCATCTTGTTAACATAGATAGAAGGTCCATGCATTGCAACAATGATTTAGAGATTATTCAAAATCATATTCTTCCTTCATCTAAATACTTCTTGTACAACCTGGGTCATATGGGTGTTCATTGAAAAATAGTTTTGGAAAATATTCAAGGATGTCATATCATTTCAATGCATCTCATAAAAATTTAATTTTATAAAACATTCGGAATAATTTTAAGTTGAAACATTCCATCAATGGTAATTTTAAAATACCATAAGTATGTGTTTAAAGACTATATTTTGAATGAAAATATAAATAGGTTGCTCAAGGGTCTCCTTCTACCGCACCTTTTCAAAATCATAATATTCTTCAAAATATAGTGGTAAAGTAAAATATTTGAAAATGACTTGATAATATTTTACATTCTTGATAATATGAGAATTTTATGAAAATGGGAAATGATTAAATATAACCCATGATCCATTATGGTATAAATGTATAGTAGAGGTGATTGATATCTAAATTAATTGGTTTCAAGTGAGTTGTATGATATAAAACATTTCACAATCATCCAGACATGACATTGCATTAATTATTGCAAGCAAGTCATTAAGGAGAGATAAGAATGTAGTTTTTTGATCCACCTACTTCCATCTGTAATCAAAATTCCATGATATAAAAAAGTAATAAAATAAGGATTTAACTGAATGAATAAACATAGAGACATACCATGTGGTTATCCAAAACTCATAATCATTAATGTTTTCTAAACCATTCCTTTGATACAAACTATAAGGAGATGACCTTAATTTTTGAGTAAGGTAAATAATTTTAATTTCTACCACATTGAGGATATTTTTAGGTTTAGATATTTATATAATTAGGCAATAACTTATATAGAATAACTTGATTACTACAAGGTAGTCACTTATACTCATTATACATTTTTTTTAAAAACTTTTAAAACGAAATGGTTTTCTTTCAAGAATAATAATCAAATACATTCATCGTTGAATCTTATTATTCCTTAAAAATAATAATACCTATGAAAAAAATCAAAAACATGGTATGATCACAAAAATATCAGTAAGGGAAAACAGGGGAAATAGTTTACATGTGATCTTGGGAGACATAAATAAGAACATGAGGACTTTAATAATGGTATGAGAAAGAGGAATATCATAATAATAAAAACATGTATAATATCCTGAAATTGTGTCAAAAAAAATTAATTTATAAATTCATAAGTATATCACCAATACCCACCCCGAAGGTTTTATATCACCAAGGTCAATCCCCAAGGTTTCATAAAAATTACCAAGGTTATTCACCAAGGTATCCTAAAACTTGCCATCTCAGGAAATTAATTTATTTTCCCTATACTTTGGAGGTCAATAAAGGTGAAAAATTAATATGTATTTATTTTCATGTAATCCAAATATATCCTAATCAAATATTCCATATATAACCTAAAGAGAATAAAATAAATGGATTTCATATAAAAATCATGACATTTTAAAAATTACTTAAAAACATGATCATTATGTCATTTATAACCATATGAAAGAGAATTTGGGTTTTATGTAGGTCAATTCTTGAATAAAATATATCATTTTTTCATGATTAATACCCCTATAAATGAAATAGTATTGGGTATTAACATAAATAAAATAAGAGAATTTCTTGAGAAAAAGAGATAGATTTTGAGATGAAAACACAGCAGCACGACAACTATGAAACATGGTTT
This sequence comes from Viscum album, assembly GCA_963277665.1. Lineage (NCBI taxonomy): Eukaryota > Viridiplantae > Streptophyta > Magnoliopsida > Santalales > Viscaceae > Viscum > Viscum album. The sequence continues at coordinate 106,143,423 of OY728123.1, read as the reverse complement.
TAAAAAAACATTAAAAAGATAGGGGAAAAGAGTTACCCATTAATAAAAGAATAATAATATATTATATTAAATATAATATAATTAATATAAAAAAATGGTATTGAAACAAAAATGTCATACCACATAAAAGACAACTTGAATGGAAAATAAGAGAAGTTGAAAATGTTCATTACCACATATGCAACACATGAATACATATAATTAGGGAATTAAAATATAAAAAACATTTAAAATAATGAAAATATACAAATTCATGATATAATTAGTCAAAGTGTTTTATATACACTATATGGAAATATAATGGTGCATTATATAAACATATGTCCTAAACATAGGAGGTTGGGACGAAGTCCCTAACCTTGAGTCGGACTTGTCTCATTCATTTTTTATCATCATGAATATTAAACATTTTCTAATTTTTACTTATTTTATGACCTTTTTATTTTCTTAATATTTTTATTTTACTTATTACCATTTTATAACAATTACTTAATGATTTATTTTCATATCAGATGATTAGTCGATGTTCGGTACTTGAGTAAAAAATGAACTTATTTTTATTTAAAATTGCCCATATGGTAATAATTACATCATATAAATATTTATATTAATGTTTTAAATATATTATATGTCCATTATATATGTATTTATAATGGTCCGTAATATTTGGAGACAAAAATGAAATTCACCGTTCATGGAGACGGTTGGTCGTATGTACACAAGAATGCTACTTTCATTTCATTTTCCTATTAATGGAATGAAATCTAAATGATAGATAAGTATATTATTTTTCCTGTATAGTATATATGTTATATATTTTACATTAGTTCACTAACACTGTCCTTTACGTGTTCTATGTATGGCATGAATAAGTCATGTCAATTTTAGGGGGTGGTAGTCCACACTTCCTCAAATGAAATTATCATATTTACACATTAGGAAATCATAATGACATGTTTTAAATAATAATTAAAAACTAATAGAGAAAAATATATATATTATATATAATATAAAAATACTTCTCCATCATAATGGCCCCCATGAGAGGTGGTAGGAGAAAATGTAAAAATCATCTTTCATGAGGCAGTAATTTTCCTTACACAGAATTATTATATTTTATATCCATTAGATGGTGGTCTGTTTAAGTGAAAGTAGAACCCTTAACATAACAAAATCATTGTATATGAAAAATTTTGTTTTGTTATAAAATATCAGAATAAATAGTTTTTTAGGTGGTTGGAGATGGAAAATAAAGGAAAGGATCTTGAGAGGAGACATTACCCCTAAATTTAGTAACTCATTTTGAGTTGAGCCAAAAGGAGTTAATAAATTCCCTTCATCCAAAGGTAAGTATTATAAGAGTAATATAGGGATGTTTTGAGATAATTTTAGAATAATTTGGATGAGCCAATGGGCTTGAGAGGTGTGTGTAAGAGGGTAGAGGTGGTGGAATTTTATAAGAAGGGGGAGGTTCTCTTTTAGAAAGCCTTGAAATATTATTTTTTTAGAAATTAATTTTCAAATTATAATATTTCCCATGTAGAAAAATAGAGGATAAGATTATTAGGGGATGAAATACTCTATACCAAAATGTTTTTGACATTTCTATGCCTCAAACGTAACCTTAACATTTAGATTTAACCCTTAGTTTAAAAAAATTAAATCATACCATGCATGCTTGTATTTTCATAATATATGGATATTATAGTTACAATACACTGAAAATAGGACCACAAGTAGATAATTGATGACATTTTAAAATTATATAATATATACATATTAATATTAATATTTTGGGACTATTATAGCATTTAACAAAGTAGTATTTGTTTTTAAAATTCATTTATGTCAATTTTGATAGTATTTAGTAATTTATATTCGATAAAGTCATAAAAAAATTATTAATTATAAAAAAGGAATTAACTCATTAAAAAATTATCAATATAATCCAAAAAATTTGTGGATGGAATAAAAATTATAACATCCCGGTTCTAGGAGCCACCAAGAGGTGACCCGTACACGGTTGGTCGCATGGCCTCAAGTGAATTTCCCCGAACGCTAGAGGCTGCTAACTAGCACCGAGGTCCTTGGATGTGATAGTGTGGAAACTATGCCCACATTGATAGAGTAACACCAGAGAAGTAAAATTGGAAGCAATAATGGAAGAAGTAAAACATGCAATAGGTAAACAATGAATGTAATAAACAACTGTAGCACATACATATATATGAAGCATGGTATATATATGTCTAGGAAAGCATCCAAACAAGTCACAATGCAGGAACAAAATAGAAAAACAAAGTACAAAAGAAAACAGATAAACTCATCCACATCACCTCAAGCCTCATCTTGGTCCCATGATCCCCAAATCCACAGGAATCATATAACTAATGAAGAAGGGCGCTTTCCCTTATCTAGAACTGAAACAATATAACCTCTTTGGGCCCAAAAGCATGATCCAAATTATGTGGGAGACGAATCCTAGTAGGAAACTACCTAATGATCTATGCCTAAAGTTAAGTTAATATATATGGCAGGCAATATACCAAATGAAGTAGTAAATAAAGAAGTAAACATTCTAACAATCCTACAAATTCAATTTCATTAATTTTCATATATCAAGTAAGTATCTAAACATAATCATGTAACCCTCTGGGATGTACTCTCATCATAACCCATCTGTTTCAACCAAACAAACATAGGAAACACTCTGGGATGTACACACAGTCTAACCCCTCTAGTTCAGCTTTAGAAAAGACACTTTGAGGAAGCTCTCACTGTCAGTTCCTCTGTGGTCTCATATTGGTAACTAATATGCATTCTGTGGAAGCACTCAACGTCCAATTCCCACTGTTTACCAAATAGAGGAAAATAAAAACACTCTGAGGGAGCACAATGTCAATCCCCCCCTGAGGTCTCACAAAGTTACAGTAAACAGACACTCTGGAGGATCCCTCAATGTCCATTCTCCCTATGGTATACTACACCATGTTTTCACAGTCCTATATATGTTTTTCGTGCACAAACGATACATGGAAACCAAATTATAACTCATGAACTAATTGAAAAAACAATCTATAACATATCATAGAATTTCAGATAATAATCACTTCATCCTAACAATATTTGGCATTGAAAGCAAAGCAGCCTAACAGGCATGCTAGACCAAATAGTAAAAAATATAAAAAATTTAAAACCACCATAAAATGGAAAAATTAACCAAATTCATAAAAAAAACAACCTATATCCAAACAAACAATGCATAAGAGGAAAAACAGGTCTAAAACCATAAACACACAATACCCCATTCTTGGGTATTGGGAATGTTTTCACATAAAATTCAACGACTCTCAATGAAAATGAACAAACCACCTTCCTCGGCAATGAGAGATCGATATATACGAACATCAGGCCTTGAATTTCCCTATAATGTTGTTTATCTACAAAAATGATAAAAACTATCTGCTGAGAATATCTCACAAGAGAGGAGAAATCAAGAGATGGCGCTCTAGAAGAAGGAATATCTTATCGTGTCAATTCCAACGCAATTGAAGGTGGTCGAATCAGAGAAAGGATAGCCGGTCGGGGGGCTCAAGGAAGATCCACTAGCATACAGGCGCTCTCAGATGAGAAGGGTGAAGAAGAAGAATGTTCTGTTCATTAGACGTGACCATAGTCCATTTAATGAAAAAAATAAAGTACACTGAATTTTCGTTAAAAGTACATTGTGCATACTTCCTATTTTTAGCCTCCACTTTATGAAGTTTCCAGGTCACCACACATGTCCATGTTCTCGGCCATTACATAGCCAGCACACGGTCTTCAATAGTAACTCAGTACTTGAAATGTACTTAAAAGTACACAACATGTACTGCTGAAATTTCTAGAAACTCATCGTTTCTCAAAAACATCTAGCCACGAAAAAAATTCCTAAAAATAAGATCTTGGATCTTACAAAATTCCCCCCTTAAAGAAATTCATACCTGAATTTCCCTAGTAGGGAGGCATAGAAGAAGAATCTTTGAAAACCTCTAGCCACTATGATCGTACATCGGCATCCCTCTTCCAAGTCCCATTCTGTACTCGCATGTTCTGCCATAGCACATATAGCGGAGGAATAGACCGACCAGGAAGAACCATCACACTTCGATCAACAATTTAGATTATATGCTCCTCAAATGATGTGTCCACCTCGAGCTCCACCTTATTGGGTTGGAAAACATGAGACAGATCTGAGAAGTAATGCTGATGCTGAGAAACATGGAAGACATCATGCATATCCTGGTACCTCTAAGGTAACTCCAGCCGAGAGGAAACCTGCCTGACTCACCCCAACACCTCATATGACCAGAAATACCTTGAAAAAAGCTTACCATGTCTCTTAATCCTCATATTTTCCAACCTTGGTGTTACATGTAGAAAAACCTGACCCCCGACCAAGAAATCTAGAGGTCGTCTCTGTTGATAAGAACAAGACTTATGTCTTGACTGCGCATTATCCATCCTCTTCCGAATCAACTATATCTACTCTATGGTCTTCTTGACAAGACGAGGTCCCCAAAAATCATCCTCTCCTACCTCCAGCTAGCATAATGGTGATTGGCATGGCCTACCGTACAAGGACTCATAAGGTGCCATCTGAATCGTTTCGTGTAAACTATTATTGTAGGAAAACACCACAAGAGTTATGTGTTTCTCCCAAGAACCTCTAAAATCCTAGATACATGGTCAAAGCATGTCCTCAAGCACCTGAATCATATGCTCGGACTGACCGTCTGTCTCAAGATGGTAAGATGCACTCAGGATCACCTGTGTACCCAAATCCCTCTGACATCCCTACCAGACCATAGAAGTAAAATGAGAATCCTTGTCTAAAACAATGGAGTGTGAAACCACATGTATTCATACAATATCTTAGATGTACAACCTTCCCAGATCATCAACACTAATGGTATCCATGATCAGTAAGAAGTGGAAAAAATTCTTGATTCTATCAATGAAAATCCATTATGCATCATTCCCATGATGTGACCTCAGAAAACCTAACACAAAATCCATCATGACATCATTCCATTTCCACTCGGAAATGGGTAACTACAGCAGAAGCCCTTCTGGTCGCTGATGCTCTACCTTCACCTACTTATAGGTGGATCTCCTCATGAAAAAACCAGCAACATCTCTATTCATATCTAGCCACCATTACTGATAATGTTGATCTTGATACATCTTGGTGACACCAGGATGAACTGCCCAAACTGAGGAATGAAAGCCTCGCATCATTTTCTAGTATATGTCTACTGGCACCCACACGTCTCCATGAAAACGTGAGATCTCTTACTTTCCTACTATCCATCCATGAATGGGGTCCTCTCCTAAAACACTCTCATGTAGGACTTTGCCTTCTTAATCTGATAGATTCCTCGTTCGCACAAGATCAAATAGAGTAGTGGTAGTAGCCATAGAAGGATGAAATGTATGCCCCTGACTATCATGCACCACCAAATCCATTTTAGAGAACAAATCCATAAGATGCCACTCACTCCTAGCCTCCTGAACATCCTCTAACCGAGTCCTCCTACTCAATGCATCATCCACTGTGTTTCCCTTCCCAGGCATTTAGTCAATCTCAATATCAAACGACTAAAGGTACTCAAACCACCTTCGCTATCTCAAATTCAGGTCACACTGAGTAAAGATATAATTGAGACATTTTTGGTCTGCGAAAACCACAAAATGCTCTACCTGAAGATAATGTATCCAAAAATGTAAAGCATGAACCACTGCAGCTAGCTAGAGATCGTGCATCAGGTAATTTCTCTCATGTGGCCTCAACTTCTAAGACTCGTACACAGTGACTCATTTTCCCTACATAATAACTTCTCCCATACTTATACATGATGCATCACAGTACACAGTATAGCTCTTTCCTAGATCTGGCAATAAAAGTATTGGTTTTGAAGTCAACCTCCCTTTCAGATCGTGAAAGGCTGACTCACAATAATCTACCCACAAGTACTTCGCACCCTTCTTAGTCAGGCCCATCAATGGTGCATCTAATCTTTATAAGTCCTATGTAAAATGCATTTAGTAACCACCAAGCCCTAGAAAACTCCTTCGCTAAAAGGAATTCTTCATCTTCTCCCATAAAACTACTGCTCTCACTTTCTCTAGATGTATAGATACTCCTGTCTCTGAGATAACTTGACCAAAGAAGTGAATTTGGCCCATCTAAAACTGGAATTTTGAGTGCTTGGAACATATTGGATGCTCTCTCAGTGTACTCAAAAGGATCTCAACATGTGTGTCTTGGTCATGTCATGTGTGAGAGTACACCCAGATATCATCCATGAAGACTACCACAAATGAATCCAAATAAGGATAGAACACTCGGTTCATCAGTTCCATGAAAACTGCAGGCATGTTCGTGAGACCGAACGGTATAACCACATACTCGTATAGACCATACCTTCTCTTAAATGATGTAGAAGGTATATATGATGGTCTAACGCGCAACTGATGGTAATCTGACCTCATGTCAATTTTCAAGAACACCCTGACTCCTCGAAGATGATCAAAGAGATCATTAATGCTCAGCAAGGGATATCGATTCTTGACTGTGAATTGGTTCAAATTCCGATAATCCACAAAATGTCTAACGGTACCATCCGCCTTCTCCACAAATAGGATAGGTGAAACACAAGGAAATGTTTTCGGTTAGATGAATCCTTTTTCCTGAAACCCCTCCAACAACTTCTTGAGTTTATGAAACTCTTGTGTAGCAATAATATATGGAGAAATAGACACCAGTTCAGATCCTTGAACAAGATCGATAGAAAAGTCCACCTCTCACTTTGGAGGAAAACCAGAAAAGTCCTCTAGAAAGATATCCTTGAAACCGTCCACCACTAGAGGAAATACCATCTCTGTAGTCCACTAGTAATCTAGATATAGAATAGAATTCTAGGCTATAACTCCTCCTGACCAATGAATCTTGGTTCCTGCTCTGCTTGCCTGGACATCCCACTCGCCCTAATGAACAAATGATCTGCCCTCTAGTGATGTGAAACTCACCATACGACTATAGAAATAGACAATAGCATGAAAGGAAAATAACCAGTCCATTTAGAGAATGAGGTCATAGCCCGTCATCTCCAAGACATAGAGGTCCCAAAAAATGTGACACCCATGAATCTCTAGAGGGAAATCCTTACACTGATGTACACTAGCCATTCTAGTCCCCAACGGAGTGTCTAACATCATAATATCAGTAGAAGAAATGATACAGAGCCCAAGTCTCTCCACAACAGTGAATGATATAAAGCTATGGGAATCCCCTATATCAAAATGAGCAGAAGCTAAAATTGAGTCAACTAGGATCGTACCTAGAACTGTAAAAGGTCCAGGATCCTGCTCTTGCTGGGTCTACTCCACTACAAATATCTGACTTGAATTGTGGCCCTAAGACCCTGCCTGACCTCTTTGTGCTAATCCACCTTGTTTTCACTAAAAGCCTGGTGATTGGCTACCATGACCAAGACCTACACCTCAGAATGAAATGTCATAAGAACTCTAGTTCCCTAACTGATGAGAAACAGGTGGTGTTCCACCTGAATGTGGAGTCATAGAAGAACCCCTTTCACCAGCTGTTGGTGAGAACAACTGACAGAATCACTGAAGATGACCCGTTATGCCACATGATCGGCACTCCACTAGCTCTCTCGGGAAATGTGGACTCATATGACCACTTTTCCCACACTGGTAGCACACCACCTGGCTACCAGAAGATGTCTCTCACCTAATACAATCTCTATGCATAGAATCACTACATCGCTTCCTGCTATTAGTAGGAGGGATACCAACTCCGGATATCAAACCACCCTAGCTCAATACTCTATAATACCTCATATTGCACTCCAGGATCATCGCCTGGTTGACTAAAGAAGTGATGGAAGTCAGCCTGAAGATGTTCATCTTAGATAGGATGTTGTTCCTGAGAACATCCTCAAACTTCCTTGATAGAAATAACTCATCACCTTCTAGAATTGGAGTGAAGCGTTGCAGATCTATGAAGTGAGAAGAATACTATATAATAGAAATAGTACCATGCTCCAGACTAATGAACTCTTGGGCTCGATCATCCCTCAAAGACTCTGGGTATAAGTAGTCATAAAATGCCCGATGGAACCCATCCCAAGCCATAACCTGCTGGTGTCCCACCTGTCAGATCACATCCCACCATCTCTTGGCAGAATCCCAAAGAATATACATAGTGAGCTTCACCCTCCTATCTAGAGGAATATCCAGATGCTCTAAGATAGAAAGAATGGCTTCTAACAATGAATCTACAGCCTAAGGTCCTCATTTCCCTATGAAGTTGGGAGGATGTTTTTACTGTAAAACTCGTGTAAACTCTTCCATTAAAGGGGAAGGATGCGGTTCTCCTCAGAAGGTCTTCATAATCCTCATAATTCCCTCTCGGAGCTATGCGTCAGCACCTATGTCCAGAATGATAGCTGGTGCCAAGACTGGCACAACTGGATGATCTTCTGGTAGTCCCTGATCATCTATATCCTGTGTCTGATCACTGCCTTGTAACTGGTGGACAACCGAAGGATGTCTCGGAGGCATGGCTATGTATGGTCAGGCACACACCTTAGATCAAGATTAAACGGGACTAAAACATATATTTTTAATAAGGGAATAAGAGAAAGAAATCATTCATGTTTTTTAAAAGATGGATACACGGTGAGTATAATTCTTACACGGTGTGTTCCCTTAAGCCTTCACATTGGTCTGCGCTTCTACCAACCCAGGTCATGTAACTCCCCAAACACACAACATGTACATGAATCCTCTTTCCCTGCCAGAGTTATTCAACATGGCTTGGCCACACGGTTTCCCTAGAACAAGACTACATGGAGTGTTAGTTCCAGAAAATACATGTACTAGACAAACTACAATGAACCATGTTGTTCGTCACACGGCTGGTTACACAGTTCACTCTACATAGCGTGTTCTAGATGGACATTACATGTTCTAGAAGGATTTTACCAACCAATGTTTCTCTCTACCTGGCCAGATACATGGGTTACTCTTCTGGGGCATGTTCGTTCTTGACATGGAATGCATAACTTATTTTTTTTCATCCGTGTCATTAGTCACATTTGGGGGGGGGCACATGGTCTACACTACACGATGTGAACTTCCATTACATGGTGTGTCCCACCATTATTTCCCAACCACATGTCTCTTTCCACACAACTAGTGACATAGTTAGATACTACATGTAATGTAGATAATGTACACAGTGTGCACTTAAGAAACACAATTCCTTCCAGAACAAAAGGACACATGGTGTGTATTCATCATTACACGCCCTGAATTTTGGGTTCTTCCTGACAGTAAGCCTCAGAAACTACTCTGAAACCTAGAAAACATTGAAACAAACATTAAGGTGCCAATTTCCGATCCTTGAGGTCCCATAATCATCACGAATCAAATATTGGCATCTTAAACATGTCATTTTCAAGCATTAAAGTGTAATAATCCACCAAATTATGATCCATGAGGGCCCAAAACTTTTCAAGAACCAAAGTTTGTAATTTATTCAAACAAAGAATTACATAATTCAATACCCTATCAAAAGAATGTACTCTACCAAGGAATCTATCACAACACCATGCATATCTACCACAACAACTATCACTACAACATGTAGTCGCTAGTGCACCCTAAATGGAATGGTAGGAATGCATGACATGTGATTTATAACAAGTGTCTATATGATTCCTAAGATGGAATACCATCATCTAATCGGGTTGCAACATAAATATAACCTCAATAATATCAACGATAACTGTAAAATACATGTGAATAACCCCAAAATGAAATCTATTCAACTGTAAAATTGACAAACCAGAAAAATTGAAATAACGAGGTAGATTGACTTTTCCCTTTACACGGGTTAGCTACTCTCCGGTGCATCTTATTAACGTGTACTGATTCCTTACAATCCCCAGCTACAGGATCTAAACAGTAAGTCATGAAGAAAATAATCTCTCTGATACAACTTTGAAACATCCTGGTTCCGAGATCCTCCCAGAGGTACCCTGTACCCAGTGGGTCACATGGACTCATTCACATTTCCCCAAACGACATTGGATGCCAACTAGAAGTGAGGGCCTTGGATGTGATAGTGGTGAAAATATTACCTCATTGATAGAGTAACACCATAGAAGTAAAATCGGCTATAATAGAGGATGAAGTAAAACATGCAATAAGTAAACAAAAAATGTAATAAATAACTGGAGCACATACATATATATATGATGCATGGTACATATGTCTAGGAAATCATTCAAACAAGTCACAATTCTAGATCAAAATACTAAACCACATTTTAAAAGAAAGAAGATAATCTACTCTATATCATCATAATCCTTAGCTTTGTCTCATGCTCCCTAGATCCACATCATTCATGTACCTAATGTAGAAGTGTCATTTCCCTTATCTAGATCTGCAACAATATAATCTGATTGGGCCCAAAAGCCTGACCCAAACAGGGTATGACATGAATCCCAGTAGGAAACCGCCCAAAGATCTATGCCTAACAATAAATGAATATATATTTCATACAATAAACAAAATGATGCAGTAAACAAGGAAGTACACATAGTTACAATCCTACAAATTCAATTGCGTTCATGTTCATATATCATGTAAGTTTCTAAACAAAATCAGGTAACCCTCTAGGAATTACTTACAACCTATCCCCTCTGGTTCAACCAAACAAACCCAATCAACCCTCTAGGAAGTACACATATTCTAACCCCTATTGTTGCACTGTAGAAAAGGCACTCTGAGAAAGCACTCACTGTCAATTCCCCATGTGGTCTCATATCAGTAACTAATAGGCACTCAAAAAAATCACTCAACGTCCTATTCCCCTAGTTTAACATATCGAGGAAACTATAGACACTCTGAGGGAGCACAATGTCCATCCCCCAATGGTCTTGCAATGCAACTGTTAATAGACACTACGGAGAATCCCTCAATGTCCATTCTTCCTATGGTATACTACACTAGTTTCTCATGGCCCTGTGTAGGTCAGGAATGCACAAATGATGCATGTAAGACAAAGTAAACCTCAACAACTAATTGGCTAAACAATGGACAACATATCATAGAATGTAAGATAATAATCACTTCATCATATCAATACTATGCATGGAAAGAAAAGTATCCTAACAAGAAAGTTGGTTCAAATGGCCAAAACAAGATAACATGAGAAAAAACTCCATATAATAGAAAAATTAACCTAATTCATAAACAAACAGCATCTATCCTAACAATCATGGCATAAGAGGGAAAATAGGGGTAAAAACCATAAACACGCAATACCCCAGTCATGGGTATTGGGAACTTTTGAACATAAAATTCAAAGACTATCTACGAAAATGTACAAACCACCTACCTCGGCATTGTGAGATAGATATACATGAACCTCAAGCCTTGAATCACCCTAGAACACCGTATATCTATATAAAATTAAAAACGTTCAATCGAGAATATCACACGAGGGAGGAGAAATAAAGAGATGTGGCTCTATAAGAAGGAAGAGCTTACCATGGAGATTCCAACGTAATAGACGGTGATCGAATCAGAGAACGGATGGAGAGTCGGGGGCTCAGTGAATATTTGCCACCATACGGACACTCTCAGATGAGACAGATAAAGAAGAAGAATGTTCTGTTAATTAGACACGACCCCAGTCTATTTAATGAAAAAAAGTACACGGTGGGTTCTTTAAAAGTACAAGTCATGTACATGCCTTTTCTGGCCTCCACGTTAGGTGGTCTGTAGGTCACAACACATGGCTACATGCTCGGCCATTACATAGCCCACACATGTCCCTAGAGGTAACTAGGAACAGGACTAGTACTTAAAAGTTCACGGTGTGTACTCCTGAAATTTTCAAAAACTCCTCTTTTCTCAAAACAAAACCATAAAATAAAAACATACAAGAAAAAAAGATCTGATATCTTACAAAAATAATCAAATTTAATTTAATTTAATATTTATAATATCATTTATTTGTATCATTATTTAATATTGCAGTCTGTATCATCATTACGTCCTAGATAAATTTATTTATTTTTTATCTAAAATTTATAAATAAAATATTATGATATAGAAAATATTTTTAGATTTATAATGAATTTTTATAGTCTATTAAATAATTTATATAAACCAAATTAAAATTGTTTTCGTAATGAGATACATTTTTATGTTATATTTCCCTTTTGTTTAAATTAAATATTATAAAAGGTGATTATCACACCCATATGGCTCCCTGGGGTCGTAAAATAGACCAAAGGATTCAATTTTTTGGTAATATATAATCTAGTAGGATTAATACTTCTTTTAGGGTAGTTTTAAAAAATTATAAATTTATTTTTTCACCATTATTTACTAGATTTACCTTTTAACAATGGTAAGTAAAATAGTAATTAGTGATGTTATTATTTATAATGTCAAAAAATAAAAGGTTCATATTTACAAAATTTTGAACTTATGTTTCCTAATATTGAATAAATTTTTCCAATTTAAAAAAAATAATTTGCTATAATTAATTTAAAATTAATTCTCATTGCCAAAACTAGAAAGAAACTTTTTAAGAAGTTTAAACTACAAAAAGACTGATATGTGTTTATGTCCAATTTAAATTTAAAATTGTTCATAATGACTATCATTTGATTATATTATAAAAACTTAATCCAATTTTAATTTAAAACCTATTAAAAGTAATATCTAAATAATTTAAATGAAAATACAGATTTGAAATAAAATTCCGATGATTTCACTACTCATAAAAATATGGATTCTATCAGAAAAATATGAAACATTTCAACCGAAGTATATTTTGATGTCACGCTTCAAAAAAATTATTTTATCAAATATACCATATAAAAGTGAGGAAACTAATTTAAAAAAAGGATTCACTATCAAAAAATCTAAAATGAGATTTTATTAATGTTAGAGTATTTTTTGATCAAAATTTGATTCATTATAATTTTAAGACTCTAAAATTCCTTGGATAATTGTAAAAAACATTTAAAAAATAGGTAAAATCATAATATAGTAAATTCTATTTGTTCAGTCTAATACAATGACAATCTATTAACTACCATTTAAAATAGTATTACTATCATTGTATTATTTTTCGGCATAACTTAGTGTTGTGTGAACATAATATTTTAGAGAAACCCATTGTTGTTTGTCGGGTATGCTAATTTAAATATTTCCCTCTTTAAACTAAAATTAGTAATAAATTAAAAAATATTAATAGGTATGAAAAAATATTTTTCTATAAATACCTGGGATGTTACACTGAACTACCTGGAATTGATTCCCTATCACATAATTAAAAACATGATAACAAATTTTCAATACCACATTGATTTAAACTCTATAAGAGGATCTATAAAATAAGATCCTTCAACTCATTAGAGATCTTTATCCCCTGCAATATCCATTCAGAAAATATTCCCTTACATAATATATATATTTTTGTAATCAATGATGCATTACGAGAAGGATCTCAATATGATTAGAATATCTACTTCTATGGAAAAGATAAGGATATGGTGACATTTACTTATCTCGGTTTCCATGTTTACAAAACCTTTGACTAAAATAAGGAACCCACATACCCAAAAGCTACACGTGACATGATTTCTATTATCACATAATATTTATTGAATCATGTATCACATATATTAGGTCAATGAAAAATTCATGATAAAATAATCTATTTATCCTAGTTATCACACTCCTTCATTCAGATTATATTTACATTAATTAGTTTCTCCAAGAGTTGTATTAATTTTAATTTTTTCATGATCCATATTTATGTGATATGACATATATAAAGGTCCACATTGTATAACTGAAAACCGTAAAACACCTGACTTCTTATCTTATGATGTTGAAATTAATGATGCATGTCCCATCATGTTTGGATGAATACATCATAGAGAAATCCATTCCATATGACCCAACATCTGTACATGTGGTAACGATCTATGTTAGGGTACTAGGTATGAAAAATCTATTCATAATCCCATGAATTTATAGAATTATCGAAGAACTATGAATGATTTATTGGATCATTGCCCTACCATATTAATAATAGGTCTTATATAAAAGGTCATGCTACTAGAAATTTTGTGAATAATCCCATGTATATTTTATGATCTATAACCACAATTTATTTTCCATTTAAAATCCCATACTTAGATATATAAATTAACTTATCCTCCATCACAGAATAACCTACACAGTGGTGTGTGACATTATTCTCGATATTTAAGGATACACAATGACATCTGAACCATATATTTTAAATATATTCATGAATAATTTTCTATATCAATTCTTTTGTATCATCAGTAAAAAGTATAATAATTCTTTATTTTAGGAATGTAATGTTATAACCACATCTTGTATGTTCCCTTCCATAATCCGTAGATCATGCCCAGAGTGTCATTAATCATCATTAAACTTTTAGGGTTATTATTAACAAGAATATTAAACTCTAAGGAATTACTATAATTATTAATATTCGGGTCCCTATATTCGACACTACCAACATAGGATATATTTCATCTGGAGGAGAAGGTTATTTAACACCCATATGCATCCCAAAAACATTTCATTGAACATATCATTTGAATATTTTCTATTGAAATTGTTTTTAAAAAATATTTCATCTCAACTTATAGATTTAAATACCTATGTTCATGATTTACATAATTGTCATATCAAACCACATACCATATGTTTTGAGAAATGTTATCATAAACCATGTGCACCCCAATTTGAGGCAGTCTACATTTGCTTAGGGATTATTGTTCATAGTATTTTTCTTTTCTATTTCTTCATATACTATCTCAAATTTTAAAATCTAAGCACCATACCCATATAAATTGTGAATTATTATCTAATATGAGTGATATAGGCATTGGTCTCTCATTCATGTTGGTTTTTCACATTTC
The DNA here is from genome assembly GCA_963277665.1 of Viscum album. Lineage (NCBI taxonomy): Eukaryota > Viridiplantae > Streptophyta > Magnoliopsida > Santalales > Viscaceae > Viscum > Viscum album. The sequence continues at coordinate 106,128,367 of OY728123.1, read as the reverse complement.
CCTTTACATTTTAAGGCACGTATCTATTTAATAAATGTTGTGTGGCATCAATCGTTATCCATTATTGATCCAAGCACTATGAATTTAAACTATGTGTATCCCCTGTGAGTGAAGTTGCTTATACCTATAATTTAGTTTTTTATATATGCAATGTCCTTTAATTTACCTCATTACATAGACCATCTCACCATTTGTTCAAGGATTCATTAAATTAGATCCCATCAACATATTGGTAGATAATATATGACCATAAACACCTTACATTAGGGTTTCAAATTTTAGGAGCGCTAAACTATAAATAAAATAGGAATACAGATTTTTAGGATGAAAACCCATAATGTAAGGCCTATTAAAATATAAATTCTTTATTCACTATGTTATTCCCAATTGTGACGTAGGAAACGTTTGAGTGAAAACATAACAAATGACTATATATCCCTAGGAATAGATAATATTTGACTTCTGGACAAACTAGACAATGTAAAATAGAATGTGTACCCATTTCCTATGCTGTGGTAAAAACAATAAAGTGGATTATTTTTTTGATCATTCACCAAACAAATGTGTTCAATACATAGTGGTGTAACCATTAGAGAACCTTAAACCTTATTGAGTATCCCTTTCTCCAAAAGCATGATACATTCTATAAGTTTTTGAATATTTATGATCATTTCATTGGTTATTGTTAATGAGTATATATTTCCCCAATGGAAACCTCTTATAGGTAATGCTAATGCTCCAATATTATAAAATTACAACTAGAGGTATATTTATTTGGATTAAAAATCCCACTAATCATCTTATGACTTTATATCATCATGAATGAATATATAATTCAAATTTGGTCAATGGTTATCCCATAAATACATACTCCATGACATAATTTTTTAATTTAAATAATTTGAGATATGATTTAAACATCCCAAAATGGTGATAATGAAGTTGAATTTAATACCCTCGATGAAAAATATTCTTGCGTTATACCAATTTTAAGACATGAGTGTGATGTTATATAGAATAAATTTAATCAATCCTTATCACATGACCCTAAACTGTATGACACACTAGTTTGGGAAACTTAACCATAAATAGTGTGAATCCTCCCCTGAGAAGGACCAAAACATAATTGATATTTATATTCTCACGGTTAATTTTTATTTCCCTTGCAACTGGAAAAATCATCTCACCTTTTGGTCAGTTATCTCTGACCCTGTACATCTACATCATTTGATCATAAAAATATGATTTTAAACTAAGTTAAAATTACCTCAAGGTATTATATGTGTGTGATAATAGTATATATATTCATATATATGACTTTCATAAACTATTCTTTTATAATGATTTATTAATAATTTTTCCACTGTCTCCTAATATAATATTCATGCCATATTTTTCTATCTTGGATGACATTAAATTCCCCAAAAGAAGGATAAATTGTATTAACATGGTATAAAATCCAAAATAGTAATGAAAGGAAAATGTATTTCATCTCACTAGGAATGAACATAAAATGACATATAATAGATTTTCATTTCAAAATAGAAAAAGGAACAAAACTTGTGAGGTTAAAATTCTTCAAATGGAGACCTAAGAAAAATAGAATTCATACTCACTTAGCCTCCCCCATATGAGGATAAAAAAAGATATGGACCTAAAATAAAAAAGAATAGAAGCTTTCAGAGTCCACTATATGATCTTGAACAAATTCAATCCTTCCTCACTTGGTCCCTAGAACAAGGAACAAACTAAATAACTCTTCCAATCCACCAATGTATCAACATACATTACCTATGAAAAATTCATCATGGTATGGTCTTGGGGTGCTCGATCCCTCTTTAACATTAGAATAATCAATTCAAATCCCCATTTTTTAATTTTAATTTTCTTTATTAACTCATATATTTTATCCAAATAGACTAACTATATAGAATATTGATGGTACATATAACACTATATCCAAAAATCTTACACCTATTCAAGATCACATGTCTTGGATGAAAAAATATCTCATATCTGAGTGAACTAACCATATAAATATAGTGATGATATATAAACTATGATATAAAGCTTTCGTATATCTATATAATTTTAAACAAATATAGATATAACAAATTCCATGACCCTTTATCTCAATGATTGTATCTATGTGTGGTGATTTTGTGTATGTCACAATATCCAGATAACCTATACTCAACATAAGGAACACGTTTAAAATAAACATTATTTCTCAATAAATAATTAATTAAATCAATCCTTTAGATATAAGGTAATACTTGACCAATTATAGATCAATTTTCATGTGGATTATTTTTACCTGATATTACTCCTCATTAATTTCACCAATTAATAGGATTTAATGATTTGGATGCGATAAATGATAATAAATATTTTTGAAAAGGGAATTGTTTTTATTTATTACTGAAAAGGGGAATAAGAAACTAGGGACATAATTTGGTTCAGAAAAAATTGGAGTGGAAGGGGAGGATTTGAATGGAGATTCATAAAAATATATGCTCAATAAGATGAAAATTTCCAAGATATATAGATTGGGTATAATGATGTTATGTCATAGTTTTTCCATCTCATCAACCTCATTATTATTAGATGTGTATATATTCTCCACATTTATAAAAGAATTTACCTTCATTGTCTTAGAATACTTGATTAACCAATTTTTATATGATATTTCACTCCTAAAGAAGGTAACTGACGAAAATTTTCTTTTTATCAACCTGTTGTAATTTCTACAGCATTATTAGTACATTGTGAGAGCTCTCTTGAAATTATGTATCTTAATGATTATCTAAGAATTATACTAATTACAAAATGCAGAGGGATAAAATGGACATATAATATTTATATAATTCTTAAATGTTCTCAATAATTATTTATTTTAAAAATATATAATTAAATTCACTATATCCAAGGAACCTGAAAAAATAGAGAAGTTGATAAAAATTATTTCCCTGATCATTTACATAGGTCGTATGGATATGTTTCCACCTGTCCTTCCATACATGTTTCCATGGGTTTTTTTGGAATTATGAACACTCATGGTGTGGATTATATGATTTTCAAAAGATAGAGATGAAGTTCAGAAATAGTACCCTCAAAATTAGAATTTGATCGCTCCCCCCCCCCAATTGTTTTCACTAAGATAATCCAATCATTTTTGTGATTTGTAAATTTTTATTGGAAAATAATCTTCAAGTAATAAATATACATGTTACTTAAGTGTTGTTAGTGATATAAGAGTTATATGTCAATCAATGGTTAAAAAAATTAATATAAGGTGTTGTGAATTATAACCATATTCTGTTAAAGCACTAGCATATCCAATTTGAGCAACTTCCTATAGAGGAATCATGGTATAGTCTTCTACTATGATGTTTTCCTCATTATATTTGGAAGGATCTCAAGTATTTGAAATTGTCCTATCTATCTTGGACATAATAGAATTATAGAATTTGATTAGGGAATAGCTCCCCATTAGATCATAACACATTAAAAAAATATCTAAAAATCAGTTGGGTGAATAGAGATATCGAGTAAATCATTTAGGGAAATTCTTGTGGCATAATTTAGGTTGGTAATAAAATTATACCCTTGATAGTTCATGGGATGTTTATTACTCTACATAATAAAGAGACACATTTTGAATATATCATTGTAAGATGAAATTTGTTAAACTATATTTTGATGGAGATATATAAGCTGCAACATTAGAATCAATGTGACATGTGATGATAAAATTAAGGAAGTGATATAGAATATTTCTTAACAATATTTCGAATGAAGTCATTATACTATGTTAGCAATGATTGGGAAACTATCTCTAAAAACATTTCTTCTATAGTAGTTATATATTCAGTAGGTACTATCAACCCTATCATAAAATGTAAATTTAGCATGATAATGTAAATTTTGGCCACCATGATCAGTAATAATTTTACCAAAATAATTTTACCAATATAAAACATCATGGATTTAATAGAAAATAATGTTTTGTAGTATAAACAATATGAAACCCTGTGCTTAATTGAAACAAATAATATAAATATTTTTGACTGTTATAACATTATAATTGAATTAGTGTTTCTGAATAGAAGTAACAGAACTATGACATATATAAAATATTCATAATCAACAAAAATCCATTGTTAAATTCCATGTAAATAATCAATTTTTAGTATAGAAGTTTTATTGTGCGAAATAATTATTTTCAAAAAGGGTTTTCTTAATTATTGTGGGAGAATATTATAATTAATTTCATATTATTTTATAAATTTTATTTGATAAAAAAAATATCATTTATGAAATCATAATATTAAAATTATCTTAATGTGATTTTTTTAATTTTTATGAAGAAATAAGTTTTTTGGTGAAAAATAAAAAAAATACAGTTATTAAGAAATAATCTATCTTTTATGAAATCAACAAGACATAAATAAGATATAATTTTTTAAACTTAGGGAGAAATATTTTTGATAATATACTACAAATATAATTCAAAAAAACATAAATATTTTTTTATTTCTAGTTATATATATGAAAATAATTTTTTGTCCCCACACTGTTTTTGTGAAAGACTAGAAAAGTAAAATTATGGGTCCAAATCATAATATATGAGGACCAATATTTTTATAGTATTGGTTTTAAAATATAATTTATTATTTATTAGATTAATGGATATAAATTAATTTTGGATTTAGATTAAAATTGACTCATCCAAAATCTTGTGAAATGGGTTCACAAGGACAAAAAATTTAAAATGTGATATTAACTAATTTTTCACAACATAAAGGTGAGAAACAATAAATATTTAATGAATATAAATTTTAAATTTCAAATTTGTTTATGGGATATCTTTTAAATTTTGTGGGATAATAAAATTACCTTAAATCTTACACAATGCTAACATAGTGGTTGTGCAAGTAGTAGAAAAATCATGTAAATGAGTATAAAAAATATAAAATTAATATTTATAGGGCTAGTAAAAGTTTACCACACATTATAAAGATATATATAAAATATTATATACATTTTTTACTTTTTTATTCAATAAATATTTATTTCATGTTGTTTTCAATGTCTAATTACACGAATAGTTCTTAAAATAACGTCAATAGTATTTTATGTTAAATAATACATTATTAAAATATTTTTATATTATATTGGTTATAAAAGAGTATAATTATGATGATAAGTGGTCAAATTATTCATCCACTTCACATTTATGATCCATGTTTCACATTATATGTAAACTTATAACACAATAATATTGAAAATTTCACTACTATAGTTAATATTAAAATTACATAACCAAAGGGATTGACGAGAAGATAAATATTAAAATGATATATAGACTTATATATTTTATATTAGGTGATCATATTATGACCATATTCTTTATATATAATAATAATGTCATTTTTTAGAAATTTGACATGAGTTAGGCATGTACTATATTAGAATATTTAATGTATTTCTACAAATTACATTATTGATTTTTTATAATAAAAAATATTTTATTAATTGATTTATATATGATAGTAATACTATATTAGGAAAAAATGGATATATTATAAAATTTTATCCATGGTCCATTTATGGGCCACCTTTCCATTTTTGAAAACATTCTTAACCATAAAAATTTAAAAATGTTGATATATTAGTAGTTGTCAAAAGGCATAATAGGGGGGGTTAAAACTAAGTGACAAGGGTTATGATATAATATAATCATTTAGAAATTCTATTTTAAGATATTAGTTTCAATAATAATATTCCAATCTTATAAATTTAAATTTTTAGTGCCACTTTAAGATGAATGTTTATTTATATTAATTTAACTATTATGTATTTTCAAAAGTACCCCTCCCATCACTTCAAAATGGGATCCTCTTCTCTTATATTCCCCAAATATTTTGATACTTATAAATTTTAAAATAACTAAAATAATAACCTTATATAATTTTTTCACAAAATCCATGAGACTTTAGTCTTTTAAAATGAAAATTCATTCAATGATTAAGTTTTAATACATAAATGTTTCTTAATGAAGTGATATAACTCTTAGTCAATCATTTTCAAATTATTTTATATATTATCTTTTTTAAATATTTAGTTTTAATAATATAATAATCAATTCATAAAAATAAATAATTTTCAATTTTAATGATTATGGAACCACAATTATAAGGTATTTACTCCATAAAACGAGGAATGAATGTATCACTCATGCGTATGTGTGGATGACAACCTCTAAGTCCCAATATAATTAAGATTCCATAATAATCCTTTATTTATGGTTATTTTTGTTATTATAATGTTTATATAAGATATTTAAGATAGAGTTATTATTTCTTAATTATAATATCAAATCAAAATTCTTACATTTCATCCATTATAAAACAATAACATCACAGGTGAGTACATGTGGGTTATCCCCACCATGATGTAAGGAGATTATTTTTTCAATTCATACTTACCTAGATGATAATAAGGTTATATTTTTAAATATAAAACATATATAATATGAAATTATGATTTTTTATAAATTAATTATAATATAAATTTCTTTATTTCCATCCATATGAAAGTGACTATTTAGGCGATTGTATGGGTTACCGTAACCATGAAATGTTTATTAAATTATTCCCTATATATCTATTATATATATATATATAATGAATATTTATGATATTTATATCATTAATAACATTTCTAATATTATTAAACCATTATTAATGAAAAATGGACGGTAATGTCGAACAAAAAAATGCATGAGAAATGATGAATTAATAAACCGGAATAATGATTAAAAAATAATTATTAAATAGTTCATATGTTTTTATAACTAAATAAAAAATATAATGATATATATGGGCAATTTTTTAGAATATATTTATAATAATTCTATTTTTTTACATGGATCTTCGAATGCATACAAATAATGATGAGACATGAGTTAAGAGATTTGTGTTGCAATACAATATTAATTAGGATTTTTAGGATTGAATTGAAATTGAGAAAGTTATTTGATCCTTATAAGATAAATAAATTTCATTTTATTCTCTTGTGGTTATTAATGAAATTTTCATTTATTATTACCTTTTCCCTCTATTTTGTACATAAAATGAAGGAGAAAACATTTTTAATAAAAAAATATATATTTCCTCTATGGTCAGAAATATTTATCTTCCATATCCATATTTTTATTAAAATGTTGTCAATAATATATAAATATTATAGTAAGAATTTTTATAGAAATTTTTGTCAATTATTTATTTTTAATTTCCATCAATGGAATCGTATTTTATTTTTAGGAAGGAGTTACTTTTGATAATAGCCCCAAAATGTAAAAGTAGGATTGTTTTAATATAAATTCCCTAAAAAGAAACTCCCACCATCATGACCAATAAAATACTTTAGTATTAATTTACATGTTTTTATGGTTTTATCAAAAAATATTTTACATAATATTTTATTTTCTTTCATTTTAGAAAACTAATTTCAAAATGGAAATTATATTTGCCTCTAGAAGTACTTTACTAAACATTAAAAAGAATTTTATTCTTTGGTAATGTATTTTGATGTTTATAATGATTTACTAGGGATATAATCTAATTGTACTATCCATACTATTTCTATGGTTGTTTTATGATTATGATAATGATATTTTTACCAACCCATTTATATTCTATGGGGAATGATAGGATTATTTAATTAAATAATTATGAAAGTAGTTGTATTTTCCTGGGTAATGAATTTATGATAAGATGAATGTTTTATGATCTTATCGAATACAAATGTATGGTTTTTACTATTTGATGGGTGGACCTGGAATTTCATATCCCTAAAATAAATTGGTTAAAGGATTATATCTCATGTTATTCTTATGTTTAACAAGTTAATGTTATCGATACACTATGGGAAATAGGCAGTGATTCTTGATTCACTATAGGGAATGGGTGGTGATTCCTGATCCATTATGATATTATAAATATGTGATGATGTTGGATCTCAAAGGATTGGATATTCTAAATAGATAACTATGACAAAATAAATTTTTCTATGCCTATGATTGTGACACACTATTATGGCATGTTTTTATGAATATTATTCGAACTCATGGTTCATGATTGATTAGTAATAATCTAACAATATTATGATTTATTATTTTAAATGATTATGATTTATGTCATGATTCATTATTATGATCCATGATAAATTGGGTGCCAACATTGTATCTCATTATCACAATCTACTACCCTTATACTTATATTATTCTGGAATATTCTCATTGATTTATTTATCTTTTTTACTCTTAAATGGAATCAGATATCATCCATTATTATTTATACATCCAGCTAATTAATAAGGGTTTAAATTATTTCATGTTATGAAGGGTAATGATTTTGATGAATTTTATGTTAAATGATGAATAATTTACCTAAATAGGATTATAATATATATGTTATCCAAATAAATTAATACATTATGGTTATGGAATGGATTTTAATGTTATATATTTAATAATCATTTAAAAAGATTGTATATTTATATAAACAAATATTTGGCCACTATAGATAGCATAATAGAAAGGTTTAGTCAATATTTGGAGATTATGATAATATAAATTTTGGGAAAACACTAGGAATAAAAATATTTATAGGATAATATCATAACGTTATGGTTTGATAAATATTTTGTGGTTTTCCATGTAATGCATCTTTTTCTGATAACTATATGTGGACATGGTTTTCATAGAGATAAATCTATTTGTAATTTTTCAAAAATATTTGGTTGAAGTACGTATTAGCCATCATTGTGTTTCATATTTAGTGTCACCTTACTACATAACTCATTTAAAAATCCCTTAGGGTAAAATATTGGGTTAAGTAAAATTTTCATTATAAACCATTTTGAAGGATTTGAATAGAAAATAACCAAGGACTCCAAGGTTAATCCTAAGGTTATGTTCATTTAAGAGAATGTGTTATGGTTTATAAATATTATGAATTTTTTTCATGCATAGATGATTCCTCACTATACTATTTTTTCTCACACCATTCTTTTTTGGTTTTTGTCAATTTCGAGAACCATGTGGATTTGTGTTTACACAAAATGTGGCAAAAATGATTGATTTATTCATGATAAACCAAATGAAAAAAGATATGGAAGGTGAAACCTTATGATTATGAGTAATCATTAGTCTCATTATAAAATTAACAATATTATGTTTGGTATGTTTCTTGACACACCTAATAAGAGAAAAACATAGTTTCAAGAAAGCCCTATGTGGAAAAAGATTTATCTTCCTGCATGTCAATAATTTCGAAAGAATAACTAACTGAAATGTCTCTTAGAAAGGAGAATATGATTTTTCGTGGAATATAATGGAATTGAGAATATAATTTCCTGGGAAAAATGAAAATTTCTATGTAGTGAGATTAAGTTCAACCTATGGTACCATTTATATTTTAATTTATTATTTCTGTAGAATACATGAATTATCCAAGACAATGCCCTAATTTGTGGCTTAAATACTATGAAAATTAAGGACTGATTTTTTTTCTAATCATTGATGTGTTAATGTATTGGGAGTCAATAATTATTTTTTATAAGTTTTATATAAATGAAATTATAGATTTATGATCCATGAATCCTGTAAGGGTTGTTCCACAACTGTCTTTATTGAAGGATTTGAAAATATATGATGCATGGTATCAATAAACATGAAAATTTATTTAGTGGTAATGTGATATATTTTAGTTTTGATAAGGAGAATAATGTAATTGATTATGTAAATAGTATAATATTGGTGATTTTGAATTTGGTTAGTAATTTGATGAAAATTTTATTTAGGCCATTTTGATGATGTTAATTCCATTTTGTAATTTATGGACTATATTTAATAGACCATGATTTAATTTTGGGAATAAATATTGTGTTAATTTTTGAACAAATATGTTTTCATTTGGTTTTAATGTATGGGTTATGGATACATTCACAGGTTTATATGTATACAATTGATCATTAGGCCAAAGATATAAATACCCCTTTTGAGGTCTTATGTGATGAAATTTTGAGGTAATTTGAATCACTTACAATTTTTTTTAAAAAATAAACTATTTTGGTTTAAATAAACCTTTGTGTTAGTCTATGATTTGATGTTATGTTAATTATGGTATATTGGATAGTGTGACATATATAATCCTGATGGTTTAAAAGTGATTCATTGAAAATGAAATATTTTTACGGACATTTATCTTTAAGCAATGGATTATATTTTAGGTTTGTATATATATTTTATTCATGATATTTTTGGAGAATTTCACTATATAATAAGATTGTATTTTGATTTATCCTACTGATTAATAATATTATAGGATATTCTTCCTTGGGTTGAGGTATAAGTAAAAATTAGGTTTAACATGTGATTTAAAATAAAATATTATTTGTGAAGAATTCAATTAAATATTTGGGGTTATAATATAAATGGTATGATATCACCATTAGGGTAAACTTTTTCTTTAATGTTGAGGTTATTGAGGTTATTTAGGATGTAGGGTAATTTCTGAAATGATCTAATTTGAAACATTGTTATTATTTTTGACTTTTTTTATTAAAATTTATTATTTAATAAAATGAAGTTTTATAAATTTAATATACTATATTACCTTTTGTTAACCATTCAGTTTTTGATAATATTGAATGAATATTTTAATAGAAGTATATCATTTTTTGGATTATGAATATTATTTTAGTTCTTCAGGCATGAAAAATTCCCCTTGAATACTCATTGTTTTGATAAAAATTTGAGATTGTTGTGGGAATTGATTAAAAAATGATTTTATACATGTAAATTAAGTATATTTCCTTATTTTCTTAGTCTATATCCAAACGAAATACACAAACTATAAGAAAATGGAAAGAAAAACAAAACAATTAGCATATTACATTAATTTACGATGAATCCATATCCTTTTCTCACACCTCATTGATTTAATGTTTTTTAGTCCATAAGTTTCCTTTGATTATTCACTTTATTGGGATCAATGTTAAAAATCATTCTCTATAATTATTTTTGAATTAAAATTTTTCTTCCATTTCTATATTTTCACTTCCCACTATTGTTTTCTTATTTGGAAACCTAGTTACCTGTTATTCTAGTTGACCTTAAAAATTTATTTTCTATCATTTCATAAGGATGTATTGTTAAACCTTTTTACTATGTTAGTTTCCTACAATGTTATTTGTAAATATCATACTATTATTTACCAATAACAGGTTCAAATTTGGAGTACACAATTTATTAAAATAGGGATAATGTAAGATAATGAGTTTCTAAGAGAACAATGTGTTCGATTTCTTATACAACCTCATGCATATATACAGAAGAAAATATTAATATCTTATAACCATTATACCATTTCTGTGGAAATGGTGGTTACAAATATATGTATCCAAATTATAAAATATATATAAAGGTCACAATAAAAAAATTTCTTGTTACATTTTTAGAAAATAAACACTCATTTTTTCATAAATTCATTTTTACATGAAAAAACATTTTTTTCCAAAATACTTTTTATTTTTCTTTTTGTGAATATTATAATTACTTTTTGGAGCATTGAAAAAATTTATTTTACTAAAAAATAATTTTTATAAATCGGTATATAAAAATTATCATAGGTAATGTTTTTGGGATTTTTATGTTGATTTGTTTTTTTCTAAATTGTATAAAAATACACTTTTATAGAATATGTTATATTTAATGATAGATGAATGAAATAAATATGATATAGAAATTTATTTATTGTATGAATGTACTAATATATGATAATATACTAAATTTCATTGATAAATACTTGAAAACATAAAAATTATATTTTATTTGTTAATAAATATAAAATATATTCATAGTGTCGATGTAGTGCTTGCGAAGCACATGAAAAGTAAAATATGGATTCATAATTAAAATATTTGCGATTGAAACATTTTGAATTTTTTTATTAAATAGAAGTTATTATTGGATAATTTTATATATAAATATTAATTTGAGAGTTATATAACACATTACTTATCAATATACATGATCAATGCTTACAGAATTAAAGAAATGTAAGAATAACTTAATAATCATTTTCTCAAGATAGATATTTGATCAAATATACATATTGAATGAATTTAATTTTTTTTAACATAATAAAATTTTTATTATTGTTTTTTTGTTGATAAAATAATTACCTTAAATGATAATGTAACCCTAATATAGTGCTTGTGTGAGTTGTGTAAAAATCTCATTATTGATTTTAAAAACTCCAAAAGTAATATTGGTTGAGATATTTAAACTATCCCATCAATTTTAGAGATAAATATAACGTATTAAAAACACTTTAATTGTATAAAATTAAATTCTATTTCTTCTATGTTGTTTTCAAATGTCAAATTACATGAATTTTTCATAATATGAATTAACTAGTATTTAATGTTAAATAATTTTTTTTAAATCATTTAAAAATTATAAAATTATTTAAAGAGTAATTTTTGGATGAGAATTGGTATAATATTTCATCACTTGCCCATTTAAAATCTAATTTTCACCATATAATTAAATTCATAACCCTTTAATATTGAATAATTTATAACCATAATTAATGTTTGAAATTATTATCCAAGGGATTAAACCAATATAGAATGTTTATAATGATATATTAACCTATAAAATTTTATTTGATGACATATTAAAATTATAAAGTAAATGAATTCTAATTAAATTAATTTTGGAACCTTTTTACATTAGTTAGAAATATAATATATTATAATATTTCATCTATTTCCAAAAAAATGGCATTACTTATTTTTTATAATAATCAATTTTTTATTAAATTATTTAAAATTAATAAAACCCTATATTCTTCCCTGTGAATGGAATATGTTTTAAAATAGCTTCCATGTTCCATTTATGATGAAATATTCAAATTATAATAATATTCTTGACCCATAAAGAGTAAAAACATTGATATCCCAATAATTATCAAAATTGATCACAGGGGGATTACAACTATGATACAAGGGTTAAAAGATTACCCAAAGTTGTAAAAAGTTTTATTTTAGGAGATTATTTCGACCGATAATAATCTTATAATCTATATATATCGGTTTTGTGCCACATGAACCCAAAAATTAATTTATATTAATTTAATACATTAAGTAATTAAAAGTGGTTCCCTCCCCTCCTATTTAAAAGGGAACCACTTATCCTATCTTCTTACCACATTATAATCCTCATATAACAGATAATCACTAAAAATATGTTGTCTGAAATTAATTAGCCACATACTAGAAAATTTTTTCTTTCCAAAATACCATTATTTCCCGACTTATGGTTTAAGATAATTGAGGGTTTTCGATGAAGATGTATAACTCTTAACTAAGAATTTTCAAACTATTTATTCTTATAACCTACCTAAATATTATGTATTTATTATAAAATAATAACTTCATTATCCTAAATATACTAAAATGTTATAATAATTATAGAACCACCATTATTAACCCTTTATTTCATAAAATGATAAGTGAATATATCACACAAGCGTATCTGTGGACTACCACCTCCACATAGTGATACAATTCACTGTCTATAAACATATTTCATGGATTTTTATTATGATAGGTATACTTATTATATTTCATTTTTGTGATAAAATTATTCACATGGAATTATAATATCATATATATCTTTTGGACATTCCCATCCTTTGGATAATTATAACTTCGCTCATGCGTACCTTGGAAAACAACTTCCACAAAGCAATGTGATTCATTTTTCATTTCTGATTTACATAAATGATAATAAGTACAGATTTATCTAATATATATGACATATATGATATATTATATAATAATTATACAACATAATTTAATAAATATTTATCTTTCTTTCATTCCTTCCGTTGAAAAGTGAACGTTCATGCGTACGTATGACCTACTATCTCCATCAATAGTGTAATTAATTTTCATATTTATAGAATTAATGGATTACACTAAAAAAATATATAATTATTATATATTGTATTTTTTGATTCAAAAATCAAGGAAAAGCAATAACAATAGGAGATTATAAGGGGCTACCACACGAAGACAAGTCATGGAGCCCCATAGCCCTGCGGCTCGCACAAAGATCTCCCTTCGCAAACCATCCATGGAGCAACATGGAAGGATGCTCTACGAACCGATTTGACGTTCTCAAACCCGCAGGGGAGCAAGGAGGAGGGATTCTCAGTGAACCAATTTCACCTTTGCAAACCTTCCACGGAGTAAGGAGTCGGGATGCTCTGCGAACCCATTTAACATTCACGAATCCACCGTAGGGCAAGGAGGTGGGATGCTCTGCGAAGACCTTTGACGTTCACAGACCCACCGTAGAGCAAGGAGGTGGGATGCTCTGTGATCCCCTTTTACGTTCGTAGACCCTCCGCAGAGCAAGCACCATCTTCGTTCCAAGCAAGCTCCGCTTCATGACACCTCTTGCGTATAAATACCAGGCTTTCCTCGAGCCCAATAGACAGATCCTCCAACCTTTCACCTTCGTAGCTCCCACATCGCGAAGTAATCCTTGCTATGTGAACCATGAACTTTTCAAGGTTCTTTTTCATCACGAAGTGACTTTCCCCTTGCATGGATTCCACCCCCTCTTCAAAGAGGGATGCCCTTTGCGGATCCCATGGGTCTCTGCAAAGGAACGATATCCCCAAGGGATATAAGGTCATTACCAAGCATTTATGCTTCACGAAACACCTGTCATACCCATGTGATCTTCATGCTGAGGTATGATAACTGTGCTTCGCAAAACCCATTAATTCACAATGTAATTCTTCACAATGCACCCTTGCTTCATGAGGGATTGCTCTGTGAATGCATTTCCACTTTGTGAATCACCTTTCATATACACCTTTGCCTTATCCCTAGGCTAGGCGACTTCAGTTCGTGAAGCGCATCCCTGCACAAAGCCTTTCCACTCCACGGATCACCAGAGCTTCACAAGACTTCTACCTATCAACCCCTTTTCTCTACAACTCCTTTTCCCGTACGGTCCTTCAGGTTTTCAAAAATCAATTTCAAGGTAGCTTGGGCGGTGCTACCCATTTCATTGCATCACCTGATGCTTCTTAGTATATGAATTCTAACAACTTTTACTTCTTCGCATAGCTACGCTAATATGGACCCCACCCCCACCCCCCAATGAATCGCTCCATAACACCCCCTCACAATGGCATTGTTGATGCCTTCCTTCCCTCAAGGGTGGGAGGGTATCAATTATGTAAGTCTTAGGGGTGTGGAGCACAACCACCTCATCCGAGCTATAAGACGTTAAACTGCCAAGAACCTTTGTAATGAGCACATGACGTTAAACTCTGACCTTTCCCCGTTCCATGCATGTGGGGTGCCCGGTCTCGTACATTCACTACACCCACTGGTCTCCACAGGAGTGAGATCATTCCTTGCATGGAATGACAACCTCTTTATCGGGGCGGCATCTGTCTGTGGGGAAAGGGAGACCACCAAGGTGTAAGCCACTAGAATTTGTTGCAGGATGTAGCATCTCTGATCTTCCTCTATTCTGGGGTGCCAAACCCCTCTCCCGCTGGGCTTTGTCGCCACTTGGGACTCCATACTAGAGTAAGTCCCAATCTCCATCACCCTCGGGTTGCTAATCATGTGTCAGCCCCTTTTTTCTCATTAGGCTACTACCCACGTGTATGCCCCACCCCACTTCCCATGGACCCACTTTCCGTGACACGATCATCAGCCTTTGTTGCCTCTTGTTTCTCACACCGAGCATGACACACATGGTATTAGAGTAAGCATTGACCGTGAAATCCTGTCTAGGCACCATATAGCATAATCCCCAAACACAATTCCGAACTATGGGGAAGTTGATCCTTTCCCAAGAAAGGTATGTAGGAGGCCTGCTGAGGTTCAATCCCAACACCTATTGGTCTCGGCCACCTTCATGCCAGTTCCCACTCCTTCTGAACTACGTGGACTTTGATCCATGCCAAGGCAAGGTATATAGGAAGCCTCCCTATGGTTCAAGCCCAACAACCATTGGTCCCAGCCATCTTCATGACAGTTCCCACTCCTTTTTAACTACATGTACTTTGATCCTTGCCATGTCAAGGTACATAGGAAGCCTCCCTGACGTTCAAGCCCAACACCCATTAGTCCTGGAAAACTTCATGTCGGTTCCCACTCCTTCTGAACTATGGGGACTTTGATCCTTACCAGGGAAAGGTACGTAGGAAGCCTATCTGAGGTTCAAGCCCAACAGCCCTTGATTTCGACCCTCCTTCATGTTGGACCACCTTCGTCCAGCAGGACGTTAAACAGCATGCCCCCTTTTTGTCCACCACGATGTTAAACTGCATCCACCATCCCAAACTGTGTGGGATTTTTCCCTTGTCTCCTGGATAAGGTATGTAGGAAGCCTCCCTGGGGTTCAACCCCATCCATTAGTAATCCATTGTGACCCCATCCAGTGGTAATCCATTGTGACCCCATCTAGTGGTAATCTGTTGTTACCCCATCCATCGGTAATCCGTTGTGACCCATCTAGCAGTAACCTGCTGTGACCCCATCCAGTGGTAAGCTGTTGTGACCCCATCCAGCGGTAACCTGCTGTGACCCCATCCAGCGGTAATCCCTTGTGACCCCATCCTACGGTAATCCATTGAGGTCCCCAGTTGATGGTATGCTATTGTTAGGTGAAATATGAGTTCATTGATTCCCTACCACATGGATACGTAGGAGGTCTCTTTGCGACTCAATCCCAACATCATTGTTGTCCTCGAGTCGACTCCATCTCATATTCCACCTACTTAAATTAACCATCCATCATCCATTTTGGTTCTTATTCGGGCCGCAACATCTCAGTGGGATTATTCTAACTCATTCCCCATTCCCTTTAACAACAATCGAGTAGCTAACCATGCATTATCCCCAACATCAGTGTTCCCTCTAGGGGTTGCACTCACCCGATCCTCCCTAGTCAGTGTTCCGATCAGTCTGATCCATCTCCGCTAGACGTTAAACCTGTGGCATACCATGTGTTAAACATATTAAGTTGAGGAAAACCATAGAAACATTCCTATGGCATATAATTCCATGCATTGTATGTGGGATGCCTCGGGCTTCCACGCCCTCTAGAAGCCCTATAATAAGAAGGAAAAACCCAGATGCACTAGTATTCCAGTGTCCAGACATGCCAGCGATGTCCAATGTGACTACTCCCCCGACCGAAGGTTTCTACCCTGACTGGAATCCTTGAAAAGTCCTGACAGAAGTAGTGTAATGAACTCGTGTCCATGAAGATATGGCACTGGGAAGAGTTTCACGAACAACATCTTAAGTCTATAAGGGAGACCCAGATTAGGTGATGAGTTCCAAGGAGGAATCCATTGAAGGAAGAACCGAAATCACATCATCTCATTTCAATCAAGGAGAAAACTTCCCTAAACATGGAATGGATGCCGACAGCCATTGGGAAGTGGGAATTTGGGGATACAAATAGTGCCATTGTACTCTAATGGACCGACGCGCGCGCCTCGATGAAAGCGTCAGAAACAAAAATGGTGAACCTGACATGAAATAATTCCCCTAAATATGGATATTAGTAGTGATAAAGACATCAGTGGACTTGTGTGGCACCAGATCCAGCTATACGGCACTGGGTCTCACCATGAAAATAGTGGGCGTGGCGTGAATGTCACCAGAAGTTGGGGCAGTCAAAACTTTGGACATCCCGATCTGCGACGTTGTCAGCGTGAATCCATCTTACCAGCCATGGAAGATGGAATGACATTGGGGCACTGGTCATCAATTCCTTTACATTCAGCACTAATGGTTTAATCTCCCTATTTTTCAGGAACCAAGCTGCTACATGAATTCGATCACCGCCTGCCCCCCCGACACAGGGGCAGGGACAATGCCAACATGGCAGTCCCACGTGGATCCACCAATTTGGTGACAATCCCTATGCCTACAAATGTTGGGTGCTCACGCCCCATCTCCATTTATGATCTAATTCTGCGGAGAGTGATCAATGACCTCATATGCCAGTACAAGGAGGAGGGGGTAAACCCGACCCTGGATATGGACTGCCAGGATTTGGAGGTGTCTGTGCCTCGTCACTACCAATGCCCCCAAAGGCCATGCAGGGAGCCACTACTCCCCACTCCAATGTAGAATTGTTTCAGGATCCTCTCCCCGTAAAGCCTCGACTACACTCTCCCCTATGCCGAAGAGGTAAGGTATGTTCGGGGTAACCCGGTCGGGATCGTGTTTCAAGATCCCCAAGGAGGGCTTCCCCTAGGCTGCACTAGCACTGCCATTCAGTCCCATGAGACGAGGATCAAGTATGCCATGCTCTTGCACTATTGTCCCCAGTCTGATTGACCTAACACCAGTGTCAGGCACAAGCTGAGGAGGACACCCACCAAGGGGCATCAACGTCAGCAACTACTACGGCTTGGGCGACCACCAATGTATATCATCAACACCTTGTGTATGTTGAGATGGGGAACTTGTATTCCCTTCTTGGATCAAGGCCCCAACCGCCCCATGGGTAGGAAGGGTTGAATCTATCTTCCACCAGTGCAGCTAGTGGCCGCCGCTAGTACGGGGGCCCTCCCCATACCGCCACTATAGAGAATGTGGCTCTTCCCCACATCCAATCTCGACATAGAAGTCTACTTCGTTCTACCCTTAGTCTGAATGAGGGACCTCCCCATAATGGTGACACTCAGCCTAGAAGCCTTTACTGTGATCATTACATCGGGTATGGAGTCATCCCACCCGCCACAGACTGCCGGTGTGGGACATTGCACATCCGGTCAGTCTCTTGCATGGGGTCTTCCCATGTCCTCACAACACCTGGAGATGGTCCTCCTCACCATAGATATTGATGGGGTGAGGGCCATCTTCGCTTCACTATCACCCATCACGGAGGTCCTACCAGTGTTCGACTCAACCAGAATGAGGACCTTCCTCGCACCTAGTTTTCCTGGAGAAACAATCATGTGGGTCCTACCTATGCTCCTATTGGATCGAGCAGAGGTCATACCCACTCCAACACTTCCCAGGGAGGTCCTCCCCTTATCCCCTTTGGTATCTGTCCCAGTGCTCCTCACACCCTGGCCTACTTATGTAGAATTCCTCTCTGCCCCATCACCAGTACAGCCGAAGGTCCTCCTCATGCTGGAAATTTTCCATATCCTAAAAAACCAACCTGTGGAAGGAGGGTGGGTCGCCACCTCTATAAAGGTAACACTGAGAAGATTGAGACTGAGAAAAATCTATATTGATTCTCGTATTCTGAAGCCAAATACGATTAAGCGATGAAACCCATTCCTAGATCCCCTCTGACAAGGGCCAGGGTAGGAACATGGAGCATCAACCTTGTACTCCCAGAATGAGAGGTCCATTGGATTCCCGCCTCCCTCTACAGGTATATCCCAGAGGATGAAAATTTGGCAACTCCGCAGGTTACAGTCGTGCGATCTCCACCATTATTGCCAGAAGCACTCTTTACCTAAACTAGAGATCACGAAGAGCAATTCTGGGGACCAATGGTAGATGAGAAGTAGCGTGGTCCACCTTCAGCAGTCATGGTCCCTGTACTAGAAATCACGGTAGTTATCACGTCATACCGTGACGTTGTGGCTATGTCACTTCACTCTTCCAAGGGTTGCTCGAGATGCTGTGGTTTATCAGCTCGCCCGTCGTATTCTCCACCATCCAGCATGTAGTCTGCTTAAGTACCGCTACCCCTTCCCCAACCGCATCTTGTTGATGAATGGGAAATGAAGGTCCAAACCCATAATCTGAGCCCAAAATCTTATGGGATATCCTAGCGGCAGACCACATCCCGGAGAAGTTTTGGCCGGTAGCAGCACCGAATTTTTACGCACCCAAATCCATCACACAAAAATAATTTGAGTGTTTCTTCCAGACTCTCTAGGTGACACACTTCTGTCTTCTCCATCAGCGAGTGGCTTGTCCTAATAGCCAAGAGAATTTCGAAGAAATTGGCGAACAATTCATTCTAGTTGATTTGGTTTCACTCCCTGTGGCCCAGTTCCATATGTCACCAAGTCGTTGTAGGACCCTCCTGTAACGGTGCATTTAGAGTTTCAAGGTACATCGCAGGATTATCAAAGAGGCCTCTCCCCACGTACAGATCTATGGCTGAGAATAGTATGTTTCCTTCCTCTTCAGTCCTATCTATTGACAACCCGATTTGTCAGACGGCATAGAATATATACCTCCAAGGAGAGTCGTGGTTTACATGGAAGACCTGCCAGAGGGCGAGAACGAGCTAGAGCTTCTTGGAGAGGAACTTCCCCTCGATAGAGCTTCACACTTATTGGATCCATTAGGATGAATTACTCATCAAAAGAGGAATCTATTGGGTCTTCTTGTGGCCACCGACACACGAGCCCTCTACAAGAATATCTACAAGGTAAAGGGAGTCCATGGACATTTCAATCCCTCTGACCCCTCTGGCACAGTGATGAAGTTGGAGGACAACCCTGAGAAAGCTGCATTGTATCAGCAACTCTATTATGAATATTAATACCCACTTTTTGAATATTAATACCCACCTTTTGAAATTTTATAAATTTTATCTTTCAAAATGGAATTCATTTTTGGATTCGGAATATCAAAATAGGTTAGGGTGAATTTTTGGTATTTTTCTGAGAACACTCAATTTTTGTTGAATAGTGAAAAAACACTGAGTTGTAGTTTAGAACCTAATTTTTATTTAAATAATTATTTATTTTGTTTAAATGTAAATAAGGTCAAAATAGATACATAATACCTATATAAGTTTAATGTAAATCATTGGAGTTAGTTTAGATTAATTTTAGATATATAAAAATATTATTGAACTTTTCACCGTCTTTTACCCACCTCCTAGGAGAATTTCAAAAGTCACATAAACCATAATTTTACTGTTTCTGTCAGTGGAATTTCGAAAATCTGATAGTCAATGTTAATTTCAAATAGTAAAATGTGGTTCAATAAGATAAAAATAATTTTTGGTGAATAGTAACGTTTTACTTTTATTTACCACGGTTAAAATTAAATAGGGTAATTGAGGGTAAAAATGACATTATTATTACCCTAAAACATTTCCTAATTCTATTGGATATGTATAATTTGACCAAAAAAACATTAGGAATAAAAAATGAACCAATTTGGTCCACTAGAATTAAATTAGGACATTTATTATTATTTAATTCCGAGAAGAGTTAAAAGAGTTAAAATCAATGTTTAATAACTAAAACATTTTTAATATAGGGTTATACATAAGATAAACTCGATTATAAATATTAATTAGAAAGATAAAAATATTTCCTACATAATTGTATTTTATTTATAATTTTTAGACATTAAATAATTCAATTTATTTATGACACAATGGTGATCCAGTAATTACCTAATTAATGAAATATTAAAATAATTGATATTATAAATATCAAAATAAATATAATTTGAGAATTTTTATGAATTAAAATAATTTTCTAGGTTAATAAGAAATATTAGGATTGGTTATATAAATTTTATTCTAAGTAATAATGCTGTTATAAAATTATAAAAAACAAAATACCCAGTAGTGTCAAAATTGACATAAAAGTGTTTTTAAAACAAATATTATATTATTAATTGATATTCTTTTCCGAAAAATATATGGTTCGGAAAAAGGACTTATATAATGATATTTGTATCATTAATGGACCACTTGGGGGTCTCTTGGAGGTATATAGTAAGTTTATTAACTATATAATATAAAAATACAAAGAGACATTGTAAATGTCAAACTATTTAACTAAGAGTTAAATATAAATGATAAGGTTACTATAGTGACCCAAAACTGTCTAAAATATATTGGTTGATTGGATGTAGACCCATACCCACCTTAAAATTTAAATAATACACTTTAAAGCCATTATAAACAGAATTTTAATTTATTATAAAATAATATTTCTAGCTTTTCAAAAGGTGCCCCTCATCCCTCTTATAAAAGGGTACTCCCCCTTATCTCTAATTTACACCTTCAAAGCCTTTTGGAATGGACAAAACATGCCCCAATATTCTTTAGTATTCCCTCAAATCAACCTAGAGTCCCTAGTTTGATCCGAAATCCAACCTAAGTAGCCCGTTTTATCAAATCAAAGGGAAGAACCCGAAGAAGAGGTATTGTTTTCACAACCCTCTTTTAGGTTCCTTTATTCTTCAACTTCTAATTTCCTTGATATTTCCATTCTAAAATAATAACTCCGGTATCTTTTATATACTGTGATGTTATTATAAATATGTTGCAACCATATTCAGTATTCTATCAATCCATTGAATGACATGTCACCATACGTGCATACGTATGACCTACCGTCTCCACGTCATGGTGTAATTGTTATTCCATGCATTATTATTTCGATGGGTATAATAATGATGTGTAATTCATGTTAATAATAATTATAACATGATAATTATTCTGTATATATTGTATACCATCCAATTATATATGATTTTAATTTAAAAAATAATGATATTATCACTTGTGCGTAGGTACAGACTACCGTCTCAACGAACGCGATGAGATTCATTCCATATCGTATCCATACAAGTATAATTCTAATTTTATGATTAAAAATAATTTTTAAGGACTTGATATCATTCTGTATATGAATAAGATAATACATATCCATAACAAACACGACTTATGTAACAAAACATATAAAAGAAAACAAGTTAACACCCGAAACAACGATAATACTAATATATTATTAACAAAGCAATGTTAAAAGATCATATATGATATCGTATTTATGTATATTATTCTTGTTTAATTAAATAACAATTATTTCACCCTAATACAGGAGGATAACCTGCCCTCGACCAAGGAAAAAGTTCAAAGTATGGGGTTTTTTATCTCACTTTTAATTCCGTGAGATTTTCATTTTTCACCACTTATTTATTGCATGTGGTGTGTGTACTGCCCATGACTGTATTCATTGTGTAATATACATTAATTTATGGATATTTACATCATCATTGTATGATCCTTCTTTCATGGGTGTATTTTTTGTACGTTACCATATCGATAAGGGAATTCAAAATTTCAATTTCCACTCATTCGGCTTTATGCATACTTCATTGATTATTTTACTCCAAGATTATGTGTCGAATCACTATTCATTTTCTTACTTATTAATTTCCACTCCCCTTTTGTGGATATAATTTTGATACACATAATCACTCCATTGATAAATTCTTAAGTCATCGATATGAACTTGATAAGAGTAATTTTAACTCAATCTCCATTTGTTGAGTTAAATATCCAATTCATTGGTGTTGTTTTTACAAGAATATGTGTGAATGTCCTCTGATTGATTTACACTGAATATCCAATCATATTAAGTGTATTTATATTTTTCACACATAATTATGTTGTGGATTTATCCTTAACCTAATGACACGTTGTTTATAAGAGATTTAATCTCAATTTACATTCCATTGAGACTCCTTTGTTGTTATATGCCAAATCACTTTTATGTGGTGTATATAATGTCCTTTGACATAGTATATCATGAATCCCTTTATTCTCATGATATTACAAAGTTTTGATTAACTCAATTATTTGTATTCAAGTTTCTCCCTTTTGGTAAGTAACTCTAACTAAAATATCATTTTAATTGTTTTAATGATTTATTATTCTAAATATTTCTCATTAATGTACATGGTTTAAAAAAAATTAAGGATTTATTTATATGGACATTAGTGTTTTAAAATTAAAATTCCTTTTTAAAAGTTTCAATGTTGTATGGGAAACTTTTATTCAAAAATCTATTTTAAATGGCTTCTTGACAAATAGTGTGACTTTAAAATGTTTTCATGAAAAAGGGGGATATTTCCCTCAATAGTATGAGGATTATTTTAATCTATGTCATTATCCTTCATTATTATATATTGAGGATAATTTGATACAATACAATCTTCCATATTGTATCAAATGAGTTATGTTTGACTGTGGATGTTCTATTTTTATACCATTCATGGTTTGTGGTTAAAGTATTGACATTTTGTATGCTAGTTTTAATATGAATGTTTATGTTATGTTTCAGTATCTTTATATGAGGAATGCATTGGACTTAGTAAGTGACGGTTGGAGCCTTATATAGATCCTTGATACATCAGTAGGTCTCATGAGACAAACTAGTGTCTTGGCACAAGGCCGTGAAAAAATCTTATTTGTAGTCTGGGCACGAGGCCTTGACTATGTGGTTATGATGGTCTGGTATTATGCATTTCATCATTATGAAAGTGGTTATTGATATTGCATGTGGTTATTCGACTAGTATAATATCCATGTGAATAATTAAATGGAATTATTTCATTTTATCTTTTCCATATTATGCTGAATTTCAAGTTTAAAAGGCTTTTTTGTAGTCATACATTGCCTTAAATGTTTATGCTTATTTATGAAAGTTTCCTCTATATTTCTATCCTTACTGAGAGTCTGAGCTCACCCCTTTCAATGTTTTATTTTTATCAGGATGTGAAGAAGTAATTTATGAATGAACTGTAGGGATATTATGAGGGTATATGAAGACAAGATGTTGTTGTAGTTTTTTTACTTTATGATGTAATGTAAGACTTATGAATATATATAGTGTTTCCAAGACTACTAAACTAATTGGTCTTTCGAGACATGATATTTTGTGATCATGCCAATGTTATGTAATGATACATTGACTCTGGGTAACTAGGGTTGGGGAATTATAGTTGGTTTCAGAGGAATTTTAGTACAAACCTTCGAAGCTAGATTTAGATAAAATTTGATTAGAGCACGTATACCTAAGATGGACTTTGAGGATTTGTATAGAAGAACTTCCATGAAATTTGGTATAATAGAGATTTTGTGAGTTTTCCAAGAAATACATCCCCGTATGGATACGAGTAGGTAGAGGTGGCTATGGCATAGATGTACCTAGGGGTAAAACCTGAAAACACAGCTTTGAGCTAGACTCGAACGAGAACTAGTGCACGAAAATGGGCCTTGTTTCACTCTTTGTTACAACACTCCCCGGGGATATGCTTAGGATAATTTGAATTTTATTTACAAACCGATTTGTTGTATTTTAATATAGTATGAGAATAAATGACATTGGTTAATCCTAAGGTGTTTTAAATTATGAATATGGTGTCATGATATCCTCTAAATGATTTTATGACTACTGTTACTCACATAATGCTTTCTGGTTTTAGTCAATGGATGGATTCCGAGGAAGTCATAGTAACTTTGAGAATGATGTACAAGGTTGGAACGGTGGTGGAAATGAGAAACAAAATGGAATGTTGATTGGCATAAAAGATATAGTGTTCATGCCAAATTAGTTTTCCAAAAATATGACCAACAATATATATATTAACCAACTCCCGGACTCAACAAAGAAGAGAAAGGTGATGAATGATAAGAGCTCCAGCAGTGGAGACCATGGAGAAAAGAATCCTAAATTTCCACCATGCATGAAATGTGGAAGGAGACACCCAGAAACGTGTCTCAACGGAACAAATAAATGCTTTACTTGTGGGAAAGAAGGACATAATGAGAAGAATTGTCGAGGAAAAATGAAGAGTACTACGGAGGAAAATAAAAATGGTCCCAAAAATCCATTTACAGTCATTTTTCGTAAATGTAGGGGACCGGGCCATTAACCAAGTGAATTCCCTATTCTATAAGATATTTTCTTGGTCAAAGAAGAATCTATGTGGAAATAAATGTTTGGAGAAATTTTTAAAAGTTTTAGTTCTCCTTGTTGATGGGATTACTTTGGAATGATTTTCTCTTGTATTTGTAACCCCATAGTTTTCCATGTGAGAATGATATTTGAGGTAGATTTCTCTTTTACCTTGTGGACAGAGTTATAAATAACCATTTGGTTTTATATGATCATTAGGTTTGAGGTAGTTACAAGTTATTATATTTTGGGATGAAAATGCACGGTATGAGATAACATTTCTGGTTAAAATTATGTTATAGTTATTTTGAGGAATTTATCTAATTTTGGTAATGTTATAAAATATAGTTTTTGAAAAATGACAACACGCAGACCGTGTGACAACCTGTCGCGTCAGAAAAGGCTGTGGGAATCAAACCCACAACCAAAGTGCGATTGGGATTTATCGCCTACCACTAGACTACATGTTGTCCCTGGTTAGTGTGACTAATTATTTTTAGTTAAAAGATTTTATTGAAAAATAATAAGTTGATTTGGGTTCTTATGTCTTATAAAATGAATACCCTTAGTATAGGAAAATGATTTGGTGATTAAGTGATAAATTCCATTTTGGAATATGTTCGCTTTGTTGGGAACACTATATGCCCAAGGAAACTAGAATACTATGGGATTTCATTTGAGGAGTAATGGTGGATTTTTATCTAGGTTTTTATTGTGGATTTATAGTGATTTGGGTTATTTATGGAAATGATTAACCTATAATAGAGAATATGTAATTAGGTTAATTACTTTTAATTATGTGACTTTAATAGTAGTTGATGTCATTTGGAGATAAAATTTAACGTGGAAGACTACATAACCAAATTGTTCTAAGTTTTGGGTTTCAATATTAGTTTGGATTATATTGAAGGATTTTATGGAAATTTTTTATTGAATATTATTTATTTAACTTTGGGGTATTGTTGGTTTAATTTTAGAAATTATGATTAGTGTTTCTTTCTCTAAAATAATATCCTTTTGGGGGATCATCAGATCTTGTAATAACCGTTTTGGTTTCTATTCAACTCTAAAGACAAGGTAAATATATAGTTTATCCTTCGTGGATCATGTGATTCTATAAAGGTTTATTCTATCTCTTCCAGTGTGACTAAGTCTTCTTGTATACTCATTGTTTAAAAAATGGGTTAGTGGTAAAAATTTATCAAAGAATGAAACTCAACATAAAAATTAAGTGTATCCCTTTATTTTCTTAGTTAATCTCGTAAATGAATTGCTCATATTTATGTAATGTAACTTAAAAAAATGTTGTCTATATACTTTTCCTATTGCGAAACTAATGACCATTTGTCCCATCACAAGTTAGTGGCTTTCTTGTTGTTAACTTTCTCCTGATCGTGTTTTCTATCCCTCTCCATCAGAACTTGACACTTAGTTTATCTTCTATATCCATGTTTTCCTACATCAAATCCTAGTATGAGTTATCTTGGGTAACCTTTGTACTTATCTTTCTTTCTTTTAAGGTGATAGTTTAATTGACTCTTTTTTAATGTGGGACTTTCCATTATATTCCTAAGCCCAATTTTAAAAATCCTGAGGATGAAATTATTTGAAGGAGGGGAGAATTTAACACCCCAATATTCCACGGTACGCCTCTCTTTGAATAATACAGTATTGTGTGTTGTACGCAACTTCGAGTTCTAACACACACCACAACCAATCAAACTAGCCGTTATGAATGTTAATACCCACTTTTTGAAATTTAATAAATGTTAACTTTCAAAATGGACTTAATTTTTGGATTCGGAATATCAAAATTAGCTTAAGGTGAATTTTTGGTATTTTTCTGAAAATATTTAATATTTGATGAATAGTGAAAAAACACTGAGTTATAGTTTAAAACCGAATTTTTATTTAAATAATTATTTATTTTATTTAAATTTAATTATTGTCAAAATAGATAGATAATACCTATATATGTTCAATATAATTCATTTGTGTTAGTTTAGAATAATTTTAGATATATAAAAATTTTATTGAACTTTTCACCGTTTTTTACCCAACTTCTATGAGAATTTTAAAATTCACATAAAACAAAATTTTACTATTTCTGTGAGTAGAATATCAAAAATCTGAGAGACACGGTTAATTTCAAGGAGTAAGTGTGGTTCAATAAGATAAAAATAATTTTGGGTGAATAGTAACTTTTTACTTTTATTTACCACGGTTAAAAGTAAATAGGGTAATTAAGGGTAACAATGATATTATTATTATAATAACACATGTCATAATTCTATTGGCTAAGTATACTTTGACCAAAAAAATATTGGGAATAAAAAATGTACCTCTTTGGTCCACTTGAATTAGATGAGGGCATTTTTTATTATTTAATTCAGAGAAGAGTTAAAAGAGTTAAAATCAAAGTTTAATAACTAAAACATTTCTAATATAGGGATATAAATAAAATAAATTCTATTATAAATATTTATTAGAAAGATAAAAATATTTCCTACATAATGGTATTTTATTTATAAATTTTAGATAGTATATAATTTAATTTATTTATGACACAATGGTTATTCAATAATTACCTAATTAATGAAATATTAAAATAACTGATATTATAAATATCAAAATAAATGTAATTTGAGACTTTTTATGAATTAAACAAATTTTCTAGGTTAATATGACATATTATGATTGGTTATATATATATTTTTCGAAGTAATAATGCTGTTATAAAATTATCAAAAAACAAAATACCCAATAGTGTCAAACTTGACATAAAAGAGTTTAAAAAAAATTATATTATTATTTGATATTATATTCCTAAAAATCTATGGTTCGGACAAAGGACTTATATAATTATAGGTGTATCATTAATGGACCACTTGGGTGTCTCTTAGAGGTATATTTTATGTTTATTAACTATATAATATAAAAATACAAAGAGAGATGGTAAATGTCAAACTATTTAACTAAGTGTTAAATATAAATGATAAGGTTAATATAGTGACCCGAACCTATCTAAAATATATTGGTTGAAAGTATTTGGACCCATACCCACCTTAAACTTTAAATAATCCACTTTGGAGCAATTAGAAACCGAATATGAATTTATTATAAAATAATATTTCTAGCTTTTCCAAAGGTTCCCCTCACCCCTCTTATAAAAGGGTACTCCCCCTTCTCTCTAATTTACACCTTCAAGGCCTTTTGGATCGGCCAAACCCTGCCCAAATATTCTCTCAACTTCCCTCACTTCATCCTAGAGGCCTTAGTTTGATCATGAAGCCAATCTATGGAGCCCTTTTGATCAAATTAAATGGGAGAACCTGAATAAGAGGTAATGTTTTCCCAACCCTCTTTCAAGTTCCTTTCTTCATCAACTTCTTCTTTACTTGTTATTTATATTATAAAATAATAACTCCAGTATCTTTTATATACTGTGTTTTTATTATAAATATGGTACAACCCTATTCAGTATTCTATCCATCCTTTTAATGACATGTCACCATATGTTCGTACGTACGGCCTACCGTCTCCACGTAATGGTGTAATTGTTATTCAATACATTATTATTTTCATGGGTACAATAATGATGTGTAATTAATGTAAATAATAAGTATAACATGATAATTATTCTTTATATATGATATACCATCAAATTATATATGATTTTAATATCAAAATAATGATATTTTCTCTCGTGCGTACGTATGGACTGCCGTCTCCACGAATGCGATAAGATTCATTCCTCATCGTATCCATAAAAGTATAATTATCATTTTATGATTACAAATGATGTTTATGGACTTGATATCTTTATTTATATGAATAATATATGACCTATCCATAACCAACAGAACCTATGTAACAAAACATATAAAAGAAAACGAGTACATTAACACCCGAAAAGACGATAATACTAAAATATTATTAACAAAGCAATGTTAAAAGATCATATATGAAATCATATTAATGTATATGATTATTCTTTAATTAAATATCAATTATTTCACCCTTATACAGGAGGATAACATACCATTGACCAAGGAAAAAGTACAAAGTAAGGGGTTTCTTATCTCACTTTCAATTCCGTGAGATTTCCATTGTTCACCACTTATTTATTGCATGTGGTGTGTATACTGCCCATGATTGTATTCATTGTGTAATATACTATAATTTATGGATATTTAAATCATCATTTTATGATCCTTCTTTGGTGGGTGTATGTTTCGTAAGTTACCAAATCATTAAGGGAATTCGAAATTTCAATTTCCACTCATTCGGATTTACACATACTTCATTGATTATTTTACTCCAAGATTATGTATGGAATAACTTTTCATTTGATTATGTCATAATTTCCACTTCCCTTTCTGTGGATATACTTTTTATACACACAATCACTCCATTGATAAATTCTCAATTCATCGATATGATCTTGATAAGAGTAATTTAAAATCAATCTCTATTTGTTTAGTTAAATATTCAATTCATTGGTGTTGTTTTTACAAGAATATGTGTGAAAGTCCTCTGATAGATTGAAACTAAATATCCAATAATATTGAGCGTATTTATATTTTTCACACATAATTATGTTTTACATTTATCCATAACCTAAGGATATGGTCTTTATAAGATATTTAATCTCAATTTACATTCCATTGAGACTCCTTTGTTGTTATACACCAAATCACTTTTATATGGTGTATATAATGTACTTTGACATAGTATATCATAAATCCTTTTATTCTCATGATATTAAAATGTTTTTATTACCTCAATTATTTGTATTCATGTGTCTCTCTTTTGGTTAGGAACTCTAACTAAAATATCTTTTTAAATGTTTTAAATATTTATTATTCTAAATATTTCTCATTAATTTCCATTGTTTAAAAATGTTTTTAAGGATTTATTTATATGGAAATTAATGTTTACAATTTAAAATTACTTTTAATATTTTCAATGTGGTATGAGAAACATTGATTCACAAATCTATTTTAAATGGCTTCTTGACAAATAGTGTGACTTTTAAATGTTTTGAAGAAAAAGGGGGATATTTATCTCAATATTTTGATGATTATTTTAATCTATGTCAGTATACATCATTATTCTCGATTGAGGTTAATCTGATACAATAAAATCTTCCATATTGTCTCGAATGAGTTATGTTTGACTGTGGATGTGCTATTTTTATACCATTCATGGTTTGTGGTTAAAGTATTGACATTTCGTATGCTATTTTTAATACGAATGTTTATGTATGTTTCAAACTTTTCAAATGAGAATGCATTGGACTTAGTAAGTGACGGGTGGACCCCTCTATAGTTCCTCGGTACATTGGAAGGTCTCATGAGGCAAACTAGTGTCTTGGAACAAGGCCTTGAAAAAATTTATTTGTAGTCTTGGCACGAGGCCTTGACTATGTGATTATGATAGTCTGTAATTATGCATTCCATCATTATGAAAGTGGTTATTAATATGGCATGTGGTTATTTGACTAGTAGAATATCCATGTGAATAAGTAAAAGTAATTATTTCATTTTAGATTTTCCATATTATGTTGAAGTTCATGTTTAAAAGGATTTTGTTTTAGTTATACATTGCCTTAAATTTTAATGATTATTTATGAATGTTTCCGCTATATTTTTATCCTCACTGAGCATTTGAGCTCAGCCCTTTCAGTGTTTTATTTTTCCCAGGATGTGAAGAAGTAATTTATTAATGACCTATTGGGATAGTATGTGGGTATTTGAAGACAAGATGTTGTTTTATTTTTTTTACTTTATGATGTAATGTAAGACTTATGAATATATCTAGTGTTTCCAAGACTTCTAAACTAATCGGTCTTTCGAAAATTGATCTTTTTTTATCATTCAAATGTTATTTAATAACGTACCGAATCTTGGTAACTGGGGTCGGGGTGTTACAAACTCACTAAATAGAAGAAGGTGTTCAACCAACTCCTTGCTGAATGCACTGCAAAGCAACAGCCGGACTACGGTATTCCTAAGTCTGGACAATAGGGGCTGGCACAACTTCCCCTCGGTAAATTTCCTCCAGTTAACCCTTTCCATCTTTCCCACGCAGACAGGGGTGAAGATGGAACCTATGGAAATAGGGTGCGGTATGTCTCTCTGAATCCTCCTAAACGACATGACAATCCTCGGGACTCAACTCATATTCCCCCAATTACTCCGCAAGTCATTCCACTAGCTATTCCATGAGCCGCTGGGCCACCTTATCATGTTGAAGAACCCACCAACACACTGGTAGTCATGAATCCCCATCAATATAGGAACCCCCACCTAGATGAACCAATATCAGCACTCATTGCCCGCCTCGAGACATTAGAGACACGACAGGTGTTGCTCCCGCCTGATGGAAAGCCTTATCTAGCGTGGGTGGATGAAATTCCAGCACCCCTGAGTTCCAGAAATCCCACATTTTCCCCCTTAAATGGGAAATGGGACACGCCATAACACCTGGACCAATTTACCTTAATGTGTGGCCCCATGTGGGAAAATAAGGAACAGAAGGAGGCCACCATGATTTGATGTTTTGTGCAGACATTGGAAGGTCCTTCATTTTTATGGTTCAACCAGCTCCCCATTAGATCAGTAGCAGTCTGGGAGGACCTCCGTAGATAATTCCTCTACAAGTTCAGTTCCACCACGTGAAAGACAAGTATCACGAACCTCTTCAAGTACAAGCGGAGGCATGATGAGAACATCACTGACTTTGACACATATTGGAAAGGACTCATGTTTTCCATTGACATGCCACTGAATCAGGAGGAATTAATGATGATGAGCATAGAGAATGTCAAGATGGAGCTTTTCCCCTCTCTGATCACCCATACTATCCCGAGGGATTTCGAAACATCCCTGATAAGGTCTAGCACCTAGGGAAATCCTTATAGAATGACAAGAAGGAAAGTCTATTTCCTTCTACGATCCCCATGAGAAGGGCCGCTAGGGCCGAGCCTTCCTTAGTGGCCCAAAAGAGGCCCCTGGGTGACTAGAGTTGTTGCAAGTGGAGCTGCCTCAACATCCTTGTAGAGGCCCTCTACCTCAGGCACGACCACCAACCCAACAGTGCCCACCTCAGAATCGGTAGGTTCCCCAAGCAATACGTAGCCACCACCTAGGTGAGATGACCAAGCTCTACCTCCTTAGAAGGCTCCTTGAGCCCCTCGTCAGGGTCAAACACCAAGGGCCCCCTTTCCGGATAGGAGAAACGAGGCCTACTCATTCAATGAGGCACAGGTACCGAGTTACATATGTAGTTCCTTGGAGTAGAGGATTCTATGTTTTCCTGAGTGTAGAAGGCCGGAAGAGGAAAACCTCAATAATAACCCTAATTACTACCTCTACAACTAGATCCTGGGGAAAACTCTCAAAAAGTGCTATGTGTTGAAGGACTGGATTCATGACCATGTAGATAACAACATAGTCCATTTAGGCTCGGCTCCAACATAGGTGGCATGTATCTTCATGAGGCCAGATAGAAGCAACGACAGTGAGCGAGAGTGCCATCAGGTTTCTAGTCATGAATCCCAGAAGTATGATGTCTGGATGGCTGGAAAAATAGTCTCCCATGACCATGGTGTCATACCGGCATGACTGAATTGGCTAGAGCCTTTAGAATCTGCTGCCACCACTTCTTCATCGTCATCTCAACCGACCTCCACCCAGAAGAGAAAACACTGGTGGCATAAGGGAAAACAATGTCTCCCGCCGATCCCATTATCATCCCGTATTCTCGGACACTTCATCCTCTGTAGATAGAAATCCCTCCTAGAATCCATATAGTAGTGGATGACTCTTCGAGTGACGGTCAAGGGTACCCCTTGATTAACACCATAGAGATGGTAAATCTTTACATGATTCTGGATGATGAGAAGTCCCAGGTGGATCCTCCCAATGTCCCCATCCATTTCCATCGTCGAAAGAGCTGTGGCTATATGGGCCGTCAGAGTGCCTCGGTCATCACATCCAGCCCGGCTATGCATGCTACTGAAACCAGAAAACTGGCTCAGCGTAGAGATTAGAATGCGCATCATTCTCATCTGTTGGCATCAGGCCCGCCTTCACAGTCGTTCATTTTACTGGATCAGGAAGAGCCACCCCAACCATGCCGTGACTAGCCACACCCTGCTACAGGCCAGTCTCAGTCATCTGGAACTCATCTGGTGGCCACTTTATAGGCCTCAACCAGTGGACAACGAGATGTTTCCAGTACCAGTCAGTCGTCGGTCCAGTCGGCAGGGCCAACCATACCTCCTGTCATAGAGAGACCTCCTACAAGCAGAAGATCATGCCTGAAGTGGAAGTACGATGTTCTTAAGCATGTTTTTAATACACCATGAAGACTCTCCATCCTTGAGGCCCTTCTCCTATCTTCAGATATGATGAGGCCCTTACTGATGCTTTAATAATCCCCCTCCAGTTTTAGATAGAAGTAGTAGCCGCAAAAGCATTTCATGTTGAAGTGGTTTGAAATTCTGAATGTTAGGCCATTATCTTGTTCTCTGGAGATGATGAAGGCACTATCATACATGGGAACATTTTCCCATTGTACATCACCGACTAGTTCAATGGGATGGTGGTTCATTTTTGTGTTGTCGACATGATCTCTGGAAGTAACCTCTTCCTTACTCGGACATTGCGAAAGCTGGGATTGTTTGAAGATGATCTGAGTCCCTCTGACCTGAAAATCCATGGTTATGACCAGACAGAATAGACACTGGTCAGTAGGATCTTCTTGAAGACCTAGTTTGGTGGCCTAGTTTCTAGCACTAAATTTACGGTAGTCTCCTAGGACACCACCTACAATGCATTTATGGAAATACCATCGCTCAACCTGCACGAAACATTTCCCTCATCATATCACCAGTGCCACAAGTACTCCCATAATGATCGAGTGGGAGTGATTCTAGGTAATTCATCCCATTGCCTCGTGTGAAGCTTTCTACCTGGATTCCAACTACTAAAAGAGAAAGGAAAAAAAAATTCAGACTAATGAGGCTGAGTATTCCAAGGTTGTGATCAACCCATGGACAGATCAAGATGATGCCTACGTCTTTCCAATCCACCGATTGGAGGCTACGATCCCAGAAATCGGACAATGCTTCGTTGTTTCTAGGAAAAGGGTGGAACCCATTCCTTGACCTACGCGACGCTAGAATATCACCAGTACTCATATACAAATCATGATCGGGTGATCCCAGAGCCTCCTACCCCCATAAGGAATTGGGATATCTGCCCCATGGAAATGATGATACGTCATACAAGCTTGTTCAGCCGGGCTGGAATTAACTGGCTCAAGCTGACGCACCACTATTTCTTTAATATCATCAAGTGTGACCCCTTGGACTGAAGTCCAGATGGGATTAGAACATCAACCTTCATCGCTATGGTTGCGGCAGCATACGAGTCCTCCAATGCAGTGACCGTTGTTGCTCAGGCTCATACCAGCCACACGTCGGGATCTTCCAACTTAGAAGAAGTTCCACCCACCAAGGATCCCACCTTTATAAGTGGAGAAGAGGATTTGGAGGATTCTCTTCCCACCATTGAGGAGGGTGTCTATGCCACAATGGATGAGTTGGTACAGGTGACCATTAGTAGCTATGCAGAACCAAAACCCACATAGATCAGTACCTCCATGCCCCTCATGGAGAAATAATAGTACATAGACTTCCTAAAACAACACTATGATGTATTCTCCTGGAGTTATGATGAGATTCCAGGACTAGATCCTTAGGTATTCGTCCACCACCTCGGTCTCCCAAAAAATAATCATGGGTTCAAGAAGCCTCCCAGGAAGATGCACCCTTCTCACGATGCCATGGTAGTGGAAGAAGTTGATAAGATCATCAGAGCCAATTTCAATAAGGATGTCTAATACCCCAAATGGATAGCCAACATTGTGCTATTCAAGAAGAAGAATAGTCATATCAGAGTCTGCATAGAGTTCCGAGATCTCAATCACCACTACACGAAATATGATTTTTCCCCTTCCTGGGACATAGTTGTTGATTGTTTCTATAGATGAATTATAAGTCCTCTCTTTCACGTATGGGTACTCCAGGTTCAACCAAATATGAATGGCCCTTGAGGATGAGGATTTCACATCCTTCAGGGCAACACAAGGTTCTTTCTGTTACCAATTCATGCCCTTCGGTTTAAAGAATGTGGTTTCCACCTATCAAAGGGATAAGAATTGCATATTTAAGTTGATCATGTGAACAATGATGAAATGATATGTGGATGATATGGTGGCCAAATATCGCTAGCATCAATACCATATCAAAAATCTTGAGAAACTGTTCAGCTTCCTCCGTTCCTGTCACCTGATGATGAAACCATTGAAGTGTGCATTCAGTGTCACCTCTAGATTGTTTTTCGGATTCTTTTTCAGGTACAAGGGAATTGAGTTCAACCTAAAGAAGATCAATGCCATTTGAGAGATGTCTCCCCCAAGCAATGTTCGAGAGCTTCAAGTCATCCAATGTCACTTATCCTACAAACGATGATTCATGGAAAATTTGGCCGGTAAGTGTAAGCCCTTTTATCGGCTAATGATGAAAGGAATCGTCTATGAGTGGGACGTATAATTGTAGACTGATTTTGAGGATATTAATAAGTGTCTACCTCAGCCTTCGGTCTTAATTCCAATATTCTACGGGAATCCACGGGTCCTTTATGTGACACCCTATAATGATCTCTTGATGCCCTTCTTGCCTAGAAGAACAATATGAGAATGGAGAATATCCTTTACAACCTGAGCTTCATGATCCTCAATATGGAGACCAGATACCCCCCCCCCCCATAAAAAAGAACTGCCTTGCACTGGTATTCTAAGTATAGAAGTTGCAACATTACTTGCAGCACAACGAGGTACATCTGGTGTCCCGAGTAGACCCACTGAAGTACATCTTAAACTTCCCCATGATTATAGGTCATCTAGCTCAGTGGGATGTGATTCTCCAACAGTTTGATATCAGGTTTTCCCCTTAGAAATCTATTATGGGGAATGCATTGGAAGACATATTCTCTATCCATATGGCTCCTACTGACTAGTCCTTGAATCTCTATTTCCTCAATGAGGCGATATTCTCAGAAGAAAAACCACGCCATGCTGGTAGATTCACTTCTATGGTGCTTCCTGGAGCCCCACTAGAAAAAGGCTCAATTACCCAAGGCTCAACAGGGTAGGCCTAAGTATCGTCTTCATTACCCTGACATAAGCCCTCTTTCCATACTCATTCATATTTTCAGAAGTCATCACCAACAATGAGGAAGAGTATTAGGCTCTCGTCCCTAGCCTCAAGCTTGCCCTTGAGATTGATGTGCCCCATTTACATGTGAAAGGGGACTCTAAACTAGTCATAAAACAGATCAACAATGACTACATCATTAGAAATCCATAGCTTGTACCGTTTTTGGAATGCACTCTCCAGCTTATGGCCTAGTTCCCATCTCATCCAAAAGTTACTCATGTTCCACGATCTCAGAATGGTCGAGCTGACGCCCTGGATAGCCGGGCTACATCGTTCGCGGAGCCCGAGTAGGAAGATCTGATTATCCACATGGCACATTAGAGAGTCATTTCTCATGTCACCCCCGATGATGATGACAGCCTACGGGTAATACACCTTACGGTCACAGCCTCCACGTGAGGACCCTCAAGTACCCTAAATGCGGTGATCGAAGTGACTCTGGACTGGAGATCCCCCTTGGTTGAGTAACTCTAGAATGGTTATTTCCCAACAGATCTGGATGGGAGCAAGAGAATCCGACACCGTCCAATATAGTTTACCCTCTAGTACATTCCTAGCTATGATAAAATCCTCTACAAGAGTGGGTTTGATGGGGTTCTATATTGTTTCATTCAAGGAGTTGAGATTTCCCAAGTCCTGTAGGAGGTTCACACCAGTTCCTACATGGCTCATCAAAACGGACTGAAACTATCTCACCATATCCAGAGACTAGGGTACATTTCACCCTCCATGATCTATGACTGCATCGATTTTGAAAATAGATTCCATACATGAAAAATTCATGCTAACTTCATGCATCGACCACCAAAGTCTCTCCACTCCACAAAGTACTCTTGTCTATTTGCAGAATGGGGACTCGATGTCGTGGGACCATATCCAACAGCGATAGCTCATCAGTGCATGTTAATCCTGACTGCCATAGATTTCTTCTCCAAGTAGGCAGAGGTAGTTCCACTCAAAGAGGTCAAAGCTCGTTCCATCATTGACATGGTGAGCTCCAACATCATCTACCGATTTGGAGTCCCTCATGTCATCCTTGCCGATGACGACATGAACTTTCTAGTAGCAGAGTAAACGAAATATTATGCTATGTACTACATCCGTTCTACCAACACCTATCGCTATCATGTATATGAAAATGGAATGATCAAGGAATTCAACAAGACCATCTCTAACATTCTGCAGAAAATGGTTGGTCTGAATAAGAAGTGTTGGCCAGACAAACTCCCCAATGCCCTCTAGGCTTATCGGTTGATGACTCATAATTCCACCCAGGTGACCCCATATTCCCTGGTGTATGGAATAGAGGCTATCCTACCCATCCAGATTTAATTTTCCTTACTACGCACAGCTGTCTATGATCAGCATGCACTAGATAATGTAACTAAAATCCGTTTGGCTGAGTTGGAAGCCCTTGATGAGAAAAGGCTTTGTGCCCTGC
The DNA here is from genome assembly GCA_963277665.1 of Viscum album. Classification (NCBI taxonomy): domain Eukaryota; kingdom Viridiplantae; phylum Streptophyta; class Magnoliopsida; order Santalales; family Viscaceae; genus Viscum; species Viscum album. The sequence continues at coordinate 106,089,819 of OY728123.1, read as the reverse complement.
ACAATCTGGGAAGGCATCAGAACAATATAACTAGAGCTTTAAACAAGAATGTTATGCTCCTCTCCTTCTTGCAAGGAAACTTGGTACTGGCCCTAAGGGCACCAATGGCACCTAGCAAGAAACCACCCATGTTGGAAGCTAAATGGGTAGAACTATACATCATTCACAAGGTTTACTCTAATGATGTGTACTACCTTGTTACTAAGGATGGTGAGTGTATAACTCCTCCCACCAATGCCAAGTTCATCGAGAAATAATTTGTGTGACCCATAGGGTCCCACATGACCATAAACTGTATGGTCCTACACAACCTAAAATTGTACGGTCCCTCATGACCCTAAACTACATGACGGTCTTGCATGAACATAAACTGTAAGATCCTACATGACCTTAAAATATTCATCATTCTACATGATGTTAAACTAAATCTTATGAACTATGTATGGCTTGAATCCCATACTTATGGGATATGTAGGATTTCTTAGATGCCGCTTCTTGAGTCCATCCCTAGTTTCCTCTTTGACTGTCCCCTCCTAGACATGGTTCTTTTGGGGGATATCACATGGCATTGTGTTGGCTTCATTGGCCCCACCCATGTTAGGGTTACGATGAATGCTACATGTTTCCTCCTTAATTCTTCTAATCCTCCCATGTCCTTACCACATGATGCTAAACTGCATGAACTTTTCAGAACTACGTGAGGCTTGATTACCATCCTCATGGGATACATAAGACCGCCCATACATTTCATCCATAGGCCTAGCCCCAATCTTTGGGACCTCCCATTGGGATGAAACACATAGTGTGGTGCAGGATTTTTCCCTCATTCACATTGATCTCATCATAAATGTACCATGTATCCCCCTCTCCTGAAGATCTCTTTCTCTTATGTTGTCTAACTTGATATGAAATTGCACAGGTGCATTCATGCTCCACACATCCCCTCATTTGGGATCCCATTATCAATCACATATGAAGGGCCCCCCAAACAATAAGGATACTTAGCCTAAGGGATCTCCTATCAATTCTGGCCAATTCACCCTAGGGTTTTAGAAAACCAATAGATACGAGTCATGCATTGAAAATATGATCAGCGGTCTATTCTCATTTGTTGTTCCAATTTCAGGTCACACGATATAGATGATGTGTTTTGAATCAGGTCAACAACTATCCTATGTCGTTTTCACCACCCCCCATATGTCCCAAACATGGAGTGTAGTGGTTTATTCTGCCCCACCGTCTCTCCAAATCTCAGTTTTCTTCGAGTGGGAGTGTAATTCTAGCTGTCAGTACCTTATGTGACAGGAAAAGCCTAACCATACTCCTTGATTACCTCATAGATCATTGCTCACATGGGATTAGTAGTTTTAAAGGAAATTCCTACATGAGAAGTCATATGGATACGTTTGGTCAGGATGCTTAGACTCAGGTCCTTCAACCCCCTTGGGCCCCCTGGCCCAAGTTCTCATGTATGATTTTGTGGTGCGGTATGGACTCACGTCCTCATTCACATCGGGGTATTTTAGCATGCCACACATCACCCTTTGAGACATCCCTCCATTTATCATTTTTCCTCTAGCACCGACCCTGCCATGCTTTGCATGTCCCATCATTTGGTCTTCCATCAGCATCTATATCCAAAAGGGCCCCTGGATGGCTTAACTGCTCAGCCCAAGGGCTCTCCCACCGTTACGGGCTAACACCCTTGAGGATTGAGAATGAAAAATTGATACAAGTATCATGTTGTGAATATGTTCAATGGATGATGCTCAATTTCTTGCCACAAAATTTGGTAAGACAATGGTGGATACTGTGTTGTGAACCTAGTCAACAGTTGTCCTTTATCATCATTTTCACTTTGTGGTCATCAATAAGCATGATGATTCTCCCTCTCTGTCCGACACACATGACATTAAACTAGGCATATACTGTCTGAGTTCTCAGACCCTGAACTAAGACCACCTTTTTCCTCATGGAAAAACGTTAAACTACAAGCTGGCCATGAAATTTTGTCCATTACCCAGTGTCGAGCCCATTGGCCTTCTCAGGCCCCTGGCCCAAGTTATCACTTAGTGTTGTGCGGTATAGTTCCAAATTATGTCCTCATTCATCTCGGGTTGATCATTGTTCCTTACATATCCCTGGATAAGAAACCATACCCTTACCTTCGTCCTCACTGCATGAAGATAAGCAGCAAGCTTGCCATGAAATTCTATCCATGGCCCAACCTCATGCCCCTTGGCCTTTTCGACCACCTAGACCAAGTTATCACATTGGGTTTTATGGTGTGGTGCGGGATTGTGTCCTCATTCACTTCAGGTTGCTCGCCATGCTATGCATTCCCTCGTTGGGGTATTTGGCCCATATTTACATCATCCCTTTTCTAGAACTACGGGTGTCTTGATTCCCACCATCATGGGATACGTAGGACTGTATGGACATCTGGTCTTTCGGTCCATCCCCATGTCATAGAAACCTCCCTATCAATTTGGCCCATTGGCCCGTGTTATTTTAGAAGAGGTGTATACAGTGTGGTATGGGCATATGTCCCTAGTCACGTCGGGTTTATAACAACCCCGATGCATACCTCTCTCTCCTGAGCAGCCTTCGCTCCCTTTCCATGCATTCATTTCTTTGAGTCTACTGCCCTAAAGTTGGGTCCCCTTGACCACTTCGGTGATTCACCAATAGTCCCATGAGTACTCTGGTCTGGAACATGTAGTTTCAGATTCTATGTGGACATGATTTCACTCACATTTCAGGTTTCGTGATCCTCTTAATTTGGGCTTCCATTATCTTTCACACATGAAGGGACCCCCAAATGGCATGGATGTTTGTCCTAAGGGATCTCCTACTATTACGGGCCAATTCCCTTGAGGGTTTAAACAAAAAATCGACCCAAGTCCCACATTGAAAAAATAGTCTACAGTCGATGCTCAATGGTTTGTCCCCATTTCAGGTTAACACGATATGGATGTAGTGTTTAGAACATGGTCAACAGTTATCCTCCATCACCACGCCAGCCGTTCATGCCTTGAATGTAGGTTACATGATTCACATTACTTTCCACCCCATCATGTCCAAATGAAATTTTGACACTCCCACCACTATCCCTAAGTACACATTTTCTAGTTATGTAGAAAAAAGTCACAGTAAAGTCATCATTTGGGGCTCCGCACCGACTTTCCATTGGAGTACATTCTAGGTATTGAAAAAACCTATTCCTCCCTTCTTTCCCACACTGAGTTTTCCTCATGTGGGCTTAGGGATCGGGTTAATGTCCACACTTACATGGAAAGATTACGCATATCCTTGGTCTGATCTCAAAGTCAATAAACTAAGATCTCTTTTAGAACTACATACTGATTGATTTCCATTCTCATGGGATACATAGGAATGCCTAGACATCTCGCCTTTGGGTCCATCTTGAGTTCCACTAATTTATCTCTCATTTTCTTCCTTATATGAATTGAATTTTTTTGGAACGTATGGTGTGGTGCATGTGGGCTTATGCCCCCATTCACGTCGGCTTCACAATATCCGCACCACACATGCCCCTTTCATGTAGTTAGCCCACCTACATCTTTTCCCACATGAAATTAAACTGTATGTTCTCCCGCACGAAGTTAAAATGAACCTTCAAAAACTATGTGTGGCATGATTCCCATTCTCATGGGATATGTAGGAAGACCCAGACATCTCTTCTCCGGGTCCAGCTCAACTGATGGCTAGTCTCTCCTGCCCCATATTCTCTAACATTTTATAGACTCCTCATCCCAAGATTTCCTAATCAGAATCACGCACGGTATGATGTGGACCTTATCCTCATTCTCATCTGGTATTATTTATCACACCGTGCACATTCCCTCTATAACCTCACCCCTCTTGTATATGTCTGAGCCACATGACTTTAAACTTTGATGACAAGTCCCACATGACATTAAACTGTTACTTCTATACCACACGACGTTAAATTGCATGGATGGCCCCCTCACATGAACCTAAACTATGACATTATCGTCCTGGCCACAAGACAAAAAATGAAAATGCACCTTGATATCCTCACTTGAGGGGGCATCAGGTTTGGTACCAGTGGCACACCATACCATTTGTCAATTCCTGCACATGGCTTGATTCTTGTGGCAATGCATCGAATTTCTATCCTAGGTCCATCACATCCCAAAAAAATAACACATTGATCCGGAAGGACAAACAATATCTATCAAATACCACTTCTTTCGGTGCAAGGGGAAGACCCATGAAAACATATTATCTATGACATTTGTATCCTACTGTTCCTATTTTAGAACTGTGTGTGGCCCGATTCCCATTCTCATGGGATACGTAAGAAATCCCATGCACTTTGCTTCGGGCCCATCCTAACTTTCATTTTTGGTCCCTCGAGCTAAAACCTCTCCAAGGAACACATGGTGATCTGGAATCCAGAACTCAATCCTGCTGGGTTTTATAATTACCTCACCATGTGTCTCCCATATTCCCTACCATCTATGGTCCCTGCTCTAATACCATAAAATAACATCTCTTCCTGAACTACGTATGGCTTAATTCCCATCTTAATGGGAAATAGAGGAACGCCCAGACCCATTGTCCCCGGGTCCACCCCTAGGAATCCAAAATCATGTCCCCTTTCCTTTTTTTTCTGTGTCCTTGCTGCAGGACATTAAACTTCACATAATCTTTTAGAACAATGTATGGATTTATTCCCATACTTATGAGATATGTAGGACCTCCCAGACACATTGTCTTTGGGTCCATCACTAGGAATCTAAAATCATGGTCTATCTTTCAGCCCCTCGGCCCGAACTCTCTTAGGAACATGTGGTGTAGCGAGTACCTCATGGGTCCTCATTCACGTTAGGTTTTGAAAAAATCCACATAATGTGCATCCCAAGTCATTTCCCAACCTATTCTGAGTTCTATGACCCTAAACTATTATCTCCCTATGGGAACTGTGCGTCACTATTGGCTACTTCTCCACCTAGTGCACGGTCCATTAAATCAATCTCCCCTTAGTGGCCCATCCTACGACCATTAATTTGGGAAGTGTGCTACCTATGGACCATTTTCCTTGGAGGGGGAAACGACCTCCTCTATCTGATACGTCTTCTTATTTTACTCAGATGTGTTATGGCAGCGCCCGAAGTGTTGAATTTTCATGTGGGTATTCCATTATTCTAGGTTCAAGCATTGTGAACCCGTCATTTGGATCCTCATCCTCTTCCATGTATGAAGGGACACCCATTATGACCTAGTCTCATGACATGCTAGCTTACCTACTGACACACTCCTGTCGTGGGGCGTGGAAAAACAATATTTTATTTACCTAAGTATAGTATAGTAGTTGATCCTAGGTAGTCTCCCGAAGAGGAGTGCACACAAAACAAGGTTGTCACTTTTTGTTGGTTTTCGTAAAAAGATTGGTTTTAATTAATTTGAATGACTATGAGAGAAAAAAACAACAGAAATTGATTGATTTTAACAAATTATAAAGATGGTGATCGGATTAGGTTCGGCTAGACTTAGTGTTGTGCCATCATGGTTTCCAAATTTTATCTCTTCTTCTTCCTTAAACTGGTAAGAGCGATGTGATCAAAGTTTTCCTTTCTAAAACCTTAGATTGGTCTATCATCCTTCCAATGTGTTTAGGGTTGTAGAAGGTCTCTTGATTACTTAGAGCAATCCCAGACCTGGAATTGTTGTTCCCTAACAAACCAAGATTTCGACATACAATCCTACACACGTGCTTGACAACCGTCGAGCAATCACCACCCAACCCTAATCATGTTCCACCGTATACAGATTAGAATTGGGTGGAGTGAGATTTGATCATCGACCAAAGAAATTTATAATTACAGAACAAAAAAATTAACACAACTGAATTCATATTTTAATACTGAATTAAGAATTGGAACCAGAAGAAGAAAGAAGAACAAATTGTATTCATTTCAAGCACAAAAACTCAAGCACAACACATAGGTCCAGCCTCTCCTCTTTCCGATCACTCAAATGAAGCTACCCCTCCATGGATGGGGTAAGCGAGATAATGCAGGAGAGGAGAGACATTTTAAAATAAAAGAAATAAAAGAAAAATCTGGGAAGTTCTTCTCCTTGGTGCCCCAGAAGGAATGAGGTGGAGAATGGGATGTGTTGAGGAGGGGAAACTCTCCTCCTTTTATAGCCAGATTTCTGTCCTCTGACAGTTGTCGCGTTTTGGACCGAATAAATGACCTCTTCACGCGATGAGCCCTACTTCAATGTTGTTTATAATTGGCTTGGACGTGTCCCCTCAAAATATGAGCGGATTTAGACAGGTATTTCGAAAGTTATGTCCCTTTTACTCTGATCATTTATTCTTTCCAGTCAGAATCTCCAAAACGCCAAACCCCGGATTAGAAAGCTTTAATGGACCCTCAAACGGCCGAATCCTGTGGTGATTCCTTTACAAAAGATGATCCAAATCTCCTTTAGAGTCCACACATAGAATTCGAAAAGCTTTGGGCCTACAATGGATGTGTTATGGTTCCCACACCAAAACTAGGCAGAACTAGAAATAGTTTTCTTGAGCCAACTTGTGAGCTTCTTTTGAGCCTCCATATGGCCGATTCTGCTTTTAGTCCAAAAATAGTAAATGAAGCCCTGGATGTGTAGAATCTGGAAAAGAATGAATTTTTCAATCTGGATCAATATAGATAATGTTAAAGCCAAAATACAGAAATACGTTAAAACTGATAGAAATCCAAAATGGCCAATATTTACTATTCAGCTCAAAATAACACCAAAATCATAAAAATGAAACAGTTCATCTTAGAGGAACACTTTTGTGAGTTTAAAAAAATGATATTAAATATAAATTAATTGAAAATATTTGCTCTATCAATTCCCCCACACTTAAACTATGCTTGTACTCAAGCATAAAATCTCAACATGGAATTCAAAGGGCACCAATGTGACCAATATTTAAATTTCAAATGGAATAAAATCAAATGATTATCAATGTCCAATCAAATTTTCTAGTTCCACAAAAAATAACAATTTAATTTCCCATTTTTCAAAGAAACAATCAATTCATGCATTTTACTTTTTCCCTTTGAAAAATAATGAAGCTTCTCCTTTCATTCATTCAAGCTTCTCAATTTATTATTATTAAACATGCCAAATCATGACCTACCTCACTTTTGAATCTTTTCTCTCATCACTCATGATACAATTAATAGTGGAGTTATGCTCATATCATGATAACATGCTCCTTACCCATAGGCTTTTAAAGTAACTACTTTCTCCACTTTGTAAAGACAAAACACACATAAAATCATGAGGACTTGCAATAAAGGTTCAAATGACTCTATGGATTAGGGTTGGTGGGTAAATGATTCAAATAATTTAAGGCCAGAAGTAGGAGGTTTGACTTTTAAGTACAATGCATGATTAACCAAGTGAAAACACAAGATAAACCTCACTCAAATCCCCTTGAAATGTGAATCACAACACCACTCCCCTTTCAATGACATGGGTCATGAGTCAATAAATGATTACAAAGAATGATATCATCCAAGTTCTCCCTGTTTATTTTGTAAAGCTCCAGAAAGGAACAACTTTATTTTCTTTCTTTTTTTGTAAAGCTCCAGAAAGGCACAACTTTATTTTGAATTTTTTTTCTTTTTTTTAATGGAGAACCGGATGAAATGAAAGAAGCATAATGAAATGATGACTCATGCCCAATTTTATAATAATAAATTGCCCAAAAATGATGATGCACACATTACACCGCCCAAAAATGATACATATCCCAAGGAACACACACGAAAGGCCCTTCCCCCACACTCAAACTTGAAATAACCATGAAAAAATACTAAAAGTTAGGGTAGGTAAGGAAAATTGGATTGTAATGTGGATTAAACCTATAAGGCAATTAATGGAATCTAAGGGCTTACGAAGGATAAATGTAAAGGTGGGTCTTAGGATAAAATGTGGCTAGCCAAAGAGATGCCTCAATCATTTTAAATGTGGTTTTGTACAGTCATAGCTTTGACAAGTTTCAATACAAGTTCTAGCAGGTGGCACGTCCCAAGATCACTCAAGAAATATGATCAGGATAAAATAGGAAATATTTGGTCTAGAAATCCTCTCAGGAATGAGAATATGATATTGGAAAATCACTCATGGCATGATTAATAATAACAAATTAATTCACATGAATTTCAGAAATTCAAAGAATGAAAAATGGAAGGGAAATTTCATTTACATGTATCAATTAATTCCCTCAAATCATGAGTCCTTATTTCAATATCCTTGCTTCACTTTAATCATCTAACTATCCATTTTAATCATTCATTCTCATTGACATTGAAATCTAAAACATAGAATCACTGGATTTATATGAAACTCATGTCTCCTAGAGAAGTCAAGTAAACCATGAATTCAAGCATGGGCATGCATTTTTTTGATTAATTCTTCAAAATACTAAAACATTAGGGAATAAAGTTTGACAATATAGAATTGAAACTCATACTACCCTGTCAAATGGATACTTTTCTTCATGACTTATAATCCCACTAAAACCTCTTCATCAATGGACCTGAAATAAAAAAAATGAAAACAATTGATAGTGCAGGCATGTTAAATCATGCTGGTAAATGACTAAGAAGACAAGTGGAAAATGGGGGAAAATGAGGGTTTCCTCCCGGTAGCACCTTTGTTTAATGTCGTTGGCTCGACAAAACAAAACAAAAAAAAAATTAATTTTTTTTTGAAAAATCTCCTGGACTACACGATTTCCTCCCCCACACTTAATTGATGCAGTGTCCTCAATGCATGTAAACGGAATTTTTTATGTATGTTTAAAAAATATAGAGTTACTGCATTTAATCAAGTGTAAATGAATGATGCAACCTGGTAGGTGTTCATTTGTATTCAGGGTGAAGGAGTGTGATCTCCTCCACTGGTTCTTGAGGTATGGTCCCATGGAACTTCTTCAGCCTCTCCCCATTTATAGTGAAAGGGTTTTATCCTCCTTCCTTTTGAATCTGCATAGCACCAAAGGGATATACATGAATAACAGTAAAGGGGCCTTCCCATTTGGAACGAAGTTTACCTAGCATAAGCTTAAGTCTGGATTTGAAGAGTAACACGTGATCTCCAGGGTTGAAGATTCTTGGTTGAATTATCTTGTCATGGGCCATCCTTATTCTCTCTTTATAGATCATTGAGTTTTCAAAAGATTCCCTTCTAATTTCTTCTAACTCCTGCACCTCCAATCTTCTTTCTTTACCAGCTTTCTCAAGGTCCAGATTCATCTCTCTGACCGCCCAGTAGGCTCTATGCTCCAACTCCACAGGAAGGTGGAAACTCTTTCCATAGATCAATCTATAGGGACTCATCCATATCGGTGTTTTGTAGGCCGTTCTGTATGCCCATAATGTATCATCTAACTTTTGGCTCCAGTCCTTCCGGTTGGGTTTAACAGTCTTCTCCATAATGGATTTGATTTCTCTATTAGAGACTTCAGCTTGGCCATTTGTTTGGGGATGGTATGGGGTAGATGTTCTATGATGCACCCCATAATTCTTCAGCAATGCATCCATTTTCCTGTTGCAGAAATGAGTTCCCTGATCATTGATGATTGCTCGTGGCATGCCAAACCTACAGAAAATGTTAGCCCTAACAAAATCACAAACAACTTTTGCATCATAAGTTCTGGTTGCTTTTTCTACCACCCATTTTGAAACATAGTCTACATCCAAAAGAATATATGAATTTCCAAATTACATTGGGAATGGTCCCATGAAATCTATGCCCCAAACATCAAAATTTTCACAAAAGGTTATTGGTTTTTGTGGCATTTCATGTCGTTTGGATATGTTACCAGAAAATTGGCATTTTTCACATCTTTTACAAAATTCATATGCATCCTTGAATAAGGTGGTCCAGTAGAGTCCAGATTCTAAAACATTTCGGGCAGTCCACTGAGGTCCAAAGTGGCCACCACAAGATAATTTATGAAAAAATTCAAACACGGATTCAATTTCACTTTTTGGCAAGCATCTTCTTATGATTTGATCATTACAATTTTTCCACAGAAACGGATCTTCCCAAATGTAAAATCTTGATTCAGATTTAAGCTTATGTTGTTGATGAGAGATTAGATTAGAGGGTACCTAAGATGTTACCAAATATTTGACAATGTTGGCATACCATGGTACTTCATTGTTGATGATGTATAGTTGTTCTCCAGGAAGCTCATCATTAAGTGGGTTATGCTTTGGTATTTCTGTTTCAGCGGTGTGGGGTATTCGACTCAGATGATTAGCCACTTGATTTTCAGTCCCCTTCTTATCTTTGATTTCCAAATTGAACACTTGTAAGAGTAGCATCCATCTCACCAACTGCGGTTTAGCATCCACCTTTTTCATTAAGTACCTAAGAGATGCATGATCAGAAAAAACAACAACATTAGTGCCCAGAAGATATGATCAGAATTTATCTAGTGCAAAAACGACTGCAAGGAATTCCTTCTCTGTGGTTGTGTAATTTATTTGTGTTTCATCCAAGGTCCTTGATGTGTAGGAGATGACTTGAGGCTTGCTGTCAATTCTCTGTGATAGAGCGGCTCCCACTGCTTGGTTGGATGCATCACAAAGTATCTCGAAAGGGTAATCCCAATTGGGTGGCTGCATTATTGGTGGTGTTATCAGCCTTTCCTTTAATTAATCAAATGATTCCCTACATGCACTATCAAAATTAAAGTTAGCATCCTTTAGAAGTAATCTTGAGGGAGGGATAGAAATCTTACTGAAATCCTTGATGAATCTTCTGTAAAATCCTGCATTCCCTAAAAAGGATCTAACATGTTTGACACAAGTTGGACATGGTAAGGAATTTATTTCATCAAATTTTGATTTATCAACCTTAATCCCATTTTGTGAAATTATGTGCCCCAACACTATCCCTTTTTCAACCATGAAATGACATTTTTCAAAATTTAAGACAAGGTTCTTTTCAATGCATGTTTTCAAAACTTTTTCCAGATTTCCCAAGCAATGATCAAATGAATTTCCAAAAACTGTGAAATCATCAAGAAACGCCTCCAAGCAATCCTCAATGTGGTCCGAGAAAATACTCACCATACACCATTGAAATGTACCTCGGGCATTGCATAGCCCGAAAGGAATCCTTTTGTAGGTGAATGTTCCAAAAAGGGTAGGTGAAGGTTGTCTTCTCCTGGTCTTCTGGTGAAATTGGTACATGAAAATATCCTGAGAATCCATCTAAAAAACAGTAATGAGTATTTCTAGCTAACCTTTCAAGCATCTGATCAATGAATGGAATAGGAAAGTGATCTTTTCAAGTAACTTGATTTAGCTTCCTGTAATCTATACACACTCTCCATCTGTTTTGTATTCTCATAGGGATCAGTTAATTTCTTTCATTTCTAACAGTGGTCAGGCCGGTTTTCTTGGGGACTACATGAATTGGGCTAACCCATTGAGAATTAGAGATTGGGTAAATGATATCAGCTTCCAACAATTTATTAATCTCTTTCTTAACGACCTCCATGATTGTGGGATTGAGTCTTCATTGAGGTTGTCTAACTGTCTGAGATTCACTTTCTAAAAATATCCTGTGAGAGCATACCTTAGGGTTGATTCCAGGAATATCACCTAAACACCATCCTACAGCTTTTACATTCTTTTTGAGAAGGTCAATCAATGTTTGTTCTTGTGAATGGGATAGGTTATTGGCAATGATTACTGGCAATTTTTCTACTTCCATTAGGTAAGTATACTTCAAGTCACATGGAAAAGGCTTCAGCTCTAAACATGGGGGTTGTTCAAGGGATGATATTTCATTTAGGTTTCCTACTCCTAATGTTGAATTCATGGGAATAATCTCACTTCCTTTTAAAAAATCATCAAAAAAAATCAGATTTTACCTCATCCTCCAACATCATATCATAATTTTCAGGTTCATGGGAGTTATAAAATTCAAATGAAGAGTGTTATCCCGCAGATAAAAAATCATGAAGCATACCTGAGTCTTCAATTGGTTCTATACCTTCATCATGGGAGATTGCATAAAGTGAGTTAATGTTGGACGGGTGTTCCATCGTATCAAGAATATTGAAGTGTACCGTACTATCTCCGAGCTCCATGGTGAGTGTTCCTTCATGCACGTTGATGATTGTCCTCGCTGTTTTCAGGAATGGTCTCCCTAGGATGATGGGAGATTGGGATGGTGCTCAGTCTTCCTCCATGGAAAGGACATAAAAGTCTGCTGGAAAGATTAATCCTCTCACTCCTACAAGTACATCTTCAACGACTCCAGCTGGGAAAACGGTGGATCTGTTTACTTATTGTACCACCACTCGAGTTGATTTTAGTTCTCCGATCTGCAAAGATGAAAACACAGAGTGAGGCATCACATTTACCGAAGCACCAAGATCACATAGTGCATCAGTAAAATTTAATGAACCGATAGTGCAGGGAATAGAGAAAGTCCCTGGATCATGACATTTTTGTGGTATTGGTGGTGTGATCAATGCTGAGACGCTTCTTCCTAAGTTGATTCTTTCATTTCCATCCAACCTCTTTCTTTTAGTACATAGCTCCTTCAGAAATTTTTCATATTTAGGGATTTTCCGGATTGCATCCAGCAGTGGAATGTTAATCTCAACTTTTCGAAATTTTTCTTGAATTTCCCGTTGAGGTCGTTCTTCTTCGCACTTCTTTGACTCAACCAATGCTGATGGGAATGGTTCTGGAATATCCTTTTTCTCCCTTTGTTGTTTCTGCAATGGTGTTTCTAGTCTTTCTTTCTTGAACCTTATTCTTTCTACTTTGTTGTTGACTCCATCTTTTGGTTGGACAGGACGAGCATCAGCAGGTTCCCTAGATTCATCCTCCTTATATTGTTATGGTTGTTTGAGCTCCTTCCCGCTTCGGGTTGTGATTGCACTAACATTCTATTTTGGATTGGGAACTGTTTGTGCAGGAAGCTTACCTTGGTTCTTGGTGAGAGCATCCATAATGCTTGAAAATTGATCACCTAGCTTTTCCATCTTATCATCTATTCCCGCAACTATTGTCTTCAGTTTTTGGTCTTCATTTGTCGGTGCACTTGTGGATGGTTGCTCATAATTCTTCCGCTGGAAAGGTGGTGGTTGAAAAGTTTTTTATTGTTGGAAGGGATTCTGATAAGGTTGTTGGAATGCTATCGGATTCTGATATTGCTGCTGAAAAGGTACTCTGGATTGGTTCTGTTGAAACCCATACCCTGGTTGGGTTTGCGGTTGGTATTTCCTTGGTTGATAGGTTGCATCACAACTTTCTGTCCCCTGCACTTCTGGACATTGATCAGAGTAATGAGAATTAGAAGAGCATAAACCACATACCTGATTCAGTCCTTGTTGTTCCTTCACATGGTTCACAGTTATTTGTCGCACCAACCTGGTGAGTTCACCCATTTCATTCCTAATTTAATCTACTAAATCATATGTTCTTACCTCATGGATTCCTCTAGTGATCGTACCTCAAGTGCCAAACTGCTGTGAATTTTGTACAATCTTTTCAATCATAATTTGTATATCTGCAGGTGATTTATCAATGAGGGCTCCTCCTGACGAGGCATCTAGTATATTCCTATAATTTTCAAGCAATCCTTGGTAGAAGTAAACAAGGAATTGGTCCTCTTCAATTTCTTGGTGTGGACAACTTGCACAATGCTTCTTAAAACGTTCCCAGTATTCGTAGAGTGTTTCTCCAGTTGATTGATGGATGAAATAAATCTCCTTCTTTATTGCAGTGATCCTAGATGTTGGGAAGAATCTTTGTAGAAAGCATTTTTTTAGATCTTCCCAGTCACTGATCTCCCCCGGTTGTAGATTGTACAACCATTCCTTTGCTGGTCCCTCTAGTGAGAAGGGGAAAGCCCTCCACTTCACATGCTCTTCCGCGACTGCTCGAGATTTGAAGCTGGAGCTGACATAGGTAAATTCTTGAATATGTCGATTCGGGTCTTCACCTGCAAGACCATGAAATTTAGGAAGCACTTGAATCATGTTGATTTGCAATTCAAAATCATTTTCTATGGCAGGAATTGCAAGTTGATAATTTTTACTGACAAATTGAGGTGCACAGATGTCACGTAGGGTTTGGTTGGAATTTACAGCCATTATTAAAGGTTCAAAGTCTTCACTCAAGGTATCACTTGAATCGGTGAGATTTATTTCTTCAAATTCTTTGGGAAGATTTTGATTTTTCAATTTGGTTATTGTGCTCTCAATTTCTGGATCGAATTCTAATAAATTTATATTTGAACCTCGGGTCATTCAAAAGAGATTTTTTTTTAAAAAAAATCATTGAGGCACTGCCTCCCCGGCAACGGCGCCAAGTTTGACGCACTCCTATTATGGGGAATGGCAAAACAATATTTTATTTACCTAAGTATAGTATAGCAGTTGATCCTAGGTAGTCTCCCGAAGAGGAGTGCACACAAAACAAGGTTGTCACTTTTTGTTGGTTTTCGTAAAAATATTGGTTTTAATTAATTTGAATGGCTATGAGAGAAACAAAAAACAGAAATTGACTGATTTTAACAAATTATAATGATGGTGATCGGATTAGGTTCGGCTACACTTAGTGTTGTGCCATCATGGTTTCCAAATTTTATCTCTTCTTCTTCCTTAAACTGGTAAGAGAGATGTGATGCGAATTTTCCTTTCTAAAACCTTAGATTGGTCTATCCTCCTTCCAATGTGTTTAGGGTTGTAGAAGGTCTCTTGATTAATTAGAGCAATCCCAGACCTGGAATTGTTGTTCCCTAACAAACCAAGATTTTGACATACAATCCTACACACGTGCTTGACAACTGTCGAGCAATCACCACCCAACCCTAATCATGTTCCACCGTATACATATTAGAATTGGGTGGAGGGAGATGTGATCATCGACCAAAGAAAATTATAATTTCAGAATAAAAACCTTAACACAACCGCATTCTGAATTTAATACTGAATTATGAATTGGAACCAGAAGAAGAAGGAAGAACAAATTTTATTCATTTCAAACACAAAAACTCAAGCACAACACATAGGTCCAGCCTCCCCTCTTTCCGATCACTCAAATGAAGCTACCCCTACTTGTATGGGGTAAGAGAGACAATGCGGGAGAGGAGATATATTTTAAAATAAAAGAAGTAAAAGAAAAATATGAGAAGTTCTTCTCCTTGGTGCCCCAGAAGGATTGGGGTGGAGAATGGGATGTGTTGAGGAGGAGGAGCTCTCCTCCTTTAATAGCCAGATTTCTGTCCTCCGAATGTTGTCACCTATTGGACCCCATAAATGACCTCTTCACGCATTGAGACCTTCTTCAATGTTGTTCATAATTGGCTTGGCCGGGTTCCCTCAAAATCGCAGCGGATTTGGACAGGTATTCCGAGAGTTATGGCCCTTTTACTCTGATCATCTATTCTGTCCAGTCAGAATATCCAAAACGCCAAACCCCGGATTAGGAAGCTTTACTGGACCCTCAAAAGGCCAAATCCTGCGGTGATTCCCGAATTAAAGATGCTCCAAAACCCCTTTCGCATCCACCAACAGAATTTGACAAGCGTTGGGCCCAAAATGGATGAGTTAGGGATCCCACACCAAAACTAGGCAGAACTGGAAACCGTTTTCTTGAGCCAACGTGTGAGCTTCTTTTGAGCTTCCATATGGCCGATTCAGCTTTTAGTCCAGAAATAGTAAATGAAGCCCTGGATGTTTAGAATTTGGAAGAGAAAGAATTTTTCAATTGGGATCAATGTAGATAATGTTATGGCCAAAATACAGAAATACGTTAAAACTGTTAGAACTCCAAAATGGCCAATTTTTACTATTCAGCTCAAAATAATACCAAAATCATAAAAATGAAACAATTCATCTTAGAGGAACACTTTTTTGAGTTTAAAAAAATGATATTCAATATTAATTAATTGAAAATATTTTCTCTATCACCTACCATCTTGGTCCAACGTCTCTAAGGACCTTAAACGACATTGGAAACATGACCCATCTTTTGAACATGGTTAATGGTCAACCCTCATTTGTCTATCCCCATTCCAGGCTAATACAATATGGATGCTATGTTTCAAACATGGTTAACAATTATCCCCTATCATCACGCCACCATATTTGTGGTCCAGATCTCGAGCATCACGATTCAAATATTTCAACTTCCTTTTGTTCAAGTGGAATTATAACCTACGTGGATCTACTCCTACACACATCTAGGTGCATTACAAAGGTGTATCAGCATCAGTGGGACTTTATTCACATAGTGTCCCATCACCACTAGCATGCACCTTCCTATTCTAGGAAATTCCCATCACTACTCCTTGTTTCCCACATCAAGCACGACTCATGTGGGCTAAATAGTTCTGGTAGGACGTGTACTGACGAAACCATGCCACACATATCTATCTTTGGCCAATATGATGTTAAACCATGCTCTCAAAACAATGTACGTCTTGATTCCCATCCTCATGGGTTACGTAGGAACACCCAGTAACTTTTCCTCAGGAGTAACCTAACTTTTTACTTTTGGTCCCTTGACCTAAAAGAACATTCTACTGGGATACATGTGTGGGATTATGTCCCTATTCAAATCGAGTTTACATCTACATACCCACATACTCCCTTCCTAGGATCTCCCCTTTCACCTTCTTTCCTATCATATGGTGTTAAACTGCACGAGCTAATATTTCTTTGACGCATGTCACTAAACTATGATTCAACCCTGAACAAGTTCAGGATGCCCCATGTTAATTATGGGATGTGCCATATCCCTTTACATAGTGGTCCTGTAACGGAGTATTTATGATCCTTAACCAGACCGATGCATCCACCTAACGTGTCTTCACCATGGTGGTGTAATTTCATGAGTGTTGGACTCCATTAAAATAACACATCACTCCATACTCAATGCTTTGCATGCCCCTTATTCGGACCCTCATCCTCTTTCACATCTGAATGAACCCCCTAATGGTTTGGATGCCTTGCCTATTTCTCACCTATTGTCCTAGGATAACGTACCGGAAAGCTAATGGATTAAATTTCGAGTCAAGCCCCGTGTTTCTAACATGGTCTGCAGTTAGACCTCGTTTTTTATTCCCATTCCAGGCTAACACAATAAGGATATTGTGTTTCAAACACAGTCAATAGTAATCCTTTATTTTCATGCAACATTTAAATTTTTTTTCGAACATTGGGTATAGTGATTCACACTTTCCATTTACCTATATTCAGATTAAGTTGGGAACCCCCGGAGTTACCCTGCTCGTGCACTAGATAACATTTGGAAGGGCGACATGTCGACTATACTTAGGTTCTTGTCCAAAAATAGGGACTCTCCCATTTCTTCATGGAAATCCGAATTGGCTGTTCAAAACCTGAATGCCCGAATCTTGGTTGGCACCCTTATGTTCAGACGAAATAGCATGGTGATCATCCCTTTTTTCTCACATTGGGCTCGACCCGCATTATCTTAGGGATTGATAACTCGGCATCTCACAAATATAACTTACGCATTTAAAACCAATACAAATAATGAAACTCATGCATGCATCTATCATAAAACAATCAAAGAATGAAAGTATGTTCAAGGTTTTGTACTTATACAACACTAGAGGGTCGATTCCTCCCATAGAAGAATTAACCCCGTCCAAGGAAAGTTGCAGCTCTGCCACCCTTTGGCTAGTGGTGTCCATGATTCCCTACCGCCTATTCCGATCCCACTCATCCTCAGCGGTGATGGGGCATAATTCATCGACCGCAATCTAGGCCCACTCTACGTCGGTTTAGATGTCAGCCATCTCTTCGGAGGCTTGCTTCATGAGCTCCTCGGCCTCTGCCAGTCGGGCTTTCAATCTCAATATTAGCTCTGATTGTACATCGAGGGAGACTTAGTGCTCATCCACTTGGACCTGCAGCTATTGAATATTTTCTTCAGCCTCTTGGATCCCCTTGATTTTGACCGCTTTCCTCCACTTCCAACTGACACTGAGGTCATAGTCATACTCCAAAATATTCTCCACCATAAGATCTCGAATGAGCATGTGGGGATGCTAGGCATCCACTCCCCCAACACATAGTTCGCACAGCCATGAGAGATGTATATCCATCTCATCCAGCCATCACATTTTGGGGTGTCATCAATGAAGCGCTTAATCATCTTCCATGATCGGCGATGGTCTATTTCCCTATCCTCTTCATCAGAGGCCATCTCGTCCCTGTTGGTGCGGTTGGCAAGCTCATATGTGGGGAACACACCCAACAATTAGTTAGCAGGGTCCACATCTGGTGTTTGATCGGGTATGGTGGGACCAACGATGTTTGATCGATCCTCATCATCAGACCCCACCTCAATAATCTCAAGTTAACCCCCTCTGAAGGCCCCACCAATGATTGGTAGAACCACAAATTGGTCGGTCTAGATATCTGCCTCCATGATCACTGGAATTCCCCTTGGAAAGATGCCTCTAGAAGCCCTGGACAACCTAACCAAGTTAGCCCATGTCATTTGAATAACTACACACACCAAAAAGGGGATTATACTTCAGTTGAAAAAGTCAAAGGGATACAATAATGAATTTGGTATAGGAGACATACATAGATCAAATTCCTGGTCTTGTTCTTGGGTGGACGCCATCGGGACCCCGAGGTGTGGCCCCCGGTATATTGTAGAAAGGTTTTAAAGCTCCATAGGAGCCACCTCTGATGTCTTAGCCCCGCCGGATGTCGTAATCAATGTAGCCACAGGTGTAGATATTGAAGGTCCCACATCTTCATATATTGAGGGGAGAGAATGGGTTCTGGGTACGAGACCCTCCTGCAGAGTTCAATTATTAGTATGGAGTCCAGAATGACCAGGAAGTAGACCCTGAGGATAGGGCTTGGGATTTTAACTCAAGGCCTCTGAAAAATTTGCATGGTCCAAGTCTTGATCACCAAATTCTACCTCCTCCAATGGGATACTTCTACAGGCCTCCTCCCCCAAGGAGGACCCATCTGATTCCTCTGAAAAAGGAAAACACTCACTCAGTTCGACAGCTGGAAACTGTAGGGGGGCTCTCTGATTCAACAACACCTTCACCTGGACTATCATTAGATGCATGGAACCTTGGGAGTAAACAATGTCCTAATGATCTATCAGATATTTCTCCTACTCCTATAGGGATACTACAAAGTTGTCTCTGACAGGACCAATTCCCGATAAGTCCATCCCATGGTGGCTCAAGTGTTTCCACATCTTATACAAGCTTAGGAATTCCTTGTTGACATCCCAAATATCCTAGGACTTCAGAAAGGAAACATTCTATTGAATTTCTATGTGGTGTGGCCGCTTCCCCAGTGTCTGGGTGGATATTCTATGGAATCCTCTCAGTGGACTCCCCTCTGGATAACTCAATTATTCTGGCACCACCGAGTCCACAGCCATTAAAGGATCTGATACCACTGCCTCACCCTCAGCTATTAAGGGCCTCGCTATCATGGCTGCACCGCTATCTCGGTATGCCCTTCACATCTTACGGTGCTATTCTCGAGGTTGGGGAGGCACACCATCACCGACCCGAATGGTTGGTTTCTTCATCATCTCTCTGAGTGGGCCACCTCCGGGATTTTGGCATAATCTTTCACCAACCTAAAGACGGTCGTGGGTGGAGTCAATTCGTTCCACATATTTCCATCTTACAATGTGTACATGAGCCACATCTGCCTCATCACAAACAGATGATCCTCGTATGACACCCCTAAATAGACCTCTAGGGTCTACCACTGCATACAATGAAACTGCCTGGAAAATTGGTGTGGGGTGTATGACTCGCAGAGGGGCTCACAGTCTATTCTTTCTACTAGAACTCCCCCTCGAAAGGCCGGGATATAGGACTCATGCCTTTCTGTTCCTTGTCCATCAACAGTAAAAGCACCTGTTGGTAGGAGGAATGAATAAAATTTGAATTCCTCTTTCATCCAAACGTGGTTCGGTACCGCTTGCACCGTCAGTTTGGCCAGAAAGCTCCCCACAGCATTCATAATGGACGGATGAAAGATTGATCCTTGAGGGGATATGGGGTTCAGATATTCATAGACTCCCCTGATGTGTGCCACTATCTACCCATAATGATGGTGGAACGACCCACATATCCTCTGAGGCCTTTTCCCCTCGTCGATATTCCATAGAATCTTGTAGATCTAGTCAAGCATCGTGATTCTGAGGTTCACCCACCCTCTTGTCTCCATCATGGACGCCATGATAAATCTTCTTGGTCGCACACCCATGTTCTTATCCTTCAACGAAAGGATCCAACCACAGATGAGAGCAGTGATGAATGCTGCTAGCAAGGATACTGGTTGTTGCTCAGTGTTGACACTGAACCCCCATGTTTTCCATTGGCTGTCCTCTAGGAGCCCCGAGTACGAGTTCACCTTTCCTTATTGAGCCACCTTCAGGCAAGTATGAGGCTTCACCAGAAGCAGTCTATTTTTCAGGAGGTTCATAAACTGTTTGAACTGCTGGTTGAAGTGGACGTCTCTCACTGTTACCTTGTCCTCTCCGGGAACCAGCTCCAGTAGTGACAGCGCCTACGACGACATTTTCTCTAGATCATTTCACTCACCCATAACCGTGAGGAATTCATCAAACATCTCCCCCAGTATCGGGACCCCTAAGATCTGGTGCACATCCAATAAACTAATTCCAACCTCCGTATGGTGCAAGTGGAAGTTATTGGTCCTTTAGGTCCACCTGCTCAACAACTCCGGCATCAACTGCTTCGGTTGGTAGATGTGAAATTGGAATGCCCAAACTGCCTCATATAGGCCCAATCTCCTTATCTCAACACCAAAATCTTCAAAATAGGCACCTACCCAGTAGGCCCAGGCACAATAATCTGTTATGTTGCCACTCTGGCACAGGTCCCACTAATCAAACCACCCGTTCTTTGGGTTCCTCAGGGATGCCTTCAAGAATGTCCGGTGTAGGGGGGGTGTCTCTGGATTCAGTACATTCCTATCAACATTATTAAGAATATTGTACAAACAATCAACAATGATAGGTGTGAAGTCATTTGTGGCATGGCCTCCTGCCACCCTGAACCACTGGCGCTGACACGGAATGCTTCAGAACCAGTAATTTGGATCGTCCCTACTGGCATCAGTGATGAAGTCATCATCCCTATTCCCAAAGCCATACAAAGGGAGTGTCGGGCATAGTGGATAGTTCTTTTGGCTTACCGACAGAAGCACCCCCAACGACCTAGGGTTGGGGTTTCTCTGTATCAGCTTCCCTAAGCCCAATCTATTCACCATCTCCTCCCATCGGACAGCATCCGCAAGGACCCCCCTAGCAGCCTCTTGGAGAATCATTCAGTCATGATGTTTGGGTGTTCTTTGGGTTTGGCTCGCAAATCTCTTTCACAATGTAAGTTCATAGATATTGGTTGTGAAGGATGTTCGTGGAGGCCTGCCTCAGCCTTTAGAAGCAAGTTTCCAGAGCACAGCAATGTGAAGTCAAAAACTCATTGTGCGCTGTGAAGTAGAAGGCCCAATTCACGGAGAGCAATCATAGAGTGCGTGAAGCTTGTTGAATCGAGAGTGATACAAGCCAAAAATGTGCGGAAGAGAAAAGACAAAAGAGTGGTTAGATCCCCTATTTATAGGCGATGCCCCCAAGAGATTTGCGGCATGTCCGATCCGTGGTGAGCTTCGTGGCATGATCAGTCCCACGCCGCTGCTCCTCTTCGCGAGTCTTCTTGACCAGGCCGCTTCACAATGGTTGACGTATTTTGGCAATTGATCCTCAGACTTTGAACCTCATTCTCCACTTAGAAAAAAGTCAAAGGGGGGCATTTGTTGATTCCAAAATCATGGAAAATCAATAAAAAATGAGAGCATTATGGGATACCTCATGAATACTGGTCGCGGAGCCCCCTAGCCCTGCAGATAGCATAGAGCTCTCCCTTCAAGAACCCTTTGTAGAGAAAGGAGGGGGAATACTCAGCGAACTAATTTGATGTTCACGAACCAACTATAGATCAGGGAGGTGGGATGCTCCGCAAACCGATTTGATGTTTGTCAACCCACCATGGAGTAAGGTGGCGGGATGCTTCATGAACCCCTTTGACATTCATGAACCCGTTGCGGAGCAAGGATGCAGGTTGCTCTGAGAACACCTTTAACGTTCTCGAACCCAATGCGAAGCTAGGAGGCGGGATGATCCGTGTAACCCTATGACGTTCGTGAACCTACCGTGGAGCAAGCTCCGTCTTCGCGAAGAGCGAGATCTACTTTGTGGCGCATCTTGCTTATAAATATCAGGCTCTCCTCAAGACCAATGGACGAATCATCCAAACTTTAATACACATGTGATACGCATGATCATGCATGATCATTGTGATTCGCGAAGCACATTACCTCACTTTTTTATGCTTCACAAGGAACCCATGTTTCATGAGGCATTGCTCTGCGAATGACTTTCCACTTCGTGAAGCACCTTCTATATGAACCTATTCACTATCCCTGTACCATGAGACTAAAATTCTAGAAGCACATCCCTTCACAAAGCCTTTTCACTCCACGAAGCACCAAAGCTTCACAAGGCTTCTACTTATGAACCCCTTTGATCTGCAAATCCTTTTCCTATGCAGACCATCATGTTTGCACAAAGCAATTTCATGGTCCCTTGGGCCGTGCTACCCGTTTCATTGCTTCGCCTCACGCTTCTTCTTATAGTCATGCTAATGGCTATTTCATCTTCACATATCAAAAATAACATGGACCCCCCAATTTATCACTCCATAACACCCCCTCACCATGGAATTGGTGATTCCTTTCTTACCCCAAGGGTGGGAGGGTATCATTTATGTAAGTCCTAAGGTTCCGAAGCACACCCACCTCGTCATTGCTGCAGGACAGTAAACTACCAAGCACCTTCGTCCTGAGAAAATGATGTTAAACTATGACCTCACCTTATGCCTTGCTACTGGGGTGCCCATTCTCAGACATTCTCTATGCCCACTGGTCTCCATGAGAGTGAGATCATTCCTCACATGGAATGACATCCTCTTTATTGGAGCAGCGTCTATCTGCGGGCTAATGGAAACCACCCGGGTGTAAGCCCCTAGCTTTTCTTGTAGGAAGTAGAATCCTTATTTCTCCTCTCATCCTGGGTGCCAAACCCCTCTCCCACTATTATTTTTCACCACTTGGGACTCCATCCTAGAGTAAGTCACAATATCCATCACCCTCAGGCTGCTAATCATGCATAAGCCCCTGATTCCTCTTTGTGCTACTAACCACGTGTAACCCCCACTCCACTTCCCACGGATGAAGCTTTCACGACATGATCATCAGTCCTTTGTGGCCTCTTGTTTCTCACACCGATCATTAATAACATGGGATTACAGTATGCATCAACCATTAAATCCTATCTGGGCAGCCTAGAGCATAAGACCCAAAAACCATTCAGAACTATGTGTAATTTGATCCTTACCATGGCAAGGTACATAGGATGCTTTCCTAAGCATCATGCACAACACCCATCGGTCCCGGCCATCTTCACAGTGGTTCCCAATCCTTTCGAACTAAATGGAATTTGATCCTTGCCAATGCATGGTGCGTAGAAAGCCTCCCTAAGGTTCAAGCCCCATGCCCATCGGTCTCGACCATCTTCAAGTCGGTTCCCACTCCTTCAGAACTATGTGGACTTTGATTCATGCCAAGGAAAGGTATGTAGGAAGCCTCCCTAGGGTTCAAGACCAACACCCATCGGTCCCGGCCATCTTCACGTCAGTTACCAATCATTTCAAACAATGTGGACTTTGATCCTTTCCAAGGCTAGGTACGTAGGATGTCTCCTTGAGGTTTAAACCCAACAACTATTAGTTCCAGACCCCCTTCATGTTAGACCACCTTCGTCCCTCATGACGTTAAACTGCATGCCCCCTTTCATCATGCACGACGTTAAACTGCATCCACCATCCTGAAATAAATGGGATTTGATCATTTCCTCCTAGATAAGGTACCCAGGAAGTCTCCCTGAGGTTCAACCACATCCATTGGTAAGCCGTTTTGACCCCATCCAGCAGTAATCCATTGTGACCCCATCAAGTTGTAAGCCGTGGTCAACCCATCCAGTGGTAAGCCGTTGTGACCCCGTCTAGTTGTAAGCCATTGTGACCCCATACAACGGTAATCTGTTATCAAACCCATTTGGCGGTATGTTATTGAAGTCCCCAATCAACGGTAAGCCATTGTCTGGTGAACTATG
This sequence comes from Viscum album, assembly GCA_963277665.1. Taxonomy (NCBI): domain Eukaryota; kingdom Viridiplantae; phylum Streptophyta; class Magnoliopsida; order Santalales; family Viscaceae; genus Viscum; species Viscum album. The sequence continues at coordinate 106,065,499 of OY728123.1, read as the reverse complement.
AGGATTTTGATTCCATGCCACATGGATACGTATGAGGTATTTCAGAGACTCAAGACCCACATCAGAGTCGTCCTCGAGTTGACTACATCTCATCCTCCACCCACTTCACATAACCATCCATCATCCATTTTGGTTCTCACCCAGGCCTCCAAATCCCAGTGGGATCATTCCACCTCATTCATCATTCACTTTAACAAAAATAGGGTATCTAACCATGTGTTATCACCAACATCAGTGTTCCCTCTAGGGGTTTCACTAACCTAGTCTGCTCTAGTCAGTGTTCAGATCAATCTAATCTATCTCCACTAGACGTTAATCCTATGGAATACCCTGTGTTAAACATTGGAAGCTGAGGAAAACCTCATATACATGAATATGACATATAATTCCATGCATTTGATGTGAGATGCCTCAGGCTTCCGTGCCCTCAGGGAAGACCAATAATATGGGGATGAAACACAGTTACACTAGTGTTCCGGCGTCCAGACATGCCAATGATGTCTAATGTGACTACTCCCCCAACCGAAGGATGCTACCATGAGCATACCCCTTGGAATTTCTTGAAAGAAGCAATGTAATTAATTGGTCTCCATAAATATAAGGCACTGGGAAGAGTCTCAGGAAAACATCTTAAGTCTATTAGGGGGAACCAGATTAGGTGATGTGTTCTGAGGAGGAATTCACAGAAGGAAGAACCGACATCCCATCATCCTTTTTCGATCAAGGAGAAACATCCATGAACAAGGAACGGATGTCACATACATCTGGAAAGCAGGAATGCAGGGCAACAAACTGCATCGGCTTCCTCAAACGGATAGATGTGCCCGCCTCGGAAAAAGAGTATGAAACAGTATTTATATCTTTATTATATTTTTTAATATGATGGAACCACGATCAAAGTAAAAGGACCATCAAACAAAAAATGGAATCAAACATGAGATATGAATCAATTTTCACCATAAGAGTGATCTTATTACAAATTGATATTTAATGGTAGATAATATTTTATAAGAAAATAATATATGGTATGAAATATATTTTTTAATTCATTAAGAAATTTTTATTAAATATATAATTATTATACGAGGGTTTTGAACATATACGATAAAATACGGGACGTGAGGTAAGAGATTTAATTTTTAATCCCATTTTAATCATGATTTTTTATGATTTAATTTTCATTGAGTAAATTATATATTAAATATCTAAAACATACGTTAAAATTATTTTTCCTATGTTTAATTATATAATTTTGAAATAATAGCACAATTTTTCTCTCAATTGTACTTAAAATGATCACGAAAATGTTTTTGGGAAAAACTTATTTCATTTTCTCTTTAGTTGGGAATAATTTTCATCAATGCCCAAATCTCTATTAAAATCAATTAAATAATGTTTTAATATTCCCCTATGAGTTCTTAATTTTTTTTTACCCATTTAATAAATTAATAACCAAAATTTCAAAGGAATATTCTAGTCATTTTCTGAATGAAGGATTTTCACTTTTTATAAAAAATACGAAATGATTCTTTGTTTCTATGTACATGGAACCAATGAGAAATACCACCATTAGGACCACAAAAATATTTGTACATTTTAGTAAAATATTCCTTGATTTATTTAAAAAAAATGTTTTCCCATAATATTTTTCAATTTTTTACACTTTAGATAAGTGATTTCAAAATGAAAATAATATTTCTACAACAAAATATTCTAGGGATTTTTTTGAATAGTTTTCTTATATAATAATATATATTGACCTTAATTATAATGTAATGTGGTTATGATCGAAGGAAACCATCCTCTTCCATTCCCAATATGGTTTATGATTATATTTTGGAGATGTTTATAAAACTAATGATTTTTTATGGGTTATTATATGATGCATTAATAACATTTTTATGAAACATTTTTTCTTTACCTATGTTAGGATATGATTATAGGATGGATTTTTTATGATCATATAGAAAAAATATATTTTTTTTTCATTATGAGATATATGGGATCATAATTTTAAATTCATCCAATGTGGTGGTTAATGTTTTATATCTAATGTGATAATTATAGTAGATGGGTTGATGTGCTCAACCTATCATGAGAAATATGAAGGGATTAATGATCTTCTATGGCAAATAAGTGGTGATTCATAATCTATTATGATATGTGAAACAGGTGTAAATTCATAATCCAACATGATTTAATCTTTTTTTTAGTTAAACTTGAAATATGAAATGGTTTATGTGCCTATGATGATTCCACACATTTATGAGATGATTTAATGCTTATTATTTTAACTCAAGATTCATGAATGATTAATGATAGATTATAAATATTATTATTCATGTCTTTCACATGAAAAATACTTATTTCAGGATTCATGATTATGATCAATGATAAATTAGGAATTAACATTGTATGTTATGATTACAATATAATACCCTTACACTTATAATATGATTCCTTACGATTATTAATTGATATATCTATTTTTTAACCTTAACATGACTTTGAGATCATCATTTCATATGTTTTGTTTTCCTAGGTTGCGTAAAAATCATTTAACTAGGATATATCATGATGAAAACAAAGTGAGAAAAAAATTCAGACATATTATAATAATTTACCTAAATAATATTTTTTCATTTAGTATCCAAATACATTAAAAAATTGAATTTTTGGAATGTATTCTAATATTATGTAATGAATAATTATCTAAAAAGAAGTTATATTTATGACATAAATATTTGTTAATTGTATCCCATCCATAAATAGGCAATGATAGAGTTGTTGTTATTGTTGTTCTCTCCTCCAATGTTGTAGGTAATTTTGTAGCTAGATGTGAGACTTAATCATCATAGTCCCCTCCAGCATCCTCTATATTTTCATCATAGGGAGTCCTAATTGATATGTGAGATTATAATAAAAGAATTTTGATAACAGTATTTATATATATAAATATATAGAGAGGTTAAATTTGAAAACTATCCTCTCTCACCATTTAAGATGTTGTTATAATTTTATTGGAGTTATGTCAATGACTGATATTGGGTAGAGGAGTATTCATCCATTCTAATTAGGGCGAGGGTAAAATATGCTAAATAAGGGAAATTAGATTCAATACCTCCATTTATTATATATCGGTTTCCTTATAATATCTTAACTATTCCTCTTGGTTAGTCAATCTCATAACACATATTTAAAGACCAACCATAATATTTTATAAATATTATATAGTTATACCCTCTCTCCATGTTTTCATTGAGAAAAACCATTTAAATATTATTAAGATTTGTCTAGAAGATAAAGAAAATATTTTCAATTGGTGTCAACGAATTACATTTTCTAGGATGACATAGACATGACAATCTCCATCAGTATATTAATTTATTTCCCCATTTATAGTTCTTATATCCATGGTCTTCTTCACTAACATTGTGAGGGAATGTATTATTCAGTTTCTAGTTCAAATATCTCCAATGTAATGATATATATTTTTGGATTATATTAGATTAGTTTTAATGTTAAAATATAAGGATACAATTACATTTACGTACTATAAAAAAAATAACTTGAATAGATATCGTAAGACCATGAGGTTTATGAACGTGGGATATTCCACCCAAACTTTTTTGATCCTGTGGTATACATAATCTGAGGTGTCCGCATTCAATCCTCCCATTGATCTCATAGAAGACATTAGTTCCATTGATTTTAACTACTTCTTATAACTCTTATACTCAACCAAATATAGATCATAATTTAATACATGAACATATTGTAAAATCATTATTACTAATTGGCCCCTTGACAAAGAGTTAGCACACAAAAAGTTTTTGAGTATGATTCGATGTGTTAGGGTCCCTTTTATGTCTTTGTATTGTTGTTGTAATTCAGGTATCTTGCCTATTTCTTTCATGGGATGATTCTATAGTTAAATTGAGAATGATTTATAATAGTATTTACAATGAGTATGATGATATATAAGAGTAGTTATACTATAAAATACTAATATTTTTTTATGAATATCTATTAAAATAAATATTTTTTGAATAGTTTGTTTCACACAAAAATAAAATAAACATGAATTTTTTATTTAGATAAAATATTTAATATAAATAAACATTAATACAATATGAGAATACAATATTAAAAACCCATATGAATGTTAAGAGATGAGATAGTTCATGAGTAATTAAAAATACCATAATCATAAAAAATTTATCCATATGGTCTGTATGGATGATCATACATATGGTTATTATTATTTAATGAAATGATAACCACAAATAGAATAAAATTTAGAGAATTATGTGAGTGATTTTGACTATGAAAGTGGGGTTATATATAGAAATATAATATGTCTGTTAGGTTTATATGGTAATTATGAATATATTCTCATTGTTTTATTTGGAAAATTTGGATCATATGGTTATTGATAACATTGTTAGACATATAAATATTTAATAAGTTATAATATGGGTAGGATTATATTAAAATACGATCATTACAACATAATTTTTTAATTGGTGTGTATAAATAAATGTTGTCTAATTTTGAAATCATTGTAGAAAAGGATTAAAATTGCATTAGGGTGTAGAATGTTTCTTATGAGGATTATTTTTCTATTCTACGAATGGAGGTAGCATAACTAGGGACATCCCTAGGCCAATCCCAATATGAACCTCAACAATTATGTCTTGAGTGAAATAAATTTAGATAAGTTCAAGCTCATGGAAATCCATATAAGGCCCATTTTACCTAAATATCCACTCATATATTCCACCATTTCTTATCATAGATTGATGTATTATTCCTATGTCTTAATGGATTATGTAAGTAGGTGTTACCAATATATAAATATAAAATTATTAATAAATAATTTTTTTTAAAAAATATATATTACCATTAAAATGATTAGTTATATATATTTTTATTTTTACAAAAAAATAAATTTTTAGACTAAATTTAATTAAATAAGAAAATTTGTCTTTAATTCAAAATTGTTGAAAAAATTATATTGATTGTTTAAAATTTTAAAGGGATTTTTTTAAAGCTTTTTTTATTGGTTTAATGTATTTTAGTTTGATAAATTATCTTATTCACTACAATAGAATTATTTTAATGATGTATATTGATAATGTATAAATCAAAAATTTAGTTACTAACAATAACATTTCAAGGAGTAAGAATGAATTCATTTCATTCTAGAAAATATATTTTCTTAATTGTTTTTACCTGATATGCATTTTTAAATTAAAAATAATTATTATGAATTTTATAAATTCAGTATAAAAAATGTAATCCAAATTTGGAACCACCATTTAGAAATTAGGTGCGAGGAGTAATACTATTTAGATTATATTTAATTACCATGTAAAATATTTAAAAATGGTAGAAGGGGGTCAAAACAGGTAAATTATAATTAATATCTTTTTATTTAATTAAATTAATAGTTATATATTCTATAAGTTCTTTGATATTTATTAGAGTTAGAAATAAATGTATCACAAATATTTCATTACATAACTCACCTGACAACCATGTGATTCCATTTCTATCATTCACATAACATAACATTCCCTCGAAATGACCCTCATTTTTACCTATGAAAGGATCTCTCTTCAATAAAATATAAAAACATTCATAAACCAAATTCTTCTTGAATAATTGCATATTTTACTATCCTAGAACACTCTACTATATTTTATATAAATGTTTCTAAATAAATAATCATTATCCCTTTATTATAAGGCAATTGATCACGAGAAAGTGAGATTTTACCAATGTAAGTAATGAGTTCTCCATCATTATTTTCATTTACATACTCATATCAACTATTCCAAAATTTCATTCTAAACTATAATTATATTCATTTAAAATTCTTCTTTCAATTATAAAAATGATATAATCATAATTTAACTCCACATTCTCAGTCACTTAATTTTTATAATATGTTCTTATTTGGATCGGTTCAAAGTCCTACAAGAATGATGTAATATTGTTTTTATATGAATAATTTAATAAATATGAATATTTTTCACATAATATACTAATTTAATATTTAATATTTTTTTTATGATTCTATATTATTTTTTTATATAAGTATATCAATTAATAAAATTTATTTTGTTGATTTAATCAAAATTCCTAAAAAATGGTATTACAAATTCCTTATGTGAAATTTATTCACAACATCAATAAATTAATCATTTTAGTTCATAAATATATCGAATGAAACTATGGAACCCCCATGACCATTCTAAAGTTCATTAACAAATGATGAAGGATCAAATCCTAGAAGTTATATACCCAAGTTAGCATTACAAATTTGGGATAATAACACCTCCACATAATTTTCATAAAAACTTATTATTAAATGGGTATTAATTAATTTAAAATGAATATCATCATGTAAAATAAAATTAAATATTTTTTTGATAGAGATGCATAATAATGCTAAATATATTATTCAAGATGAAAGAGTGCACCCAACTAAGCCGGAATCCAATGCAATGGTACATTATTTAAATTTACTTTCCATGGGACATATTTAAAATTATTCACCTATTATTATATTATATGGTGTAATAACTACCCAATTTACATATTTTATGCATACATAACTTTAATTTCTGTTGTGATCTAAAACTCTATTTTATTGTCTAATTATATTTTTTTCATCGTTCATACATTATAGGAGTTGAATGGTTTTTTCAGGAATAAAAATTAATTATTGGGGTAATAATAAATATTCATTGAATATGTTCTTATATTTTTAGTTTATTTTAATCTATGATTGTTTTTTATGATTAACTCTCTATATTTTTAGGAAATTATATTTTAATTTCAAAGTATTTTCTTATTTTATGGATTTTATTCATTTAAAATTCATTTCTATCTATTTTTTAATAATCAATAAGTATTCTCTTATGTAGTTTACATGTTTTTATTTTTTGATTTTACAAATATAATATTTTAACCTTTTCATTGATTTGGGGTTTTCCCTAAAAGTACCTAAAATTCATTAAAAGTAATTTAAATTTTCTTACATCAATTTTTTTTCAACTCAATATTCCCAAACAATACTGTATTTGTATAGGGATTATTTGTTAGACTATTTAAAAATATTATTTTCTTATGTATTTTCTTCACCTTCTTGAGAATTATTTTTTGAAATGAAACATAACTTTAAATTTATATGATAATGTCAATATTTTTTGTCAGAAATTTTTTTTTCTGATTTATATTATATGTTACACTCTATGAAAAAGATATGTCTTCTATTGGTACATTTTATGATCAATCTCTAAATTATCTTATTATATACTTATTTTTCAAGTTACAATTTTTTATTTTAAAAATTTTAGTTATTGATCTCATTTTATGGAATTCCATTTAAAAAAATTTAAAACCCATTTTCCTTCCATGGGGTTTCCATGATAAGATGAATGGTTTATTTGAAGTGAAACACATATGTATGGTTTATTATCAACTTATGGGTTTTGTACTATATTTCCCTCGATTAATTTGTTAATGAGTTCTGTCTCATGATATATCTATGTAAAATTATATTTATTTCAATTTCCACTATGGGGAATGAGTTGTGATACTCTATACACTAGGATCAAAGATTTGTGATGATCTATACACTAATAGAAACACATTTTGATTCATGACACACTATAATAAAAAAATTTGATTCTTACACAATTATGGTAATTGAGCTATGTTTCCTAATCCACTATGAGAAATAGGTAGTGACACATGATCCACTATATTATGTGATAAAGGTAGTGATGATTGATCCTCTATGTTATAATGATCATGGAAGCTAACCTTAGAATATGATATTGTTTCATATGATTATGTTTGTGCCACACCCTTATACTATATTTATATGTTATTACTTAATTTTATATTATTCCACATTTCAATGTTATTCCTCATGACTCATGGCTATTTTCTATTACCCTAACCCCATGGAATGATTATGATATTTTGAGGTTATATGTCCTTCTATCATGGCTCATTGAAAACACTTATGATCCCATATTCTTTTTAATTATATATTTCTCTCCTATTCATATCTTATCTCATTCTTATATAAACCCCCTTGGATTAATTGATATGTTTTTCCATTTAGAGGAAATTTAGAATACCCCTTTTTATGTTTCCATTTTAACAGGAGAATTATATAGAGGAATATGACTATGAAAAAGACTTTATGGAGAAATTATTGGCAGATGTTTTGATAATAATGTGTAATAAATTTCATTTGAAGTTAATAAATCGTGAAAATAGAAAATTGTGTTTTGGTATTGTGAAATTAATTTTGAGATTTAATTTTTAAAACATATAAATGACGAAAAATATACCCATGTTATGCTTGGGATATCATAGATGGGTACATAGAGATGTTTAGTTATTCTTTTTGGATTAGATTAAAAAATATTAGGGAACCCCACATAAATCAACATATGATACAGTTAAAATTTAGATAGCATAATGTATTCCAATAATAATATTTCATGTGTTTAAAATTTGGTAATGGAAATTTGTTATGATATTATTTATTATTACTAATAATTAACCTTATTGGTTTTAGTAATTAATTTCAAAACAAATTCAAGAAATTTAAGAGGTGATAGATATGGTAATTTTATTAAAAACTAATTTAATTCTTTTACAATTAATTAATTCCAATTTTTCATAGTTAATTATAATTTGGGTTTATATCCTCAAGTATTGTATATAAATTATCTTTTAAATCACATTATAATGTGAGAATTGATCCCAAATTATATACATATTCTCCGATCAAGTTTTTTAGGAAACAAATTCCAATAGATCATGTTATTCAACCATTGGTCAAACTAAATGTGACAAAGACCATAAATTGTATCTCCCTATATATAGATAATATAGACTTTTAAGATAAGGAAATATCATTTCATATCCCAAATTACCATTGATAAGATATTAATGAAAGGATGATTATGAACTATATTTGGTGAAACATTCCTTAATACATGGAATGATACCCAATAATTTGCAATGGAAAGCTCCAAAGGTTGGGGAGGAACTCAATATTTTAGACATTATGATCAAATAAGACTATTTTGATGTATTTACCAATGAATTACCAGATATTAATCAATAATTTGAGTTTGAGTTTTTCAATCAAATTTATATTGGGTTATATTCCCTTATAACAAAATTCCATACAAAATATACCACTTATATTTGGAGTAATTTAAGAAGAAGGTATAATGGAATATGTGAAAGAGGTTTATACACCCAATTGCTTCACTATAGGGTGAAAATGTACTATTTATCTAGAAGAAGGATGTAACAATGAGTATATACATTTATTATCATGAAACTAATAAGTTCATAAGTGAAAATTACCATTTACCATTAGTAATTATTTTTTATCAACCTAGTGGAGATGGAAACATTTATATGGTTGATATTAAATTCTAATTCTATCAATTAAGGGTAAATTTTGAAGATGTACTAAAAAGCATTCAACATATCATATATATAATATGAATTCATAGTGATTAAATTCAAATATATGAATTCCAATTATATCAACACAGGCTTGATTAATTAAGTATTTAGTGATTTCCTAGTAAAATTTATTGTACTATATATTTAATATATTTTCTTGTATTTTAATATAATGGAAGAAAATGAAGAGAAATTGATAATTGTGTTACGAAATTTGGGAAATGATAATTTATATTCAAAAATTTGAATGTGTCAATTCCATATATAAAGTGTATTCATCGTTGTTTATGTTCTTTTAAAATAGGGTATATCTATGGATATATAAAAGACACATGTGATTGAATAATTGTGTAGACCAACCATTGTGAAATGGATCCATAACAATTTCTATCATATGGATATTGTAAAATTTTTTAGGGAAATTTCATGTGACTTTAAAACCTACTATCTAGGTTAAACAGGAAGGGATAATAATTTTTATGTACAAAATAATATAAAGATAAATTTATGTTTCTTAAATTTTTTTGGCCACTAAACCTATACCTATACTACCCTATAGTGGATATGGGATTTCTATATGAAATAATGATTCAAATAAGTGATTAGGATGATTCTTAGTGGAACAATAAAAGGTAAAATATTTTTCCACACATAAAATAAGGAACCATAAGAAAAATAAACAAGTCATGATCCTGATAATATAAAAATAATTTTTTTAATTAAATATTTGTGTTAATATATCTATAGTGAAAATTGGGATATATATACAAATTAAAATAACTTAGTTAAAATATCCACACTTAAAGGGTATGACATGCATTAAATAAGATGGTTAGCTATATGCAAGGACTATAAATAACTAATACATTACCATCTTCAAAATACAAACAAGGTTGATGTTACTTTAAGAATGATGTATAATGATACGTTATCCATAATTATGATTGAAAAAGATTAATAGTAATGGATTTTAAAATGCTATACTTGATAATCAGAATTTAATTCATGAAATCATACATGTAAAAATGATTTATAATCTATCCATATCTATAAAGATTATGGAGGCCCAAAATAATGATATACGGCTTCAAGAGAGGGTAAAAAGTATTCCATAGATATATATTGATAGAAATGGAGTTGTAAGATATTGATTAAGAATGGGAGTATATTACATACAAATAATAAATACGAGATTTTTAGGTGATCCACATATATCATCCTTTCTTATTCACCCATGGAGTATAAAGATGTATTAAGAACCAAAATATATTCTCTAATGGGATAACACAAAGACAGAGGTTGAAAATTATATATCATTATTCCAAATATTCATGAATGTGATTGGTAAATTTGAGAAATATAGGGGAAAGATTTACCCAATACCTATTCTAGTTTGGACATTTGAGAATATAATTATTAATTTCATCCTTGGAATATGTAAAAATTTTAAAAGGAAAAAATTTCATTTGGGTATTGGTTCATCATCATATAATTTAGACCCACATCTCAAATATTTGAGAGGATTTATTATTCAATCAACTTGACATGCTATAAATAAAGGGAGTGATAATATTATAGGGAGTTACTCTATTAATTGAATCTTATCAAGATCTAATGATCACACAAAAATTTATACTATTATTATAAAATAATATGACATTGATATTAGAATTATAAAAAATATCATCCTCAAATTGATAGTCAATCTAACAGGACCATTCATACTATAGAGGATTTGATGAAATCATGATCAATATATTTTTATGGAAGTTTAGATCAACACCCCCATTTGGTTGGGATGACATATAATAATAGTTTCCCTTATATCATCTAAATAGAACTATATTATTCTCTTTATTGTAAGTGAATTTGATCTCCAACATCCTTATATGATTCTAGATAGAATAAGAAATAAAGACATTATATTTTAAGAGAAATTACAAAAAAAGAACAAGCCATTTATAAACATATCAATGAACTTAAAATAAAATAAAAGAGCTAGGTTGATAATAATTTATGAGAGAAAAAATTGAAGTTTATAAAAAAATATTCCTTCAAATTTCTCATTGAATGATAGTTATTCGATTTGGGGAGAACAAAAATATATTTTCAAGACACATTTCTCTCTTTTATGATTTGAGTTAATCTGGAGATTGTAACTTATCTCTTAAAACTCATATCATAACTCTCACTCATTCATTATAGTTTCAATGTATATTTTATAAGGATTTAAATACAAGATCTATTCCATATAATAAACTCAAAATATCTCAATTTGGAACATTATATCTCCTATGATGAACAACTAACAGAGACCTTGGATCAAATAGATAATGTACGGTGAAATAATAAAAACCACCTGGTCAATGATGTTTGGTGAAATAAAATGTTATTATAATCAATGTGAGAATATGAAGATGTAATTATAAAACATAACCTCATTTGTTCTTGTCTATGTTATAATTTTTCAATGGAGAAATTTCTTTAAGTGAGCTTGGGGAGAATGTTACAACTGGATATTTTAATATGAATTTCTATTTATGTACTATATGTAATATATTTTTTTACAAGAAAAAACAAACCAATATGAAATTATAAGACTTTTCTAAGATAACATATTATAATAAAATATTAAAATTAATAAATTCATAGAATATAAAAGAATACATAATTGTGAAATAAATTAGTAATATATCCATAATTAAATAAAAATACCTTGAATATAAATAATTAATACTCAATTTTTTAATTAAAGATCAAAACTATGATTATAACTATGGAATGAATTAAAAAAATTATAAAAATGTTAAACATATGTAGAAATGAAATGAGGGAATTTTATGAAGTAATCATAGTTATATCTATGAATATAATATGGTCATTTTGTATATATTGTCATTGGGATTATTTATCAGTTTGGAATATATAGTTATTTTTATTAATTGACCATTCAGATCATATGACTTCAGATACCACAGTTAGAAATATGAAAATTTATTGATGTAAAATATATCCATTATTAAATTAGAATATACAAATTATAACAATACTCTTTTATAGGAGATTATATATTTCTACAACAACATTCTAAAATTTATGAAAATTGGTAAGAAATAGAATATGGTTATATAATCCTTCTTTATGAGTCATATTTATCTAAACTGTTAATGGAGTTATCATCAATTGGGTTATCTCTAAACCAATCCATATCCGAACATCAATATGTAAAATTTGAGAGGCATTTTCCCCCTGAAAAATTCATGAAAATTAGAATCATTAGGAGATATTTTCTAGAGGAAATACCACCCACAACTATCACAATTTTTTATATTACCCTTATGTGTTGTACATAGGTCTTGAGGGGGTTTGTATGTAAATTTTTTGATGACATAATCATGAAATATAAATTTATTTCATGATGTTTTCAAAATATATATTTTCCTGATTACATGTATTTTTTATACATTAAAATTTATTATAATAGTTAAATTTTAAGTAAAAAATTAAATAAATAAGATTTTTTTAATAATAAATTCACTGATAAAAGTAAATTGAGATTTATAAATTTTAAGGGGATATTTTCAGTTGATTTTTTTTTTTGAAATATATTTTTACATTAAAAAAATAAATTTATACATATTGAATAATGTTTTAATTAATTATATTAGTAATATATAAGTAAAATATTTTCCTAACTGTTATTAAATTACAAATTGTATGAGACTTTTCATTTCATTCTAAAATATATATATTTCTTAAAATTGAATTTTCAAATGATATAAGTTCTTAAGTTAAAATTATTTTTCAATACATTTATAAATTGATTAATATAAAATTGATTAAATATTTTACCATAACAGATAAAAATTAAAAAATAAGGGTCATATTGGATTTTTAGTAAAAAATAATTTCTGTTGAAACAATTTAAAAAAGGTAAAACATGGTTAAAAAGTAGAAAATTATAATGGAATTAATTTTTTAAATAAAATGATACTTTTTTCATTAACAAAATTAAATTTTAGGATTCAATTTAATAATTAAATGTTTCACCAACATTTTATTACCTTACTCATGAAACTCTAATGTGATTTTATCTATAGCCTTTACCTAACATAGGTTTCAAATGAAAAGTCTATAATTTTCACCCATAAAGGATCAATCTTTCACCATTATAAAACACTATTATAATTAAAATTCCACTAAATACACTCTAATTTAACCAATACTATATTCCCCAATCCATTTTGGAAGACTATGGTCATAATAAGTAGGCACAATCCCTTCATTCTAGTAGAATTCACCATGATAATGGGAGATTTCATCTTTATATATAATGAATTATTATTAATTATTATAGTTTAATTTATCTTCTAAACTATTAATATATCCCACTAAAAACACTAATTTTGTTTTCTTAACATAATTATTCTTTATTGAAAAGATATTATAATAATATTACATAACTTTCATACTTATCAAATTATTATTACCCATTACTATTTGGGATAGTTCAACTACTTACATGAAGATCATTTTAATTTTGATATGATCAAAGATTAAGAAAACATATATGTAGATAATATATTGAAATAATGATGGATTTAGAAAATTCTCATGATTATTTTATGGCAATATATATATATATGTCTGTATGTTCATTTGTAATATCAAATCAATTGATCGAATCAAAATTTATAAAAAATATTAGATGTTAATAGCTCTCTATAAATTGTCACCAAAACATCCATAAAATAAATATTTCACATAATTAATATTTCTAACACACATATCTGAACTCCATTACACATTTTGAGTTTAGTAACACATCTGAAAGGATTATGGATTGGATCCACAATACCGAAGCTTGCATAGAACAAATAAGTCTAATAATATAAGAATATTAATTTTGACAATAAAAAATTAATAAATGAGTAATAAAATATCATAAATGAATTTTCCCATGTAAAATAAAAATAAATATTCTTAGTATATATATTAATAATTAAAAATATTTTGTATATATGAGGATAGAGTGTGTTCGAGTAGTCATAAATGAAATGTAAGGGATAATTGTCACAAATTTCATTCCTTTAGATATATTTCAAATTGAGATCATATTATACATTTACATTGTATACATACTACAAAAATTAATTATTTTACTCATAGATATTATTTTTTCATTTTATTTAGTTGTATATTTCATGATCTCTTTCTAGATTCTTTTAACTCTAACACTACAAAATTTGAAATGTTTTTTCTCGACACAACATCATTTTTTTGTGTCCTAATATTTTCTCTTTTAAAATATTATTCTTTTTATTATTATAATATATTATTTTATTATACAATTATATATTTCATTTTTAAAAATTATATTTTCATATGAAAATATTCTTATTTTATGAATTTAGTTCCTTATAAAAATTGTGACATTGTTAGAAAGAATTATAATGCTCTATATCATCACCTTAATCAATTATCTCAAAAATATAATAATGTATTATTTTATATAATAGGGATATTTATATTTAAAAAATTTTAAAAATATGTTTTATACATTCTTCATCGATGTGGGGATTTCTCCAAAACATTCAAAAAATAATTTAATGGCATTTCAATTCACTTTAGCCTATTGTGTCTTTCACCCAAAACATATAAATTTGGAAACTAATTATTTTCATAGACACATTATTTTGGATTTTTTAAAAATTAAAATTTCAAAATTTATCAAGTCATATTCTAAATTTTTTATTTAGAAGTGAATCATCACTTATTTTATTAATGATTATGTTAGATTTTTTTATGAAATCCATTTTTCTGTTTTCGTTTCCATTTTCCTAAGTATTGGGGAAATATTTATTTATTATGGGAAATTGTCATTATTAATCATTAAATGAATTTTTGAAATATTTTTTTGGGGGATACATTTTCTTATGAACCATTTTAATTTTGATTTCATTTTATGTGATACCGTTTGACAATTTTATCAATCTCATTTTGTATTAATGGATTTTTTAGATGAAGGCTAATGAATTATTTCATGTCCTGGTATATGTATAGTTTATTAAAATTTAATTTTTGTTGTCCTATATATCCATCCTATTTAATTGTTGGAGTTATATATCGCATGATAAAACAATTAAAAATTAATTATTATTCTAGATCCACAAAAGGAAATAAGTTGTGAAGATCCATCTGCTATGGGAAATTAATTGTGATCCTAGATCAACTATATAAAATTACTTTTTATTCTTGATCCACTCTAGGAAAAAATTTGGTATGCATGATACAATTTGGGAAACAAGTTGTGATTCTCAATACACAATAAAAAATAAGTAGATATTCTCTATCATCATTGTTATGGGATATAGGTAGTGATTCTTGACCCACAATATTATAATTGTCTTAGTAGTTAAAATTGAAATATGTAGTATAATTTTATGATTAATTATGTTCTATACTATTATTACTAATCTCAATGTTATTCAAAAAATTTATTTTATCCAATATTTCTAGGTTATACCACATAACTCATAATCGTTGTCTCACATTCTTACTCCATGTTATATTTGTAATCCTCTGAGGTTATATGTGATAATATCATAAAACTTTGAAAAATATTATGAACTCATGTCCTTTTAATTAGATATTTCACCTATGTTCTTATTTTACCTCATTGTTATTATTTAATCCCCTTTTGGACTCATTGATAAATTTTAACCTTGTTGTGAATTTTACATCACTCCTTATCTCTCTGTTTCCCTTTTAGAATTAAATACCTGATTATTCATTGAAGTGCATCCTCTATAGAAAATTATGTGGGTGATGTTAAAGAAATAATTTAAAATAATACATTTGTGAAAATAGCCTTTAATTACACTGAACCTTTGGATTATAGAATTTTATGTTTATTTATGATATGTAATATTTATATTACATAAAGTATGCAACATTTAAGCATCTTATGATTAGGTCATCTAACATACATAGTTATTATCCCATTGAAGTGACTTAGGGGAGGAATATTTATCATGGACTTGATTGTTTCTAGGGCCATTAATACCCAAAGTTGTCACCCAAATATAGGATGCCTCCATTTCTTGATATTCATCACTAGTTCCAAAATCTAGTTTTTAAGCCTCACCATTGGTGTGAAAACCAGTACGAAACATAATCCCCACTGAATGTATTTCTTTAAACAAAGTCTACTATGATGAAATCCCATATAACCATCTTGTATGACTATTATTGGTCATCCCTTAAACTATAACTAATTTTTTCCTTAATTGGAATCCTTTTATTGGGAATTATTTTTAACATTGAATAAACCATCCAAAAATTTGGGGACACATCATTCCTTTGTGAGAATGGATTAATTGAAAATATATCATTGATGCAGGTTTTGAATATGCATTTTGTCATTTGGACTCCCCTATAGAGAATGTATGCATTGATGTGATCTTATATCGACCCCAAATACACATTGATTAACCAATAAATGAGAAAAAACACCTTACTAGTATGGAAATAAAACAAGAATCAATAAATATTCTCCATCAAAGGCAATGCTAGATCTATAGGATCCCCTTCTCTAGGATAAGATGTTGGGGCTGTTTTTTGTAACCCCAATATTGATGTCGAACATTCTATATCATTATTTAGTACATTCTTGAGGTCTCTCATTTCATCATTTAAAGACAAAACATTAGAAATTTATAAGTTGTACCATTTTGAAAAGGCACTAGGTATGTCCTCATCCATGATTCAAATATGAGATTGGTCTAGGGGTATGATTCTATAAATATGAATTTAATTAAATAATTTAGTAAAATATTGATAATGAGGGTATTATCTTCAGATCACTACACATATGGATTAGGTGGAGGAATTTCTTATACATAGATAGTAAAACTGGTTCCCTTGAGACCCTATAGAAAAAATATAAGCTAACTCACACATCCCCTTGAATCCAATGCAATAAGTCTTTTTTGTGGGTTCTAGAAGCTCAACTACTCCAAGATCATGTCATAGTTATTATAAACATGTATATATGAAGTTTATAGAGATTTATAAAGTGTTTCATCCATTTTTTGTTCCTTAAATTTAGTGTATCTACAAAAGGCCAAGTTGTCTTAAATATTTTCAGGCTTGATTCAACCTCTAATCAATAGATCCTAACATTGATTTTTTCCTTACAACTGATATATGTTTTAATGAAAATGACATATCTGAAAGGTTGATTATAGGGTTATATTATGTATAAGAGGTTATTTGTGTGGATTTATAATGACAAACCATTCAGGATAGAGTGGTTCCCACTAATGGATAGACACACCGATTCATGAGATGATTGTTTTTAAAAAATTCAAATAGTACAGAGTGCTGAAGGGTGGACCATGCACTGTTGATGATAACTTAGTCCAACATCCTCAACCATTACATTTATCTAGCCATTGACATCATAATCTAATATAGTCACTAAAGTTGGGGTCATCATGTTTTTTAAAATAATATTCAATGGATTATTTTAATGATAAATAAAAAATATATAAAATACATAATATTTAATATACATCATTAATTATAGGAATTTTATGAAAATTTGATTATGTTTTTTTCACATGTGGGTTCACCTAGGTAGATTCCCCCAAGGAATCCTCAATCAGGCCCCTTCCCATATTTATTAACTGAAAACCTTTTATTATGTTTTTTATACCAAGGGGAAGTTCATATTAAATATAATGTACACCCAACACTATCACACTCATTTTAGTGAGAATTATAAATGAGATCACACATACTTTATGTTGTCTGAAGGGTTTGGGTGAAAAAAGTTTCCAAAACATCCATGTTTGATAATTTATGTTGTCTTCCTGAATATGGAATGGGGTACCCAATATTTATAGGTAGAGTCATGAAATTCACTCAATTGGATGTTTTTGGATTTCACCATGTTTTTAGTGTGCATCTTTCAGTATGAATCTCCCCCTATGAGAATAGAAAACAGAAAAAGGAAGAGAACACATTAACTTATCCATAGTACAATATGTGTTCCAAAATTATATATTTTATGTTACATTTGTATGAACCCAGCCTAAAATTTCCTAGAGAAGGTGTTTACTATAAATAGCATTAGCATTATTATAGGGAATCAAACCCTGAATGAATGAAGAGTTAAGTATTATTGGTAAACCTGATACATAAATGATTATTTTATTACAAATGGAAACACTAATTACAACATTTTTTTCTTAAAAAAATAAATAATGAACTTCAAGTATAAATCTAATGCATCTTGTAATTCATTCAATATCGTTCATTATAGGATTCTTGGATTACAGGTGAAAAAAATAAGGGTGACCTTAAATTCTTAATAAGATTAAATAATGAATAAGAAATAATGAATCAATGATAATAAATTAACATATAAAGTTAAATAAATAATATAACATGGTATTTAAAAACTAGATAAGGAAATATGAATATGGAACCAAATTAAAGTGTAATTCATGCCATATAAATAAAAAAATTGAGAATGAAATATATCCATACATATGTTGATTAAAAATGTCATTAAATATTAATAATTGATTCCTTAAAATGAAATGAATCTATTGATTTGTAAAGGAAGAATCTCAAGGATGAATAATAACTGAATATAAATAAGAGAAACGATAAATTATTGGACTCCATGTTTATTAGGTATATGATACCTTTACCAACATGACCATTAAGAAGATGGGTTATATGACTTAGGGTAAAAACCATATAAGGTGGATAGAAAATGACTCACCACATGAGACTATTGATGTATCAAGGGGATATCTATAATAAGGCCCCACATGTGTTGTACCAGTCCAAAATAGTCCTCATATATGGAATAATTGATTTAATAATGTGACTTATCAAATATATGTATGGATTAGAAGATAAAAATTTATCATTATTTAACCAAATAATAAAATAATTGTTATTGTATACACCATATGTATTATGGTATACTATTTACGCAATAGTAATAGCCATGAAAAATTAAATAGATAATTAGGGAAAATTAAATTTCTAATGATCATAGGATTTTTGTGGATAAAATAAATCAAGTGAATGTGAATAATATACATGGAAATATTAGTCGTAAACTATACATAGAGAGATTTAGGATGGTATCAACAAAACATATCCTAAGTGGAGTAAAATAAAGGATTCTTGTTGATGATGAATAAAAATATTACAATAAGTTATTTTAAAAACAATCTTGATGAATATATTTTTTTGAATAAATATTTGAAAATAACTTTATTTTGTTATATAAGATTTAGAAACATTTATCTTTAGAAATTAACCTTTAAAAAATGTGAAGGAATCTTTGAAGGGAATGGAATTCGAATATAAACACATGTCATATATGGTAAAAATAACATTCATTTTTGAGTGGTAAAAAGGTATGAAAAATAAATTGTTTGGAAAGTGGAAAAATGATTCCATAGAAAAAATTCATAAAGGAAAAAATTTGTAAAAATGTATTTAACAAATAATTTTAATTTTTTTGTAAATAATTTTAAAAAAATATTGTTTTTTTGGAAAATAGGTTCTCTAACTCATGATAGAAGCGGTGTTGGGTTTTCATTAAAACATTTTTAAAACATATTGAGTACCAAAGAGTGGAAAAACGGTACTAATACTTGAAAATGGTAATCAATAACCAGAGAAGAATGATTTATTTGTTGAAAAATTATTATATAATTTCCTTGAATGGAAATTAAATTGAGGGATCTTTAGTATTAGTCTAGAAGAAAATAATATTTAAACATCCCAAGGTATCCCATACCACTTTGAAACAATTTAACTTTTAATCCTTTTTAAGGAATGATATTAAATTAAACATTACAATACAATAATTATAAGAGGATTAATGATATAATTTATCAAAATGTTTAGTAGATACACCACATAAAATATGTATGCAGTCAACATGACATTTATCTCACGGATGTAGCCAATTTTCATGAGAATCCATTGCCTTAAAATTCATTGTATTGTGTGGTATTAATACTCTTATATAGTGGTTATAAAAATTATAATAACTTAGAATAGAAAAATATTAATATTTATGATATCATATATGATCCGATTATAATATACCACTATCCATTTGTTAATATCCTTTCATTATTTTAACTATTTTGGGTTTTAATTGCGTAGTCTCTCAAGTATGTTTTAACATATTATTTGACATTTATAATAAAAATATAATGGTTTAATAATATATAGATTGTAAACCATTAATGTAATATCATATATATTCTATATATATTTATTTATATTAATATATAATATTTAGATATTATAAATTAATTTCACTGTTCATGGAGACGGTAGACCATACGTACACATGAACACTACATTCATTTCGTTGTTATATTAAAATAAAGAATGATAATTGATAAATATGGTTAATATAATTCTCATAGAATATCTATTATATATGTATATTAAATATTTTAATTAAAACCATCATTTATATGTTCAATGTATGGAATGAAAGTGTCATACCACTTTGACGGGGAGGTAGTCCACACTTCCTCAAATGAAATTATCGTATTAACCCATTATGGAAATCATAATTGTATGTTATAAATAAAAATTAAAGAAGAATAATGACAATATAAATATAACATATACTATATATAAAAATATATATTTCCATAATAATGTATACCAATAAACTTTTTGAATGAAAAATTGAACCATTTTCATTTCTTGCAGTTGTAGTTCACCACACATATAAACAGTATGTTCATTACCCATTATATAAAGGTGTGTGTATGTGTTAGTCGAACACATTACATAAAACCGTACTAGTATATTTTTGAAAATTTGTTGGTTATATAATTATGGAAAAAATATATTTTAGGGGTGTAGAATAGAAAGGAAACTAGAGATTTTGAGATATGATGTTATGTCATAATTGGGTAACTTCTTTTGGTTTGATCCAAAAGATTCATTGGAATGATTTAAAAAAAAATAGAGGATTATATAATAATTGGAGGGATGATGGGATACTTCTTGGGAAGAGGTTTTATGATCCAAAGTGGATTGAGAGGTGTGAGGAATGGGAGATGTAGTATCCATTTATAGGGATGGAAAATGACTCAATTGGAAATTTTGTAAACAAGTTTTGTGTACACGTACTAATTCATATAAAAATCATAAAAAATAACCAAAACACAAGAATGGAAGATTAATGGACTATTTATTGGAATCCAATGGGTCTTAGAAAAGTTTATCTATCATTGTTTCCTTTAAATATAAGGCGTAGTCAGTTTCTATGCTTAATTACACATTAATCAAGGTAAAAAAAATTAATCACTATCACTAATCTCATTTTCCAAAAATTAATATGATCTTGCTAGACTCAAAAAATAATCCTGGTTATAGTACTGTATTTCCCTTTTCAAAATTCAGATAATAGAAATTGAAAAATAAATATTAATGTTGATCATGCAGACAAATAGTTTAACTATTTTTGGTAGAAAAATATTCAAAAGATTATTGAGTTTTTATATTCAATTTCATTATGGAATTAATTTTAATAAACTAAATTGTAATAAATGTTTTATTATTGATCTAATGTGACTTTATAACAAATTTAATATATAATTTAACATTATTAATTATATAAACAGAAATTTATTTTTTTAACTATAATAGAGTTTTTTTCACTATCCATAAAAAAAATTATGTTCCTAAAAAAAATACTGAAAAGAAGCCCTCAGAGAATTTTTAAATTTTGAATTAAATAATTAATTTTATTATATAAAATTCATTTTATAATTGTTTCAAAAATAAAATTTAAAATAGGTTCTCCATTAAAGTGATGTAAAATTTCCTTGATAAAAAATCTATTTTTTTTTATGAAATAGTGTTTGTTCTTATCCTAAGAATATCAATAATATTGGATAAAAAATAAATATTATGGATTATTTGACATAAATGATTCATTAAAATAATTCAATAATTGTAATTAGTTATATTTACAAAGGTGAAACTCCTTTGGAAGGTTAAAAATAATAATATTTCATTTTATATCCAATTGGTTCTTATTTTAATTTATCATTAATTGTTAACAAATGAATTCATTTTATATTTTTGAAAACCATAATTATTATAAGTTAGTTATTTATATTCATAACAACTAATTTAACATCTAGATTTTATCATATTATATTAAATAATAATATTTTATTAATATGATGGTGTTTAGTGAAACTTAGTCATGCGTGTAACACAAGCTATCGAGGAAGGTCTATATTCTCTGTAAAAACGATATAGAGGATGTTATATCTTTCTTGTAACACATAATATCAAGTAATGTGTCTCTTTGTTGTAGAAAAATATATTTAGGAAGGTCTCCCTTACATGTAACACCAAATATCATGGTGTTGCATGCATTACATGAAATATCATGTGTAGAAATTTTAAAAAATACTAAATGTATTTTATAACCATGGGATATTATATTCCCTTCTGTGTTTTGTGTTTCATGTAATAGACTCTATTAAATACATATTTTTATATTATAATTTAAGAGTTTTACATTCCCCCCACCATAATTAAATTATGTCCTTGTAATTTAAAATCAAACATGGTGATAGATTGTTTAATAATTACAATGTTTAAAATCCCACATCATGGGAAGAGTTTGTAAAAAATCCTCCAAAATATAGATAATGGTAAGTAAATGGTAAAATATACTACCATGTAATTACATCTCTAATTAGGATACCATTAGTGAAATGTAGAGATACGTACTTGGGGTAAAAGCGTAAATATTTATAATGAGTGAATGAGGTCAGAAATAACAAACAAGTGAATGATCAACAGAACGTTCAGGGCCAGAAATACATAGATCTAAGATGATATAAAAAAACATCAGTTTAACATAAAATAATTATTAATAAAGAATTTTTTTCAAAT
Organism: Viscum album; assembly: GCA_963277665.1. NCBI lineage: Eukaryota > Viridiplantae > Streptophyta > Magnoliopsida > Santalales > Viscaceae > Viscum > Viscum album. The sequence goes on along the minus strand of OY728123.1, from coordinate 106,042,006 downwards.
TCATTCTCCTAATTTTGGGTAACTAATTTACTAACCAATGATACAAGGAAATATACATACATGATATGTTTTAATTTCATATGACAAATAAGATCTTTTGATTGTACATTGATCAAGTTCTAATTCATACCTTTAATTTCAGAAAATAATTACCATTAATTAATATTTATTCCTGATGCACTAAATGAAACATTAAAATGATCATAGGTATTATAAGAATGACAAGCCTAACAGTTTTTCGTTAACCATATTCTAAATCCAATATACTTAATAGATTAATCTCTAATCCTCAAAATTGAAACTACTGCTTCATTATTAATACTTATTCATCAATTTTTTTGACTTATGGAAATGAAAACATAACTAAGAAATTGCGTAGGTTATTGGTTGGTGTGAAACAATTATCTTCCTTATATCATGGGTTGAAGAGCCACTATCATGCTGGATTTGATTGGTTGTCACCAGACATACTTGATTTACTTTTCCAAACCAAAATTAACATATCGTCCAAAATAAATCTAATGGAAAGTGCTTAAATTTAATCATTAAATAGACTCTTGACTAGGGTTTTCAGTATATCCTCAAACCATAAATAATTCATCCATTTATTTCAACAAAGTTTCTTCCCTATTCTAATGTTTATCTATAATATGATTTGTTGGATTTCAAAATCATGACAGCTTTTGTTTAATATAAAACAAATTAGGGTTATCCTAGTATACCCATCTTCATTATCTATTCAAATCCTTCAATATGGTTTGTAACGTAATTTGTATTATCATAAATGTACCCCTTAGGAGTGTCAAAATTGGTTCGTATTAAGGCCCGTTGTTCTGTTCCAGGTTATATTGAGTCAGGCCTGGAACACCTTGTCTGAGTTATTACTCCTCGGTACATATCATCCAGAACCACGAACACATATAGTATCCATACAGGAATTTATTTATAGGAAAACTATATAATATATATCTAAAAAAATTCAAGGGGGTTCATATATACTAATATTAAAACCCTGTATTAGGGTTATGTTCTCTTACCTACATTTTCCAAAATCTAGTTACCAAGGTTGTTACTGAACCTACATTGATAAAACTCTAGCAACCCATCCCCTAAGAGCACAGAGCTGATGTCTTCATTCAATTAAATTTGAATGATCATAAGGAATCACTCCCCAAAGGAAAAAATAGGTTAGTAGTATTCAGAAACTAGATAAATATATGAGTCTTGTATAAAAAATGACTACAATAATTACAACAGATTATTTTCTTCTAGACAAATAAATAAACAACATAGAGGAGAAATATAACCCATCAACTAAATTCATTGATATATTTCATAATAAGATTCTTGGATTCATGGAGAAAGATATATAATAAAGGTGAGATGAAATAATTTGTAAGGGTAAATAAAAAGGAATCAATATTGAATTAATGAGAATAAATTAACATGGAAAGGTAAATAGGTGATAACACATTCTATTCAAATAACTAGATAAGAAATTGTCAATATTGAGGGGTATGAAAATTCAACTTATTACATCTAAATAAATAATCTATGAATGAAATATATCCATTCATAAATTAACAAAAAAAAATATAATGAAAAATTAATAACAGAGTCCTAAAAATTAAATGTATTCATAGATATGAGACGAAAAATGTCATAGAGGAATAATAACTGAATTTAAATTAGAGAAATATGTAATTATTGGATTCTATGTTTCCCATTTACATGGTACCTTTAACCTCAATGACTTTTTGATTATGGTTTATATCATGTAAGTTAAAAACCCATATAAGGTGGATAGCTAAATGAATCGCTTCATGAGACTACTAATGCATCGAGGGGATATTTATCATTGGGAACCACCTATGTCGTACTAGTCCAAAACATTCCTCATATAGAAAATAATCGACCTAATAATGTGCCTTATCAAATATCCATATGGAGTAAGAGATATAGTTTTATCAATATTTACCCAAATAATAAAATAGTTTTCCAAGTATACATCATATGTAAAATTCAATACATTTTATGCAAGAGTAGTATCCATGAGAAATGAAATGAATAATTAGGGTAAATTCATTATTCAATGATCATTAGAGATTGAATATTTCAAGATGAAAATTAAATCAAGGAACCGAATGTGAATACTACCATTGGGAATAATATTAATAAACTATCCATATGATTATTAAAGATGATATCAATACAACATAACCCATGTGGAGTAAAATAAATGGATGTTTTTTATGAATGAAAATATTTCTAAAGGATTTTTTAAAACAATTCTTGGGTAAAATACCCTTTTTTTTAAAAAAAAACCCTTTTCCATGAAAATGATTTTTCTAAAAAATCATTTTCTTAGAAAATTAACCATTTAATTTTTCAATGGATTCTTTAAGGTAATGACTTTAGGTAAATCTATACATACAAAATAAGGTAAATTAGCATTCCTTTTGCGTGATAAAATTGTAAGAAAAACTAATTGTTTGGAAATTAATAAGAATATTCATTTTAAAAAATTGGTTAAAAAAAGGGTAAATTTTTTTTTTTCAAATCATTTTATAATAATTTTTGAGTACATTTTAATAAATCATGATTTTTAGAAAAAAACAAGATCTCCGGCAAATGGGATAACTGAAGTCGGGTTTTAGTTAAATAATTTTTAAAACACAGCGAGTACCAAAGAGTGAAATTTTTAATAATACATAAAAATGGTCATAAATAACCAGAGAATAATTAAATAGATTATTGAAATTTTTTATATAATTTCATATAATGGAAATTCAATTTAATGGTCATTACTGTTAGTCTTGAGGAAGATAATATTTAAACATCCCAAGGTATCCCACATCCCATTATAATTTATAATATACTATAAATGACTCTCCCCTAGTAGTTTTACATCCCTATAGTGTACATGAAAATGTGACACATTATACAACTTTATACATATGATTATTGTGTAATTTAAAATGTGGATTAATTTTAATTAAAGTTATTATACACACTACATTTTTTTCTTTCTTTAGAAGATACTTCAATAGATTATGTGAATGTTCAGAGATACATGAATTTTGGAATCAACACAAAAAAATATTAGTAGAATATAATCATGATATCAATTATATTGGAAAAAAATGTAAATATTTCGAAGTTTCATGGGAACCCTTAGTAGATATAATATTTTCACCACATTTATGAAATATCATAGAGATTTGTTGGTAAAAAATAAAGGTAAACTTTGTTGGTAAAATAGGGGTAATATAATTTTTGAAATTTATTTTCAGTTTTATTAAAAATTATTATCAAATTTTTACATGTAACTATAATATATATTCCTATATAATAAATAATAAAATGATGAGAGGTAAAGAGAATGAAGACAAATATGGAGGGTTACTATGAAAAATATTTATATCATCTAGAGAAGTAGAATAAGTGATTTTATTAACATTATAACTATCCATAATAAATACCCAATTTCATTGTACATGGTATTGATTAGAGATTAGTGTTTCTCTAATTTTTATTTATTGGAATGAAATGTAACTATTATTTTTTACATTCTATTTGGAGTAAATATATAATATTTTATGAATTTTAAGGTTATTATTGAGTCAAATTTTTCTTTTGACTTTTTCATTCATTTTTTATGGAAATAAAGAACCCCTTATAAAATAATTAATTACTAACTCTTTCATGAACAAAGAATTTCCAGAATGATTTCATAAGAAAATATTTCTCTTTTTATCATACAAAAGTTTTGTATTTTTGACCTAAAAAATTAAATATTTTACCCCTATGATATTCGTAATGTGTATGCATACGATAATTATAGTACTCATGGGAATTATAGTAATGACATCCACCATGATTATCATAATGATATTGGATATGATTTATATCATACAAATCATTTGAAAATCTATTATCAATCTATCAATATATTCTTTCATATAGAAAATATTTTTGTAATCATATTAAAAATGATATCAATATAAATCATCCAGGAACTCATAATGATTATCATCAGACTCATTATAGTTTTTTTCATATCCCAAAAACATTATCATATTTTCTAGAAAAAAGGTGTTATCATATTAGAATATTTTTAACATAACATTATAATGGTGTATTGTAAAAATAATCTCAATAATTATGTTATAGTATGTGAAAATAAAAAAAATGTTGGGTAATCAGTTATTATATGTCTATTATAGTGACTAGTGTTTGGGAACTCCCAAACATCTCATCAAAATATGAACATTGGAGATCAATATTAACATTGGAGGCATGTAAATAAAGACAAGGTCAGATGATAATTATGACATATATAAATGCTGATATGTGGATACACTATGAGAAAATGCTACTGATTTATTTGTTTTGTGTGAGAGCTGTGAAATGTACATAAGTGAACTAATTCTTCCATGTTCTTGAAATATTAGAGTTAGTTTTTTTCTTATTTTGATTTTTGTTAATAGGATCGAGGGATTACGAAGCTAGGAATTCACAGGATACATTCACCTTCTTCATTGAGGGATTGTGAGGATAGAAAGACATAGTGATTCCAATATTTGTATTGAGGACTCACGGGGATAGTGAGACATACCGATCCTTGTATCGAGGTCTTGTGAGGATTGCAAGACAAACCAATCTCCATATCAAGGGATTACCCAAGAATGGGTAAAATAGCCTTTCGTGAAAGTATAAATCTTGATACCTTTATCTTGTGTCATTGGATACCCTTTTATATGGGTTCAAATAATTCAATATTCATTTACTAGATTTAATTATATGTATTTCAATTCTAATGTAATTTTTATAGTTTGTGAATTATTTAATAAATTCATTTTATTATTTTCATTATGTTTATCATAATTACTTGGATTATGATACATTTATATTACTCTCTAAATATGATTACTATGAATACTATTACACATCTTAACATGATTATGATTATATATACTTTATGATAGAATCATTTTTGGGTGACTTGAGACATAATAATAATATTGTAATCAATCGGATTATGATATCTTTATTATCAGACAAATGGGATTAGTCTGATTTTTTTTACATAAAAAATAGGTGTTGTGAATACGATCTTTTTAATTTAATTAAAAAAGATTATTTTAAGATTAAAAATATATTTTTAAACATACAATTAATCCACCTTTTGTATTTGGCCCTCTATATATACATTACGATACAATAGTAATATTTTAGTTGGTGTAATAAATGAGATAGATAGATTTGTGTTATTATTATATAATTATCCCTATGTGATTTGTTGGATTAGTCTGCTAAAATTATACTATTGAATGTAAAAAAATCAACATGTTAATGTTTTCTATTTGAAAAAATTTCTTATTTTTTATCAATATTATTGGTCATTATCTATATTTGTTTTGAAATCTAATATAATATTGACAAGAGAGAAAGAAATGGGATGGTCTATTTTTTTATTTTATCATATCTTTGTACTATATCTAATTTTATATAGGAATCATTGATTAATGTTTAAAATTTATTTCAAATTTAGATCATTTTCATAATAATTGTCTTGTAATTTTATAATATTTTCCAAGATAAATAACGTTTTCCAATTTTAAAATAAAATTTCATGTTTTTCTAAAAATCATTATTTAATGTTAATAATTTTGTTTTTAATTGTCAGTATTGATCGACAAAATTTTATTTGGAATAAAAAAAATTATTGAGAATAAATTTTTTACTAGTTTAAATGAAAATCAATAAATGATATTTAATATTCAATTTTGTTTCAATTTTAGTGATCATAATCATTTGATACTATAAAATTTGAATGTGTGTAATTTTAAATATAAATATAGTTTTATTTTAGAAACATAATTTGGTATTTATGATTGTGCATGGATTTAGAGAAATTTGGAAGACTACTTATTTAACAAATACATATTCTTCATTAATTTCTTATTCCAAAATAACAATGTTTTGTTATTTCTCAGGATAATAAAGTGATATGATTTTCAAAACATAACACAAATTTGGATTTATTGTTATAAACTAAAAAATGGATTTGGGGTTTAAAAAAAAATTCATCACTAAAACATTATTTCAGGTCTTACATAGTGAATATTTTCTCCAACATAAACTATTTTTTTCCTATAATCATTAATTAATGTTTATTTTAGTATTTATTTTGGATTCATCTGAAAGGAAAAAATTATATTACAATGAAATAAATTTATACTATGGGGCGCACATGCATGGTAGATCATGAAATGATATATATGATATATAAATTAACCATTTAATATATATTTATTTATTTATAATTTTTTGGACTAACATGTATTCAATATTTATGATCTTGTTACCCAAACATCTTGTTTTTCTTAAGCTGATAAAACAACAATGGATGTTTTGTGACTGGTAATAGATGAGAAATAATTATTCTAAAACATCTAATTCATTATTTTGTTTTAATTTTATTATATATTTTTGGGATTTTATTTAATTTAATGCCACTATTTAGATGATATGATTATCTATAATGTATATATAAAAATGAAGAAGATATATTTAGAACATCTGCCCATATGGATCAAGTCCTAGGTGATAAGAATCATGGAATGGTTCATTTTAGATAATATTACATAATTATACCATTTAGATATTGGTCTTCATAATGTTATTATTTCAAAATCCATACAAGTATGGTTACACATGAACAATTTAGTACTACTGTTAAGATTGGATTAATTTGTTTGTAAAGAAAATTAAGAAAGTAAAATTTTATTGAATGAATAATTCATGAAATCAATATCGGTTGTGTGTTATTCACTTCTTCTAGAGAGTTCAATAATGGTTTAATTTTTTAATAATGAAATAAATTATTAAATATGGATACAAGAAAAAAAATTATAATTATAGTGATGATTGTGTCAGTCACATTGAGTTGATGAATATGGTAAGGATATCAGTGGTAAAAATATGGATATTAGTAGTGACAATGCTGATGTTTATGATGATGGAACTAAATATATTGGTGATAATGATGTTCTTGATATGGGTACATGTTTAAATGATTAAGAAAAAACCAATTAAATACATATATACATATGGTAATGTATATTTATTATTTAAACGATTTTTACTGGCTATGTATTCACTGTTTCGTATGATTTCATTATATGGATGAAAAGGTTGTTATTTTTTAAGTTTGATGACAATTTAGATTTTTTTAAATACAATAAAAACCTCCAATTTCAGTAACAATGTCATTATCTGTACATACATATAGACATACAAACACATACAAACAAACACACACACACACACATATATATATATCCATGTATTGAACCATGACCTTAAGAATAATATTTCCATGGTTCAGCCATTATAAATAGTGTTATGTGGCCACGATCATAAATGAACATGGAAATAAGTTTATTACTATAACATCCACTTGTATATTAGGGTTAATTTTTTATTTAATTTTTTATGATTCTCCATTATTTTATTTCATAAGGATAGTGTAGGTATATGTTTGGGTAGTAAAACCAGGAATGCCACAAGGTGGCTGGTCACATTTGAGTAGGTACATAATGGCGATAGGGTACTTTGTGGATGGATATTGGGAACCCAGTGGGAACCTAATAAGTTTTTAATATTTCTAATTATTTAAATGAATTGTTATAATATAACTTTATGATATATGATACACCATCCTTATTTCTCTTCAGAAACATCCACATGTTCATTTCCCCTTTCGATGGGATTTTCTCATCAACGACGACATATGGGATTTTCAACTATTCTAGACACTAATGTCAGAGATGGTGGTGCCACTACCAATAGGGTGGAGGTTAGGCCGCTGGTCCCCTGGCTCTAATTCTCTTCAGATCTTCAATAACCTCTCCCAATGCGGTCTCTTCTATGGTTCTTCAAAGACTCTCAATCCCCCCAATTCTGATATCACAGATGAATCATTCTTCTTTTTTGTGATTCCCGTCATTTTGTCTTTCGAAAAACATGTTTTAGGATGCCGTTGACTTCCATTCCAATATGATCTTGTCTAGATTAAATTCATATTTTCATTCACTAAAGGTGATTAAGGGTTTCATCAACTAGACAAGGGGTCTTTATTCCCAGGTAGCGGAAGGGGCTCTAGATCGACAACACCTAGGCATTCACCTATTTGCTAATGATGATTTCTCTTGTGCCCCATCATCATAGTCACACATATATTATAATATATGCTTACTTATCTTCATTTGGATACTTTATTTTGATTGTGTTCATCACTATAATCATACAATGTTGTGGATTCTTCTTCCACATCTTCTATTCCCCTTTTAGAATCAATCCGTTCTCAATGGTATATTTGACATAATCAGTTGTTTTCTTCAGATTGATGATAAATATATTTTCCTAAAGAAAGTCATCTTTTCTCATATTTTCATCAATATGGACCTATAATATCCTCTCTTGAAACCACTTAATCTTTAGGTGGAAGGTACATCTATTTTATGGTAAAATATTTTTTATGAGGAAATATTTGGTTATTGTTTTCTTTGCTGTAGACATGGCCACTGGATTTTGTTCTACACTTGAAGTGGGGTGATATGTCCAATGTGGTTAGTGGATCATCCAATTAACACCCTTTCTCACATGGTTCCCAAGGATGCTATTGTAAATCATCCCTCTACTGCTGGGATGATTCCACGTCTGGGTGCTCATCACTCCCCTCTGAGCATCCAATGGGATCCAGCCACATAAAGCCCTGGAAAACACTTATTTCCTACTTCTGGTCATCTAGGTTCATCCTTCCATGCTCATCCATTTTCTATAAGGGAATCAAATGGTGTCAAAAAGTGTAAGGGAATTATGGTTTCAGGGGGTGTTAGACCTTCCTATAAGAATGTTTTGTGTGGTGTGGTGACTGACTCAATTGGTAGAAATTCCCTAATATTGCAGACATTCCCCACGGTCAATAGTGCCTAAAGAAATGGAAAAGCTGATGTTGGTTCATCTGAGAAAAAAATAGAATCTATTGGAACTTCGTCCCTTGATGCACTTGTGGTTTCCCATAATCAGTTTGTTACCCTTAGGGTGAAAATCATCCAAAAAGGATGCCAAAAAGGTGAGAGCAAGCAAGAGAGTTTTCCAACCTTGGTGTTTCTATGAAGAAAATTGGTAGGCTTATGGTGGTAAATAGGATGGTTAGGATGCACACTCGCTTCATCAGCCACCAATATTGTCTCATCTCTGAGGATCTGTTTCTCAATTCTGAGAGGGAGTAGGATTTTTATGATGGTGTGTTTAATGATTATTTTTTTGGGTGTAACTTGCAGTTCACACTCAACCAAAATGTGATTTATAGAATACTGAAAATATTTATGGTGTGGTATTATTAGGTTTATTTATTATGAATTCATGGATTTCACCAATTGTAATTCTACCCTTACATTTTTTCATCTAATCTATTTTTGTCTTACTATTTTATAACTATATGAAATGTAGGAAAAAAGATCCATGTGATCATTCAAAAACTTAAATTCAAATCTAGTTTTCATAATTCAAAGTTTTTAGTGGGACCGATTTGTGATGTGAGTGGTCCAAGAATTGCAGTGATTTGACTTTTAGTTATCAAAAACCATTTCCATATTTTAATTTATCATATAACCACAAATTATTTCCTAGAAGGGGTGTTTTGGATTAAATTATGACCTTAGGATCTTCATTTCATGACTTATAGTATTCCTTGGTAATGAATGAAAATATAAAATGATATTCTTGGTGTTGTATTTCATAGTTATGGGACATTTAGTTGGTTAGTGTATTTTAAATCATGACCCTTTGTGTATAAAATAATTAATGTTTTCTATGTGTGAGTTCTGAGTGAGAGATAATTCCTTTTTGTGATTTTTGTTGTACATCACCATTCCTCCATAAATTGGTGATGAATCATCCACCCCAATTTTATTATTGGAATATTATTCATTTGAGTTGATATTGTTATATATTCATCACTATGTGGTTAATATATTGGTGGTAAATTATCCACCATGTGAAGGTTAGTGGTGTTGAATCACCCACCCATGATATGTTGGTGTCAAATCATCCACTAAGAGAGTTATCATTGGTGTCATATCTTATATTTGATATTATGATCATTGGTGTATCATCCGTATGTTTGATTTTATATTGGCTATTTATCATCTACATGGAGATTCCTATTTAATATTTTGGGTTTTACTAGGGATAAAACTTTCACCTGAATGGGTTGTTATATTGATTCATCATTTCCATAATGGTAGCTAATAATGAAAACTCATTCACCTAGATTATGAGATGAGGGGTGACTTAAAATTATTAATTTTTGTGTAGTCAAACCATTTTTATATCAAGTTATTTTTTCACAAACCAATTAAAATATAGTAACACATGGTCTGGAAATTGATCATAACCATATGTAATATGATTTATTTTTTCTTTATTTTCATTCCATGTCAAAAATTCACTTGTATTTACCCCAATTTCCTAGGGAATACATTTTTAACAGCCTATAGAGTTATACATACACTAACCATGCGAACGAAGGTAACCATTAAACTTCATGGTTTGGGATATAGTTATGGAAAAAAAATACTCTATTGGATTACTGCACATAGAGTAGGGAGAGGAGATTAAGGATGGGTCTTGGATGTGAATCAGTACTAGTTTTGTAATTTTTTTACTATTTTTTGGATGTATTTTATATTATTTTACAATATTACATATTTTTCATATCATTTTAAATTTTACGACTTGTATAGTATCTCATATTATTATTGCATAGTGTTTTAATCTAATTTTTTCTACTATATTGCCATGAAATCTATTCATATATGGTCTGATATATTACAGATTGTTTAATGGTATTTATTGTACTATTATTTCTTTTTTACTATATTAGAGATAGCATCATCTCTACAAGATAAATGTAGACCATTAATTTTTTTCTACAGATTCAACAATATAGGGAAGCTATCATCAGTTTTATGGTGACCATAATTTGTCATGGTAGAGTTGAGTTGGGGTGGAAATTCATCATGTTGGTGTCATAAATATGATTCATTTTTTCTCTTAATATATAGGATAATTTATATAGAATATAGAGACTCGTGTATTTTAATTGACATAAATATTTGGTTCATGATTTATAAATATAAGGCATTACATTATTGATTTATAGTATATGGTTTTACTAATGGCCTAATGTGTAATTAAACATGTGTTAATATTTTACACATGGTATAAATGGGTCACATAGAATTAATATAATTGTTTTGATTTATATTATTCACTTCTATTTGATATTTTATTAATGGATTAGTATTATAAATTGTCCAAAAATTATAGAGTGTTTCCTTAATACCCTATAGATAGAAAATTACTTAATAAAACCATGGATATATTTTTTCTTCTTTTATATATGATGATTCACCATGTTAATATGCATGATATTATACCTGAACCAAAATTTCCTAGGATTGGATATACTATAGATGATATGTGAGAGTGTTATATCCTATGATATGGGTTTATAGTAGTGTAGCGTGTCTATTATTTTATACCATGAATATTGATATAAAAAAATTGTATAGAATAATTCTATAAATATATTTATTTTCATTCTCGAGACACACCACTACCATGATATCTTGTTAATCACCATTAGGGAGGGTACATGCATGGACCATCAACCATGTATCTGAAGACACATATATTTGTTATTCATCTTATTGATCAATTTATCCTAAAGAGTATTCAATAGGTGTTACAATCTATGGTCCATGTGTTTTGGATAGTTAGGTAAACCATGTCTAACATGCCTGGTGAGTTCCTTGTTCGACACCCACTATAATTTGTGTGAAAGGGTGGACCATAGTCCACCATGTTTTAGATTGATTCCATGTTGAACATCTTTAATAATGTTGAAAAAACCTCTTAGTTGTGGTCAAGGATTCCTACGTACATGCATTGAAGACAAGTGATGTACTTGTGATACTTTTTTGGATATATATACTAGTCTATTGTGTTGACTAGGAAGGATTTTGAGATATAATTATCTATGAATTTATTCACAAAGCCTCTACTGTATGATGTGTACAAATATTTTATTTATCATTTTGAGGGGGAATATAAATAATGTGTTACATTTCTTACTTTACTGATCTGTTGTCGTTTTCACATACACTAACATAATATGATAATCTTAGGGGTAATAATATCATAGTTTTCCTAATGTATTCTCATTGATCAAATGTGAAAATATATTTCACAAAATCTGTAAATAGGATTATGAAGATCTTATTATAGAGTAGAACCAAATTAATTTTGTATCATTTATGGAAAATAAATAATGACATAGGTTTGGATGTGGGTACATAAGGTAGTAGGAAACATATTTATGATGAGTCTCTCAAGGCCCAAGAGAAATGTGCTTTCTAGTTCAGGGGTTCTACACCACCCAAGAGAGTGAGAGCCCCAGGTAGGTGTTACCAATGTGGTTATCCAACCCATAATGAGATGGATTATGATAGATAGAAGAAGAAGTTTGTCTATTATGGGGATTTATGGATCGTGTGATGGTTATATTATATAGTTATATGTTTGATATGTTATTCATAATCATATCAAACAGAGGGTTTTTGAGTAGACCCATGATTGTGACATCAATTTTATAGTTCGTATTCCTACAATATTTATGGTTGTGTAATAGATTATGGTGCCTAGGGTTTGGGGAATAGTTCATGATGGGTGATTCCCCTTTGAGGATTTAATAATTATAAGCCTAATAATAGTATTTAAGATTGTAAAATGCTTTCAAGTGGACTCCTTCCTTGATGATTAGGAACCATAATTAGATCAAGGTATAATTCCACTATAATCAACCCATTCATCTACTTTATTCTATATGAGTGTGTTAGGCTAATTGATATCTAATATGTTTGTTAGTAATTTGAGGGTTAACTATAAATTATATATAAAGGGTGTTGTTAATTGATATTCCCTCATGTGTAGGATAAGATGGTATTTCAAGATGTCAATAATGATATATATTGATTTATGGATAATGGATTCTCTAGGATTTCATCATATTAGAGTTTTTCAGGTTTTATGTGACCCTTAATATTTATTAGCTAACTCATTATCGAGTACAAATCAATTAATTTTTACAGTGGAAATTATCAACATCCTTATAGGGTTATCATCATAACGAAATTGGTGAGTTGGATCTACTCAAGATATAACCATTATAGTTAGTGGTGAATTTTTCTAGTTTCGTAGAATATTTTAGGGAGATGTGGAAATTCACTAGGGAGTCTTCTCCTATATTATATAACTATTATATTATGAGTTTCATTTTCATTTTTATGATTTCTACCAGATCAAAGGTATGATTTCATGATCGATATTGTTATTGTAAATGTCCCCTATCAATAATTTTATACAAGATGGATATTTTAAATCATAAATTGTTGTATTCTTAACTAGATGATTTATAGGTGGATTATTTCTATTCACCAGTGGGATCCCCTTGGGGTTCAATTGTGTTATTCTAAAAGAATGATTATGGATAACTGAATTTGTGCTTATATTACTAGAGACTGAGACATGTGATGGTAATGAATTTGTATCCTCCTACTTGTATTGATGACCTATCAAATCATTTCCTAGTATCCAAGATGTTCTCTAAGATTAAAATTATTTTAGGTTATCCTATATTTCTTATAAGGCCATATGATTTTTCTCATAAAAAAAAATCAAAATTAAGAATGATAGATGTTAGTACCTCAGTATATCATTTAAAATGACAACTAAATAAATTGTTTTTATAAACTATATAAATAATGAATAATTATTTTTAATCCTTATTTTCCATCTTCATCTATGATATTTTGGTGAAATTCCATTAGAGTGGGGATTTCTCCCACCAATTATTGATTATTCTAGGCACACTGTAAGAGAATTTTATTTTTACACGCACTCAAAATCTATATTCACAATTAGTGGGGATATATTCATGATTAATGTTATATTTAAGGATCAAATATCTATGGTTCCAAGAATATTGATGTTTTTGTCTTGGGAAAATCCAAGGAATGTATTTTAGAAAAGTTGTTTCTTGGGTTTAGATGATTACAAGAATAGGTTTATCTAAGGATTATATCATTTGGATGTTCCCATAGTGGCACTAACCAATAAGGGGAAGAAATTATTTTGGTTATAGAATTACAAGAGATAATTTCATTACCTAAATAAGATGTTTATTTTCATACTATTATGGACATTAATAGATTCCACATGGGTACATATACTCAAAAAGGCCTACTATCAGTTCTATGTAATGTAAATAGAGTGGGGGAAAACTATGGTTTTAAAATAATTCACAATTTATCCTCTTCAATGATCATTTCACAATATTTAAAAATTAATTATCCACCCCATAAAAATGGGTGTAATGAGATAATTAAAATAATAAGGGGAATGCAATATAATTGTTTACCCCAAACTATTATAATACATAATGAACTGAATGTGAATGTTCCAATGTATTGAAAGAATAAATAGACTGATTAACTTTTCAACTTAGAGTGATAACACTAACCCTCTAATTTTAAATTCTTCATAATAAAAATATATCATTACTCTCAACCCCTCAAATGGAACAATGATCCTCCATGTTTAATTATCTTGATCTCAATGAAGTAATAGTGATTTTACATAAAAAATGGTGTATATATAATACAAAAATTCATCAAATTTAGGAGCCCTATGATTCTGTAGTGAGATAACATCCCTGATTGCTAGTTTTCTTCAATGAGTTTGGAATTAAAGGTAGGAAGCCCTAAAATCATCAATCAATGTGTATCAATTATTATACATGATCAATTTAAATTACATATCATTTTAAAACATAATGTGTTTGATAGATTTCTTCCCACACAACACTCAAAAAAATTGATCGAAGAATGATAAATAGCCATTAAAATTTAGCCATTGAATTGGGGGGTAAATAGATATAATGAAATTAATAAACATATATATAAATAAAAATTAAGGTCATTATCAACTCTAAGGAAATGATAAATTAAATAATCATAGGTAAATAATTAATATGAATGATATATTATTTAAAATGTTGCTGTTCTAAAATAAATTTTTCTTGTGTTTAGTTTCAAAAAAAATAAATATATTATGGGTAATACATATTTTTGATGTTGATAATATATTAAGAGAAATTTGATTTTTAATTATGCGATTTTACTACATAATTTTCTATTTCGAAAGACATATCCATATGGATCCCAATTTATGAAGGCATAGAGGTTGTTTTCTCCCCATTAGGTTTCATACTCTAGAGAGGAAGAATATCATATTCCCAGTTTTAGAATTCTCAATCACACTTTTTGAAATATAAATATGGTGCTTGAAATGTTTTTTTGTTATTATTGAAAATTTAAATTTTAATCATTAATAAATTTAATTTTATAAAATAAAAATAGTTTTCATATTCAACATGTGATTATTAGATAAAAAATATATTTTGGGTTTTTTATGAAATAGTTTTTTAGGTGAATATTAAAAAGTACCATTTCTACAAATAAAAAGTCGTATGACATTATCAGTATATAATTATGAATTTTTAAATTAAAAAACATATTTATAATTTTAAATATATATTTTATAATTCACATTAAGATTTTAAAATATTTTTAAAACTTATATACCAATATCTAACATTTTATAAAATAATTTATATTTTATAAAAAATTTAATACATTAAAAATTGATTATTTTAAAATTAATTTTTTCACATTTTGAAATTTTATATAATAAAATGGGAATAAAATTTTTATTCCTTATGTAAAAATTATGAAATAATTTCAATTTTATTTTATATCCTAATGGATAAATTACATTGGTAAAAAATATTTACCTTTGTATAAATTAGAAGGGGTAAAAATGGTTTATCCAAAGTAAGAAAACAAAACAATGTTTAAAAATTCGTTTGATGTAGGTGATTTAGGCCTTGATAAACCTCATACCATATTTATTAAATTATATATATTATTGATATATTTCCAATCAATGTGAATACGTATTATTTAAATATGTTTCGGTATTCGCAAAAAATTCCATCTGTTTTTTCTTATAAAAGGTGAAACACTTTCATCACGTATTCTCACACAAGAACCCCCTTAGATCTAATCAAAATCTACCCAACCCCATAATAAAAAATAAAATACATATTAATGTTGTTTTAAAATTCTAAAAATAATATCCTCAAATGATTAACTCCCTTTATAAAAGAGATAATCCAATAAGTGTGGTATAAATTTATAACTACTCTTTTCTTATTTCTGTTTCCATATATGAAATTAAAATTTCATAAATTGAATTAATACAACTTAAAATGAAAAAATTATTATTATTATCATAAATTTATGTTCTCATAATGGTTTTATACGGATAAAATGGCCTCCCATTTTTCATTTATGAAAAATGATGATGTGAATCATTCGAGTGTGCAGAATACCTCCCCCATGAACTAAAATGTTCACTTTAATGCACCTATTAACATAGCTTGTTAAAATGGAATTTAATGTAAAATTTTTATATTTGTGAAATATTTTATGTTATGAAATTATAATCCATACCACTCATATTTCTAATTAAATGAAATGAATATCCACATCAATGCGTTCTTGCAGACTGATTCCCCCTTGGATCAATGTATTCTATTTTTCTTTACAAACAGTCATGGTTGACTATATGAATGATTTTTTTTGATATAAATGATATTTATATTATAAATATTTTTATAGAAATAAAAATTGAATAAATTATTAATGATATTAATTGTTTATATTCTATATAGTATTAACCATTTTAATAAAGTGAACTAAGAATGAAAAAGTATTTATTTATACTTTATAATTGTTTTGTATCCATCACTTATTCAACTATTAATCTCTAATTACAATATAAGACACTAATAAAAGATTAATCACATCATTATGCTACTGGTAAATGATATTGAAACTAAATTGACACATTATTATCCATTACTGATGGTATGTTCATGTTTTGGAACGTTTGACTTCCTACATGAACAATGATATGAAATAATATCAAGGGTTACTTCAAAAAAAAATTAATTGTATAAGATGATATATATTTAAATAACTATTTTGTTTTTTATCTAAATAATATATTGGTATTTAGCTCAATAATTAATAAAACGTTTTATTGGGTTAAGAAGATCATCATAGTGCTCTTATTGTTGTTTTCATCTTCAATGATAAAGAGTGAATCACTCATCAATGGAAATTAAAGAATTTTAATGACTTAGAAGTCATACATTATTGAAGCATTAGTGATCTATTAAGAATTAAATTTATTTGAAGAAATAATACTAAAACCACTCATATAAATCCTATACAAATTGGTAAACCAATAAACACATGATGTTGGAAAATAAGTAAAAACAAAACAAACAATAATTCATATAGAAAATTTCAATATATGAATTCTATAATTGAAAATGGATATGATTATGGATCTTAATTAACTACTTATTATATCTATTTTAATGATTCAAGGATGTTAAAGTATATTCATTAATGTCATGATAAGAGGTAAGGATTTCTTTGTATTATTTTCTTATGATATCGTGCACCAACATTTCTTTTATATTATGTTATTATCGTCTAATTAATGAATTTATAAATATTAATGAAATTAATAGGTTTTGAATATCTGTTTCATGTTCTTTCATTATATATCCATTAACTAAAAATATTCCAATGTTCTATTGGTTTTATTGGTATCAATTCGGATTCATTGGGAGAAATTTTATTTTAAACACCATGTTTTCTATATATGGTCTATTTATTGAAAATGGTTTTGTTTTTACCATACCATTTATTCTTGGGACGTACTAATCCAAATAATATTCCATTATATAAATGGAAATTAAATCAAAATTTACCCTTGTAGTTATAATTTTTTGAATCTCAACTTTTTTCAAGAAGTTATGATGATTATATTGAATTAATTTCCTAAAATTTGGTTATAATATATCCTTTATTATATTATGTTTTATTATATATTTTTTTCTAGGTAAATAAATATAAATTAGATAAATATTTCTTTAATATTTAAAAAATTATTGAGTATGTTATCCGGTAATGGATATTGATAAATCAAACATCATTTATATGATTATAAAGTTTGATCTTAAACATTGTTCATGCTGGATTGGATTCTTCAATATTTATATTTTATATTATGAAATTATTTAATCCTATCTAGTTAAATTATGTTTTTATAAAACTAATTTTTCATTACTATTTTTATGATGTGGGGTTTCAACAATGATAAAATTTATGTTTAAAACGATTATATTTCTCTAAAAATAATTTTTGTATAATTGGCGCCACCTTTATTATATAAAAACATTTCTCATTTATAATGATCCATTATTGGGAATTATTTTCAATGTATGTTTTTTCAAAATCATTGACTTCATCTTTTTTAATTTTACACTTCAATGTGTTGTATATGATTATATTTTCATCAATATAAAAATTGTGTTCTAAAATAACTCTTAATGTATTCTATACGTTTTTCTTTTTATATTAAAAATTATTTTCACTCAAGGTATTTATGTTTCATGATTTACCCACTAATATATATAAATATATATTTGTATATAATATCAGTGATTGAACACACTATATCAAATAATTTGATTCATTGCCCCTTCATATGTTATACCTCGTGAAAATATCATTGATAGGATATTTATAATCCAATTTAAAATTATTATAATAATACTCTTATACACAACGTATATGTTTTTTTACACTATCCAAATTCAACCCCTATAAGTATTATGTAATGTTATTTTCATTCAAATATACGATCCATCACTTCCATTTTCCTGGATTACAACCCATTGGGAATATTAAAAAAAACATCCAATTCCTTTCTTTGTGAATTCTATGTTTTCTACTGCAATTATTTAAGGGTGTTCATCATGAATCCACAAATAGGATTGAATAAGTAAAATTATTAACTAAATTTTATAAGTTTTATCTATTTTGTATGTATTACCTATACTACATCATCTTAATTTATGAAAATTTGAGTAAAATGTAATTGAACATCACTAGATGGACACATATTTTCTATGGGGTTATAGTGCTATTGATGGGATTTTGAATGTTTTGGAAAATATTATGAAACCCATCTTCCTAACATGATTTATTTATGAAGTAATTAATGAAATCCATTTCCATTAAAATGGTTCATTATGATGTGTTAAATATAACCCATTTTAAATCAATTTTCTCATTATGATATGCATATTGATTTATTTAAAGTTGGATACATTTGTATGGATGATTGAAATGTAGAGTTATATATCACCCTCCAATGAATTTTTGATGAGTTTATCTCTCATTTTATAAGAATAAAAAAGTAAAATTTAGTTTCTCATATGTGTGGGAATTGATTGTATGGATCATGAATTTTATATTTCCCTACTCTAGTTTTGTTTAATATTTGAAACAAGTCATAGTTTTGTGTTTATTCTGATGAATATTCTATACTCCCATAGATCATCCTTTTTTACTAATGTTTATAAAATCTATTGATTAATGTATTATGTTATTCCGAGACTTATTCTGTGATTTATGATCTATTATTTTTTGGTGAAACTTTCACATGTATCCATATTATAGCCATATTTTCATATTATGCTCACTTATAATCTCTGATTTTTAACACTTATGTTTTCCCTTACTAGGAATATGAGCTCACCAATTTCACATCATTCCATTTCTCCAAATTATACATATATTAAACGAATTAATAATATATATGACTATATTATGTGTATAATTAGTCAGATATAGGAAATAATTTTTATAGATCGAGTTATTTCTGATATATTTGGAAAATGACCATCAGTTTAAAAATACATTAGTTTTGTTCGTTAATGTTTTTCCATAATTATATAATACTTGAATAAAAAAAATATAAAATTTATTGTAAAGATTTATTATCTTTAATTCATATAATATTGATGACCAGGTATAGGGGTATCAACAATTGGTATTACAGATGTGATTTGATAACATTTTAGATTTTGATGTTATTAGTTGAGGATAATTTTGGAGTTGGAAATATCAATGTATATTAAAATATAAATGGTGAATATAATCATTTAGGATTTGTGGGGAAGTGTTGAATATTTTAGTGATTGATATAAGATAATTTTTTAAATCTATAGGTACAATATAGTTGAGAGTTTTATGTATACGATAATATACATTTGTTTTAGTATATTAGATATTGTGTTATTATATTGGAAGTCATATAAGTGTATGGATTATACAAATGGATACCAGATATGGAATATATGTACCTAGGGGTAGAACCTATAAATAGGTTGTACTGTTTATTAATTAGATCATTAATTGTTTCCCAACAAAGAGGCATAAACACACACATGGACTGACACTCTAGATGGATTTCCATGTTCAATCACATTATCATTAAATGTTTTTAAGAGGGATTTAATCTCTAAATACATTAATAGGTTAGGGTTTTAAGACAAGTATTATATTTTTATTAGATCATCAATACTTGAAGTGGGGATTCTTGGATATTTTTTTGGATTCTCATAATGGCACAAGATGTCATTCTTAAAAAATTGTCCACGTTTAATTGTTGTGATTGATTGAACTAGTTTACAATGTCAAATACATTTGAAAAAGAATTTAAATAATTGGAAAATTATTTCCTCCTGATTCTATTCATTATTTGGGATTAAAATATTTATGAATTTTATGAAAAATTATATTTATATTCTTCATTATGAATTTGGAGTTATGGCTTGTCTTTTTGTAATTCCATATATTTTATAAATTGAATTATTTTGATAATTTTACTCACAAAATAAAACAACTATAGTCCACATAAGGGAAATGTGAACCAATTAATAGGTGGGAAATAATATTGAATTTATCATGAATACATTATGGTTGAGGAGTGTAGGTGGGTGAATTGTGCATATAGGACCAACTTTGAGTTGCTCTGGTGGACCATGTAATGGGGTGGCTTGGACCAAGGAGAGTTGTAAGTCACCATGTAACGGGAACCAAACCCCAGTTCCTATTCAAGAAATCAATATCATATGTCCTATTATTAATAATGATGCACTCTCTAGTGAAAATGATGTGGGATGATATTAAATGGGTACTATTCGTCAACATTAAATGATATGTATAGAACAGTAATAATCTATCGTAGCCAATCTGAGGTGTTCAATCAAGGTTGGTATCATCAACTTTATCCTGCCTCATTTTAGAATTATTTATTGTGGAAATTTCTATATATGTGAAGCCCAGGAAGTCAATACAAAGCCTCGTAGACATTTATTTAGGCCACATTGAATACTATTGACATTGGTTAGTTTGAAGCATTAATTTCACTCTAAATTTATCCAATTACAAAAATGAACAAAAAAATACCATGCAATGAAGTCAGCTAAAAAATTTGATCTCCTCAATAATGCTACAGATTAACCAATTCACAATTTTATTCAACATAATTTGATATATATATATATACAGTTTCAATTTCATGTATATATATAGAATGTGAAAAGGAAGAACACATGTGTCTTTTATTCATGCATAGGTGATATTAAATATTGAGATTCATGCATAGTGGGATAAATTAGGATCCAACACGATTAAGAATGAGGAACCAAATCCATATATTATTTATAGATATGATGTGTCACAAAATGAGGCATGGGTGATTATGAGACCGCCTAAAATATCTAGAAGCTGCCTGTATTCAAAATGAATATACTACATGAGGATGTAGTATTACCAAACCATAGGATTTTTAACTCACATTAATGATTGTTCGATAAAGGTGATGGCCACATGATACCCTATTAGTTGAAAAGTGGAATAATAAAATTTAAAATAAGTGAGTAATATAATAAATAGTTTTCTAGCACATGGTATATAATTTTTCACAACAATTAAGTTGAGTATTTTATTTTACGAGAATCAGAGGGTGATGCATTGTCGAATAAGAACTATGATTCAAGAATTAAGTTGTTCCACCATATAAATTACGAATAATACATTATATACTTTCAAAATATAGTGATAGATATGATGAATAATGATACCTATAGTATTTTTATAGTGAACCAGGCTTGATATACATGAACATGTTACTTGAATATTCAGTACATTAAAAAAATACTTGCCCGAGGACTATAAGAGATTTGAGTCTTTAGAAACCTGAAAACAAAATATTAAATCCTGGTGAAATATCTTCAACCTCTCCCATGAAGATCTCCACCTTAAATACTTCTACCTAAATCCTTTCTTCATATCCTTGTGTCACAATTCTCCTCAGACTCATTCAAAACACCTATTAGTCGAGTATCCCCTTTAGTCTTGTTCTTAAAGGATTCGTTGTATGACATCATGATCAATGAGGGGATTTAAGGAGTAATGTAGGTGTGATTTGAAGTGGAATGGGAAAAGCTTTTATGACCATAATATGCTTTCGAGGTGTGAAGTGGAGGGAGAGATAGTAGCCTTTTATAGGGAATGTATAGTGGCAGTCTTTTAAATATTTGTAGAGGGAATTCCACCCACATTTTTCATGTTTCATGTTGATCCAATAATGATCCAAATCATTTAAAATTGAGTATAGCGTCAAAATATATCTATCCAATGGATTTGACATGTTTATAGGTTTTTTTCGCCTTAAGGTTGTGGTTTAGCCCCTTGTTAAGTTTATGTTTACCTTAATGGATGTAATTAATTTTAATTAATTTGACGAATATTTTTTGTCAAAAAAATATGAGGAACTCATTAGAAATTATATATTATTCTTATTCCAAATATGGAATCCATTTTTCCATGTTTCAATAACATAATTCGTAGAAATTAATTTAATATTATACCTATAGGATGGTCTGTAATGCATGTATTTAAGGTAAAAACATTCAAACGATTGATAATTTTTTATATCAAATATCATTGTGAAATTGGTTCCAATTACCCACAATAAGTTAATTTATCAAAAAAAACAAATTAAAATTTGAATTAATTTTAAATTATAATTTCACCATTTATATAAATCCAATGAAAACGTATTTTTTTAATTAAATTTGAGTATTTTTAACAATTCAATAAAATATGAAATCTTATAGAAAAATGTGAAAAAAATGTAAACATAAATTTTATGTTTATAATAGAAAGATAATATTTATATTGACATATTAAATATAAAAAATTTACAAAAATAGGACTTAAAATGGGATCACAAAAAAAATCCATAAAACTACCATTACAAAAAATAACCGTTTTTATGCATAAATTTAGATTTGTTTTTATCTTATGTCAATCAAATCAATTGGATGAATAAAAAATAAATTTTATTGAATATCTAACATATATAATACATTCATATGAGTAAATAATTTTAATTAATTTAATTTATTATTTTAAATAAAATTAATGACGATAATTATATCAATATGTTTCTTTTATATTCAATCAGTTTTCATATTCATTCATAATTAATTGATAACCAATGAAATAATTTAATATTTTTCTAAACAATATATTTCCATAGATTTTTTAATAATATTCATAATGGCTAATTAACCTTCTAGGTTAAAATTATATCAATTAAAAATTATAATAATAAAATAACGCTTCATAGAAACATCAGTGTTGCATGTAACGTTTTCCACAATGATGTTCTGGGTAAGATACACCAAGTTGATGTTCCATGAAACATGAACTAAGGTCATGTTCCATTTAAATTATTCCAATTTCATTTTATATGTAATATATACAATGACTATTCCATGTGAAATGAATGTTTGAGTTAGTTCATTATAAGACATAAATGAAAATTTAATTTATTCAAAAAACGTCCAGAAAAACTCACGGTGTCCTATTATACCCCCATAAAATTAATTTCACTCTCAAAATTAATCTAGGTTATTAATGGTATAATATATGAATGTTTAATCCATAGAAACCGATATCATAAAAATTAATAAAAAAACATCCTTTATAAAGGTAATGTTGGAAACATACTGGTTACTTGAAGTAATATAAAACTAGTTTTCCACATAGGAAAACATAGATGGGAAGTTAAAAGATGAACATGGAAGAAAAATATAACTATCGTGTTTTTATAGAGAGTGATAGATGAGAAGGATAGAAGAACTTTATTAATCACAATTCTATAAATCTATTATGAACTAATGGACCCTAAGATTCATCTAAAATAGAGGTACTAGGATATCATTTTTTCAAGATCACATTCACTAAGGACAATAAATTTTCATGAAATGATATACCTTCATGATTTCAGTAAAACCTCACCCATTGTTGTTTCTTGATCCTATTAACCTATTTCTCCAAAAATAAAGGTCAATTTTCATTTCATAAGAATGTATAGATCATGAGATCAATGATATGCCATCCCATATTTCATTAGTTACCATCAATAAAAACAGATTATCCAATATGAAGAAGTCATATTATGGTGAGATAACACATTAATCTAAAAACATTATTTTAATATTAACATAAAATTTTCTTAAATGGATAACATTTTAAGCCTATGAAAATATAAATCACCCTTAATTACTTAAATACGCACTTATCTTACACCAAAAGAAATTTTATAGAAGACATTGGTTCGTAAATATACCAATAAAACATAAATTCTGATTTTATTATTTTATAATATATGTAGAGGGATATAATCACATGAAACCTAATTAAAGTATGAACAAAAGGATTATCATAGGGATTATTCATTCAAAATAAAATATGAACTTCCCCACTATGGGGGGAAAGTATAAGTTTTCACTTAATTTTAATTATTCACTTCATCAACTATAATGGAATAAGATTTCCTTTTTTCCTTTTTTCCTTAGAGGATGTTGTGTCTTATCATCCCTATTATCCTTTGGAATAGATAATTTATCTACATAATGCCAAAAATATATGCACTTGAAACAAGGATGTGTGGATGGTTCATTATATGGAGAATTCCCACCACTAATATATTATTTTCCTTGGTGGCTAGAATTTCCACACATGAAACACATTCTTCTTCCATTAAAGAAATCTCATATGTTCTCTTTCCCATAGTTTTGTAAAGTAGGAGTTTGAATATTTTTCTTCTTTCCATGGCATTTTTATTCCCCTTTTAACTATATCATCATCTTCTTATTAAAACCATGAGATTGATAAGTAACACCCACATCCATTTCATCGTTGATTTCAAAGCGTACAATCTCTTCATAGCTACTAAATTCGATTATATTAAATTCCCATTGAGAAATTGGTTTTAAAGAACATGTTATTGAACTCATCCCAATACAAAGATTACATATAATCTTTTTTTCCTTATATTCTTGAATAGATTCCACCATTGGTCTACTTCACCTTCTAAATTGTAAAAATCCAGAATGAATTTCTCATTATCTTAACAATTTATCATATTGAGTGTCTTTTTAGTGTTACTGATCTAGTGTTTTGAAACAAGTGAGGCTGATTACCTAATAAAAAAAGGTGGAAGATGCATCATGATGGAATCAACAGAATATTGTTCCATCCATTGATCGACTGGAAAATCAATATGAAACATACCCTGAGAAAGCTGTGAGAGTATAGCATTGAGGTTTTGTATTCCAGCACCCATAACATTCATATTTTTCAATGTAAATTTGTTTCATTGTATATCGTAGTCCCTATTAATGTGGTTTCTTTAGGTTCCAACCATTGGTTAAAACCAAAATCATAGAGTAAGAAATAGTTATCATAATGAGGATCCACATAATCCTGAAAAGTCTCTTGTATGAAATCAAACATATGACACCTTCCTTATTCTATGACACCATATTTAATATATTAAACCTTAGGTTTATCCTAGGTTATACATAACTGACACTATTTAAATCCATCATGACGGTTTGTGAAGATTTTGTGATTTACTAAAGAGTATCCCCTGATATATTCTAACCAGGTGTGCAATAAGGCTAGTTTTTTGTACTGGATTACCCCAAGTGAGGCCCGAAATATATTGTCAATGTTGTTACCCCTAGGAACATATCTATTAGTGAAATATACAATTATTTTATCTAGATAGGGATTTATTACTATTAAAACAAAAACAATAACCATTTCTAAAATTTCTAGACATTTTTATATACATTAAATCATCCATATAATCATCCTTAGAGACATCCCTAGACATATCATTTAAAATATACCTATAGATCTCAGAAAAGTTTTCTCATCCTAGAATACAAATTTTCACTAAACCATTACTTTAATACCCACTATATCAATTAAGGATTGACATACATGAATATTACATCATTTAGATGAATATTTATTAAATTAAAAAAATACATGCATGAGGACTATAATAGATTAATGTCATTAAAAACAGGGAAAAAGGATCATTTATTATGGTGGATGATCTTTAACATATCCCATGAATATCTCCACATTTAGTACTTATTCCTAAAAACGTTTCGTCATAACCTTTTGTCTTGACCCTCATCGTACTTGTTCAAACCACCTCTTAATTGGGAAACTCTATTTGGTTTGTGCGAAAAAGCTTCCTTTCAAGACATTCTTCCAAAAATGAGGATTAATGGAGGAAGGGATGGATGTTGGGAATTGGATTTATTAGAGCTTGTCTAATATTAAGAATCTTGAGATGTGTTAATAAGAGGGAGAGGTGGTGTCTTTTCATAGGGAGGGAGCAGTGGAATCCTTGTAAAAATTTGAAGAGAGAATTCCACCAACGTTTTTCATGTTTCATGTTTATACCATAATGATTTAAATCTGATAAGAGGGAGTATTGGGTCTAAATATGTCTAGCTAATTGATTTTTGGAAATTGTATAGGTCATTTTGGGCCTTATGGTTGTGGTTTAGCCCCTTACTATGATTAATTTTATCTTAATCGAGGTCATTGATTTTAATTACTTCCAATAATATTTTTGGTCAAAAACTATGTTTAACTTATGATACAATACAAATTATCCTGATTACAAATATTGAATCCATTTTTAGAAATTCCAATCATGTATGTGGAAGAAATTTATCTAAAATTAATCTCATAGTTGGTTCGATAATGCGTGTTTTTAAGCTAAAAACTTTCAAAACATTGATATGTTTTTTATCCTATTTCAATGTGAAAATGGTTAATATTAAAAAAATTATAAATTGATAAATGTTTTATCCAGTTAATATTTTAGGCCAATTTAATATATAATTTATCCTTATAAATAAAATAGATGAAAAGTCAGTTTTGAATAAAAATCCTTTATTTTTAATTATTCATTAAAAATGAAACCATAGAGAAAAATACCAAATAATTATCCTAAAATAATTTTCTTCATTTTAATGATAATTTTATTTTCACAAATTAAATCTTTAAATGTTTCAAAAATTGTATTTTAAATGGTTTCTCCATTAAATTTCGTTAGAAGTACAATTATTAAAAAAATAGGTTTTATGCATAAAATTAGGATTGTTCTTATCTAATGTTTATCCAATATGTTTCTTGAATAAAAAATATATTACTTTGAATATATAAAATATATTAAATTGAATATATTAAATATATATTAAATTCATATCACACACTAATTTTAATTAATTTAATTTATTATTGTAAAACAGCTTTGTGACCATAAAAAAACTAATATTTTCCTTTATATTCAGTCATTATTCATATTATTTTCTAATTAACTGAAAATCTATGAATTTATCTTATATTACTGTAAACTACAAATTTTTATAAATCAAATAATATTGTTCTTAATGGATAACTTAACATCTAGGTTATAATTTTCTCATTTGAATGAATATAATAATAAAATAATGTTTTGTAGAAACATTGTTGTTGCGTGTAATATAAACCAAGTCAATTTTCTGTGTAACTTATTCCAAGTTTATGTTCTATTTATCATAAATCAATTTCATGTCTCATGTAACATACACCAATTTCATTTTTTGTGTAACGTACTCTAAATATGATTATTTTTAAAGGAATGTTTTTCTTAGTACATTGTAAGAGATATATGAAAATTTAATTTATTCGATAAAGGGTCCGTAAAATCATGGGATGTTAATTTTATTATGTTTAAATAATGGGGAAATTAATTCCAAAAAACTCGTGTGTTTTCAAATTTAAATAAGGGATATTAAATGTGTTATTCATAAAAAAATTAATTGGGTAAATAAATGATATATTATCACATTAAAAATTTTTCTTTTTTATTATTAATAAACTTTTCATGAGGTTATTATAAATTGGAGATCATGATTTCAATATTATTTTATAAAAATGATAAAAATTGTTAAACAATAGAGAAGGTGAGTTTCAATACTAGCACTGCTGAAGTTGTTGAGGACGTGGATGACATATTATTGCTCAAAATGCTCATGGAGGAATATTAAGCGATCATCCTATAGTGGATCATAGATAATAATACAAATCATGTGACTGGGTGATATGAAAATTTGGTGTTGGGAAGAGTAAAATATGGTTGTGGTTATAATCAACTAAGTCAGAAGAGTTGGATTATAAGATCATATAACCATAATAAAAAATGATTAATACTATGGTGTATAACCAATTTCTTCTTAAATAACTGTAATTGATAACAATATTATTTTGGATAATTAATTTTTGAGGGGAGAGGACATAACCATCATGGAATTTAGTAGGATATTTATAATAAACATTATAAATATATTGTGATTACCTATTTTGTGTTAGTACATCACATGAGGTGAGATTGTGAGATATTATTATGTGTACTGAGAAACTAAAAATAGTTTAAGAGGCAGAAATAAAATGGAATGAATTCATAAAAAGGGGACCACTAATTAAAACCCCTCTCATTGGAACCTAACATGTCCTTGTATTATACATTAGGTAATGATGTACATGGTAACCTATCCTAAATAATTGTAAATTTAACAGAAAGTATCTAAGGATGAAATGAATGTGTTTTTTTTAGATGGGAAATATTATTATTGAGTTTTAATATTCATATGATCATTTACTCGAATTCCTTTCATAAATATTTTTGGGTTTTTTGTATTTGGATGAAACAAGATCCTGGATATGAAACTAAGAATAGAATGTATTTAGAAACCACTATCTATTATTAATAAAATAAGGTTCATACTTTAAGGGATTGGAATATTTTTTCCATATTATACTGAAAAATGTTAGTTCCATACACTTAAATAAGGTAGTGATGATGGTATCATAATAGAAGATATATCCTATCACTCTTACCTGTTTTCATTCATCAGTAATATTTTTTGGGGATATTATTGTATATACTAAAATTTTTGTGGATTATGAGATATATATGAAAAAGATTCATCATTAGAATTTTATTAATGTTTTTGATAAATATATTAAATTGTATTAATGAAAATGAAATGTTATTTTATGAAAATGTAATATTTTTTGGTATAACTAATAGAGAACACATGATGGATCTATTAATAACTCTTATATTTAATTTAAACTCGATTTATTTTTGTAATTCATCATTGAATAGTTTTTAGAAAAGTGTGTTAGATAAAATTGATTGATATATAATTGATTATCGAATTAATAAAAATGAAATCCTCATTTATTTGTTAATTTTTTCTCATTTTTGAAATTATGATATATTTTAACATGTTTGTGGCCTTATAAACTATTGATTAATAAATTTAAGGGTAAAAGATACTGTTATTTTTTATATTAATATATAGTCTCACAACGGTTTAATGTCTTCATTATATGAATATTTTTTGGAATGTTATGTTATGAAAAATATATGATTATAATATATACATATATCGGTATATGATTTTATGAATGATTAATGTTATTTCAGGAAGTCTTTGTAACGTTATATTTCATAAGAGAACAACGTAGATGTAAAAATAGAGTTTATATTCTACATTATATCGACGTTATGAATACCCACACCAAGAATTATTATTGAGTAGTAATTAAAATTGAAGGGGAATAATATTTTAAGAGGGTAAAATTTAAAACCAAGAGATTTTAAAATGTATATTAATTTTGAACCTAATGTGTTAAATAGACTTTATCATATGCAACACCAAACCATAATAAACTAAAAAATTATATATGATAGTTAAAATATAGAATAATGGATTATGGGATAAAATTTATATAAATACATTATTTTATATACGTGAAAATAAATAAAAATTCATTATCCATTCTAAGGCATTGATAAATTTAATTAGTGTAGCTAAATAATTAATAAGTCTGATATATTTATTAAAAAATAAATTTATAAAACTTTTAGTTTGAGGTGTTGAATTTTAATATAACTAAATATATTGTGGTTAAAATATATTTTTCATATGGAAAGTATTTTAACACAAAATCCATTATAATTTTTTAGGAATCAATAATATGAATTGTAAAAATTTACATGTTCTACTTTCATATGAAATTAATTTTTATCTATTTTTTATTTTTTTATTTAAGATATAATTTCTAAAATTTTAAAATTTTATTTTGAATAAAAGCTCATATTTTATATTTTTAAAGAAAATATTATCGTAAAGTTAGTTTTATTTATTTTTATGAAATAGGAAATTATTAAGTGAATATTATCGAGCAACGTTTTTGAAACAAAAACATGGAATTTATAAAATTATTGGTATATAATTAAGATTCGGGAGTTTATGAAACCATTTAAAACTACTATATATTCATTTTTAAGAGACTTTATAATTTTAAAAAATATTTTAATTCATATTAACATATTTTTATTATAGAACATAAGTTATATTTTTCCAAACAAAAATTATAATGCATTATACATTAATTATTTTAAAACTAGTTTTTAAAGATTCTATAATTTTAATATAAAAAAATATAAATAATGTTTTGAATCATTATGTATACATTATATAATAAGTATTATTTTATATTCAACCAAAAACGTATAATTTCATGGGTGAAAACTAGTTTCCATGGTAAAAATTAAAAGGATGAAATGATTTCAAACAAGAGTTAATGAAAGAATTTTGTTAAAATATTTTTGTAATGGTTGGTTGAGTATTTAATCAAAATTATGCATTCTCCTATAAATTATTTCCTAATTTTTGTGATTATTTCCTTAACAGTGACTTCCCATTATTAGTTTTTTTAGGGTATTTACAAAAATTCCATCCATTTTTCCTTATAAAAGGGGATCTCATATCTTCACTTTCATTAAGACCAAAACCCAATTAGTTTTCCAAAAACTCCACCCATGTATATGTTCAACGTTACTGGCCACATTATTGTGATTATGGTCTTCTCAAAATGACATCCAGCAAGACATAACCCGCTTTGAAAATTAGAGAATATTAGAAGTGAGGTACAAATTTCTAATATCTCCTTTCCCATATGTATTTTCTAATATTAAATTATTCTTTTTAAGCTTCAGTTAAACCATTCTGAAATAATAAAATCAATATTATTTATATAATTTTTTTATTATACTCATGTTACCAGCATTAAATCCCCTTTCAATTTAGGAAAAATTAAAACATAAATCATGCATGTGTGTATTGTACCACTACCGTGAATTAACATGCTAATTTTCCTTCACCAACTTACATTGATGTTAAAAACTGAAAATTAATGTTTAATTACTATATTTATTACATTTTTGTATTATTAAATGGTAAATCATATTACTCCTTTCTCAAATTCTATCAAAAAGAAATCATAATCCATGCATATGGGCAGACTACCACCTGCTTGGGTCGATGTATTATGCTTCCCTATTCTAACATTAACATATTTTTATAAGATTGGATTGAATGGATAAATATCATTTTTATGTTATGAATAAATTTATTCTAATAATAATGGAATAAAATATCAATTATATGAATAATAAATAAACATTAGAACATAAATCATCATAAAGAGTGAAATAAGAATGACAAAGAATTTATTAATACTATATAATTATCTCATATCACTCAATTATTCTCCTACTTATCTATAATTAATATATCCCAAAATAATTAATATTAAATGATATCATTATGATTCTATTATAATTATATAGAATCCAAATCACCTCATAATCATCTATTAGTCAAAGTATGTTCTTGTTTGTGTCATTTTGACCAACTACATGAACAATGTTATAAACATTTATCATGGATGACTATAAAAACATATTCAATGTTATAATATTAAATAAATATCTAAAAAATATATGATTTTGTATCTTGAATATATACGTAAATATTTAACTCAATAATTAAGATTACACATATCATTGGTTAAAAAATCACAAAAGTGTGATTATTATCGATTTCATCTTCATGGATAAAGAGTGAACCACTAATTAAAGGAAATTGGAAAGTAATAAATAAATCAATAACATAAATTATAGTAAAATTATAAATATTTTAATTATGAACAATTGAATATGAATGAATATTAACATCACTTCTATGAAATTATTACAAATGCTTAACATTGTAAACAACCGATGTTTGAAATTACGTTAAAAATAAACTAAATAGAATTAATATATATAATTAATATATATTATTCATATTAATGAAAATTTATATGTGAAAGCTTATAAATAATGTGATTAATTGGTTGGATTTGATTCACATTTTTATTTTTAAATAAAACAATTTTTTTTAATTGGGTTGGTAGTTATACCTTACATTACCTGAAGGCCTAGAGGCCCAATATAATATAACCTGAAAGACTATAAATTTCACAAAGAACCCATGTCATTAGTCTACATCATTAAATTGTTCTATTTTTATCTCACACTTCCCCCTTCAACCAATCATCACACTATGATCCCTATTTGAATGTTACATCACACCATGCGTTGAAACATTGCATCACTGTAGACGAACTCATCATGGAAGGGTCTATGGTGTGGTAGTAGGGTGGATGAAATAATGAAGTAAAACCATATCTCTTTTGTGATTCACACCAAGTGATTCACGTGTATCCCTCACTTGCATCACCAACATATTTCCATACATCCTTAGATCAATCACATGTATAGATGGTCACATGGTTGTGCACCCATTTGTCCCACAAGGGTGGTCTATGCAGGAAAAAGGTTGGATAATAATTTTCAGCATTCAAATCCCTCTAATTGAGGCTTACCACATAAAAGTGTCTTCCCACATAGACATCATAATTTATTAGGATATTCTATTGTTCTATATCACCCTATGTTGAACCTAATGGGGATGACCTACAATCCCCATGGCATGAGTACCTTCCATTGATTGGGTTCTGAATGACCAATATTATGGAGTCCATTGATGTTATAAAGGCCACGTGTCCTATATGAAAGCTTTTTGTGGCCCAAAATCCTAATTCATGTGAATAGTCTCACTATTACACTACCACTATCATACCATCTATACTGTATCCCACAATACCTAATATATTACAACTACAGTAACTCTAAATTTCCCCCAAATCCAATTTTGAATGTAATAATCTTTGTTATTGGATCATAGTGTCTACCACTCAGTATTTATTATGATGCTTTAATGTTTGAATACTTTTTTTGATGTTAAAACAAGATTTATAAATTTATTTTCCTAATTTTAGAATTCATGATAAATGTTTGTTATTGTGCACCCTAATTTCTTTTAAATAGTTTAATAATTACCTATTGAATGTATTTTTCCTTCTAAATGAATTTCATTTGGTTAGATGTCCCCTAGAATGTTTTTTCATTACATATAGTTTGATTCAAAATATACCAAATTTGTAAGGGTATTATTCATCAAAACTATTATTATTTGAGGAATAATACATTGTTTCAACCATGTTTTCCTTATACGGTTTATTCACTAAAAATTGATGAATTTTGTCGTTAATTTTTTATTACAGTACATATACTAAAACTCATAATATTTCCTTCTTAAAATGGGTAGTGAACCAATTTTTACCCATATAGTATTGATTTTTTCAACTCTATTTTTTCACTGAGTGGTAATCATTATTTTTAACATTTTTCATATAATCTTTTTAGATTAATCCATTGATTGTATTATATTATACTATCCCATTATTTTAAGAGGAATTAAATTATACCGCATAAATTATTATATAATCTTTCATACCATATGCTGTATTTTCCATGTATGAGATATTGATAGCTCCAGTCTCCTTTCATTGAGTTTAAAAGTATTATATTGAAATATTATCTTCCATTCTTGGGCTTCCATCATTAATATATTTTATGTTCCATTTTATTTTTCCCTATTTAAAAATTAATTTGTAGTACAAATAAGTGTTTTTTTTCTCATTTTACAATGTTGTTTTTCAACTAAGGAATTGTAAAATTATGAAAAGGTTATTTTTTCACATTAAGTTTTTTTATCTTTGGTTACAAATTTCCAAAATATATATTTATGTCATCTTTATGGAACTATTATTTGTGAATATTTTTAATATATATTTTTTCAAAATATATCAATTCATATTTAAAAAAAAATTAATTTATAATGTGATATGTATATTATTATTCTGATTCACTATTAAAAATGATTTTTAGTGGCTATTTTTTGTTTTCACCTAAATTTCATTTTTATATTCAAAATTATTTAAACTCTTCGTATTTATATTTCATGATTTATAAAATTATAAATATATTTTTTATTATTTTATATTGAACTTTTGGTTTAGAAAAATTCAACTATTGGTCCTTTCTTTTTTTATATTCACCGAAGAATTATTTTAAAAGAATTTTTATTACCTATGTAGATATCCTTTTGATTCTCCTATATTAAACTACAGATATATTATATTTAAAACATCTATATTATTAATATAAATGGTTTATGTAATCTTTTCTTATCAAAGATATGATGGATTACTACATGATTCATTACTAAAAATCCTCTGTTTATATAAATAACTTCTCTTTTGATTCATAGATTTTTGAATAGCCCATTTTCCATTTCAAGGATTGATGTTTGTTCCCTAATATTCCAAAATTTCAATTTATTATGTAAATTTATCGAATAAACCTTATAGATTTTTTCTATGTTGAATAAAACTGAATTACTTATTATCTTAAGTGAATAGATTTACGTAAGAAGTTATTAAATAAATTTAGATACCCTTTTTTACCTCTTGGTTTATCATTTTATTGATGGGATTCTAAAAATTTTTGTAAATATTATGAAACCCATTTTTCTTTTTTCAATCATTTATGATGTAATGGGTAAAATAAATTTTCATTCATTGTTTTCTTTATTATATGATGAATAATTGATTTCTAGTGGCACATATAATTACGGATGAATAACGAGTAGGTGTATTATATCATCCTCAACTCCATTAGTTAAAATTTTATATCTCAAGAGATATGTATTAATGAGTAAATTTTAGTTTCATTTAATCATGCGAAATTATATTGTGTCAAATGAATGTATTGGTTCTCTATATGATTTTTTCTGCTATAATTGAAGAATTTCATACTTTTATGTTTATTCTCATGACAATACTATTCTCTCATGGATCATGTTCATTTAATCATATTTTAAAATTAATTGAATTCATGAATTATGTTATTCAATGTGTTATCCAATGATATATGATATTTTTTGATATAATATTCTTATATATCATGATCATACCCAAATATGCATATTATTCTCAATTATGATAAAATATTATCTTAAAACATGTTTACCCTTACTGAGAATCCAATCCCACACTTTCTTATGTTCTCATATACCAAGTTCATGATGAAAATATATGTATGAAATGTATAGAAGAGTTTTTTATTTGGAAAATTTGTGGGGAAGTTGAATACTTTTCATGGATTGAAAAGTTTCTAATATAGAGTAAAAATGTTTATAATTTAAAAAATACTTGAGTTTTGTTACTAAATATTTTTATTATTATTATATAATATTATAAACCTAAAAGGTATTGATAATAAATTTTTAGAAAATAGTTGGATTTAGTAATTTAAATTAAATGGTCATGTCTTTGGGTCTTCACATTTATGATCATTGTTCCTCTCTGAGGAAGGGAAAAATATTTCTCCTTTATCTATTGAGAATCCAAAGATTTCACAACTATATAATGTTAAATCCACTATAAATAAGTTGGGTATATTCGTATTTTCAATTCATTTTAGAATGATTCATGATCTCCCATTTATTTCATAAATCTACATTCAAAAACACTTTGATTATACATGTGGAAATTTTTTAACTCCACACTATCATGATGTGAAGACCACAATCCAATAATGATCACTATATTCTATTAAAAAACAAAAAATGTATATCTAGGTGATATGATGATCCTAAAAAGATGTGTAACCATAAATAATTTATTTTTATGATCACACATAAAAAAATTCTCGTTAATAAATCAGAAATTATTTATTTAACTATATCACCATGGTGTAACTCTCATGATCATTATGTGGCCATATGGCCTCCAAAAATACCATCTCTACAACGATGAAACTCTCTAGAGTGGTCCTATTTAACAACATCAATATATTAAAAAGTTTTTATCCCCAAAAAAACATATACCTTGGTTCATTCTATAGTCATCCTTCCCACATTTTGAAATATTATAATTGAAAAGACTGAGAAATTTCAAGGAACATTTTTTCTAAATTTTCATTGGGATTTTACGAGTACGCAGTTTCTAACGGTGCCTGATTCTGAGGCACGGGGTGCCCATAATCTATTTCTGAAGTTTAGCTCGGGTATGTTCAGTGAACGAACGAGCGAGTTTTTTTAACTTTTGAGCCGGTGCTCGGAAACGAAATCTGAGGACATTGATGGAATTGCAGCGCCGGTAATTGCTTAGGAACACCTTTTTCCGAAGTTAAGTTTTCTCGGGTGTGGTTACTATATTTTGGGTTAAGTAAATGAATAAAATAAAATGGGGCAACCAATTTAGTTTATTTAATGTTGTTTAACCTAAGCTAAGTGGTTGAAGTTGGACCCACTATATCCTACTCCACTAGGTAGGATATTTGTGGGGTGGGGCCCACATGAGCCCCATCTATACAACTTACACGAAACCCCCACCTTTAATTAGGTAACGCACCCCCCCCCCCTTTAAATGTAAGTCAACTCTTGCATTTAAACTGAATATTAAACACCTAATTAATTGGGCGGTTTAAACTCCCCTATTAATTCAATTAATTGATTGATTGATTTTTGAATTTCAAAACATTTGGCGTGAGAAATAAAATAAGACAAACACTTATTTTGTTAGAGTGGTTGGGTTGTGAGAGGCTTGGGAGAAATCACTCAAAGCCTTGAAGCACTCCTTCCTTGATGAAGAACGCGAAGAACGCCGACCTCCGATGAAGGTCGACAAGAAGGTCGGATCCTCAGAGATCGACGACGCGACGCCGACGAATCTTTTCTCCGCGACCCGACGATCCCCCTTCCGCGATGCCTTCTTCCGTGACGTGAAATTATGCGATGAGCCTTCATTCAACTACAATCGAGGTAGGGAATTTATTTGTGATTTTTAGTAAACCCATGTTTATTTCCTTCTAAATCAAAGAAAGATGATCAACTAAATATTATGTTGATCCATGAAGATTATGTTTGCGGGTTGGGAATTTTTGATTGCGGGGAAAACTGTTGGGGTTGATTACGTTTGTTCGTGAAATATCCTTGGTCTTTCTTCGTCTTTTGGGCCGCTTGTTATCAACTTAACGGGAGGAGGTCAGACCCCACGAACACGGTCGACTCTCCTCCCCCCTTTTTTTGTCATTTAGGAACGAACAAAGGTGGCGAGTGTGACGGAACCGCATGGAAACAAGAAAGAACGCGACGAAGAAGCGCGGCGCCGTCGCGCCGCGTCGTTGAAGCTGAACGAAACTGCGGCTGGAGTCGGGGCCGTGGAGGTGATTCGAATACTCCACTGGTTGATCGTTGTTCTTGGATTGACGGATGACAAAAAACAGGGCCTCAAGGTCAATTTGAAGCCTCCACAGTGAAGATCAGGTCCCAGGAGGATTGTTGGTGAAGGCGGCGAGCAAAACGGACCACCGGAGCGCGTACGGTGGTCCGCGGAAAATCCTGTCGGCACATCGCCGGGAAGGGCCCCCATGGCTGAGGCCGCGGCGGTAGGCGGATGGTCCCGTGGCCATGCAGGACAAAGGATGAGGTAGTGCCTGGACACATCAATAGCAGGGAGCGGGCCCCACGTGGGGGCCGCAGCTTCTTTCACGGGGGGCAACTGCAACCCCCTGTTCCGCTCAGCCGGATAGTCCAGAGGCCACGAGGCCGCGCAAGCGCGGCCGGCCGACCGGCTGGGCCAAACCCAGGTCGGGCCGCGCCTCGCCCACCGGGCTGGGCCGCGCCCTATTGGGCTGGACCCGGACCCGGTTCGGGCCGACCCAGGGGGTCGCGGGTCGGGTCAGACCGGGCCCGAACCCCCTATTTTCAGGTGGTTTTTGTTCAAATGCATATATCTTAGGCCACGGACCTCCGATCGACGCACCGTCAGCTGCGATGCGATCCTTGGATCGAGATGTTCGTTTCGGTATATTGCACTCATGCTTTCGGAGAACATTGTGTATGGTAAGGTTGGTTCGGATACCAAAACCAACCGGGCCCTTGAAGAGGAAACACTTATATCTTGAGTTTCGGACATCCGATTGACATGTCGTTGACTTTGTTGGATTTCTCTTGATGATACGGAACTTTTGTCAAATTTCTCCTAAGTTTTGGTCACAGTTGGATAGTGGCTGGGTTGGATTGTACCTGAAATCCAACCGGGCCCCTGGAATGGAAAAACTGTTAACTTTCAGACCAGAAGTCTGTTTGATGAACCATCAGAGGCGTTGGTGATCACGTTGAGAAATAGTCCCTATGACTATACCCTATTTGAGTTGGGGGTATAGTCTAGATAATTCTGTGATAGTTCGCACATGAAACCAACTGGGCCCCTCGGACGAAAAGGCTAGTAACTCACAGACCGGGCGTCTGACTGGGGCGTCGTCTGTTGCGTTGAGACCCCTATGACGAGGCGGTCCCTTGAGATACTTCTTCATGGAGCTTTGTGATTATTGGATTATCGACCAGTAGCTCATGGAGCAGACCCTCCCGTTGACGAGCTAGCAGAGTGTAGAGACCTAGTAGCTGGCTGAGACTTGACGACTGTTGATCTATCATCTCGGTGTGTTTCAGATAGCCCAGTGTGGAGAGCTTGGTTGTAGCGGCAGACCCACAACGGAGGAGCGCTTGGTTGTAGTGGAAGAACCGCGGTACTCAACAGATGGAGTACCTCTGGAGGTTATGAGAGGGAGTGCTTGGTTTAGTGGAAGACCCACGGAAGAGGAGCGCTTGGTTATAGCAGCAGACCCACGGTACTCAACAGAAGGAGTACCTCTGGAGGCTATGAGGGGGAGCGCTTGGTTGTAGCGGTAGACCCTTGGTGGAGGAGCGCTTGGTTGTAGCGGCAGACCCGCGGTACTCAACAGAAGGAGTACCTCTGGAGGCTATAAGGGGGATCGCTTGGTTGTAGCGGCAGACCCATGGTGGGAAGCGCTTGGTTGTAGCGGCAGGCCCATAGTACTCGACAGGTGGAGTACTACAGCAGTCCAAGGTTAGTGGGGCACGCTTGGTTGTAGCGACAGGCCCACAGTACTCGGAAAGTGGAGTAATACAGGAGTCCAAGGTTAGTGCGGCGCACTTGGTTATAGCGGCAGGCCCACTGTACTCAACAGAGGAGCAGTTCTCCAGCAGCCACGGTTTCTACTTCATGATTAAATCCTGGTTTGAGCTGAGTCTATAATCTTTGTTTTTCCTCATGATTGAGATGAGTCACTTGATAACTTAGGTATATGTATGGGCATATTCCCAGGTAGTGGTTATCCGTTGATTTCAAAATCTTTGTGTTTCCTCATGATTGAGATGGGTTACTTGATTACTTGGGTACATGTATGGGAATATACCTACGTATAGGTTATCTGTTGATATCTTCTTTGTGGTTATCCTTGTTGGATTTAGTAAGACCTTGAGGGTCTCGGGGTCCCTACTTAGTATTGTTATACTCACCCCTACACAGGCTATGCCCGCACCTCGTTGGGTTGGTTGCAGACGACAAGAAGCGTAGTCAGAGGCCGAGTGTTCGAGGACTGGACGGTACCCAGAGGTAGACCTCATGACGAGACAGTATCCGTTGGTGGACTTCACGACGAGGCGACACTCGGAGGAGGTTGACGGGCCAAAGTGTTGTAGAGGATATCTGTACCTACCCTTCCGGTAGGATCCATGGTGGACGATCTAGGATCTGCGCTATCTGTACCTACCTTTCATGTAGGATCTGTGGTGGATGATCCAGGAGCTGCTTGTCACCTTCCTGCTATTTTATCTTTTTCCTTGTACTTTATAGTTGGGCTTGTATTTCTGGCCCCTTTACTTTCAACACAGCTTGTTTCAGTTTTACATAGTGTTTTCCTTCCGCTTGTACTTTGTTGTGTTTGTTTACTTTATAAAGTAAATTCCTTCCCAGTTATCAGGATTTATGCCTTTGGTGCTAGTTGCCAGCTCCTGGCCTATGGAAGGCAGACTTGGGGTAATCACGACACGGGCCCCGAGTAAGGGTCGTGACAAATTAGTATCAGTGGAGTTTGGTTTTACCGTGGAACTCAGGACTCTGATATTTTTCTATGTGAAACAATAGTGTTAAGGGTATTGAGTGTTGTTATCAGTCCAGGGAGTCCAGTGTTGGTGCGGTGGCCAAAGTATCCATACACCAGGACCCTGACTTCTGATTTCTGACTTAATGCATGAAAACATTGATTGCATGTGTGTTCAAGTTTTCTTTGTGATTACTTTGTGTCAGCTCACTAGGTATACTGTTTGACCATGGAGAACCTGTTTCTTTTCATGATGGATCCACGACGGTAGCCAGCTAGGGTTCCGAGCGTTGTGCGGGACGACAACCCACCGAGCAAAGAGGCCTCGGTGCAGGGTCCTTTGACAACAGAGTCATCGACGGTACCTGTACCCTCTGAGCCACCGATGCTACCAACCCCAGCCGCTGACGGTGCACGTTGACTTAGTGCACTGCACAAGTTTCAGCATCAACAACCGCCCAGGTTCCACGGGGTGATGGACCCTCAGGTAGCCGAGGATTGGCTGGATGCAGTTGTACGAGTTTTTCGTTTGGTAGGGACACCAGCTGACCTTATGGTGGTCTTTGCAGCAAGCCTCCTGCCCGCGGCAACAGGAAAATGGTGGAGCTTGATGCTCCAGGTGCACGACAAGGCATCTCTCCTTTTGACGTACTTTGAGGGACTTTTCTGCTCAGAGTTAGTCCCAGCCACCCTCCATGCGGTGCGCATCCATGAGCTACTATAGCTGCGGCAGGGCAGCATGACAGTAGCCCAGTACGCGGCAAGGTTTACCGATCTCTCGCGCTATTCCATGACATGTTATGAGACCCATTCTTCAGGGCCCGAACCTTCGAGCAGGGGCTCAGGAGAGAGATCAGAGCTTCAGTTGTTTCTCACAGCATTCCGACATAGACAGGGGTGTTAGAGAGAGCCCTCTTAGTGGAGAGTTCCCTTGCTGAGTAGTCTCCAGAAGTAGGACCCACCACTAGCCGGCATGCGGCTGATTCTTCTGCAGCGGGCAGTAGACAGATGACGCAGAGGTCCAAGAGGAATAGACCTACTGGTGGTCGACCGCATGACACATGATCATTTGTGTGAGGAAACCGGGGTGGAGAACAACATACCATGCAC
The DNA here is from genome assembly GCA_963277665.1 of Viscum album. Lineage (NCBI taxonomy): Eukaryota > Viridiplantae > Streptophyta > Magnoliopsida > Santalales > Viscaceae > Viscum > Viscum album. Next base: position 106,000,066 of record OY728123.1, on the reverse strand, counting down.
GGACAGTGTTACTCCTACGGCGGGGTTGGTCACATGGCTCGTGACTATCCGACCCGCCATACAGATGACCAGCAGATGAACGAAAGACCTCCCAGGCAGAGGCAGAGGTTCGGTCGAGGTGGACCGCTTGGAGCAGGAGACCATGGAAGGGGAGCTGGCCATGCAGCTGGAGGTGGATGACGCTTCGAGGTGTCGCCACCACCACCACCATGAGGTCCACCCCGACCGCAGGGAATAGGTGGACGTGGGAGAGCTCAGCTTCAGGAAGTTGAGGCCTAAGATCATGGAGCTCCGGGAGCATACGGACAGGAGCAGGACTAGCTCCAGACCTGGAGACTTTTGTTCATTTTTCTTCTAGCTTGGTTGATGTTTTTTTGTAGATGCTTTGTGTCTTTGTACATTGAGCTGCAGTAATAAAAGACACCATTCTTGTGGAGTTTTACCTTATTGTCCTATCTTTATGTTGTTACTAAGAGGTTCCGAATTGAAAACCGTTGACTTGACCCTCACATTGAGATACCTACTGGAGGAGACCCAGTGACCACACACTGATGCTGACAGTGTGACTCAACCCTTAGAGGTGAGAGTAACAGTTGGATCTCTTGGTAGTAGAGTCGAGAACTTACGACGTCATCCTTGGTATGGATTATTATCATCCATGTCGGGATTGACTATATTAGGCGAAGAACGTTGTTCATCCAAGGGATGAGACCAGATTTCTCTTATCGGAAAAGAAGAAATCTCAGCAGATCTTGTAGGACTAGAAAGGTCAAAGGCATCCAAGAGTGGATGAGGATAGCTCAGAGCTTGCAAAAGTCTTGTGCTGACAGTAGGCGGAGACCACTATAGTTCGAGGATGGCGACCACATTTCCCCTACGGGTCTCACCACGACGTCAGTTATGGAGATATGGCCAAGGTGAAAAGTTATCTCCGAGGTTCAACGGACCCTTCTAGGTCCTCAGCAGGGTAGGCGAGGTGGTTTACCACTTGACCCACCCACCTCAGTTGCACCAGGTGCATGATGACTTCCATGTATATCAAGTGAGGAGATACGAGCTCGACCCTTCGCATTTCATCAACCTTGGGGAGATGGACACTGTTGATGGAGCGACTTTTGCGGATGTTCTAGTGGAGATTGAAGATCGACAGGAGTGGGTCCTACGTGTATGGTCGATTCCTCTAGTGCGCATCTGATGGCAGCATGGGAACCTCCAAGGGAGCACCTGGGAGCGGAAGGCTCGGATGCGTGCTCTGTACCACTTTTGTATCCCTAGTTTATGTTAAAGCATTACGGGGACGTAAAGCCCTGATGTGGGAGTAATGTAAAAATCGAAAATTTCAAGGAAATGTGTTTCTTAATTTTATTTGGGATTTTATGAGTACGCAGTTTTTAACGGCGCCTGATTCTGAGGCCCGGTGTGCCCGGAATCAATTTCCGATGTTTAGCTCGGGTAAGTTCAGTGAACGAACGAGCGGGTTTTTTCTAACTTTTGAACCGGTGCTCGGAAACGAAATCCGAGGACACTGATGGAATTGCAGCGCCGATAATTTCTTAGGAACACCTTTTTCTGGAGTTGCGTTTGCTCAGGTGTGGTTACTAAATTTTGGGTTAAGTAAATGAATAAAATAAAATGGGGCAACCAATTTATTTTATTTGAAGTTGTTTAACCTAAGCTAAGTGGTTAAAGTGGTGCCCACTATATCTTACTCCACTAGGTAGGATATTTGGGGGGTGGGGCCCAAACGAGCCCCATCTTTACAACTTCCACGAAACCCCCACCTTTAATTACGTAACGCACTCGCACCCCCCTTTAAATGTACGTCAACTCTTTCGTTTAAACTGAATATTAAACGACTAATTAATTTGGCGGTTTAAACTCTCCAATTAATTCAATTAATTGATTGATTCGTTTTTGAATTTCAAAACGTTTGGCGTGAGAAATAAAATAAGACAAACACTTATTTTGTTAGCGTGGTTGGGTTGTGAGAGGCTTGGTAGAAATCACTCAAAGCCTTGAAGAACTCCTTCCTCGACGAAGAACGCGAAGAACGCGAAGAACGCCGACCTCCGAAGAAGGTCGAAAAGACCGCCAGATCCTCAGAGATCGACGACGCGACACCGACGAATCTTTTCTCCACGACGTGACGATCCCCATTTTGCGTCGCCGTCTTCCGCGACATGCAATTCCGTGATGAGCCTTCGTTCAACTACACTCGAGGTAGGGAATTTATTAGTGATTTTTAGTGAACCCATTTTTACTTCCTTCTAAATCAAAGAACACAGATCAAAAACATATTAAGTTGACCCGCGAATATTGTGTTTGCGGGTTGGGAATTCTTGATTGCAGGGAAAACTGTTGGGGTTGATTACTTTTTTTCGTGAAAAATCTTTGGTCGTTCTTTATCTTTTGGGCCGCTTGTTATCAACTTAATGGGAGGAGGTCGGACCGCACAAACATGGTCGACTATCCTCCCCCTTTTTTGTTTTGTTCGTTGCGGCACGAACAAATGTGGTGCGGTGAAATGGCACAGCGCGGAAACAAGAAAGAATGTGACGAAGAAGCGTGGCGCCGTAGCGCCGCGCCGTTGAGGCCGAACGAAACCGTGGCCGGAGTCGGGGTCGTGGAGGCAATTCGAAAACACCAATGGTTGATTGTTGTGCGTGGATTGACGGGCGACGACAAACGAGGCCACAAGGTCAATTTGAAGCCTCAGCAGTGAAGGTCGGGTCCCGGGAGGACTGTTGGCGAAGGCGGCGAGCAAAACGGACTAGCGGAGCGCGTCCGGTGGTCCGCAGAAAATCCTGCAGGTGCACCACGCCAACACGGCGGCCGGAGCGGGCGGGCGGCACCGGCGGCCGGAGGGGGCGGCCGGCACCGGCCGACCGCTATGTGGCGGCGACGCCCGGCGTGCCGCCGGGAAGGGCCGCTGAGGCAAAAGCCACGGCGGAAGGCGGCTGGTCCTACGGCCGCACGGGACTAAGGACGACGTGGTACCGGGCCACGTCGCTTGCAAGGAGCTGCCCCCATGCGGGGGCCACAACTTCTTTCATGGGGGGCAACCGCACCCCCCTGTTCCGCTCAGCCGGAAAACCGAGCGGCCATGCGGCCGCGCCAGCGCAGTAGGCCAACTGGCCGGGCTGTGCCTAGGCCAGGCCGAGCCATTCCATATTAGGCCGGACCCGGACCCGGATCGGGTCGGCCCGGTTCCGTCCGACCCAGTGGGTCTCGAGCCGGGTCCGACCGGGCCCGAACCCCCTATTTTCAGGCAGTTTCCGTTCAAACGCTCATATCGAGGGCCATGGACCTCCGATCAATGCACCGTCAGCTGCGATGCGATCCTTGGATCCAGAAGGTCGTTTCGGTATATTACACTCAGGGTTTCGTAGAACTTTGATTATGGCCGGGTTAGTTTGGATAGGAAACCAACCGGGCCCTCGGAGTGGAAACGCTTATATCTTGAGTTCCGGACGTCCGATTGACGTTTTGTCGAATTTGTTGGATTCCTCTTAATGAGAAGGAACTCATGGAATACTTCGCCTGGGTTTTGGTCGCAGTTGGATAATGGTCGGGTAGGATTGTACCCGAAATCCAACCGGTCCCATGGAACGGAAAAACTGATAACTTTCAGATCGGTCGTCCGTTTGATGAACCACCTGTGGCATTGGTGATCACGTTGAGAAACGGTCCCTATGAGTATACCCTATGAGAGTTCGGGGTACAGTCAAGATACGGCCGGGTTGGTTCGCACATGAAACCAACCGGGCCCCTAGGACGAAAAGGCTAGTAACCCACAGACCGGGCGTCTGACTGACGCGCCGTCTGTTGCGTTGAGACCCCGATGACGAGGCGGTCCCTTGAGATACTTCTTCGTGGAGCTTTGTGATGCTTGGAGTATCGACCAGTATCTCGTGGAGCAGACCATCTCGGTGATGAGCACGCAGAGTGCAGAGACCTAGTAGCTGGCTGAGACTTGACGACTACTGATCTATCGTCTCAGTGTATTTCAGATAGCCCAGTGGGTAGCGCTTGGTTGTAGCGGCAGACCCACGGTGGAAGAGCGCTTGGTTGTAGCGGCAGACCCATGGTACTCAACAGAAGGAGTACTTATGGAGGCTATGAGGGGGAGCACTTGGTTGTAGCAGCAGACCCACGACGGAGGAGCGCTTGGTTGTAGCGGAAGACCCATGGTACTCAACAGAAGGAGTACCTATGGAGGCTATGAGGGGGAGCGCTTGGTTGTAGCGGTAGACCCATAGCGGAGGAGCGCTTGGTTTTAGCGGCAGACCCGTAGTACTCAACAGAATGAGAACCTTTGGAGGCTATGAGGGGGAGAGCTTGGTTGTAGCGGCAGAGCCATGGTGGGAAGCACTTGGTTGTAGTGGTAGGCCCACAATACACGACAGGTGGAGTACTACAGCAGTCCAAGGTTAGTGGGACACGCTTGGTTGTAGAGGCAGTCCCACAGTACTCGGCAGGTGGAGTACTACAGTAGTCCAAGGTTAGTGGGGTGCGCTTGGTTGTAGCAGCAGGCCCACTGTACTCGACAGAGGAGGAGTTCTCCAGCAGCCATGGTTTCGACTTCATGATTAAATCCTGGTTTGAGCTGAGTCTATAATCTTTGTGTTTCCTCGTGATTGAGATGGGTCACATGATAACTTAGGTATATGTATGGTAATATACCTAGGTAGTGGTTATCCGGTGATTTCATAATCTTTGTGTTTCCTCATGATTGAGATGGGTTACTTGATAACATGGGTATATGTATGGGCATATACCTAAGTAGAGGTTATCTGTTGAGATCTTATTTGTGGTTGTCCTTGTTGGATTTAGTGAGACCTTGAGGGTCTCGGGGTCCCCACTGAGTGTCGTTATACTCACCCCTGCACGGTCTATGCCCGCACCTCGTTGTGTTGGTTGCAGACGACGGGCAACACAGTCAGAGGCCGAGTGTTTGAGGACTGGACGGTACCCGGAGGTAGACCTCACGGCGAGACAGTATCCGGTGGTGGACATCAAGACGAGGCGACACTCGGAGGAGGTTGACGGGCGAGAGTGTTGTGGAGGCTATCTGTACCTCCCATTCAGGTAGGATCCGTGGTGGACGATCCAGGAGCTGTGCTATCTGTACCTAACCTTCAGGTAGGATCCTTGGTGGACGATCCGGGAGCTACTTTGTCACCTTCCGGCTGCTTTATCTTCTTCCTTGTACTTTACAGTTGGGCTTGTATTTCCGGCCCCTTTACTTTCAGCACAACTTGTTTCAGTTTTACTTAGTGTTTTACTTCCGCATGTACTCTGTGGTGTTTGTTTACTTTATAAAGGCAATTCCTTCCCAGTTATCGGGATTTACGCCTTTGGTGCTAGTCGCCAGCCCCTGGCCTATGGAAGGTGGGCTTGGGGTAGTCACAACACGGGCCCCGAGGATGGGTCGTGACAATAATTAAAATAGGAAAAGAAAATCCCTTTATATACACTTATGAATTTTAACATAGAACATTATGTATACCAAGAAATCCATTCCTTTTTCATTTTTATTAGAAACATTATTCATGGTGAGGCCACGATAGTCAATGTGTGGACAACTTGTACACATACTACTTTGGTGGTGGTGGTTATTATAGCGTGGCAGTCACTACCATGGAGATACCCATGTGGTTATCTCCAAATAACCTAGTTCCATACTCCCATGGTGTTTCAATAATAGAGTGTGTTTCTCCCTATGACAAAAAACATCAGATTGGGTCAAAGTGGCCATGGAAATACATGTCGGGACAAATGGTTTCTTGACTATATAATAAATAGAAATTATACAAAAAATTTAAGCGAGCATATTTTAAATATCATTTACAATTTATTATGAATTTATTTGATCTATCATAATTCAGACAAAAAAAATTAAACAAACAAAACCAAAAAAAAAATAAACCTGTTGATTTTTTAAATATCTATAACTTTCTGAGATAGTGTATACATTAAAGTAGTGACATGACTAAAAATTGGGTTGGAGGTTGTCTGTATATTCTTACCATATTAAAATAAATTATAAAATATCTTTGTGTGATATAAACTGTAGTCATTGGAAGTGGTATAATTTTTTTACGTCATTCAATTTTTTGGTTTCATATGTCTATTGGAAAAGTAATTCCATGGTTGATGCATTTGGTGAGAAGACATTAAAACATGTGGTGAACATAACTTCTATAAAGTTGAAATTTATGAGTCTCCTCACCTTGATTCATCATATGTTTTATAGGAATATAAAGTAAAATTGACCCTTTTATCATTATATATTACTTATTTAATCCGTTAAAGGATTAATGAGTTGAAGCTATCTAAAATAAATTATCAGGTATTCCCTATAATAATGTGGAAGGATTTGATATAAGATTCACATTCCATGACTGGATATATTCTCCATGGAATTAAAATGATGTATTTTGATATCTAAAGGAATTATTGGTTACTCGGTATAGATAAGGAAATAGGGAGGATTGGTTCGTTATTATTCCACTATTTGATTTTAAAGGTGGAGAGAAAAAAACAAGGTAGTATTATTTAAGTATTACATATTATTGAATGGTTGTGGGATGATGTGGTGATGGATTTCATAAATATATTATAGAGTTATTTATAAATTAATGATTTGGTTTTGGTTATCATGGTGAAATTGAAAAATTATAAACATTTTGAACAAATTATTGAGAACAAATCTATCGACAAGCATAGAAAGATGTACATCTTGATGATAGCTCATCGTTATGGGATGTGTAAAATAATTTATTCTAAATAGGGTTTCTATTTTACATCACAATTTTTATATGTTATATAGAATAATGCTGATAAATAGTATAAAATTTTCACCACTTACCAACCTCAGATTTACTATAAGTTAGAGGGTGCTATTTTATTGTTGAAGGATATGATACAAGCATCTATAGTTGACATCAGAAGATTATAGAACATTTTTCTTTCACTATAAGAACATTCAAACAAAATTTTAATTAGGAATCAATTCATAATAAAACTTTTTAGGCCATGTTTGGAAGAATGTATTGATTTCTTATATACTATAGAGTATCAAGAGAGTCAACTATATTTAGAATGATTCCCATACATGGGATGTTAGGGAATATCAGGTTTTTTGATATGTAGTTAATGGAAACTCAATGTATTTAAAGATGTTATATATATTAGTGATTTTATCTTATGGAAAATGAGGTTGGTGATTGAGTATTTTTTGGGTGTAGCCTATATTTAGACGCAATCATATTCAAAGGCATAAAAATATTCCATCATGCTTCATTAGCCTATTTGAGGCCATTGAGAGGATTGGTTCCATGGAGATTTTTTTTGAAATAACTCATACATTCAATAATATGAAAAACATATACCATTTATATCAACATTAAGGATACTATCATGACCCTTATCTTGTGATTATTATTGAAAACTTTAAGGTATATTCTAATGTGACATCTGAGGAATGACTCATTCAGATAAAGAATTGAACATATATGACTCTACATGAGAAGATATTCACAATAGTGTATGTGGTGTGGTAGAATAAGAGTGTCCAGAAGGAATAATGGGTGTAGGGGTCTGATATGGTCGCTCAGTGGGAGGATTATATTCATTGATGAGGTTTTGTGATGCTTTGTTATGTAAATTTGTGGATAACAATTATATGGGGGGATTTTTTGACAGAACATATATTTTAAGGTGAATTATGTTCAAATTTTCAAAAGAAAAATATTTATTTATATTGTTTTGGACCAGTGAAGGTGGGGAATATCTCCATCTGTACCATTGAGTGGCTAGTTACATATTGTAGGTATCCAATGACTACTAGTTACGTAATGGATGAATGGAGTTCATTAATTTGGTACCTAATGCATTATTAAAAAATTTAAATTTATTAATTAAATTTTGTAAATTTTTAATAACTGATAACCGCTAACTCATCTCATTCTAGTAGCATATGGTTTCTCTATTCCATTTACCCTAGCAACTTCTCTACCACGAACTGAATTAACCTTGTATCTTAGTATATTTTTCTGTCATTTTCTATAGGTGGTAACCAAAAGTAAGGCTACCACTCCACTTTTCACTATTCAGTTATTTCTCTTCATTTATTCTATCATTCATTGGTTGTGTTTAATATTAGGTATTCTTATGGATATATCAATTTCTACCATTTCAGATCAAATAATCTATAAATATTCAATAGGAATATCTCTCCTATGGTGAGGTAGGTGGTCAGTTGTTTTCGTAGGGGTTTTCAATAGAATGGTATAAATATTTTGATATACAAGTAGTTGTAACATTGTGGACACACAAATAAATTATGTTCTATCCTTATTTTCTTATTCTTAATATCAATGTTATAACAATTATTATTGTGAGTGGTCCTGAAAGTGGCTCAATTTGGTTATGTAGTCTCTGGTCACCATTTTACTCATGGAATGTGTTATATAACAATGAATTCGGTCCTAAAACATGTATTTTGGTATCATTTGTGACCTGAAGAGCCTTGTGCGACAGTGTAGACTTGAAATTACTAAGGCATTGTGGGATAATTTGATAAGCTATGGATGTGATAGCCTAGTTATAATAATATGACCAGAATGATTCCTTTGATATAATGAACCATTATGTGATAAATAATTATATCTTATATTTGTATCTTGAGAGTGATAAATAATTAATTATGAAGATTTATGATGTTACAACATCTACAGAAAGTATTCTAGTGGTATCTCAACCACCTTGGTAGGTGGTTTGGTGGAACTACTATCAATTTGCATTTATCCAATGCTAGGAATTTTTTAGTGCTAACTACAAGTAATGATAGAGGCCCCCATTATGAGTTCCAAAAAAACTGGCATGACCCATCCCTGAGGGGCCCTAGCCATGACTACCCTAATCTCTTCTCCAATAGCCTATTGTCTAGTGACTAGCACTGAGTAGGAATATCAAAAAAAGGGAGGGCGTTTTCTATGTACCTGTACACAGGCACACATCTACAAGCACAAAATAATTAAACTTAAAAACACTATGTAAAAAATACATGCATAAACTAAGTTGCCAACTATATAGTATGATAGTAGAAAACTAGAAAGTAAACAGGGCAAGAATACAATCCCACCAAAAGAGAGAGGGTCTATAATAATGAATGCACAGGTTTCTGAAACTCATCCATAGAAAACCCTCCCTATAGGGAAAGGCATTGGATAACAATCTAAAGTAGTTGGAGTACACATTGACTATCTCACCTCTCTGAGAACCATCAGGTCCTAGTGCGCCAAGGACTCCATCAAAGCCTCGATCGTCTTCATAAGAAACAACACGTGCTAGAAATGGCCATTCATGGGTGAGAAAAAAATTACTCAGAAGGACACAGTGAAACCACAAAAGAAATATACTACATAGGAAATTAAAATTGAATTCAATGAAAGAATACCACTAAAGGACTCCATGAAGGAACACCACTAAGGAACACCACTAAGGAACACTGTAGAGGAACACCTTGAAAGAAATCCACTATGGAACACTTTTCTAGGACACCACAATTGAACACCATGAAGAAACACCGTGAAGGTCCACCGCTTAGGGACACCCTATAAGAACAACACCAAGGAACACCACGAAGGAACTCCACAAATAATCACCATGATGGAGCACCATAATGGAAAACCATAAAGGAAGGGCATGGAGGAACACTATGGAGTAACACCAGTGAGGAACCACACAAAGGAAAACTACTAAGTAACACCACGATGGAACATGAAGAGGGAACACCACTATGGAACAGAATGAATGAACACCACTAATGAACACTATGATGGAACACCACAATGGAACACCACTAAGGAAAACAAGGTCAAACTACCACTAAGGAACACCATCAAGGAACACACCAAAGTAACACCACTAAAGAACAACCTGAAGGAACTCCACTAAGGAACACCACGAAGGAACACAACTATTGAACACCATGATGAAAAACCATGGAGGAACTCCACTAAGGTACACCATGAATGAATAAAGTAAATATAACACAAATAAATACATGAATTATACCAAAAATAAATTTAAAAATAATACAAAAAATAATTACACCAAGTATACTATAATAAAATTGTACAGTCATCTCACACAGGTATATGCCTATTGTACGCAAAATTAGATTATCTAATATAATCCTCAAAACCCAAAGAATTTATAAGACACATAGTCTCAATGAGACACTCAGTCCAGATAAAACACTTAGTCTTTGTGAGACACACTGTATCGATAAGACACATAGTCTCAGTATGTCACATAGTCTGAAAGTTACATAGTCTCAATGTCATGTTGTCTCATTCTCATAGATAGCCATAATATTCTGCTTGTAGCACCCTCATTTCGGGGGATTCTACACCTCATGTCAATAGGTCATATCAAAACATCAACAAATACTCCATTAGATTATCTCAAAATTACAACCTAGTCCCATGGGTCCCAACACTGCAAATGGATCATAAAATGGACACATGGTTTAAATATTATGATAATTTTAGTGAAACGATCCGACCCTGGTTCGGTCTAGGTCCAACCCGACCCGCAAGCTGATCCAAACCAGGCCAGTTCACACGAACCAAACCTGTCTTTCCTCCTAGGAATAGTCTGGCCCATTTCATCTAGTCCGCCACACATGCACGCAAACCGATTCATCCACCGCATGTGGCCTCCCTCTTATACAAGTCCGTACAGTCACCATGTCTTGTGGCCTTTCCTCCACAAACAGCTCCAAGGAAGTGCCACTCTGTGTGCCCCCCCCCCAAACGTGGAATTCCACCTTCTTCCTCTCATTTGGCTACCTCCAGATGCTAGACGTACCCTCACAGAGCATTGCCTCTATTCACCCCTCCCACACATGGTCGCTTCTGCATGCCACCACCACCACCTGTCATTAGTAGCGGTGCACTGGTGGTCCTTTCCATTGACTACTAGTCTTTCTCCACTGGTTTAATTTTTGAAACGATACCACTTATGTCATTCTCGGTTAACAATATTAACAACCATGGGCTCTAATGCATATTTCCATAATTATGGGGGTCTGATCCTTTTTAGAGCCTCCATCTAAGTCGATCCTTGGCCATGAAGTTACATAGTGAAAATTTCATAAATGGGAAAAGGGAGAAAAAAAATTACTAGAGTAATTATCCCCGGACTTTATTCATGTTAAAATCAATCTGTTATCAGTAGAATGAATAATGATGATAAGGATAATCACAATGATACATATATCCCCTTTAAACCTTTCAATAATAATTCATCCCTTATTATCAATCAAACCACGGATAAAACATTTTGCGGGTTGGTCCGCGTTCATCGCTGACTTCAATAATAGGGAAAATCTTGAATAATACAATGCCCAACCTTGTTTGTTCAGACACTGATGGAGAATAAATCTGTGTAGTGATCGTTCGTGACATCATCTGATTTTGTTATGCACCGATCATCGATCCATGATCTAGTCATCATGCCTCAATCATCGATCCATGATCTGTTCATCATTGTCCATGGAAAAATAATCAATGATCTCCCTTTAAATTATCATATGTTCGCAGGGTCATGTAGCTAACCCTGGTATTTCATACAAAGGATGTTTTTAACTGAAATTTTTAATGCATCAAAAAAATAATTGATCATTAAATTATTTAATGATGATTACATATTTTTCTGTTGTCACTTTGGATGACCCCTTTTGACTAATATTATGTCATGTCTAGGAAAAGATCAACATTAATAACTCAACAGTGCTCTCATATTTCCAATTTGAGGCTCTATTCATGAGTTATTAGGATTTGAAGATGAAATAATTTTTATTTAATTATTCTATTATAGTTACTTCCTATAACTATCATTCACAGTCGACCAATACTAGAAGATGTTAGGTCCCGATTAATGTAATTACAATACTCTAAACAAAAATAATCCATAGCATTTCTAATCTAGTAATCTGTTTATGATTTATTCCACGTTTTTATGAAAACCACTCATGTGCTTTATTAAAAACTGATCAATTTTCAGAGAATTATTATAGGCACATCGAGCCTCAAAATTTCACGTTGTCTCACTATTGGGTCTCATAATTTTACCAAATTGTTTTTATTAATAAAATAAGGAAAACTTGAGTTGTTACATTCTATACAAATCAGGGCTTTACATCTATGGAAATTCAAAACAAGACTACTCTAAATGATGTGGGTACTATGCATGAATTTGAGCCTCTCTCTCCCATGTTCTCTCCTAAAGATTCTTGTCCCACCACCAAATGTGCACTGAAGGAATCAATCAGAAACAAATATTCAACACATATTCAGCCAAAAAATTAACTTTAATGTTCGTACCATGAACTCTCATACCTTAATGGTCCACTTGTTCTGCCCATCCATCTGTTGGTGAATCAATTTTCTCAAGAGTAACTGAGTCCCAAATTCCTTGAAAAATCCGTTCTAAAATTGGGATGTAAAGAGACCATTATGGTAAGAAACTATCTTCTATGTAACTCCATGGATTAAGACTATATCTTACATTTAGAGGCATCCCATGATATCCACTGAACTATAATCCAAAATATCTAGGAAGTGGGTCGACATGGTTAGTCAGTCAATGATCACTCAGATGAATCGGGTCCCCAAGATGTAGATGATAAAACTGTCATGAAGACCATCGATATCCCATCCCACAACCATTTGGGTACCTGAAGGGGTTTATTAAAATTTTCTAGAACCTGGTGCTCAGCCTTTACTTGCAGACATGTGAGGCGTCAAGGAAAAAACTCTATAACTCCCTTATTCATTCTCGGCAATAGGAATTGACATCAGAGGTCCTGATACTTCTTTTACACAATTGGATGGACCACAAAAGAGGACATATATAACTCCTTCAATACCTCCTCCCATAAATACACAGATATTACGTTGAATCTTTTTAAAAGAATGATGTGATCCTCACATTTCAAATATCGATGAGGGGCATGCCTTGTGGGAATCTGAGAATGTAAAGTCTCACAATTAGTATCTCTGAGTTGTGCCTCCTTGAATCACTATAATAGTGGAGTGTTGAAAACTATCGACTAGAGGTAAGTTGCTCCATACCCATCCACAATGGATAACTCTAATGAGGAAAACTTCTTCTACCCCCTTTTTAGTAACTTCAAATTAGATATCATTCTATGAGCATATGTCACCACGTGCTTCTTCCCAAGAGTACAGAAAATCTCAAAGCCATAACCCTGAAATAACTATAGAAAAAAACAGATATATTAACCTTTTTTGGATCCACTCTAACTCCACCACACCTGCTGGAAAATGAGGACTTGTAACACACACTATATCGAGGATTAAGAAAGCCAATTGGTGAGAAATCGGATGCACCCTCATTTGTGTGAGTCCATTATGTGATTCCAATATTTCATTTTCTCCGATAAGGAAAACCTTGTTCCACCACTATGGACACATCACATTTTTCACCTAAAACATTCATTTTTAGAATGAACATTGGATAACCACTCCATAACAAGAATTATTTTATAAGGCCTCGATGCTACTACCAAGGGATCCCAACTCAAACTCTTACCTCTAAGAGTAAAACATCACTATCAGAACCTATGTGTGAACACTGGGTCTCCTCTAGTAGGAGCCTCCAAGCGTGAGGGTATAGTCAACACTTCAATTAGAATCTCTAAGTCTCAAACAATAGTCCTAGAATGTGAATAATGATTAGAACATGTGTCTATAACTATGACAGTTAAGTTAGAATAGATAGACATCATACCTAGAATTAGTCCTGGATCCCCTTGGTAATAATGATAGACCGTATTCAGTTGTATCCACTCCTTTCCTCCAGCAACCTATGTCTGGTGTGGACCACCTAAGGTTTGTGGTGGTAACATATCCTAATGTCTAACACCTCCTACTTCTCCCCCAACTCCTCTTCCACATGCACCACCCTACGGACCAAATTTCTCCTATTTCCCCACTGATGACTACCACCAAATGTATCTACCTAGTCACAGATCTATCAACAACAAAGGTTCACTATAGCACCCCATCACAGGTAAGAATGCACAGTGGTATAATGCTAGCTCAAATGTCCCTATGTAGACCTCTCTTGAATGTCTGAGCACGAAAGAACTTGTCTAATATCACATACATGAAGTACCTGAAAAGGGTTTATACCTTGATGAATAAATAAATACTTACATGTCATCCTTCCGGAGTTGTAGAAGATCATAAACATACATATACCTTTTCTTATAAGGTGATAACTCATATTTGAAAATGTTATCAAACTTTTACTATGGAAAAGCCACCCCATCACATGATAAGTAATCTAAAACCCACCATCTCCCTTAAAATCCATGAAGAAGGATCGTTATCAATACCACCATGTGATCTTCCAGTGTCCTGAATAGACCAAAAACGCAGATCACCACCTCAAGCATGTCCTCAGCCACCTGTGTGTTAAGCTCATCTCAGAACCTGAGGGTTCTCTATCAGTAAAACGCATGAGGCATGCTCAACTTGTTCTCCTCATCTGCTGGTACTATAAGTACCATGTGATTCTCTATAGGTGGTGGTATAGCTGGTGTGCCACCTAGAGGTTTTAACCCTAGTAAAAATCCATGTACTGATGTCTCATCACCTGACAGATCTTCCTCATGATCATGTAGTGGAATCCTAGATGGCTTTCTATATAGAGGATGATTTAAATATAAAAAGACATGCCACGTTAGATAGAGTATACCCCACGAGAAGACTCAATAAATCCATTATAACACACCCAAATCCTATATGATGCACGTACCATTATTTTCCCTACAACAAGTGATTTCATGTACTGAGTGGAAAAGCAGAAATCAAAGTCCATGTGTATGGACACATCAGCAGCTACTCCAACAGTGAATTCATTATCATGAAAGGCGAACTCGAAACATTTAACACTATTTCCCAATGACAACCTCATAGACTCCCAATCCTTATATAGAACTATCCCCCTCTTTTATCACACTGTTACGACTTCTCCCAGAGGAGCATGTCTCGTGACTACCCCTATCTTGCATCTAATAGGCTAGGGGCTGGAGACTAGCATCGAGTCGGTATATCTAACAAATAGGAGTCATTTTCCAATTTATATATACACAAGCACACATATCCATGCTCAAAATTATTTAATTGAAAAACACTAAGTAAACAATGCATGCATACACTATGATACAAAATAAATTTAATGACAGTAGAAAATTGGGAAGTGAATTGGGCAAGGATACAAGCCCACCAAATTAAAGAGTTTTTAAAGGTGAATTCACGTCTTCGAAAAACTCGTCTGTAGAAAACCCTACCTATAGGGAAAAGTACTGGACAAATTTATGAACCCATAGAAGCACACCTTGACTCTATGGTTCCTCTAAGAACCACATCATCCTAGTCCACCTAGGACTCCATCAATGCAACGATTGTCTTCACAAGACTGAAATGTGTCAGAAAAGCTTGTGTAGGTGTGAGTTAAACAATTCTCATTAGGAAACCTAAAAACAAGAAAGGGAATATACTACATAAGAAATTAAAAAGTTATACCATGAAGGAAGAAGAAAAAGGAAGCCCTCTAAAGGAAAGTTCAAGGGAAAACCAAAAACGAACACCACAAAGGAACACCACAATGTAACCCAATGAAGGAACACCAGAAAGGAATTACTATGGAAAACAACGAAGGGACACTACTAAGGAACACCAGGATGGAACACCACAGAGGGAAAACACCATGGAACGCCCCTAAAAACACCACAATAGAACACCATGAAGGAACTCCATGAAGTAACACCACAAAGGAACACCCTGAAATAACACCACTAAGGAACACTACTAAGGAACAACATAAATAAATGCTACTAAGGACCACTACGATGGAATAGCATGGAGGAACACAACTAAGGAACTCCCTGAAGGAACACTGCTAAGGAACCCCATGAATGAACACTATTATTGAACACCACTAAGGAAAACCAAAAAGGAACATGACTAAGGAGAAACATGAAGGAACTCCATGAAGGAACACTACTATAGAACACCACAGAGGAACAAAACTAATAAACACCATGAAGGAACACAACTATGTAACACTATGAAGGAATGCCATGAAGTAACACCACTATTGAAAATCATGAAGGATACATAAACTATGCCACAAAGAAATACAAGAAGTATACCAAAAATAAATTCAATAAATATACCATAATTAAATACATGATATATAACACAATGAAATAGTACTATCCTCCCACATAGGTATATGTTTATAGTACATTAAACAGGATTGTATAATGTAATCCAAAAAACACCCAGTATTGATATGAAATGTCATCTCGATGAGACACTCAGTCCTTATAAGACATTTAGTCACAATAAGACATGTATTATGGGTGAGAAATGTATTATTAGATAGACATGTATTCTCAATATGTTATGTAGTCTCAAATTTACATAGTATCAAATTTATGTATCCTCGAGGTCACAAATACCCATAGGATTCCGCTTATAGAGCACTCATTCTAGGGGATCCTAACCCTCAATCCATTAGGTCATAAACACATTCCACATAAACTCCCCTAGAGTATCTCAAAAGAAAAATATCTTCTCAAGGGTACCAATTCCACAAATGACCCCTCTAATGAACAAACAGTTTGAATGTTATGAACGTTTTAGAAAAATGATATATCCCGGTCAGGTCCAGGTGAACGGTCCCGACCCGGTCTGGCCTCCTGGGCCTGGTTGGTGTGGCTCTTTGCACTCGGTCTGACATAGACCACTGAGCCCCCTAGGCCACCTGTCGTGGTCTGGTTCATCTGGTCCAGCCCGCATGGATGAAGGACGGTTTCTCGCCACGCACGGTCTGCCCTGACCAACTGCCTCCCTCATCAATGTGGCACTATTACTCTTTCCACACAGCTGGTCCTTTTTGTTTGCATGCCCCACATAGTCGTCATGTCCTGTAGCCTCAAACCATTGTGGGATCCCACCTGGAACCCCTCATCTGCATCCCCCAAGCGGTGCAACATTGTGTGCCACTACCCTCTACTCCCATAGCTATCGTTATGGCCAACACTAGCTGCTAGCAGCACCCATGCATAGCCCTACCTCTATCTACCGCACACCACATACCACAGCTGCTAGTCACCGGTGGCGGTGCACTAGTGGTTCTCTCCGCGGACCCCCAGGCCTTCTCTGTTAGACTGATTTTTCAAACAAGGATGCTTCCACGATCTTCATGTTTTGATCTTCACTACTTTAGGTTCTGATCCATATTTTGATTACTCTAGGGGTATTATCTAATTTGGAACCTCCCGGTAAGTTGAGTCCAATCCACGTGGGTCCAATGGAGAAGAACTACATGAATAGGGGAAGGGAGAAGCACAAAAATGCCCAAAGGAATGAACCATGGCCTTTGTTCCTGGTGGCCTTGATCTGTTCTAGTTTGAACGATGAATAAAGAGAAGTTTAATCACAATGATATATATCTCCCCTTTAAACTCTACAACAATTATCCATCCCACAAGAATGAGAAAACAATATATGAATATGTCCACAGGTTGGTCCACATTTTTGGTTTCATTTAATAATGGAAAAATCATAAGGAAATCAATGCCCATCACAATGGGTTAAAACTCTACTGAAGAACGATATTTTTCCATGATCGTTGGAAAGATCCTTTGATTTCATCACATGTCGATCGTCGATCCAAAATCTGGTCACTACAATCCAATGTAAAAGACTTCATGGTCGCCCTATAGATTTTCTGATATTCCTAGGGTTATATGGATAACCTTGGGATTTATTCATAAGGATGTTTTTAAATGGAATTTTGGTTGTTTCAACAAAATAATTTATCAATAAACTTTTTAATGACAATTACGTCCTGTTAGGGTTTTTCAACATATGAAAAGCATCGAATAATTTTATGTCGTACCTAAGGAAAATAGAACATTCTGAACTCAACAGTGGTATCATATTTTAAGTCTAGGTCTCCATTCATCAGTAGTTTGGATTTGATAATTAAATAATGTTTATTTAATTATATTATTTACGGCTATGTCCAAAAACCATCTTTCAATACCGCCCCATGCTGGCCGATTTTACGCCTCAAAAAATGTATATCCACTACTATGAACAGAATGGTTCCAAAAGATTTCTAATTTGTTCACCCACTTATGAGTTATTCATCATTTTCATGAAAACTGATTGCATTCATTATTAAAAACAGATAAATATTCAACAAATTTTTCCAGGCACATCGAGCCTCAGAATCTCAAGTCATCTCAGTAAATGGTCTCAAACTTTTACCAAATAAATCCTAAAAATAAAATCCTAAAAGTGTATGTTGTTACAAAAACCACTAATAAAGGTTTCCTTCATCAGTTTTTAGCATAGATATTGCGGTATTTATCATCCCAAAAAATGATGATAATGGGGGAACCATTTCATTAATAGTAAATAAGAACTGATAAAAGAGGCACCATTACCAGTGCTACTACAAAGTCACTGATAAAGGGATCCCTCTATCAATTACAATTAAAAGTCACTAATGTATGGGGCCTTTATATGTGATGTTTTTTCTAGTGCTGAAACATGGACCTATATTTCAGTGCTATTTTCTATCACTAATAATGAAAATATTTCATAAAAAATTATATTTCATTAAAAATAATATATTAATATTTAAATATATTTATTGTGATATATATAATATGTATATTTTTAATGATATTTTAGATAATATTATTTATGAATTTACAAATTATTATATAATATTTTTAGTGAAAGTGTATTATAAAATATTTGGAAAATATTTTAAATTAACAATTTTCTAATTATTATCAAGTAGTAGTCCTTTAATAACATTTGGATGGCAAAAAAATTAAATTACTTAATTAATGGTTTAAAATAAGTTGAATATTTTTCTTGAACTTTATACAATTAATTTTTTTATCCGGATGTCCATTTAGACTGTAATATATACGAACTCAAAGCATATAATGATATCAATCCCTTAATGATTGGAAAAAATCCCAAACATGTTTTTCAAGGAAAAAAGGTCTATAAGGACTCTAAAACTGAGTATTTGGTCGTGGTATCCCAATATTTAACATTATACATAATTTCAACCTCATTTAAGTTGGCCTTATTATCATTTTTTGGAGAGACTTAATTTATTCAAAGGTATTACATTCTTATTGATATTATGGTTTTTAATTTTTAAATTTTTTAATAATATATTTTTATTTGTAATTAAATATATTCAAATTCTATTATATTTACTCATAAAAAATAAATTTTATTAATACAAATTTAATAAAACCATATTTTAAAATATAATAACCATATCAAAAGAAATATTTATTATTTATTTTGTATAAAATAAACTTTTATCCAATTAATTTAGCTATATATATAAACATTAATATTTATATATATACTTATAAAAGTAAATATGTTTATATATAAACATGTCTATTTCAATAAAAAGAATATGTTTATGTGTATATTCAAATATATCTATATATATATATATATTGTTTTGTGTGAGTGAGAAATTCGAATATATATGTGTGTATGTAAATATATGTGTACATGTGTGTGTATCAATATTTTGTGTGTACATCATATATAAATTTATTTTTATATAAGTTTATCATTATATTTAAATATAGTATATAAATGTTTTTACAATAAAACTATACGAATAAATATACACCCATATGTATATAATATATATATATATATCTGTGTGCGTATTGATAAAAAATATAATTTTATTTATATTTTAATATATATAATTTTATATTAATATGAAATATATTTAAATAAATTTATGTATATATATATCATGAACACATCCACACTAAAAAAAACATTTATTTTATAAATTTAAATATATATATATATATATATAAATAGAATAAATATATATTTGAATATTCATATTTATAAATAAATTTATCAAAAATATTATATTAATATAAGAAATCTTAAAATATAAACCTCTTACAATATTAAATAAATTATTTTAGTGTTGTGGTAAAGATGTTATACTAACAGTAGATCGTCCTAGGTTCGAATTTATGGGAGCACATTTTTATGTGGCCTTTGTAGCTGTAAGGAATTAGGGGGGATGTATCAATGAGGAGGGAGGTGAGGGGTGATCAAGATTGATGGGAATGGTGGTTCAGTATTGAAGAAGTGGGTGGGGTGTTTAGAAGCACTAGCATGAAAAAAATATAAATTAAAGAAAATTATCATCACATCGAAAATTTTGGGAAAAGGACCTCTTTATCAGCACAAAGAAAAGCATTTATCAATGGGTCCTTTTGTAGTGATCTCAAAGTTGTGATAATTAAGGGATTGTAAAATGTTAACCCCTATAATAACTTTTAAAAATAATTCATTAAAGAACCATATATTATTTCTATCAAGAAACACTGATAAAAGTCATGTTTTATCTGTGCCTAGATTATCTGTGCTCTGAAAGCACTAATAAATCATTTTTATAGGGCCTTTTAAATACCCCATTTGTAGTCCTAAAAAACATTTTTCACTTAAGGTTTGGTTTTTGGATTCTATGCAATCCATGTTGACCCATTGATATATTATTCACGATGTATTTAATATATTTGTAGTTTCGGTTCAACATAGACTTTAGTGGTAGTGGTTCAAACCACCCTTGATATTTTGGTTCTACATCATCCAACTATGGTGTTATGACTATTATTCTATCATCCTCCTATATATTATGATTTGTGGTATATTATCCACCTTTTTTATTTCATATGTGTGATGAATCATGAAAATAATGAATTTATTATAGTAGAATATCATCCACCCATAAAGTATCTTATTTATTCTGAATCATCAACTTGTAATATTTATTGGTTGTCTGTTATGTACATAATCATTGATTGTGGTGGTATTTCATCCACCTATATAATTAACAAATCATTAATGTGGATATTACTCATTTTATTTTTTTATTGGATTGGAGATGTGTCATTACCCATGATTTTTTGGGATGGTAAATCATTTTTCACCTAGTTGTGTTGTATGGTTTTATCTCACTAACCGATGTGAAAATATAAATTATGAATCTCCATACATGAACTCTCAAATCTGGTGATAAAATACATTTTATTTATATATCTTATTTTAAACCAACAAATGTGTCCTAAAATTAAACATCAATAATTACAAAATCTAAAATAAATATTGAGACACTTACAAACCAATGATCCTATTAGTTAAGGGTTATAGGGATTTTGGAAAACATATTTAACTAAAAAACATATAAATACCATTCAATGAGAATTTATCCCATAAGAACATGGATTTCATATTATAAAATATTTATTGATCATCTGAGAAAAAATTCCCAACACAATAAACCCATAAAGACATATAATATTTAATACCCTTATTCATAAACTATGGAAAATAAAAAATCAAAAGGGTATCCTCAAAATATCAGTAAGGGGTATCATACAATAAAATTTATCATGGAATAAAAATGCATGAATAATAATACCGGAATAAATAATAATTAAATTATTCCATATAATAAATGACATGACCATGTAACATATATTTTCATATATTAATAATAAATATACACACGGATAACTATTAAATATTGGATAAGAATGGAAGGAATAATTCTATACATCATACTCTAATGTTTGAGGCCTCATTCTAAAATATTTCCCTAAACTGAGATGGTTTACAAAAATTAACAAAACCAGTTTCTTTCATCAAAACTAAAGATTCATAGATAATCAATGTAATTATAGGCCCCAAAAATAGCAAATTAATTATTCCACATTTGTGATAAGATGTAATGGATAATCATAAATAACATTTTTTAATAATCAATTATCATTTGTATTGAAATAACAATTATAAAGACTTTCAATATTTCCCCAACCAAAAAATGCAATTACATCCCCTATAAATTACACATAATTTTAATGTAATGACGTTGTATTGAGTAATGGATATATATTTATGTAAAGAAGGAAAAATATATAACATACAGAAATAAGATTAATGAACATAAACATGAATGAAAAAAATACCATCACGAGAGAGATACAAAGTGATAACAAATATTACACTTAAAAACATAGTCAGTGTATAAAATATGAATTCATAATTAAATATTTAGGGTAATCAATGAAACTTATTATAAATGAGATAGATCATTTAGTGTTTTAGAGGAAAAATCGATGTGATATAATAAATTTTTATCTCATAAAACTCATGTACATGGTTGTAAAAGTAAACATCTAAGTAACATTAAGAAATACAATTCCATTTTTAAAATGGTGTATTGAAAACATTTATTTCAAATTAATTCAAAATAGTTAATCCTTTAGAATATGTTATGTAAAATTTAGGAAATATGGAGCTTAAGATTTAATATATGAACATAAATGGAATATCTATTTTGGTATATTATAATACCATTATCGAAATACACATCATAAAAACAATAATCATATATTATATTGAAAATAGGAAATGTGAAATAAAAAGTTAATATTAGATAATAATATTTTGATTTCCAATACACGTAAATATTATATTTGTGGAATGAAAGAACATGAACGTGGAACAAAATTAGATTATTTATGGGGGAAGTAATTACTCTTAAACACAATACTTTTTTATTAACAAATTCATTAAGGAATAATCCATGAAATTTCAAAAAAATCAAATATATAAAGATTCAATTTCATGTTAAATAATTAATTGACTCAAATATATGGTGCTGAGAATAAATTAGTTCAAGAATAAATATTATAACATAATGAAAGGGGTTGAGTTTTTGAAAATCATAGGAAAGTCATAGGGTTTAAGTAAAAATAAATTTCATAGAATTTCAGGTCAATCCTAATAAAATAAATTTCAAATAATATTTGATATAATAATTGGATAAAATAAATAAAACACAAAATAATGGTTTCTAGGAAGAACAATATATCTTTAAGAATGGAAACTGAGTTATGAAAACCCATTACAACTTTAGTGATTTTTAAATCAAAACCTATTCATAGAGAGAACATTAGATGGAATTTTAATTCATTTTAACTAAATGATATTAATAATAAAATAATAAATCTATGAGGTGTATATACTCCACATAATGTAAAAAAGTTCGGAAATATAGAATGTGTCTCAATGAATGCTAATTATGATGGGAAACCCCTTAAATTTATTCCCTAAATCCAAAAAAGATATTTAACCACAAATATAATAAAAACAACCATATTAATTATATCTTCTAAAAAATATTCAAATATGTTACATTTAATAGTCTTCAGTTATTACTATTTATAATTCTTTCATTAGTTAGTTAATATTTAGTTTCTTCATTGGGTGTTAGTAATTTTTATTATTTCCATCCACTTTCAAAATGGTGTTGTTGATACTCTTTCCAAAATAATAAGTTCATCATTTCACTATTATACAATTTGTTAGAATAATTTCCTTTTAATTTTAATTTTTTTAAACATTCATTTTATTAAATGAAAGTATACTCTATGGAAGAATGGAATCCATGAGGAAAATTTTTGTGGTAATATACCGATGGAAACAACTAATTTTATATTGATCATTAAATTTTCTATTAACATTATAGAACTATATCCATAACATAAAATACCATTATATGTACTAAAATATAACTTCAATTATTATTTATAAAAATTTAATTCTATTACATGTGATTTTTACTAATGATTCTTGAAGATGAAATCAATGATGATCTTTTTATGTATGCTTTAAAAAAATGTTGTATTTTAATAATAGGAAAGATATTAATTTGGGGGAAAATTTATCATTTTGGAATATAAATAAATTTACTGATATCATTTTTTTCATGAGATGTGTTCATAGAACAAACCAGGTAATGTGGGGATGAAAAATAAAATATGATTTTTATGGAGGTTGTATTCTGTATAAAACAAATGTGACATTTTCATTTATCAATGAATGAGTGAGAAATGTTTAATGATTCTTATATAAATGTAACAATAGTCTATTATATTAATAATTTTATTTTCAATATATTATTTTGGATAGAATATCTTTGGAGGATAATGTAATATAAAAATATTATAGGGAGTGGATTATACTCTCATCAATGATTTGATTCTTCCCTTAGAGGACATGTTGATTATAGATGACTTGTGGCCCTTACTTTTAACAATGATCCGAAGAAATGGGAGATCGTTAAAGAATAGAAAAAATATGTAGATTTTAAAGGGAACTTGGAAGTATTTGTGATGTTTAATGTGGCTAGAAATGAGCTCCTTTTATAGGTGAAAAAGAAGGATATTTCATTAGAAACTAATAATATATGTGGGGTAAAGATGGAATGACATGTGGGCTAACAGATTTAGGTACTGAAATTTTTTAATACATGTGGGATTGGAATGACCATTTAAAAATGTTATTATATAAGTTATTTTTTTATGTAAACATAAAAAATTCAAGAAATATTGGAAAAAAATATGTTTACACTTTAACCGTGTATAAATATTTATTATGGTAATTATCAGTTTTTACAAAAATATAAGATACCCCACTTAAAAAAATTCTATTAATTTGATTCCAAATTTATAATCCATTTATTCAAATTAAAATTATAAATTATATGAAATTATTATTTAATGGATAACATAATATGTAGAGGGGTTTTTATTGAAAAATGTATATTGATACATTATGTGTTTTTCTTATCTCCTGTAAATTTTGTATTAAATTATTATTAATTTATATTGTTATATATTTATAAATAATAACAGATAAATAATTTAAAATGAATCAATTTAATTTATTTATTGAAAGAAATTACTTATCTTTTATTTAAAAATCAATTATATAAAAATAATACTTTTACTATTATTGTGGTAAATAACATTAACATTTGTAAATTATTTTTCTACCTAAATATATTATTGATTTTATTGTATAATTTAAAAATTACAATACAAAATATTAATACCATTTTTATATTTATTTTCCATTCACGATAATAACTAAAATTAAAACAGTCATGCATAACACATAATTATTTATATATAAAATTAATTTTTAATCTTAAAATGAATTTATTCATATATTTTTTCTAGTAATTAACATTAGAGAAATGATAAATAATACTTTTTATATATTATCAATATATAATATTTTAAATCATTCATTTTTAGTGATTAATTTTATTATCATAATGATACTCAACACATAAAACATATCTTTGAAAATTATCCCTTTCAAATAATATTTACCAAATATGATTAGTTATTTATATCATAACAATATAATTTTATCAATAAAATAATAATAAATGTTTGATTCATTTTTTACTAATACATTATAATAGTTTAGTAATAATATTATTGAATGAATAAAAGTGAATAAATATTTAAATTAAATTTTATGTTTTTATTTCGTGATTAATTAATTGTGATTTTTATTTTTTATTTTTTACTAAATATAGAATTCTTTAATATTCCTATCAGATATATATATATATATCCTACAACCATATTTATGTTTACTAGATACCCCTTTATAATAGTTATATTAACCCTATTACCCTTAAATAAATTTTTTCTATTTGTAAGTATTGAAACACACTTCTCATTCCCTTCGATTTTAGAGTTTACAACATGATTTATCACTTATATATATTATCTGTATAAACACCAAACCTAGTATCCTAGAGTTTGTGTCAACTTTATTAATTTATAATAAGATAAAAATGATTAAATCACTAAGCAATCGTTAGTTTAACAGTCATGAAAAATTATATAGAATATATCTTCACATTTTATATTGTCATTAAAATATAAAAACATATTGAATGTAAATATATTGTACCCTCGAACTCATTCAAATATAACTTATTAATTTCCTAGAAAATGGAAAAAAGTAAGGGTTGGATGAAATATTCTATATGGGTTGCATACAGTGGATAATATATTGAGTAAATAAGGAAATATTAATATATAAATATAAATAATTGACACAATATTCCATTGAGTGAACAAAATAGTCATGAAATTCATCCATATATAATATTGATTTAATAATATAAGGGATAAAGATATATAAATTTTCAATAAAGGAAATTTATAATGTTTTTACATTATTATCACAAAGTTCTTAAAACTTTACCACCAAGTGCTTGAACCAGGACAATTTTAATCTATGGATAAGTATACAATTGAAATCCATTTAATAACGCTAGATAACTAGTTCGAATCATGAGACATATTTATCCATCAAGGTGATAATTAATTCATGGCCCACCTATCACTATATGCACTATTAATTACTCAGATATTGATTGATTGATTTTATTTATAAATAATAAAACATATCAATAAATGTCCATATTGAGGAAAAGATATGACATATATGGATTTCCTCCTTAAATAAAACAACATTAAATGTGAGAGACCATACATAATAATGGTAAATGAAATAGGTAATATGAATATACATGATAAAATGAATGTGAATATTTCAAAACAATTTAATTTCAAATGAAATATAATCCTTAGAAAGTTGATGTATCAAGAGAAATTTAGTAACAAAAAATTAATAAGAGATTAAATATGACCCTAAATTAATTATAAATATATGTTTTATAAAAAATTAATGTATTTTGAATAATAATTGAAATTGGAAGGGAAAAATTAAAATATTTTTTCATTGGGGAGATTTATTGATAATTTGTTTAATACTTATACAAAAAAATATCATAAAATTGTTATAGTGGTGGGAAAGTCTGTTAGCATAATATATGTTATAAAGGAAAACTATTTTTAGTTTTTTATAAAGAATGTAATTGTGGACCCATTGTAAAAAAATATGAATATTCCTTTATAACCTTTTTAAATGGTAAAAATACATTGAAATTTTATTAATATATCATTTATGTAAAAGAAATGTACTTTTATAAAATTTTATAGAATAATATGGGCATGGTATAAATGTATACCTAACGAAAAAGTGAAATAACATCATCTTTATTTTTAAGCATTTCTATTCTTGATTTATGTAATAATGAAAAAAAGTTGGAGTAAATCATGAAAACTCCTTAAATATCCCAGGTATATGAAAATATATGGATTTTATAAAGGATAAATTATAATTTTTATTCAATGATAAATATATGAAATCCTAGAAAATGAGATTGTAAAATAAACTATCACCTCTTACAAAACATTTAAATTTCCACCCCATATAAAGTTTAAAAAATAATTTAAATAGTAATCATCAGGAATAAACATTTCCTTAGGTCAAATACATGAACAGTCTAGTATAGACACTATATAAAAAGTAAATGAGTTCATGATACCCAATATAACTAAATAAAGTATAAATTTAGACAAAATACCTAAAAATAATTATATCATTTATGGGATAATTAATCCAAGATGTGATAATATATAAAAAAATATAATAAAAACCACATAAGTGGAAATAAAAAACAATAAAATAAGTGTCAATTTCATACGTAATCCTTTTATAACACAATCAATTAAGTATGAATATAACCTAATGAATAGAAATTGAATTTAGAAACTCCTTGACTCACACTTACACTTTAATGAACATTCTCTGACCTCATGCATAATGTTTTTTAAAGATAGTTGTTATTTATACTAGAACCGTATTAATATTTATTGTATTATATTTGATTCACTCATAACATATTATCACCCATTCATTAAAAATCATTTATTATTATAATTTTTTAGTGTTACCATATTATTTTTCTCATATATGTTTCATTGAATATATTTTGATTGATGTGCATAGGTTATAGTTTCACAATATCCAGCATTATATTAATATTTTAAATATTATATTAATTCATTATAAATTTTTATGAATTATTCATGAATATTGTACATATCAAATGAATCAAATTGCTTTATGGAGATAGTATTCTGTTCCCACACACAAGCAACATTATAATTTTTAATAGCTTAATGGGTAATCAAGTATATGGTAAATTAAATTTCATGTATAAATATAGTTTCAATTGTGTCATATATATTCAATAGTTTCATAATTATGACAATAAATGTGGTCTGGTGATGGAAATTTTTTTAAAACTATTCGTTAGTTGGTAGTCCACCATAAACACAAGTGATTGTTTCCCATTTTATTGAGAAAGGAATATGTAAATATTATTCCACAGATATAATAAAATAATGTTACATGTGAAATACTATTTTTTTATATTTTAATTTTTATGATATAATTTATGGTTTCAAAATAAGAAGTAAAAAATGTATGTTATTTGTTACGAAAAATATATTTACTTAGGGAAATCTCTTTTGGATATCTTTTTAAGGGCTTTAGGGTTGGTGTTTTGGAATTAAAAAACATCTAGAACATTTTTAAGGATCTTTAGGAGTAATTTTGGTAGGATTAGGTTTAGTTAAATGGATAGAGTATTGTGAATATGTGGGTTGAAGTTGTTAATATTTTTAATTGAGGTGAGTGGAATAGTTGTATTTTTTCAATATTTAAATTACTATTCAGTCACTATCCGTGATAAATAGATCCAAAAGACTCATATTCCAAATTAATTTAGATAAGTTGAATATAATAATTATAATGTTTTTAATAAATTATTTAGTTAATTTTAATCCTTATTTTTTGGATTAACCCCTCTGTTAACCATATGTATCCCTCACCACAGGGGATATTTTTTGAATATTAATGTGTTATTATTTTAACTATCATGTAAAATTTGTCTCATAAATGTCTAGTGGATGTAATTTTAGGCCTTTTATCATCTTACATGTCATATTTAAAAAAAATTAATATTTTTTAAAATAATATAAAATAATATTATTGTTTATAAAATATTATTAATGTTATTTTTGAGACTATTCATTTACCTCGAATTCTATGATATGGAGATTGTAATGGAATGAAAATATAAAATATTAACACATTAAAAATGTTTACTATTTATATAAATAATTCATGTACCTCAATAATTCATCCAAATTAAAAAAACATAATTATTCTAAAATAATTTAACAAGTTGGTTTAATATTTTCACAAGCATTACATCAATGATATACAAGAATTTAATGTTATTATAAAATTATAAAAATTTGAATTAAATGAACATAATCTAAATATTTTAATTATTCTCAATATGAAATTTCATAATAATTAATGTGAATCTTTTATCCCTATGAGAACATTTGACAAATATTTTAAGGAAAGAGAGTTACATTTGCTATTTTTCTTTACATGAAATAATAAATTTTTTTTATCCATGGAAAATGTCCCCAAAATTAAATATATTCCATTTTAGGATGGATATGGTGTAATTTTTGTAATTTAATTCAAAAAATTATACTTTTGGATAGATTTTTAATTTCTCAAAACAAATTTTCAACATTAATTATTGGATATACCCTTTACCATGGTGAGAAATTTCTCCATAGATACAATCCATAATTACTAAACATAAAAGGGTCTTATTTAAAATAAATCATTATTCCTCATTCAAAATATAGAATCCATTTTTTATGATTAAATTATTATAAATGTTAAAAATTAATTTCCATATAAATGTGTAAATTATATTGAGAAATATTTTTTTGAAAAAGTATTTTTTATAATTAATCATTACCTTATATAAAAATCTTGTAAAATGATAACCATAATGTAATTAATTAGACTATTATAAATTAATCAGATCATATTTCAACTGAGAACCTAATCAAAAAATATAATAAATATTTTCAATTAATTTATTCCATAAAAATAAATGAGAGAATTTGAAAAAATAGATTTTTTCGATATTTGTGGAAAATTTAATCATTTTATAAAAATCTAAAAAGCTCATTTTAATTTAATTTTATAATTATAATTTAAATAATTATGTTCAATAAATAAAATTTTATTTCCAAATTTCTAATAAATGAATTTTAATTTCACACACAAAATTCAAGAAATTCATATTTGAGGAAAATTTATTTTGATTGCATATAATCACTCCACTCAATATTATTTTCTTATTTACTAAGTATTCATCAATAGACTTTTATTAATAAATTACATTAAACATATCAATAAAACTGAGTTTTATAATATTCCGATATTCCAATTCATTGAATATGTGATTACAATAACATTTAAATAGTAATAATTTTATAATATATCACAATCCATGTAAAGCTTTTTATTATGTGTCATGAAATATATGGGAATTTTTATTATTTTAAAGTTCATTTTTTGGATGTTTTATTCTCACCAGCATAAATAAATTACTTCCTTCAATTTTATGTCAGTCATCAAAGGGTTGATATTTTAATATACCTTTATTGGAGAGCCACGTCATTTATAGGGATAACAATACTAATTTTGAAAAGTGGAAGTTAGAAAAGAAAATTTTACCTTTAATAAAACATAATTGGGTTCCCCAGATAGTGAAAATTGGTGGGAAGTTAAAATATATACCTTTAGGTTAAATGTACCATCCAGTGGATAATATTTATTAACAGAGAACATGTTCATGAATGTGTTAATGAGCACAAAAAAATAGATCAATGAGATGTGAAAAGACAATGAATTCATTAGAAATGAAGTTAAAATGATAATTTTTTTATTTCAAACAAATTTCCTAATTTTGAGGGTATATTTTATATTCTATATTGAAAATATGAGAAAATTTAAATAATTGATTTATTATAATTTCATATGTACTATATCATCATTCAGTTTTTATGTTATACATTTATACTTAATCACTAATTTCAGGAAACTAATATAAGAGTTAATTTTTTCATGATTGAAGAAATAAAATTAACATTTAATTGATTGTAAGATCAATAAAATAAAAAAGCTATTACTTCATTCTATAAATATTTAAAAAACCCAATATGGTTAGAAAAATTTATCAAATATGCATAAAAATAATACAAAATTATATAAAAACATAACAATAATCCCCAAATATTAACATAAAAAATTTTCATTTTGAATCATCTAAATATATGTACAGAAAAAATGAAAATTGAAAAATATGAAATATTTTAGGATAAATTTGTCCACAATAAACATAATGTGGCACATAATGTTACATAATAAACATGTGGATAACATGATAATATATTCTATAATATTTAGTATAATATTTCAAAATAATATTAATCACCATAAAAACAATAAAGAAATATAATACTCTACAGGGTGACTCAATCATTATCCCCTAAATGAAATCCCAAATACGAATATTATATTACCTTCACCATAATAACATAATTTCTACTAAAAATAATATGAACTTATTTCAGAAACAATTAATCAATTGGTCACCAAATCAATTTTCAATCCAATGCTAATTTATATTATATAACATATGTTCCCATTTTTTAACGACCCATAATTACCCCAACATTAAATATAATAGTAAACCTTATTTAAATCAATACCTTTTAGCACATATTCTTGTAATTAACATTTTTTAACCCTTATATACAACATTATTAAATTAAATATCGGTATAATAGTAATTGGATGTCAAAATACCATTTAATAAATTCAAATATATAATATTTTTCAAAACCTAATACATTTGTATATAAATATTACAAAATTTATCATACAATTATAACCATGTTTTGATATTTTATTCTATAATAATTCCTTTCCACAATTATAAATATGAATCACATCTCAATTTTTCTCAGTCTTAATGTAATCATATATTCATTTATGGGTATGTACAGAAATATTTCAAATCTATTATATGGTACTTATAGATTTAATGCCTATAACTATATAGAATATATCATTTCAAATCCTCTATTTGCATGAAATTTAAAATCATTCTCTTATTATTTATTACTCTAAACATTTAAATGAAAATTTTATTTATCATTCCCCACATTCTCCGCATGTAAACCATATTTCAGTTCCATAAATCCATTCCCTATGTTCTTTTTCTAAACATTCAGACATGAATGATTGTGAATCCATTTTTTCACATATTTCATTTCACCTCAAATTCTACGAAACTCCACCTATTTCATTATATATATGTTAGGAAATTCAGATATATTGACATATATAATCATTATACGAGACAATTGGTTAGGAATAATTACAATATTTTTAAATATATCTCCCACAAAAATTAGCTACTCTTGAAATTGTACATCATATTTAGTGTTAAGACAGTTTCTTTTTTTCAATCCATTAACGTAAATGGAAAATAATTTTAGGATAAATAAAAAAATCATTGTTGGAAACCATGTAAACATGAATATAAATTATAGCATGTCTAATCTTTAACAAATTATTCAGAATCTATGACATTATAGTTTGATCCTAAGTCATTAATAGACCTTATCTATTCAATTAAATTATAATTCTACATAATTAAAATGTGATATAACATTTAAATATCCCATGGGATTGTAAAAATAGGTGAATGTTATGTCCACAATCATTGTGGATTAGAATGATGAAAGAGATATATTCAACTAACACATTTTGGGGTTGTTACCCATAGATGCATTTGTTTAAAAACCACATCCACTTTTAGTGTCAAAATAGAGATGTGATTCTAGAAAAATTACATAATCTCTACCTTACCCAAATTTTGGGATGTTACCCTATAAATATACTTATCCTCAATTTCTTTCAAAGGGTTATGGTACTTAATATATATTTTTTTTCATAAATGTAGTTCTATATCTATATAGAAAACATTATCTAATACTTAATAG
This sequence comes from Viscum album, assembly GCA_963277665.1. Lineage (NCBI taxonomy): Eukaryota > Viridiplantae > Streptophyta > Magnoliopsida > Santalales > Viscaceae > Viscum > Viscum album. The sequence goes on along the minus strand of OY728123.1, from coordinate 105,967,191 downwards.
AACAATTTAAACAATAATTACCCAGTGTTGTTTCTATATAATTAAATTTTCATAAGATATAAGGTATCACATCACCATGGATCGATCAATTTAGTTGTATTTAATTACCATATACAAACATGTTTCCCATTTCTAAAATGGTAATAAAATATAAAAACATAGATTAAACATATATTTTATCATTTCACTCATTTAAGGTATATTTTTCATGTCATATGGAAAGTAAATAAAATAAGGGAGAGATCAAATAGTCATTAAGGTATATGTACAACTGAATATATCATGATTATATTAGTCATTTTCTATATGTAAAGGTAAATAACATAAAATAAATTCCATTTTCACAATAAATTGTTCATGAAATGCATCCATTTATAATATCAATGTAATATTCTCATGGATAATAATACATGAATTCTCAATGATTCAAATAAATAATATTGTACTTCATGATCTTAGAAATCAGGTTATCTTTACCTTTATGTCTACATGATATGTTAGTGTAGACATTGTCTAGGTATACCCCAAAAAACCATTTAGTATGGCTATCTAACTTGTTTGTCTCACAAGTCTTGTAGATGCATCGAGGACCTATACAATTTTGGGCCCCACAAACCAATATTTGTCAATTACATTAATCATTTATTTAATGATCAATTTACTTCCAAACAATTATTCTTTATCAATAATTATCCATATTGAGTAAAGGATGAAAAATATAAAAAATTTATAGAAAATTAAACTATATTCATAGTAAAAGACTTTATATAGAAATGGTATAAAATATAATAAAAAAATATCCATGATACATGTACAATAAATATTTAAGATAAACTGAATTCCAGATAAAATATTATCCTATCAAATTGAATGTTTTATGAGAATGTTTATAACCAAAAAATTAAAAAGAGATAGATATGACCATAAATTCATCAAATATATAGGATTTATAATAAATTAATTTCTTTTAATTAATAAAATAAAATATAATTGAAACATTAATTTATGTTTTCATTAAATTGGTTTATTTTTAAACCGTTTAAAACTTCTAGAATAATCTAAATATCATATAACGGTTATGTGGCAAGGAATTTCCATTAAATATATATACATTTAAGAGAAATTTTTTTATCACTATTGTAAATAATGATGACAATTATCTTTTCAAAAAAATATAAATATTTATTTAAACAAATATAAATAGTCATTAATAACATAAAATTTCATTAGTAAATAGTGTATTAAATAAATAAATATTCTCTAAAAAACTCTAGAAAATATGGACATGTAATAAAAATATTCCCAAACAAAGAGATAAATAAGATCAGATTGTAATTTAATAATTTTTTTACTTGATTCAAATGAATAACTGAGTAAGGGGATAAGAAGTTTATGGATTTTATCGGGGATAAATTATAATATTCATTATCAAAAAATATAAGTAATCCCTAAAAAGTGTGTTGTTAAAGTAAATTCATACCCAATTGGTATCTATTAAATTGTAACCTCTTTAATGTATAAAAATTAATTGAAACATTAGTGATGGGGAATAAAAATTAATTCATGTTAAATACATCATAGGATTGTTATATAAACTATATAAAATTAAATAGCTGTATAATACAATATATTTATTGGAGTGGAGAACGAGAAGAAATTCCTTTCAAATATCATATAATTTATTTGAAAATTAATCAAATAGGATTGAATTAATAAATTTAAAGATTATACATAAAAATTTATATCTATAGAAAACGTTTAAATACAACATAATAAAATCATAGTTCATTACATAGATAAACAATAAGGACTCAACCCTAAACATTACATTATCTTGAGTTTTAGTTAATAATTTATTTTATTTCATATTGAGGATAATTTTGTGTTTATAGTAGTAGTGAATTATGAAATACCACATAGATAACAAAACATTAAACTTTTATGTTTACAATTGGATATATAATCTTTTTTTTCATAAAATAAAACATTTTAAAAAAAGTAAGATATGTTTTCACAAAACCTCTTCAAAAGATTCCAATTGTCCAGTAACATTCCCTTAGCTATCCATAAAATATTTTGAATACATTTTAAAAATTTGAGATGAGCACATAAATCTTGTTATGGGATATAAAAGGAAAAAAGCATTAGTCCAGGGAAAAACCCTAAAATCCATAAAAACCTTTCTTGAAAAACGAATATATTGTCCATAAATGTAAATATTATTAATTTAATGGATAATTTATTTTACCTTCTGAAAAAATGACTTCATGAAACATCATTATAAATAATATAAAATTCAAGTATAAACCTTGGGGAATCATCTCATAAAACCCTTACAGAACCCTTAAAAATTAGAATTACCATATGAATAACTACAAATTTAATTCACTCAAAATTTTATTAGAGCGCTATTTAGGTTCACCCATTTGTTAATTCATAACTAGATCACCCAGTGCTACCTGGGTCCACCTATCATATATAATATATATGAACCACAACATGAAGTAACCATTTCATCATCCAAAAAAATCATCTAATCCCATATGAAATTAAATTTTAGATATCAGAATAAAATTTTATTTTAAAAAACCATATTCAATAGAAAAAATCCCAAAAATGAAATAAAATAGGGGTTTTCATTTATGAAAAAATTTAAACATTCTAACTAATCTTGAAATTAAATAATATTTAGCGTGGCATGAAAAGTCTTTATCCCAATTCCATTTGAAACACATTAAAATATTACTATTGAAAATGGTTGAAATAATGTCAATTTGAAAAAAGGACCTCTATAAATCTTTTATACTCATATGATAATGTTTCAAATATAATTTTCAAAACATGTGCATGGAAGACAGAGAGAGTTTTATGATAAATTTTAAAATGTCATTTTTAGTATAAAAGTGCCCTATAACTTTGGAAATATTTAAATCATAAGCCCTATAAAATTATAACATTAAGAAAAAATTAAATAACATTATAATATATAAATTCATGAAATAAAATTTCAAAGTGAATTTATATACACCATATAGAATAATATTTTTCATAAACATAAAAAATGCCTCAATGAAATGAAATTGAGACACAAAGTAATGTACCTTGAGTCCAATTCTCCATGTGTGACTTAATATTCCTTGATAATAAATATATCTGATTTATGAAAAATCAATATAAATTTCATAATATTTATTATTACTTATATCCCAAATATTATAGAGCGATATCTAATTACATAATCAATTAATTTTTTGTTGGTTGTTTTGACTGTATTCAGTTTATGTGTCAAAAACATTGGTAGGTCAACTATGGTCAATGGGGTAATTATTGAACATTATCTAGAATATTATTCATGAAATAATTATCATATTTTGTTATAAAAAGTAATATTAATTATAAAAATGAATTATGTTAATGAAAAATTAAGTAACATTGTGTTCATGGAGACGGTAGGTTGTATTTACACATGAGTAACATTTCCAATTATAAGTGATCATTACTGAATGAAGTTATGTAATATTTTAAATTTAAATATTGATAATAATTTCATAGGGTACATATTTTTTTATTATATATACTTATACATATTATTTTTGTGATGTGGTGGTAAAAAATGATTCACATCAATTCGAGCAAGTTGTAGTCCACCCATCCATGAACGGCGTTGTCGCATTTTTAGTGAGTGAAAAAATATGAAAAAAATGTAAAATTATAAAAAAATAATTATAAATATTTTATAAAAAATAAATTAATCATTTAAATACCTTTTCTGAATTATATTTACCGTTATCACATTCTAATCAATAAGTCAGTGAAAAATGAATCTCATCACTTCAAGAGGCGGTAGTCTAAGATACACTTGAGCAACATTATCGTATCCATTACAAAAATGAATAAAATATTTTATATATTATATAATGACTAAATATGTATAATTATGTTATAAATATCATATATACACTTTCTATCCCTTATCATACCCAACCATTAGTGGTGGTAATGTAAAAACAAATGAAATCGTTTTGTGAGGCAGAAGTCTGCATTACATATGAATGATAATTTTGTAACAGTTTTTATGGAAGTGCTTGTTTTTGGAAGATAAATACATAACATTAAAACATGTAATAATATTTATTATAATTATTTTATTTTATCATTATTCTATAATAATAATTTCATGTGGTAAATAATGAAGTAATATAAAAATGATCCTTGATTAATGTTACCTCTTCTTAGGGTAGCTCATTGTTATTTTCACCAAACGACTTCCTATGTATTATTTGCTATGCCTATTAAGGCTTATATTATTGTAGTATGTATTATTAAAAGTTATTTTTTAATTTAAGGGCCCAAATAATATATATTGATTTTTTTATAATGGGAGGAAAGGTGTTGTCCATGTGAGGAGAGAGGCTCACTTGTAATTTTTTAAAAGTGTGGATTCCACTAGTATTTTTTCTGGACTCTTAGCCTCATAAATTGACCATTATTGACACTATAGTGTATAAGGATGATATTGGGACATAAAATAGGTCTTATACACATTTTGGGACTTTAAATTATAAGTTTAACCACCAGGTAAACTTGTTTTTACCTTAACTATTGTAATTATTTTTATTCATTTTCACTAATAGATTTTGTAAACAAATGAACTATACAAAAAATATAATCAATTTTATGAAAATAAATTAATATTTAATTATATATATTCTATATATTTAATTTTATAAAATTCCCTATTATTTATTATTTTTATTAATTTAATAGGAGAAACATTATGTATTTTAAAACAATTTAAAAAAACATCTTTAAAACCAAAAACAAAATCATAATAAAAAACCTTATGAAGATGATTATAAAGTAATTTAGGGGATTAAATATAAATAAATAATACTTATGTTACTTGAAACTGCATTAAAAACATATTAGTACTCTTAAATTATTTAATTTGTTAAATATAAATGATTATAAAAAATAGTATTATTTACTATTCCAATAAAAAATAATTATTTTCAAAAAAACCCAAAATTTCACCCAAATAAATTTTTTGATATCATTATATAAAAATATTTTTTCATTTTACATAATTTAAAATATAAAATTTATTAATCATACTATTAAATAAAACTTTATAAGTTCAGTGTTTAATTATAACAGTTTTTTTTTGACTAAAATTTATTTGATATTTTTATAACTAATATAATAATCTAATTAATTTAAATTAACAGAAAAATAATTTATTCTATCATTAAATTTGTGGTTAAGTCTATCCCACTTTTATAAATTACATCCTCATAATTTTTTTCATCTATTAAACAAGTGATTTCATCATTCCCCCATCGAATTTTCAGATTCCCAAGTATCTTGTTCAACCACATTGATTTTTCATAAAACCATAAATAGGGGAATCAACTAATTTTTAAACATTTTCTCTCTACGGTTAAGAAAATGAAATTTATTTTCCTAACAATAAATATTATCTTCCAAAAGAACTACTTTAGGGATGAAAATAAGAGATGAATCCTCAAAAAAATTACCTTAACATTAAAACAATAAATACATTCTGTACGTGAGATATTCTCAGAGGTATGGCCACTTGAAAAGTCAATAATCCAGATTTCTCTAGGATTTCGTATGGTCTAATTAACAATGGTCATAAAAACCCCTTTTACCAAAATGAATCAATCCTTTCCCTAGAGAGACTTTGATAAAGACATGATCACCTACCTTGAAATAATTATCATTCCTCTAGTTACCTCCATAACATTTCAGCAAGGTCTAGGGTATCCTATTATGTCATTCAATAAAATTTACATTTTCTACTGTTTCCTATGTCAAAACTAGTCAAATTAATATAATGTCTCCTACATCATCCAAAAAATTTGGTTTCCGGCATAGCATTCCATATAATCCCTAAAATGGTTCCTTCTTTATATTGGACTGAATGTTATTTTCATAAAATATACCAAAAATATAAATATGTTTATCCCAATATCCTGGATAATACATTTCCAAATAGATAATCATATCATCCCTGTTATGAATTATCCACTAATTATTTAAATTATATTGAGGATGAAATATTGTACTTAAATATTAATTTTTACCCGATGTCTTCTTATGTCCTTTCAAAAAATAGATGTTAATATGATATTAGAGTCCGAAAAAATAGAGAGAGGAACTCTATATAAAATGAATATCTTTTTTAAATACACTCCAGAATGATGATATAAATTCATTGAATCATTAATGTGATTTAAATGTGAATATTTTTTTTAATTAATGAAAAATAACACAAATCACATTATTACTATGAGATATCATTGGGAATCCTACCATGAAATCCACACACATATATTTTTTATTTCCACTCCAAAATTGTAAATGGATGAACAATACCCTTTGGTATTTTTTTTACATTATCCTGATAAAGAGTCCAATAATTCATAGATAATTAAACATTACATATTGTCATTCCATCCAACCAGTAATACTCTTGGAGGTCTTTTTATATCTCAGTGTCGCCTAGATAAATGAAAAACAAAGAACTATGAGCTCCAGTAAACTTATACTTCCTCAACTATTAATCCAAAGGGACACATATCCTTTGTGAAAATTGTGAAACCCAATTTCCATAAATATTGAGATACCGAAACAACCCCTTCTTAATAGATTCAACCTTTTCCATCAAATATTGATCCTATTTTTGAGCTCTGATAATTATTTCCATAATATTAAACTATAGTGAATCCTAAAAAATAGAGGATATAACTGCATCCAAAAATTTTATGTTAATGTTTATCAAGTCATTATCTAAAGGGTACCCTTTCAAAGGTAACATGATTAATGTAGAATTATTTTTTGACTCAAAGAATCAGATAGCTTGTTTTCTTTTTCCAGATGGTAATGAATTGTTTAATAATAATCCTTGATTACTTATAACCATTTTCTATGTCTCATGATCAATATTTTTGGTGAATATATACATAGAACATTTTTTATCTATATATATTTAAAATTCTACCACATAAAATGATTAATTAATTTTTTTTTTAAAAAATCATTAATAGCCAATTCAAAATCATGCATTGGGTAATTTAGCCCCTGAGGGATCAACTATCATGAAGCATAATTAATTACATGGTCATTATGAATTAGGAAAAAACCAATTCCATTCCATGAAGAATCAGTATTGATGACGACTTCTATCTTTTGTAATAGAAGCTCCAAAACTAGAGAATTCTACAATATTATTTTCTATTCCATAAAACAATTATCACTTGTTTTTACCAGATGAAAATCATTTTTTATTGAATTTACTTAGTTTGTGAGATAAAAGATCATGAAATTTTATCATCAAACCATCTTGAGTAACAATCTAATCCATAAAATATTAGAATCAATGTGAAATTTTGGAATCATGTCCATTCATCAACATGTTTTATTTTAGAATCATTTATAGTTATTTCAACTTTATAAAATAATATAAATAAGGAATGTATTTTTTTTGAAACAAAATTCAAATTTTCTATATTTCCCATATAGATTATTCTGTTTTTCTGGTTGAAAACAATACTTTGGTGTATTTTATTTTCCTCTTGAATTTGAGAAAATATAAAAAGATAAATAATAAATGGAACCAAAAACATGTCCATAAATTCATAAAAATTTCCATTCAATAGGACCCCAAATACAGAAGGTTCATTAGATAACCCAAATGAAAAAACTAGAAATTCATAGTGCCCATATCTTTTTTGAAACATAGTATTCAGGATTTATTCTTCCTTCACATTCAAATAAAGGTACCCCAACATTAGGTAAACCTTAAAAAAATAGTTTTCTCATTATTTTTTATCAAAAAAATCATAGAAATGATGAAAATTATTCTTATTCTTAATAATGATTTTATTTATTTCTATATATTCAATAAAAATTATCTAAAAACATATTTAATTTTAAAAGACAATCCAATAACACCCCATGGTGAAGTTCAAGTTATAACGAATCTTTTATTTAATAATTTATTCAATTTATTTTTGAATTATCATAATTCCCAATGATTTATTGGATAAGGGGTTTTAGAAATATCATTATCATCTGGTATGATGTTAAGAGTAAACCCAGCCTCTTGATCTAGAATAAAACTGAGAAATTTATCTATAAAATTTTCCATGTATTCATTTATTAGTAAAAAATAATTAATTTCAGTAGTTTTTTTATTTTCAGAAATATCATCTTAGTTACTATCACAAGAATCTATATACAATTTCTTAGACTCTTGGTATGTTATCAAAGAAAATAAGTTATTGGACACAACATTATTACCTATGTAAATTTAATCAAGGCCATACAAATAATTATATCAAAATATTCTTTTCCCATGTTAAAAATGATTTGTAAGAATGACCATCCCACTTATAACAACAAAAATATTCTTTCAAGCCTTCATTTATTTAATACTTCCTCATAGTGTATTACCTAAAATTATACTCTTACTTTCATTAAGATATTTTCTTAATTTTTATGAATATTTATTAGAAATGAAAGAATGTGAAGATATAGAGTCAAACAGGGTATTGAAATAATTCAATGACATAAGTATCATCACTTCCACCACTTTATATGAAAGGCCACCATCAACTGTAGTAGAAGAAAATAACCTCATCGCACCTCTCTATTTCTAATCATGATTCTTTCCATCCAGTTAGTCAATCTTCAAACACACATTATCATAATGACTCAAATTATTACATCTAAAACATCTTACCACTGTGTGGTTATTATTTACCACCTTATTTGATTTAATAAGATTCATTTAATTATATGCATGTTCAATGTGTACAAAAATTCGACATCAATAACATTTCACTAACATCAGAAGACATTATATTTGGTGTTTTTTATGACACTTACCACAATATGGGTACATTATTTTATTACCTATAAATTTCAACATTTCATATTTCACAATTTCCTCTCATCCTAACCACTTTTAAAATTCATCTTTATGAGGCACATTAGAGTTAGAAAACTCCATCTCAACCTTTTTAGCACAACAAAAAACTTTTTTGTGGAATTTAAATTCTCATATATCCAAATAACTTCATAGAAATGATTTAAATCCTCAATAAAACCAATTTATGTTTCTATGAGTGTCTCGAATATAATACATCACATGAATGTCCATTATTTTGATGTTTTATCAATAAGGAATTATGTAATCTTCATAATTTTCCTCAATTCGATGAATTATATTCTATTATGAGTCAAAAACCCATAATAAAATATTTATAATGAAAAAACAATTAAATTTCCCAACTCAATGGAATCAAGATCATCATAATCTTTGCCATTCTTAACCAATAACCACCATCGATCAGCTTGATGTTATTAATGATTGTTGGAGTGAATTAAATTTTTATGTTTTGAACATCCCATTACATCAAACATATTCTATAGAGTATTTTTTCATCCCTTAGAAACCATAGGGTTAGATGATCCACTTTGTGATGGGGGGTGTATCCTTAGGAAATTATCCACTCTAGTTATGTTCTCTCATGGTAGACTGAGTTCACCACTAGCATATATACGAGCACTATTTAAAGATAGTTACAACCGATCCATTAATAGAAAATACTAATCTATTCCAAATCCAACTATCCAAGGATGATGATTTGGAAGGATAGTTTCTTCTCTGTGCCTTCCCAGAACAACATCAAAATTTAATATATTTGAAATAATTCTTAACATATATAGTTTAGAAGAATCAACACAAATATTTTCAAATTATATTTCAATTTAACTAGTCCACATGGTAAAATACTTCCAAATATTTTATATTTTAATTATCATAACCACTAAAGTTATCTAAACTGTCCTCTAATAACAACTATAACGACCCAAACATAAAATTTACACAATCATGAATTTTTGTCCTGATTTTACATTCACATAATTTTTTGATCAACTCCAATTTATAGTTTTTGTGAGTTAGGTCATAACACATACATAATAAAATGATAAAATAAAATGTAGACACTTTTTATTAGTTTCCAATTTTTTCCTAATATAAAACTATTAATAAAAATCATGATCTCTTTTCATGAAAACTCTTCAAAACATTAAACATTACATAATCCTTTGATATAACCATTATCAAAATCTTGTAAAACTTTTATAAAAAAGTGTGAGTGGTGAAAAAAGTATAAATAAAGGAAATAAAAATATGAATACTATTAGTCTAGTGAAAAATATTAAAAAAATATAAAACACATTTCTTGAAAAAATAATATTTTACCCATAAATGTAAAATAATTCCTTTAAAGAATTTTTTTTTTATCTTCTTAAAACAAATATTTTCGATGATAACGAAGTATCATGCATAGAATATTTATGTAAGTACCATGGTATATCATCTTATAGAACCCTAACAGAACCCTTACAAATCAGAATAACCATACGACCAAAATCAAATATAAATCTTTAGTTTCAATAATCATTACACAATAAATTGGAGTGTTATATGGGTTCACCCATCATTTAATCTATAATTGGATTAGATAACACTATGTGGGATCTCCCATTTAATATAATATCTATGAAACACAACTTGTATTAAAAAATTCATCATTTAAAAAAAACTTTTAAACTCGTATGAAAATCACAAATGGTTATCAGAATTGTATTTAAAATACCATTTTTTAAGAAAATACAGAATAAATATAAATATTTTATTTTATTTAATAAAACATGTATGATTGAAAATGAATCTAGAAAGGAAATTGTAGTAATAGTGTAGGGAAAATCCATCATCATTGTTTCATTTATAACATATAAAAATAATAAACATGAAAAAATATGATAGAATGTAAAATATCATTAAATTGAAAAAAAGAATATTTTATGAAAAAAAATTCTAATATAATTTTAAAAAAAGTGACACATATGAGATAGATAATTCAATGAAAAAAATTAAAATATTATTTATTTATAAAAACATTTAATTAACACATTGGAAATATAAAAATCATAATAACCATGAACAATTAACATTAAAAAAAACTAAATACAATTATAATTTATAGATTTATGATATATAATTGTTAGGGGTCTATCTATACACTTTATAGAGTAATATAGGTTCGTAATGTCAAAAATGACTCAATGAATGGAAATTGAGTTGAAGTCCCTTAACTTGAGTCTGATTCTTCATGTGGGTCTTTATATTCATGAAAAATAAACATTTGAATAATTATATACATTGTTTAAAATGGTCCAAGGGGTAATTTTATTAATAAAACCATAATAATAATTATTATATTATTATATTATTTATATAGAAATTAATATTTTAAATTCATTAATTAAGGATTGTTATAAAAAATGAACTACTATTACGACCATGTATATGGTATGTCATCCTTTCGCATGTGTAAAATTTCAAATTTTCAATGATTATTATAGAATGAAGGAAGAAATATTTTAACATTAAATAATGATAATTATTTCATAAATACCATATTTTTAATTATATATACTGATATATGTCTGTGATGGGGTGGTTAAAAAATAAATCTCATCGCTACGAGGAGGTTGTAGTCCATATATCCATGAATGACATTAGGACTTTTTCAGTGAGTGAATAATTTATGAATAAAAATGGTATATTAAAATTACATAAATATAAATATTCCATTAATAAATAATTATGTCATGAGTATCAAATTTAGTCATTATCTTTAACCTTATTACCTTGGTGTAATTCGTTAGTGAAAATTGAATCACCTAGCTTTGCGAGGCGGCAATCTGCCGTACACATGACTGACATTATCCTATCCCTTACAAAATGGTATATAATAAGATTATATATGATATATTTACTCTAGAGGTATAATTATGTAAAAGAATCATATATAATCTTTATTTCCACCATTATATAAACCCATGAGAGGTGGTAACGAAAAAATGAATGACATCGTATTATGAATCGGTGGTCTATCACACACACAAATGATAATTTATTAATAGATTCAAATGAAATGTTTATTAGTTTATGTAATAACATTATCATAACAAAATATTAGTATATTTAAGATACATATGAAATTATATCAGATAGGTATAATAATAACTTAAGGAGGTGAAGAAGGAATTAAAATAAAAATGCTCATTGATGATTTCTACCTCAAAATCATGTAACTCCTTTTGGATTTCTCGAATAGAAATATGTGGTTAGATTTATTAAAAAATTAAGGATTATAAGATTATAGGAGGGAAGTGTAGAAGTTATTGGGAAATTTAATGGTCAAATTAATCGTTTTTTATGGTGTTAATAGAGTAAGATTGTTGGTGTCCTTTTCTTATTGTGATGAGGGGAACACTTTTAATATTTTTGAAATTGTAAATTCCACCACCATTTTCTACTGTCAGATTGCCCCAATAAGGGTTTATTATAGAGAAAATAATATACACTGTTGAAATATGTCCATCAAAAGGTTATTGTAAAAGTGATAGGCCATTTCTACAGCTTATATTCTATGTTTAACAAATAAGTAAACAAGTTTTTACCTTAATCACTGTAATTATGTTTAACTGACTTCACCAATCACATTATTAAATAAATTAAGTTGTTGGTATTAGAAATTATAAATCATTAGGACTTGAAATATGGAATCTATTTTTATAAATTCAATTTATATATGTTTAACATTTCAATTTTAATCATATAGACATGGCGAGACAATGGGTTTTTTGAGAAGAGTATTTGTTTTTAAAAAAGACGATTCTATAATAAATCAAAAACTAATATTAATAATTTTTTGAAACTAAATTAATATTTAATTATATATTTCACACAAATTTCATTTTAAATCATTCAACATTATGTATTATTGTATCTAATTTAATGGGAGAAACATTATGTATTGTAATTTGTTTAGAAAAACCCATCTTTAAACCCAAAAAACAAATTATTTTAAAAAATGATATAATGTAGACTAAAATGAAATTATATAGATTAAATATAACTATATAATACCTAGGTTACATGAAATCATATTTAAAATATATTTTTATACTTAAATTAAAAAAAAGTAATACGAAAATAATTTTCATACAAATATATATATTCACTATTCACTAAAAAATTCATAATTTATTAAAAATACCAAAATTTCACCTAATTTAAATTCCTCTACTATGATTCCAAAAATAATTTTAATTTTATAAAATTAAAATTCATGAAATTTTAAACTTATATTTTAAATAAAATTTTAAAATGAACATTTTTCTTTAAAATAATTTGTTTTGATTGAAAATTACTTAATAATTTTATAACTAATATAACAATATAATTCATATTAATAAATATGAAAATTATTTATTATATTCTCACATGATTTCTTTCATTACCATGAAATAACATAGTCAATGAAGAATAATTTTAACTAATATAATATATGTTATGTTAATAAAACCTTTACCTCAAGCCCCAATATTCTTAAATGTTATTTAACCTTTAGTATAATGGTTTTATACTTGTTATAAATTTATTCTAGAACCTAATTTATATTTATAATATCATAAATAATCCACAGATAACGTAATATCACTTGTTTTTTCTAATTTTTCATTATTATCATGTTTTGGTCATTAACCACTTTGTTTTATCATGTATGTTTTATCACGGATGTTCTACTAATTGAGAAAAGGTTATTATCTAATAGTATCCAGAATTATATTAATTTTATAGAAAATGAATTATAAATTAATTACATTTTTAGAATCATTATTGAATGGGGAATAAAAAAAATGAATCACATCACTTCATAGAGATGTTATGTTATACATATGCTTGATCGACATTATCATTTGAAATGGGTTAAAAGATAAACAAGTACAAGATATATTAAATTAAAAAATAAATATATTTTTTCTAATTATAATATATATTCATTAATTTCATTATTATGGATATTTACGTTAGGTGGTGATGGAAAACAATTTACATCGATTCTCAAGGTGGTAGTCCATCATATACATGAGAGATTGTTCTGTGTCCCCATTGATTGAGAGACATATTGATAAATATTATTGAATTATCATAATAACAATTTAATATATAATAGCTTATTTTTTATTTTATTATAATTTTTTTAAAAAAATTTAAGGTAGTAAATGAAGAAGTAATAATAATGATAATTTTTTAGATTATTACCATCTCTTAGAGAAATATCCTGTGGATATCTATTTACGGACCATAGGGTTGGTCTTTGGGAAATAAAAACACCAATATTATGTGTATAAGGGTGATTGGGTCTGATATTGAAGGTTTTAGTAGATCTCAATGTCTCAAGATGTGTGAAGAAGTTAGGGGGAAGGTTCATGTATATAATTGAGGTGAGTGGAACACTTTAATTATTTCAATGTTTTAAAATATTATTAATTAAGATTTATGGGAAATTTTATTGAAAATGGGTCAAATTTAAAGGTTATAAGGGTGATTTCTAAATCCAACCAACCAATGTGGGTTTTTAACGATTTAGTATTTTTTAACCATTAGATTTTTAAAACACCTTTTCAACCATTTTTTACATTAACCATAGTTACAACATTTTCAATATTAAAGGGTTATAATTTTACATATAAGGTTACAAATGGGTCATAAATTAAATATAGACGAAATATGAGATGATATTTTATTTTACATATATAATTTCATAAAAATTACACTTTTTTAGTAATTTAATAAAATATTATTTTTTATAAAATTTCATTAATGTAATTTCAGATGTTAATCCTTAAGCATGAATTAAATTTCATGTTTATAGTTATGGAATTATAATATAAAATGATAAAAAATTAATAATGATTCATAATTATCTAAATAATTTTGATAAATCATTATGTAATCCAAATTATGTTACATTTAAAGTATTTAGAAACATTTACTTGATTTGTAGACTACTTTAACAAGATTTATGTCATTATTGTATAAGAATTTAATTTAATTACATAATAAATAAAAATTATAAATGAAATAACATCATGAAAATAATTTCATTATCATAATGTTATGTTTTATGATTATTTAGAAACATATTTTTACCACTGTAGGAACATATAAGATAAATTTAACAGCAAGAGAGTTGCATTTTGTAGTAATCATTACTTAAAAAAATATAAATGTCATATAAATGGAAAATGGCATCACGATAACCTATATTCAAATTTAAGATCTATATTTATAAAATAATCTCATCAAATTAAATATCTGAAAGTTTTGGATTGATTTTAAATTCCTTATCACATTATTTTTTACCATAATCACCTGATTTATCCTTTATTGAGTTCATAAATTTTACCACGATCAGTATTCGTAATGAATGAAAATAAAAGGGTCCAAATTAAAAAAATTTAAAAACCATTTTTAAAATAATGAATCTATTTTTCATGATTCCTTTTTTAAAATATCGAGAAATTTAATTTAATATAAATTCATAAATTATAATGAAAGCATTTGTTTAGGAAAAAAAATTTATAAGATGAAATATTTAACTTTAATGAAAATTATATAAAAGTATGATCATAATTGAATTAATTAAATTATTGTAAATATATTGTATCATATGTGACATTAATGTAAGATAAAAAATAATTAGACATTAAAATTTCATGACTATGTGAAAATAACTGAGATTTTGATAATCAATATTTTAAATTTTTAGGGAAAAGTTGATTATTTTTTAAAAATCCCAAAATTTTATCCTTTGTTAATTTTGATATTGAAATTTATAAAATGATTTTGAATTTATAAAATTCAATTTTTTAAATTTTTAGAAATTAATTATTATTGAAACACATAAAATTCAATAAAATATTTTATTCGAAAATGCTTTTTTGAAGCACAAATCCACTAAATTAAAAATTGGGTGATTATTTTATAATATAAATTCATTTTTATTTATTTACAAAATTAAAAAAACATTTCTTAATTAGGTTACCCAAAGTCATACACACCTTTTCAAATATTAGGTTATTATGATCACAATTAAAAATAATATTTTAATAATTTATCTCAATCCACATAAATAATGGTTTTTTGTGTTAAGAATGAAATTGATTTTATATTTATTTTTAAATAACATTTTGGGGTGAAATTATATATCCTTAATGGGTTCATTATTCAAATGGTTATTATGATTTGAGAATATTAAATAGGTAATTTTATAGTAATAAATATATAATTGTTTCTATTTATAACCACTTTTTGTTTAACTTATCAACTATGATATGTATTAATATGAAAGACATAGTATCCTATAATTTTTTTCAATGTACCATTTTGAGTGAATAAAGTGTTTTTAGATTGATTCATATATGATATGACATAGTATCTAAAAAAAGATCAAATATTTTAATAGAATAGAAAACTTAAATTTGTGACTGATATATATAATGTTATTAAAATTAAATTATTTTTAAAACCTATTGTGATACATTCTACCCCTAAAATAAATCATGTCCAAATTTTTTTTAATTATCACCCACAAACAAAAATAGATAACAATATCTATATAATGGCTATGAATCATAATATAATTTATAATCATATATAATTTAACAATATTGAAAAAAAAATACTTTTCCAACATATTATTCATTCATAATTTCTATAGAACTAACAATAAATGATTCATTTTATAGATCATGTTTCCAAAGAAAAATTATACTGATAATGATTTTATCTAATAAAAATAAAAAAATTATCTAATGATGAAAAAAATCAATCCAAATATTTCTTCTCCAATGAAACTTCTATTTCAATTTATGATTCATTCAGAAAATCCATGACCTAATTGGACTAATCATTATCTCCTTCAGTTTAATCTTGGTTTTCATGGATCAATACATTCTAATTGAACATGTTTTATAATACATTATCTATTTCCAAATAAATTCATCAAGTTGGTTCATTAAGATAATATGAATCATCCCAATCATATCTCCTCAGAGTGTTAACCATAAGTGTAGTTAGACACATTTGTTGTGCACTATTTAAAGATAGAGTTAATAGTGAATTAATATTTTTTAGGGTTATTAACGCTAGGTACATATGAGATAGATATTTCATCCAAAACTTTTTATCTAGATAAATGGGTCATTTCAAGGAAACAAAATACACATTACTTTCGAAAAAAGTATGTTTTACAATATTTAAATTTATTGATATGATTTCCATTAATTTATACTGTTCTTAGATTCAATTTAAATCATAACCTTTCATACTATATTATAAACCCAATATTCATGGAAATATATGATCCTATTATTCAAAATAACCGTTACCCCAAAACAATATACAATTTCATACAAATCAATATATAAATTAATCATATATACTATAAAAAATATATTAACATTTTCCAAAAAAAATTAAGTTCCTTGACATGAAATAACATAAAAACCCTTATGGTGACCTATACTATGATCATATATAGTTCCTAACCTCTATATTTATCTAAACATTTCTTTCATAACAACAATGACACCTTGAAATGAAACTCTTGTGTATGGTGATAATAAACATATTCTTTACATAAAACCTTTCAAACAAACTGAAATGAACTTAAAATTACAATATATAATTAAAATTACAATAAAATATATTGAGATACATACACAATGAAGACATTATTGTTTTATTATTTTGGAAATTTAACAAAAATAACTAACAAAAAAAATATTTTTCATATCCAGTGTGGGTTATTCCCATTAAACTACGGACTGCATGATTTTAAATAATCGTTACACATATCCCCCAAATTTATCCAGAAACGTTACCAATATATACATATGATACATCATAATATTATTCAAAACATTGGTAAAATAAAAATGTAAGAATGGTGAGATCAAACACTCAATAAGGAGTTGGGTAAAATACAAGTTATCATAGAATAAACTAGTCATATATAATATATAAGGAATATATCATAATAAATAACTGTTACATAACTGATAACATGATCATATAATATTTCCATGGATAACATAACAACAGATAAATTATGGGATAATAATAACTATATTCTTTGAAATAGAATACATGATATTAGACATATTACTCTAGTTATTAAATATTTATTCTAAGACATTACAAATATATGTGTGTGTGTGTGTGTGTTTGTGTGTGTGTGTGTGTGTATATGGTTTACATCGAATAGTCTATCTTTTTTATCTCATAGAAAATATTGATGCATCGTAGTTATATATTATTCCAGTTAACACCCTTAAAAAACTAATTCTAATGATTTTATCTAATGAATAAATGAATATACATAACCAAAATTCCTTAATAATTAATAACAATATGTATTGAAATAGAATGTATATGAATTTTCAATATTTATATACTTCCTAAATGTCATAAATTTTCAAGAAAACACTGTTAAAATTTTAAGGTATTCACACCATATAGTGTAATATATATATATATAGTTGTGTAAATAATATAAATGTTATATCATACTTCTATGAGATTAATGAATGTGAAATTGAAAGAAAAATAGATAGTCTAGAAAGGGATGAATAGTTATTGATAACACAATCCATATGAAAATGGGTGTATGAACTATATATTCATAAGACAATATAGAGAATAATAAATTATGCATACCCTAATGTGATATTTACATTATAGGTAGAGATAAAAAACATAACTAAAAATAAAAAATAATTATCATAAAGTTATTGTACTTGGTTGTAAAATTAAATTTCTATGTACCATTAAATAATGAATTTCAAGAGGTTAAAGTGGAAATTAAAAATAAATATAATAAAAGAATTAAAAATATTGAATCATTTAATTGGAATAATGTTTAGATTATGAAATGTGGTGTGGAATATAAAATATAGGAATATTAAAGAAAAATATATTTTATTATATAAAAAATAATTTATTAAAACACACATTTTAATATAGATAATTAAACATCTTATTGAATAGAGATAGAGATAAATAACAAGTTCACATTAGATTATACATATTTGGGTTTTAAAATAAGAATATAAATATATTTTGGAAAGAAAAGGTATGGGAATGGTTGTGAATAAGGTTATTGGAGAAGGTGATATTTATTATTAAACAAAATATTAATTTTAATGAATGAAAATTATTAAATAATTATTAATGTATTAAAAATGAAAATTACCTTGAAATAAATAGGGTATTTTATAGGAAATAATAAAATTAAATAAATAAAATGGTCAAAGAATAAATATGATCAAGAATAAATATTATAATTTAAAAAAGAGGGCTATGTTAATAAGTTCCTTAAAAATATTATAATATTAAAGTAAAAAAACTTCTAAAAAGAGTTCATGGGAAAGAGTTATAAATAAAAATACAATATTGTGGAAATATGATTTTATATAATAATATTATAGAATAAATTCATTTCTGAAAAATGGAGAAAAATATGAAATAATATAAAACAATGAATGGAATGCGAGTTTAAAAAGAACCTTTACAGCTGTAGTGATTCTTTAATCAAAACTACTATAATAGTAGAACCATTTAATGATTTTTATGTCATTTTAAATTGATGATATGTATTATAAAAATTAAATCCATGTTAAATATATACACAATAAAAATTATAACATGTATGGAACATAAAAGGTATTTTAATGAATGAAAATTGAGAGGGTAATAACCTTACTATTATTCCAGACATTGATTAAAATGCATCATCCTATTATATTAAAAACATAAATATATTAATAACATATTTTAGAACCTTGTTAAAGTACATTACCTTATATAATTTTCAATTATAAAAATTTAATTTTTATTTATTAGTATGTTATTTTTTATTTAAATCTTCAACTATTAATATCTAGTGTTGTTTTTTAAATTTTTGAAAATATCAATATTGATCCTCATGCATTAATACTAAGTTCATCATTTCTAGAAAATTAAGGACAGGGGAATCATTATGTTTCATCATTTTATGTAGTCTTGTATTAATTTTATGGATGAAATGGGAATGGGTTGTAGGAATAGAAAATATTAATTGAAAATTTAAAGTATTTTGTTGATATAAATAGTTGTAATATTTTTATCATTAATTTTTTGTAGATATATTGAACCATATTCAAAACCTAAATTTCCCTATTTGATAATCATAAAAGGATATTGAAAAACCAACATTAAAACACATTTATGCATTGAGTTTACATCGTACCTCATCCAATTATATTTTAATTTGAAAAATTTTATTTAAAGGTGATTATTTTCAATAAAATTATAAAAAAACATGATAAATAGAGGGGATATGTTTATTAATTCTAGTAAAATTTTAAAAGGTATTTTTCATATAAAAAAATGGTTTACCATCCTTGTGTGAAGTGTATGAATATGATAAACGTAGAGTACACATAAATGAATTTTTTTTTAATGTTTTAATATTGGATAAATTTTATTAATTTAAATTGGGAAACATAGTAGAATTTTATGAGTCATGATTTTTAATATTTTCAAAATAATAAATATCATATAATAGATAAATTCTAAACATAATATATGGTGGAAACCATTGATAAAATACTTCTAACATAACGATTGTGTGGTGATTCTTAAAAATAAATGTATATAGGTTTGGTGAAATTTATAGGTTTCCATTGGAATTGAAATTGATTAATATAAATGAATGAAATGGATGAAGGAACAAGAGTTAAATAAAACCACCTAAACATTCAATTTTTTTTGATAATTTGATGGTCTTCCATCTTAAATTTTTAATGCTTTAAAATATCTTATATCAATTAGGATTAGGGTTTAATATGATAATTGAATTACCCAAAAAAATTACTATATAAATAAATTTAATGATTTTTCATAATATACTAAATATAGTACATCATTTTGTCAATTGAAAAATATCTCATATTTATTATTACATAAATTTAGGTACCAATACTCATATTAACTCAATCGGGTATCCAATAATTCCTTTTTTTGGAATTATTATTTAAAAATTAAATTTATTCTATTATGTAAATATGAAATATATATGATATAATATGAATTGGAAATATTTTTCATCTAGAATATTCCACATCATGTAAGATAATTATAAAAATGCTTCATAATTATTGAAACCTGAGTTTAAAATTTTCTACTAAGACTATGAATAAATAGAATAAATCTATATCAAATCATTATTTGAAAATATATTTCATGCCTAGTTATTCTAGTACATAAAAACAACCCTCCGTGTAAATTTATGAATTTAAATATATTATATTGAGATTAAGGATTTCCAAAACTATGGAACCTAAAATGATGTTGATGGTTTTCTATCACAATTGAATTATGATGTGAAGTTTTTATAGGATGGAGAATTCAAAGTGTTTGATGTATATTAAAAAACATTACCCATTGGAATATTATTTCATTATAATAAATTTCACAAAATATGAATATTTTTCTACATGTAATTTTAGAGGATGTAAAACATGTCTGTTTTATTAATAAGGGGTATATTACCAACATGATTAAAAAGTGATAATATAGTTTAAATGAGTTATAAAATATTTCAATATGGTGATTCCCTATATAAATAATTAAAAAAGAATATAATAAATTTAAAAGTATATAATTTTGTACCACATCATTTATTATTCAATCAATATTTTGAGTGGGTGAAAACATTGAGGTTGTATTTATAAAGACACAAAATGTAGGTTATAAGAAAAATATATGTAAGTAAAAATCTTATTTTATGTTTTTTATTTAATATCTCTTGAGGTAAAAAAATATTTTTTATATTAGGAACTATACCACTCCTTGCATTCCAAGGTAGGTTTGAATCTATTTTTAACACTAGAAATGTGTATCATTTTTTTTAAATTAAAGGTGTTGTAGTGGTTTGATAGTTAATTAAGGAGGAACTAACTAGACCTATAGATATTTGAAATCTACATGTAGAAATTCATAGATTGAAACAGTGCATGATACAATGAATTATTATTGTATAGTGGTTTGTGACTGCAGTGTTGAACCATCATGGAATGAAAGGTTGTCTCGCACTATAAGTTACATTAGAGTGATTCGTGTGTTTTAAAATAGAGTTATTTTAGGGAAAATATTAATTTTCCCTTTAATTAATCTAATAATGCTGGTTGGAAATGGGGTATTTTTAGGAATACAAGGTCTCCTCTATCCAAATTCCATTATGGATCAATGAGTTGCTGGATTCAGCATACTCCATTTAGTGTTTCAAACATTTTTCATGTCATTGTTCACTTATTCCTTCTATTTTATATTTCCAATATATATTAGATGAATTTAGGGATTATTTTTTCAAAACGAGGGTGTTGGGATGAAATTATGTAATGAATTTTTTTGTTTCAACTCCTTTATTATAATGTTAGGATGATTTTACTATGTTAAAACTTTTTTTATAAAATTTTATGCCTTCATTTTCATTTATCTACGTCTGTGTGTGTATCCCTTCGTATCCCTATATTTAGGTATCAAAGATAGAATGTATTATATGCATCAATGTGAGTAGTTTAGTGTTATATGCCTTGATTTTGTTTCATTATTATATTAGACCTCAAAAGATCCTATATGGATGAATCATTATATTGGTTTGGACCTCCCCATAGTGTGTGTGAGTAGTTTAGTGATATTTCTATAACCTCCCATATTATTCAAGGAAGGTTTGCATGATTTAATGTGGCCTCCCATTTGTCTTAAAATTGGGTTATTTTCATTTTTATGACCACCCAATAGTCAATGAGGATGACCCAATGCGACTCAAAGTGACCATCCTAATTGATAAGAAATGGACTAGGGTATATGATAAGTCTATAACCTAAATTAAATATGTACTTAATTTTTTTATGGTTCTAATAAACATTTCCTAGGATAATGATCTGAAGTAGGTCGATCTGATGATCATAAAATCATGGTTAGTTACTATTTACTTTAATGGTTGTATTTTTATTTAAGTATTTGTTTCACAATATAAAATAGAATACGGATGACCCATTTATGTTAATAATAAATTCTTATTATTTAACTAGGATTATACTGACACCCATCATGGGTATATCAGTGCACATGAAGTCTCTTTTGATCAGGGATTCATATGAGGTCATAAACATTACATATGTCAAGTGTGTCAGACGATGAGGTTAATAGAGGTGATTTCAAGAAATAACCCATAATTATTCATTGAGATGACTCTATATTTATTTATCATTAAATATTGTATACAAATATACTGTATGTGGGGATCAGTATTAAACTATGAAATGGGGTATTAGTTATCGTATGACATATATTATTTCAAGTGTGGATATTAATATTGATATTCCATCCATATTATAGGTATACAGTTAACCATTCCTATTTATTTCATGATTTTGTACTTTTACTGTTTACGTTTCAATGAGAGTATTGTTTCCAACATTTTTGGTTTGGCATTTCCAGCTATTTAGTAGCCCCCTGTGTATGGGGAGGTATCCTTGATGATACATGGGTCCTAGACCCTGATTGAGTAATCTAGGACCTAGAACCAAAATGTTGTATGAGAGCCCATTTTCATTTTTCATAATTTTTTAGGGCTTAGTAGATAAAAGATAGGTTATTTTGGGGACTTGTTATGGAACATGTTATTGGAAGTGGTTAACTCACACATGAGGTGGGTCCTTGTTTCCATGTATTTGATTGATGTTATCTCTTTCCTTCATTATTATAGATCAATTTAACATCAAATTATACAAAATATTTTGATATTTATGACATATTATATATTCTCATTTTCTAATTGTAAATAGTCTATGAGTTCATACATCACAAATAGGCATTTTTTCTTTCCTATCATGAGTTTATTTCCTATGATAAATAGAGAATTAAATTAATAAAAATTCAAAAATAAATATATTTGGTGATTTACCAAATATATTCCAAAAATAATTAAATTAATTTTTCTATGGAATGTAGTAATTTTTAATGGACATGTAACCTTTAATAACACAAAGTTTATGATGATATAGACAAAATAATTGAGAAGGCGGTATGTATTTATGCTTTCCTCTTCCATTTTGGGTGTTTTTCTATTATCATTCTGTTATGAGATTTCTAATAGGGATATTCACATGGAATAAAAGGTGTTAAAATACATTTTCCAGGAATTTTTTATTCAAAATTTATTTTTATATTGAAATTATATTAAAAATAATTGTAATTTCCAATTTAAAACTAAAAAGTGATTTTAAATTTTATTTAGGATCAATTGTTGCTGAAATGTTTGAAGTGATGGTTTTTATAGAACTAATTATAATGAGGGTAAAGTGGTTAGTAATCTCAATTTATTCGAGATAAAGAGGTGGTTTCTATTTTTTAATGATTTTTTTTCATTCCAATAATATTTTTTATGAATATGTGGTTTAAAATTAGATTTTATAAGTTTTTAATGGATCAGTGTACTAATAAGTGATTATAGTGAGTTCATTTGTAACTTTTAATACAAATTATTTATTATAACCCCTTAAAACCATGTTTATATTGTGTTTTATTGGAATTATGGTACAAGGTGAATAATATTTATTGGTTGTGTGGTTTGGATAATTATCACTCTTTTGTGGTTTTTGTAGGATGTGGACACAAGGTTTGGAATGGAGTTTGTTAGATATAGACCCTCAATGGTTCTGATAATTCTTAGATGTTGTTCTCTTATGTATGTGTGACTCTATTTAGAGTGTGTATAGAGTCGTTATGGGTGGAAAGTGGTTGTGTGATCCATGAGCAAGATGTGAACCCCATAGTAGTTGGACTAGTGAGGTGTTTTTTTTGCAAGGGCATTTGATCAAGGTGTGATGAAGTGTGGTGTACCCCTAGGATATTGAGGTTTGTTTCTAAGTGTGAGTGCCATCCTAGAAGTAGTTTAGGACAATAGTTCCATTAGGGGGATATAGGTGGTACACCAGTTATTAGTATGGTTGGATTTAATAGGTATTGGGGGTATGCTTGTAGGTTCTTATCCTTTCAATGAGTGGAAATAAATAAAACCATTTATGGTGTTATGTTTGTGAAAGTTTGACACCATTTTTGTGGACACCTTAGGTGTTGATTTTTAATTTGTATGAGAAATATCATCTATCATTCCATGGTGAAGCTTCTATTTTTTAAATCATGATATTAGTTAGTTATTTGAGTGGCGTACATTGGTGATTTGGGCATGATTAATTTAGATTTTGACCTTGTATTTTTTTGGGATTGGGAACCAAATATTGTCCTTGTAGTTAAGTATTTCCAACATTGTTTCATGGTGTAGTATAATCTAAAAAATACATTGTGGGGATGAATTGTAAGTGGCGATTTTATTAGAGAATAATTTCAAGGTGACTTCAGGGATTTTAGTTTAGAATATTTAGGAACCATATATTTTCCTAAGGGTCATTAGAAAATGTCCCTTAGGTGAGTAGTTTGGAATTCACATGCAATGCTTGTTAGTGGTTTATTCTGTAGTGTTGGGTGTAGTTATAAGTTTATCTAAGGGGAAATACCATGGTGAACTACCCTAGGATTAGTCAGGTTATGAATATATGAACCTCTACATAGTTTTTTCATACAGAGGATTGTGTGGGTGCCTAATTGTTTTCCCACAAAACATGTTCCATTTTATTAGAGGAGTGTGATTTATTTATTATAAACATTGAAAAATCCTTGGTTTTTTGGTTTCATTTGGTGGTTGGTAAGTTGTTATTGTGCTCACTTATAAATGGAATGAGGTAATTAAGTGTGGTAGAGTATCATCAGTTGGATATGGGTTAATAATATTGTCTTTCCCAAGGTATGATTAAACATTAATAAGGATTGTTGGTGTCTCTGAAGGCCGAGCATTATTTAACAATATGGGAATTTGGGATATACGTTACAGTATTTGGGGATAATTATTACATCATAAGTTGAATCTTTATATGATGTTGGTTCTTTATTAGGATTCATTTCACATTGTCATTTATTGATGGCAACCAAGGACTAAAAAATTTATGTAAGGGTTTTTCAAAAAAAATCACTAAAAGACATGAGATTAGCACTTCGGGATTAGGTTTCTGGGTATGATGAGTATGGATGAAATGGGGAATAATTTATGTCATTTTAAAATTGTATTGTAGGGTTTAATTAGATTTGAACAATGAAAACATGTGTGGACTTTTGAAAATGAGTTGAAGGACTACATTGTGGTATTTCATACCGAGGTTTGATGAAGGACTGGTGGATGTCATTTTTTTAGGATGGTATAGTGAGCACTTTTGGAAGATGATATTTATCTTTGTTGTTATTTTAGTGCTATTGGTGGATGAGATTAATGATTATATTTCTTCTCATATTGATTATAGATTGTAACTCATGATTAAATTGATCGCCGGTGTATGATAAAGGTGTTTGAAAATTGTTATCCAAACATCAAGAAATGTCCAATGTGTTCTGTTAGGCATGAATGAGGTGGTAGATAAATAACCAAGGAGTCATGATGATTTATGTGTATGTGAAAATTGAGTTTAATAAATTTTTGTTAAAATGTGTATGGTTCTTCAATATTTTTGAGCAATTTTAATGAGTTTCAATGTTCATATGATTGGATGGTAGGATCATGCTTGTTGATTAGGTGTGATGGAAATTTCATTGGGACACGTCTGGTTGTTTGTTTTGGTGATATTAACAAAAAAAATTTGGTAGGGTGTAGTTTTGTGTGAAAATTAGTGGCATAGTTTCATTGATAAATTAGATATACCCATGATTTTCTATCATTCATAGATGAATAGGTATGAGATCGTGCCACTATTTAATAGAGCGAGGAATGCTCAATCTGGAAGGGTTCTGATTAGAAAACATAAGAAGATTTGTGAAATGATTATTGGGGTAATACAAGATTTATGAAATAATTTTTTTGGTGAATCCATGATTAAAAAAATGATTAAGGGGTGATCCATACTTCATTATGTGATTCCAATTTCAAATAATGTGATGAAACATGTGAATGTTGTTCATTTGGGAAATAATGCATGAACAATATAGGAGTGATTGTACCATGGATCATGGGTGTGAGTGGGACTGAAATGTATGGTAGAAAAGGATAATGTTGGGTTGAAGGAAGTTATGTATTTTGTTGAGTGTCCAATAAGTGTTATAGAATGTTATGAGGAAAGGGATATTTGGAATTGTATGACCTCCTAGTTGAGTGTTTCCAACTCGTAGAAGTATTTAGAAAATACAATGACAGTGGGAAAGGGATTCTTTATCATGGAAGTGGATGTTTAGCCTTAGAGGATATGTATTTATTATTGGATATGACCCTATAGATACTTCATGAGGATGGTAAGTTTTCATAGGGGGAGTTTGAAATGCCCATAAAATTTCAAGGCATGTTACCATTTGTTATTCGGGCATAGACACATGTATCTATGGTATTTTTGGATGTTCAAGGTATTGGGTTTGTTCTTTCAGAATGGTCCAGAAAACTATCTATATAGAATCTACATGCAGATATTCATGGTATGGAACATTGTGTGACAACAAAAAATAGTAGGTCTAAGGGATTTTGGGGGTCATTGCCTGAAACTTCACTATATGAAAGTGTGTTTCTCCATTTAAATAACCACCAGAATTGTATTTGGGTATTTCAAAATTGTAATATATCTAGGAAAAACCCTATCTATTCACTTTAAAATCATCTATTTATTTGGGATGAAAAATTGGGATTTTAGCTTCTGGGAGCTCCTCTATTCTTATTTCTTGATGAATCAAATAATGTTTCAATCATATGTACTCATCTTAGTAAAGATAAACTATGGACTACACTTGAAACCATATTCCATTCCCTTTTTAGTTTCCTCACAAAAAACATTGTTGTATCAAATTTAGGATTGGTTTGTCAGAACCGTGGAGTCGGTCTCAGATTAGTTGATGATTCATGGTTGTTTGGATCCAACGTTCCCATGGTAGAAAGTCCATAGCATGTTATGAATTTTCAATAAACTTTTATTCCTTGATTACAATGTATTTCCACATGTAGATCTAGGATACCTTTTATTTTGGTGTATAAGTGAGTGGGTGTGGTCTATATTAATGTATTTAGTCATTTGTTTGGGGATTGCGATGTGTATTCCATAAAATTAGTGAAAAAGGGTATTTTTTCATGGTAGAGTATATGTATTCTTTCTTATGTTATTGGTCCTGGAATTTGCTATTCATGGTTTTTTAATATTCTAAAAAATAGTTATTCTCTATTTAGCGATTAATATCCTTCTTCTTGGGATTAAAGGGAATGGTAAAAAATTTATTGTTTTTATATTAACTTAGATGGGCACTACCTATAAGTCACATTCATAGGGTGAATATGATTTCAGGTGTGAATATATCATTTGAAAAATTCCTTGAAATATGTTCAAAAAGGTAAAATAAATTAGGATTTAAATGAGTTTCATGTCATTAATTCCCCACACAGTATTTTAACTAGAGGTGATGACATTTTCGGTGACATATAACTCATGGGATTCATGAGTAGTACATTTTTAATATTATACTTGCCTAAATCCGAATTCATTCATTCTAAAACTTCCTCCCTCATACACAATGTCTCTCCAATGAATGTTTTGGTCGGTCTTTTATTTCAATATTTCTTAGTTGGGTTCGCTGATATCTAGCATGGATGGTGGTTTCTCATTTAGTAAGAGTTTAATATTGGTTTCTACTTCATTATTTATCTTGGTGACAGAAGTGGCATCGACTTGAGTTTATGGTAATAGTTTATCATGTGTTTATTCCTCTTATATCCCTTATAGATCCATTTTGAGTTGGTATTTTTATGGTACAATCCTTCTATTAGATCTAATATAGTATGTGGGTTTCTCAATGAATGTTTCTACCTAACCCATTTTCAATACCTTTTTTATTGAATTATATTCTAATAGATGAGAATCATTATTAGGTACTATATTCATTGTTTCTTCATTCATTTCGGTTTTTATATACCATCGTGTTAGTGTATAGCCCATGTTCATGGTAGCTAGGTTCATCTCTGGCTTGTCTAATTTAAGCCATAATTTATTTTGGCTTATAAATTTTTTAATAAATAAATAGGAATTGTTTATTGATTTATGTTTTTAAATAGGTTTTTGAGAAAATATTGGTTACCAAGATTTTATAAAAAGTAATTTTTTTTAAATACATTATGAAATGGTTTCATGAAATGGTTTCATGAAATGGATTTAAAATAATTATTTGATATTAATTTTTCTTTTGGAAATTGGTTATGAAATATGATAAGCTATTTGAAATGATTTGAATTTTTTAAAGAAAATGAGCCTTAGGAACAATATATGCGGTTTAGTAATGGGACTTGCCATTACTTTTTTTTGGGGTTCACACATATGGAGATACTGTACTCCTAGGCCATGTTTCAAAGGGAATTATTTTGTATGAAACCATTACGTGGTTCACTCATGGGGGGTTCGTCTTTTCCTTAGGCCCTTTTTCCTAGGTACTTTTTTAGCACACTGGTCATTTCATGATTATTAAGGTATGAGTGTCTCTACAATCCTAGACCTATGACATCCTATGGGTGATTTCCATTGTTCCTTGGTTAGTATTATTGAGTCATTTATATAATATTTTGTATTCCATGATTAATTATTATAAAAAAATATAATCTGAATCTATTTAACTAGCATGTTTATGATTTATTGAAAATGGGAAATATTTAAAATTCTTTTGAAATAAAAACATTAAATTTATAATCATTAAATGTTTTTTTTAAATTGGTAATATTGTAATTACTATATATATACATGACATATAACACTTATGTCGAATCCTAAAGATCTTTATTAACTCACACCTTATACATTCTGTTGGGAATATGTAGATCATGTGTTGTATTTTGATGTTGGACAATGCAAGAAAACATAGTGAGTAGGTGTGGGTTTTATTATTTAGGTATTGGTAGCTATTGGTGAGATGGTGGGGGCGTTTACAGCATAACTTTTAGAGTAGTTTTTTTATTTTTAGTTTTGTTTGAAGTTTATTGGACTTTTACATTGGAGTTTGTTATTATTATTTTGATTAGTAAGTTAATGGCTATTTCCCTCAATTTATGGTATATATAATTCTAGTATTATTTTGGTTTTCACATTATAATATGTATTTGTGAGAATTATTTTATTTCATGTTGATAAATATCATTCCCCTTAGTCTTTATTCAATGATCATGTGTTAGTCTCTAGTCCATGAGGATCAAGAAGACCATTTAAGAATATAAAAAATCAGTTTAGGTACTACCAAAGAGTATTTTGGTCAGTTAATTTCAATTTGGTATTATGGAAGAAATGTAATCATGTTTCATTATATAGGAGTATCAGTTAGAGATGAAGCATGATTTTCAGAACTTTAGAGGTAAGTTGAGTTTTTTCTATGAATAACACTTTCCATGAAGAGACTCAAATTACCATGGGATTTTAGGATGTGTGTCTCCTATGTTGGATTTTGACCATAATCTCATTTCGACTTTGGGTTTTAGGTTTAATATGAGATTATCCTATTAAATGATAATTTTTTTTTCTATTCTAGGGTTATAAAATATTTCTTCTAGGCATCTTCCATAGGTTCCTCATGTGTGTGCAGAGAGAGATTCTTCACAAGGGAATCCACATCCAGATTAAGATATTATAGAGGATATCACTTGGATAGTTCATGAGATAAAAAAATGTATTGTGAGTTTAGTACCACGATTTTGATGCGAAATTGACGTAAACATTGATCTTGAATAAGATTTCTTACATGAGGAACCCCATCCATTAAGGGCATGAATACCCCAATAGAATAATGAATGGATAGATTAGATCGATGAAATCTATCAATACCTAGGAAAACCTGAGGCTATAAATGTGAGTTTCATAACATTCAGTCATAGGTGTCCCATTAAGTAGTTGTGGGATTTCATGGTATAGTAAAATTAGTATATGGGATTGGATTGGAAGGGTTTCAAGACAAATATATATCATTATTTAATCACAAAGTCTGGAATAATAGTAGGTTTTCTAGAGTTCATATGTTTGTAATAGTGAGAAATTCTGTTTCAGTGAACAAAAATATTTTTGCAGATATGGTATATTTTTCTCCAATGGGGGTGATTAATTATTACTTGAAATCGTAGAAGTACATTTAGTGTTTGAGACTACGTATCTAATAATGTAAAGACCCCAAACATAGTATCCTAGAGCTGGTGCATTATTTTTTTACATAATCATTGACACAAGAATCATATCCCAAATGATTGATCAGTTTAGTAGTTTTCGAATCCAGATCACATGTGATAACATTGAATTACAAATTGATAGAAAAACAATCTATAAAATCCATTCATAACACCCAAAATCTCATATAGTAACCCTAAAGGTAATTCATAATATTCACATTCATGTCCTAAGGAATCCTAAATCATATGAATGGGGTGTGATAATATGTATAGTAATGTTATGTAATATAGTGAAAGACAATATAAAAATAAGTAATAAAGACACATTCCATTAGATAAAAATTGAACATGACATGGAAATGATAAAATCATAATAAATAATTCCATATAATTATTCACAAGAAAAATAAGCATATCCAGGGATATTCTACTAGTCGAATATTATCATGGATACTCAATTACTAATATAACTACAAGCTAATGAATATGTCAGAAGTCTGAAGCATAACATCAAGGTATCAGTCAATATATCTTAAATGATTAAAGCCTCATCGAAAACAATATCTAAAAATGGGAAAAGCATCAACCAAATACATACCTATTTTGTTAGTGATAATGTGATTTTTTATATCTAAATAACATTTGATGAAAAAGTGGGAAACAAGAAATAAACTCTTACAAGAAGAAACCAACATAAATACTATTATGAAATACCCCTCCCCAAAAACTACATCGTTATTAGAAGCCTCCATCTCACATGAACACAAAAAAAATTCCCCTGTAGGGTTTCATAGGACTAGTACTTATAATAAATCCATACCCTCTCATTCTTCCAAATCCTAATGGCCATGATCAATTGAATGCTCTCAACTCTGAATCCTCATCTAGATATTATCCTTGTAGAATCCTTGTTGATTTCACTGTGAAAAATAAGAATAAAACCAAATTCGAGAAAACTACAACATATACCTCCCATTACATATTTCAAAAACATCCAATGATAATTTTACTAAAAATCGAAAAAGTCCCCAAAAATACAACAAACTAAAGAGAGTTATAGATCTCCCTGAACTAGATGTTAAAACTCAAATAGCAAAGGACCATAAACACTATAATGTTACTCTACCTAGAAATGAATAGAGGAATCCTGGAACTAGAGTAGAGTATCAAGAAAACAGAGACAAGATGAATCATAATAAAGACCACATATCGACACCATCATGTCTCCTTATATGTCGACAAATCAACTCATGAATAACCATCTTGAATTTTTCTCATCAAAGCCATCATAGTATAAATCCATAAGAGTATCCCAAAGAACATTTCAGAGGAAATTAGAGAAACTGAAATTCACATCACAGATGCACCTGGAGCAGTTGTAAAGTGAATTAAAGGGGGAACCGGATCAACCAAATATGTGAATCCCAGAGCATTCTAGAGCAACATCAGATCACATCACAAGGCCAAGAACCACTTTGAAAATAGTGAAACACTTTGAGAAACACCATCAGAAGACAAAACTTACCATCTTAAAATATACATTACTTCATAACACCATCAAAGGATCGATCAATGTTGTAGAATCATAAATTGAAAAATGAATGAAAACATGAACGAGAAGCAGGGAGAGGCAAATGGTAGCATAATAGCCTAGACCACATCACATAGGAAACTAGATCCACTGAAACACACATCACATATGAGGCTAGAGTAGCTGAAATGTGCATCATAGAGTCATATTTAGCAACCATAGACACACATCACAACGTCTTCTAGAGTTCCATAAGAGCACATCATAGGGCCAAGAACCTCTACCATCAATGGTTCTAGACCCCCAACGAATCCAATGATACAGAAAAAACATCTACAAGAGAAGGTAAATCATAACTTAGTAGGTTGAAGAAACAATCCCCAAACCCACACAAGCATCCAAACAAGAATGAACATATTATATATATCATAAGGAACATTAAAAAATATGTTGGAAAAAACATTCAGACACCCATCCATGCTGGGACCATGACCTCAATTTAATAGGAAAATGAGTTTCCAATTCCAAAAAAGGCACATCATGATGAATATCGACCTCCAATAGGAACAGTAATAGCATTCCAACCCTAGTTCATCACACCCCCATATCCATGTGAGGCAGATATCTTCTTAGATTTGTTCTTCAATGGTTATTTGGGATCTAAAACATAGGTTTTCGAATATTCGATCTTAAAATGTTGGATGGTTCAATTCAGTGGTGAAACCCAAAGATACATATTCTTCTCCATCCATGTACATATTTTATCCCACCACCGAATCATGCCAACTCTGTGCACCAAGATCCCACACCACCCCATAGACCCACACCTCCCAATAATCCACTATCATGTCTTCTTCATCGATCATGATATACCTCCTTCCTCACCAAACTAAATTTTTTGAACAAATAGAACCCACCATCTATACAGAACCGCCAACCCTAGGGCACTCATAAGAGTAGAGATATCTCAATAGTTCCCAAATCTCAATATCTTTTTTGTCTCGTGAGACCTATAGGTTCATCTATGGGATATAGAAGGCCCCACCGATCACTTTATATTTCCAATTCATTCCTCACATGAATGGTTTTAAATATAAACATCTTATACATATTAAATGTTAATAGCATTTCCCAATTGTTAATATAATCACTATCCATTCTGATAAACATGGTGATTGGTATCAAGATATCACATCAAAAATGAAAATGATCATAAACCATTTAATAAAATATTTTATTTTATAATCCAATGACATCAATCTAAATAAATAATAAAATTCAACAAAGGTGTTGAAATATATGAAAATACTCTAATAAAATAATTTAGGAATTCATTGTAGAAATACAACTTTTACTTTGTAAAGTAGAGTTATTTTAGAATAATAATTTTAATATTCTCTGATTCCCAATATAAAACCAGAGATGAAAAAATATTGGTTTTCTAAAAAAATAAGTGATTTTAAAACTATAAATGATTCATAACACATATAATGGATTGTACATGAAAATGGATTATAAATCAAGATGTTCCCTTTAATCAGGCATGTGTGTCGTTAATAATTCAGTAGGGAGTCTTTTAAAACATGTATTAGCCCATCAATGAAATATGGAATGATATGGATATACGTGTTTCTAACATATAGAAATTATATATTAGAATTATATTGAAGAAATAATAATTCTATTGGTGTATAGTGGGAGAAATAGTAACCTGAATGAAAATGGAGGTTCAAAAAGAAAACTGTTACCTTATTCCTGAATGTGTTCTACTCCTGAACTTAATGACCTGAATAATCCAATTAAATCTATTAATTAGTAAATTCATATCATTTTATACATATAATAATTTTGTATTATTTTATTATGTTCACTTATGACATTCTTAATAGGTTATAATATAAAATTTCATCATTCAAGAGCATTCATCTCCTTGATTAACATGATTTGTTTGCTTATTTGTAATTAATGATGTTCCTGTAAGAAAGGGTATAATTTTATAAAATTTAAATTGTATGGTATTTATAAACATATTTATTTTTAAGTGGTTATATATATATATTTTTTGTATGGTATGAGGATGAATAATTAGATATGACATCTATTGATAATTATTTGGATTGTTACGGCTGTTACTGATAATAAGAAACTCATTTTTTTTGTAATTAAGTATTTTGAAAATATGTTATATCCATAAAATAAAAAGGGTTATAATATAAATTTTAAAACCTATTTTAACCATAAAATTAATTTCAAGAACAAACATGAGTACGGTGAATGAAAATGAAAATTTATCATCCTTTATAGGGATTAAAAAACTCCCCACAACCGATGTTTCCATTTTTTTGAATAAAATAGAGAGAAGATGGGGTTTTATGTTGTATTATTCTAGTATAATAATAAAATTAGATTAAATTTTGGTACTATATATTTATAGCTATTTGGATGAAATGAGATGAGCATATAATAATAAAATAAAATAACCTGAAAAGAAATTAAAAGGATAAATAATATGATTTTACTTCTTGAATTATCTTCCTTGAGAACCTACTAAGGGAAATTGTTTTTGTCTTATTATGAGAATAAGAGATCTCAGATGTGGGGGAGGATCTTAGGAATAGTATTGGATTGAAATTTTACAAGGATAAAATAATCAAAGGTGTGAGGAGAAGGGGTGGTGAGGAGTGGTATTTATAGTGGAGGAGAGGGGTGATTTTTGACTTTTTTTTCATTTTACTATTATTTTGGATCAAGAATATGAATAATTTAAGAATAATAATCTAATATATTAAAATAATTATTGAAATTAAGATATTATGGTGCTTATATTACTGATGACTTAAGGAATAATGTATTTATTTTATTATGTGTTTGTACCGTAAATTGTCATATTCTAAAATTCCCAAATATTAATCTATTTTAGAAAATTCCCATGAAATCACAGTAACCATTTTTCTATTTTTAGAATAGAAAAATGGAATCCATTTTTTTAAACAAATTTTATAAATATGTGAAATTTAATTTTTAATTAAAACCATCATTTACTTGAAAAATGTAGATATTAAATTTATAATTGCTTTTATAACTCTGAGAAATTAACAATAGTCTTAAAAATTATCTTAAAATTGTAATAAAACTAATTATTAATATCTGAATAAATTATATGAAAATATATTTTTTGAAACCATTTTATTTTTTATAAAATTTTAATTATGTATTTATGACTTATAAAAATAAAAACACATAATTATTAGATTTTAACATTTTCACTTACTTATACTATTATATAATTATATCATACATTAATTTATAAGGTTCATAAATTTTTTTATACAAAAATGGGTGAGGATAATATTTATTTATCCAATTTACTATTTATAAGTGTTATATTTCTATTTCTAATGTCAACTTATTATTTCATCGATATAGGTACTTTAACAACTATAAATAACTATTATTTCATTAATAATTCATTAAAAATATTTTTATTATGTTATATAAGTGATTTTATGTGATATATTATATTTGAAATAATCATAATAAGGTAAATCTCATTGATAAAATTATGGTTCATTATATTCCCCCTCCTATAAAAATGTCATTCTCAAAATTTCAAGATTATCACCTCAAAAAAATATGTTGGTATTTCTTCATCTTATATTCCTTAGGATCCCACATATCATATTAAATTTAATTATTTTTCCAAATAACCTTACCAGATGAGTCATATGATTCTCCAACACATGTTCTTTAGTGTCCAGAATCTGAATATTCTCTTTATAGTAATATAAATCGTGTTCAAAATCTATTCCCTCACATGTGAGGACATACATTGGGTATTGTATGTACAACCTTAACAAAGGGATATGGAACAAAATATAATCATTGTAATGTCTAGGAATCATTTTAAAATGATAATCCATAACTCCAATTATCTCCATAATTTTAAATGTACCGAAGTACAAGTGGATCAATTTCCCTTTACTCCCAAATATTATAACACACTTCCATGGAGTTACTTTTTTGAAAACATGATGTGCTATGTGAAATTTAAATTCCATAATTCAATTATCGGTATTTCAATTTTTCCTACATTGAACTTCTTTGATAGGGATTTTAATACTACTTACCTCAGATGTTGTTTCATCCACCTGCTCTATGCCTACATGTTTACTTTCACCAACTTCATCCCAAATAGTTGGTGTACAATATCTCATTCCATACAATGAATCATATGGTTCCATTTTAATACTAGAATGGAAAATATAATTGTAGTAAAACTATACCATTGGTAAATATTGATCCTACAAAACTTGAAAATCATGTGATCATGATCTTAACATGTCTTATAATGTTTGGATCAACCATTTTGACTCCCGTTTGTTTGAGGGTGACAAGAATTACTCAAATGAATCTAATTATTCAAAGAATTATAAATCCATATCCATAATATTAATGTAAATAATACACCATGATCATAATAAATTTCTATAGGTGATTCAAAAATTATTACAATTTCATTAATATAGATCTAAAAAATGTGCTCTAGTGGAAAATCCTCCCTTATAGTGAGGAAATGTGAAAATTTGGTATATCGAACATCAATCACCCATATTGCATCTTTTTTTCTTAGAGTTTTCGGTAATACAATGATAAAATCCATAGTGATTTTATCCCATTTCCATGTAAGGATAGGTAGGGTTTTCATAACACCACTAGGATGTTGTCTTTCAGCCATCACCTATTGATAAAAAACATATTGAGACATAATCCTGAATTTCCTTCTTCATTTTACCCCACAAGAAATATTCATTAAAATTATTAGATATATTAGTGCTACTTGGGTGTATTGAGAAATAAAAACTATGGAAATTATCCAATAAGTCCCTTTTTATCTCAGGTATAGAGGCAACAAATAGCCTCCTCCCAAATTTCAGACTTCCATCCCCACACACATAGTCTTGAAACCTCCCATCATTCATAGCTTTAATTTTCTTTTAATGATTATCATCATCACACTGATATCTTTTAATTCATTCTAAAAAATATGTATGGGAATCCAATTAAAATTAATTACATTTCACCTTCCTTGATAATTTTCATATCTATATTTTCTAGATCAATTTAAAGAATGACTCAGACAATCCTTATTTTTTTATAACTCTTTAATCCTTCCTACTCAATGCATTAGCTACCATATTTTCCTTTCCTATGTGATAGTGTATTAACAATCATAAAACTTATGTAGATCAATCCATATCCTTTACCTCATGTTAAGTTCTTTCTGTGATAAGATATATTTTAAGCTCTTGTGGTCTGTATATATCTCACATATTTTTACTATATAGAAAGTGTATCATTATTTTTAGAGTATGTATAAAAGCGTATATATCAAGATCAGGAATGGGATATTTTTGTTCCTTAGTTTTTAACTACCTTTATGCATATTAAATAACTATATAATTCTTCATTAAGACACAACCAAGTCCTTTCTTTGATGCATCAATATTAATAAAAAACCCACCATTTCTCAATGGATGAGTCAATATCAAAGCATTCACTAATCTACTCTTCATTTATTCAAAAGAAATTCACATTATTTTGTCTCTAAAAACATAAAACAATTATGAGTAATCATGGTTAATAGGTTAGCTGACCAGGTGAGGTTCTAAATTAAACATTGATAATAGCCTTCTATACCAATTAAACTATGTACCTTAGTTTTGTTTGTTAGTGTAGGTCATTACTAAACTGTATTTTTCAACATAGGATCAACTGGGACTATATCATTAGATATAATATGAAAATGTAATGAAAATGATTGATTCCAAAATTCACACTTTCTAAACAACCCATATAATTTATTTCTTCTTCGATTCATTATAAAAATCGTCATGTGGTTCTCATAGTCTTCATTGATTTAGGAGTATATGAATATATCATAAATAAATACCATGAAAGTGTTATCATGATATTACTTATAAAAATTCATCAGATCCATGAATATATATGGTGCATTAGTTAGTCCAAATTACATTAGTGTATACTCATAATGTCCATACCAGGTTCTAAATGTAGTCTTTGTTCCTTTCCCATATATAACTGATGATATCTGGATCGATATTAATCTTTGAAAATTATTGAGATCCATGAATTAAATCAAATAAATAATCAATTTGAGGAAGGTTATACTTGTTATTTATTTAAATAGCATTGATTTTCTATAATCAATGCACAAAATCATGGATCCATATTTCTTCATGAAAATTTAATAGGGGATCCCCATGGAGAACAATAGGGAGAATAAATCCTTTATCACTCAATTAGTATAGTCTTTCCCTCATTTCTACTAATTACACATTTTCCATTCTATAGTAAGTCTTATATATAGGTCTTAAATCAAGAAATAAATCAATAGAAAACTCAACTTCACACTATGAAGGATGTCCAAGTAAATCCTCTAGAAATATATCAATACATTCATCCACAATAGGTACATCTTCAAATTTAAGATTCATATATAATTTTTTCTAATCTCCCCAATAATTTCTTTAGTATATCTACTGGGGAAGGATCTAGATTAAAATCATATTGTGATGCTTCTTATCTAATGATAATGTATTATGTGCCTTCCTCCTAAATTTTAATTTACATTTTCTTGTAACAGATATTCGCATCATATTTTCAATGATAGTCCATGCTAGGAATTTTTTAAAATATGACCATAGGTATGATAAAAAAATCATAAGACAAATCAAATTTATAAGACAGTATGGGAATATCCTAACAAATATTTTTTGGGATACATACCTTTGAATTTTTTAATGAAAACTCCCTCATTAAGGAGAATCGGAAATATCTAATTTTTAATCCAAATAGGAAAGAAATAAAGGAATTTAATGACCATAACAAGATAAATATTTAACAAAATTTGAGGAGATATGTAATGTACTTACAAACATATCAATATGAACTGCAGCATTAGATATTGTGATCACATATGCTTATCCTTTCCCCTATGTCCTTTTTGGATGAATGTCTCTTTGACTCTTCATAAAATGTTTTTCATAGTGTACCATATCCCTAAAATTAAATCATTTAACATTGGTAGATTCATTCTTTCTATTGAAATCTTGTGCATGATAGCCTTTCCCACCACATTGTAGAAAAATCATTTCCTATTAAGTAGGAATAGAGGTGTTTCCTTCCACATGTACCACACATTGTAAAATACATATTCTTATTCTTCACTTTCTCCATTACTTCCACCACCACCCTCTACATCTCTTGTTTTCCTATAAATTCATAAGGCATAGAGAATTTTTCTCTATCTGGATAGCACATGAGACTATATCTTCATACCATGAGAAATTTTGGGGACTAGTGCCCTTGAGAGGAATGGTTTTGGAATATCAAATAATCGATCAATCTCGCTCCATTGAATACTTCTGTAGTATTTGGAATTATTTTATAACCTTGTAATATTGTCTTCATTCATGGAAACTTTCTCATCCTCCCTTTTCCTTGGATTCATGAATTTCCATTCCATATGTGCTCATTTATCAAGAGGAAAATATTTTTCTTGGTAAATTTCTTTAAAATCCATCCATTCAATATTTTTAATTTCTTCCTCCTCTTTGGAGTTATGAATTAGGGACCATAAGTGATCTATATCTCCTAATAAATGATAAAAATCCCGAATAACCTTTTCCATTTTGATACTTCCCAAAGCATAAAATATCACCTCAGAGAAATTTCTCCACAGGTCAAATATAAATTGGTTTTTGGTCCCTATGAATGTAGGAGGTTGTTGTCACATAATGTGGTTTATAATTTCTCCTCTATGTTTTAGATCAGGATGATCCATATGGGTAATTTTATTGTTCATTACATGAATCAACTATCCCAGTATTGCTATATGTTTCTCAATAGCATTTTTATCTCCAGTATTGAAAAAATTATGTTTTATAGAAGGAAAATACCTAATTGTGATAGGTGCACTGATATGATTTACATTCATTCCAATAGTTTTCATGTCTAAATAATGAAAAACAGTAAATTAGTATCTGAATCACAATTAATTATATAAAACAAGTAAAAAATAAAATAAATTTATGTTTTATTCATAACTAATCTCAACATAAAAAAAATGGTTTCCTAGAGAACATAATATTTTTAAATCCATCATAATGGTTTGTCAAGAAAATGTGACTTATCATAAGAATATATACTGGGAGTGTCAACCCTATATTGAAGTAAGCCTCTTTTTCATGCACTAGGTTACCCAAAGGTTTCATTGAGACACCTTTTCAGTGTTTTACCCCAATGTAAATTTGTGGAAGAACCACATGAAATTGTAGTATCTAGATAGGGATGTATTGATAAGAATATCTACATAATATTTGACATGCCAAAATTTTAGGATGTTATTCTATGATTATACTCAATAAATATCATAGTTCCAAGTTCACTAATATATTTTTTATAAATTTATTTTCCTAGGGTTCTAATAAACTTCCTTTGATAGCGACTATAATGACCCTAGCCCCATTAGCCTCAAGCCGGTGACTTGTTTTATTACATTGACATAGATACAATACTTGATTACCAAAGG
Source organism: Viscum album (assembly GCA_963277665.1). Taxonomy (NCBI): domain Eukaryota; kingdom Viridiplantae; phylum Streptophyta; class Magnoliopsida; order Santalales; family Viscaceae; genus Viscum; species Viscum album. The sequence continues at coordinate 105,925,775 of OY728123.1, read as the reverse complement.
ACCAATCAGTTCTATAGTTATGGAATCCAAATTAAATTATTGACTAATAAATTACAACTTGAAAGGAAGTAATTGAATAAACTCCATTTGTAACACCCAAAAAGTTTTTAATTAACCCCAAACATCATTCATAATATTCATCTTAAAATCATGGGGAAAACTAAAACATATAAAGGCAGTGAGATCAGATGATCAATAATGGTTGGTAGTACTAAAAAATAAAATATTCCAATAAGGTAAAACAACATTCCATTAAAACAGAATCTTTAAAAGGAGAGGACAATGATGATTATGAATAAATAATCCCATATAATATTTCACACAGTGAAAAAGCTTAACCCTGGATATTATTATAGTGGAATATTCACATGGATAACCAATTACTAATATCTTCATGAGGTATTTCTTATGATAGAGATCTAAAACATACTATCAAGGCAATGTCAAGGTAATCAGAAAATTATTAAGTAATCATCTGAAACCATATGTATAAATGTGAATGGGCTAAGCCAAGTCCGCATATTTTTTGCCTCATTAGACCTACCAGTGTATTGAGAGGATATGTCGGGCCCCACCAACCACATTCTATGTCACATTCATTCACAATATGAACGAAGTTAAACATAAACATCATAAAAATATGAAATGTATATAAAATTACCCAATCTGTAAATATAACAGGAACCATTCTGAGTGTCATGGTGAACGGTATCAAGATTGCACATTCATAGTCAATGTGGGCATAACCCAATTAATAAAATAAGATAGATGATAATAAGAGGATATAAATATAAATAAATCTAAAAATTCAATATATGTTTTGAAATAGATTAAAATACTCTAATAAAATCATAAAAAATTCTTGGGAGAAATACCCCTTTTACTTCACAATGGAGAATTCTTTTGGAAAAATCCTTTGTATTGGTCCTGATTATATTTATAAAATCAGATATCAATAAATATAGTATTTCTTGACAAAGTTGTTATTTATACAAATTATTTTAAAAAAATATATATTATGTATGTCACATGAAAATGGGTAAGAAATCAAGGTGTACTATTTTATTGGGCATGCATATTGGGAAGAATAGAGAAGGGAGTCTCATAAAACATGTATTATACCATAAATGAAAAATAAATTGTTATGGATATATGTGTTTGGATAATATATAAAAAATATAATATATAATGATAATAACAATGCATTATTTCATTCATGTATATAGGGAGAAATCATAACTTGAATGAAACTGGATGTTCGGGATGGAAACCCTCACATTATATCTGAATGTGTTCTGCACTTCACCTTAATGTGATGGATAATGAAATTAAATTAATTAAGTAACCAATTTATAATCATCTATAAATGTAATTTATTTGGTATAATTTTATTAAGTTCATTTAAGGGATTTTTTATAACTTTTAATGTACAATTTTATCATTCAAGCATTCATTTCTGTGATTTTTATGATCGGTTCACTTATTTATAACTAATGGACTTCATGTAAAAGGTGAATAATTCACCAGAATTAAAATTATATATTCTTTTTGAACATACATATGATAATTTTAAATGGTTATATATATAATTTGGTTATATGGTATGAAGATGAATATTTAGATACAATATTTTGTGATAATTGTTTAGATTATTATGGTAGTTATTGATAATAAGAAATTCATTTTCTTATATTGTTTATATTATGTAAATATGATACATCCAGATTAAAAAGGGATATAATATAAATTTTAAAATATGCTTCAATGCTTTAAATGGTATCATGAATATCCTAGAATACGGTGAAGGATAATAAAATCTTGTCATCCTTAAAGGTGATGAAACAACTCCTCAAGAATGACATTTCTAATTTTTTATAATAAATGGTAGAGGAGAAGGTGTTTAGTGATTTATTATTCAATTAGAATAATAAAATTTCATTAAATGTAATGGAATGGTATTTTCATGTGATTTGGATTAGAGGATGTGAAGATAGAATAATAAATGAAATGAAATTGAAATCAAATTAAAAGGGAAAGGAAAAAGATTTTACCACTTGAATTCTCCTCCTCGATAACCTCCATAGGGAAATTGTTTTAGTCCTTGGAGAGACAAAGAGATGCTGGACATGGGGGAGAAGATTGGGAAGATGATCTGGGGAAAATTACCGCGCTCAAATCTTTTAAGGTGTAAGAGAGGGGTTGGTATGTATATTGGAGAATATGTGTGTTTTGTTATTATTTAATTCATTTTTATATTATTTTCTTTCAAGAATATTAATAGATTGATAATTATCATCAAATATATTAAAATAATGAAGGTTTGTTTGGGATTATGGTTTTTACATCAGCGACGACACATGGAATATTGTATTTAACTTATAATATATCTATACAGTAAATTAATGTATTTTACTATACTCTAAAAATTCATTAATTTTAGAAAAATAGAAAAAAATTAACACTAACCATTTATGTAAATTTAGAGTTTCAAAATAGACTAAATTTTATTGAAAATAGTTTTATAAATATGAGAAAATTATTTTTTAATTAATACCATCATTTACTCAAAAAATACAGATTTTAAATTTATAACTACTTTTATAACATAGTGAAAAATTAACTAAGAATTCATAATATTATTACAAAATCATAAGGTAACAAAATATTAATTTATTAATACATTTCATGAAAATATATTTTTTAAATCCTTTTCTTATTTATAAAATTGTAATTAAATATTAAGGAATTTCAAAAATAGAACACTTAATTTTTAATTATTAAAACAGCCACTTACTTATACTATGATATAATTATATCATAAATTCAAATATAAGATGGAAAACAATTATACAAACATGGGCGAGGTTGCTATTTTTCAGCCGATTTACTATTCATAGGGGTCATATTACCATTTCTAAGGTCATGTTATTATTTAATCAATATAGGTTCCATAAATTCTAGAAATACCTATTATTTTATTAATTCATCCATTTCATGGTTTTATTATGTTATATAATAGGATTTATATGATTTATATACTTTCAAATACACATTATAAGGTAAATCTCATTAATAGATTTCTGGGTCATTATAGAAGAAAAAAGATTTTTTAACAAGGATTTCTATAAATGATGTGATATTAGATATGATACTGATGGATAAGATGAATATTATAGGTAAGATGGTTTACTAATTCCCATATCTAGAACCAAGTTATAATTTTAGTGGATATTTGGTGGAAAAGAAGAAGTGGAACACTATTCATAGGATTGGGGGGAGTGGTTCACCATAGAATGCCTCTTTTACACCATCTAAGCTAATCCAACAACAATCCCCTTATTTTATACCAGTGTGGGGAGGTATGGATCAAAAAACATAGTTTCCATGTACCTCCGAGGGATAGTAACTCTTGTGACTTATATGAACACTTCCATAGGATCTAATAAGACATGTCTCTTCCCCATTATGGTTAGGAATTTTCAAATAAAATGTTCACCATGTCTTAGTGATAAGATCCAATTCCACTAAACTCTATCAACATATCTCATGATTTAATCAACATCACGTATTGGTTTAGTTTCTAAGAGAGGGTGATTCAGGTTCATCGATAGTGAGAGGCACCATTTTTGTTACATCTATTATTGAAACTGCCCCATTTGTTAATGCTAAATATCAATTTCTTATATCAGACAATTTTTTTAAAATACTAAAAATTATTTTAGAGACCATGTTATTTTTTATGGATTTGCAGATGCATATTATAATGTTGGAAGAGAAACAGTATCATTATTCATATTGGTACCTATCAGTAGCTGACACAGAGTTAGCCACATATTTCTTCCATCTCGATATATATTTTTTCGACTTTATAATCACAAGGGATTAAATAGTTTCTCACCATAAGGATATTTAATGTAACCATAAACATTCCTCATTTTCTTCCATCAATGAGAGCTCTTAAGGGTTTTAGGAAGAGTTGAATATGAGGTATGGTCATGCAGGACCTTCTCGCTAAAAGATCACTAGTTTTTTTATTTGTCATTACTATTGGGATTGATGTTGTTTTGTGTCCTGGAAATCTCCCCTTAGTCATCAGTGAATTACCTAATTTCTTCCTAGAAAATTTATACAGTTTTCCCAAAAGAGGGATATATAGTTGATGATAGTACTAGTGCTAGGTATGTATATTATTTATATAAACTTTCATCATATGGAACCTATAGAGCTCCAAAAGGTCAATATTTAGTTGGACAATCTAATGGAGAAAGGATTTATCTTTCATAGAATATCTTCATGCGTATCCCCTGTGATATTTCTTCTAGTATTTTTATGATTTATATCTGGTTTTTTGTATTATTGAATGTTAAACATGTTGACTATTAATAATATTTATCCCATGTCGATGACTGGTTTAGTCAGATAAAGGCGGTGAGGTGGTTCTTTAATATTAATCATTAGATAGGTTATTATCAGCATAGGGTTTAGGCGTTTTTAAAATGATTGAGCCTTAAAAGATTACATAATCTGAAATTAAATGGACAATTCACATTGAAGATATTTTCAGGTTTAGAGTTTTAGATAATTAGGAAATAAGTATTAAATTACATCTCAAAAATAAAAAAGTAGAAACTTCTATTCAGTTTCTATTTTTTCATAAAATAAGAACTCTTGAAAAAAATATTCATGTCTAGTTCCATGTTTTAGACAGCAAGACTTTCCCTTGATCCCATCCTTGACCATATTCAACATTATATCCTCTAGAAACATTTCAAAACATGGGATGAGAATAAAAAGTTCTGTAAGGGTTACAAAATAAAGAAAGAAAACATTTTTCCATATAAACACAAGACTTTTAACATACTGCATGAAATATAAAGATTTATGAGTAATACATAGTAATCACAAATCATAAAGGTAACTTGTGGCATCCATAACATACATACATTGAAACTTTCACTGATATGTAGGGAGTCACATTTGGAATACCCATCACATTATATTCCCTAAATCTCTTAGGAGAAACATTCACATTTAGCTCTTTCAGGTTACACTATGCATTGGAGAGCTATCTTGGGCTCACCTACCCTATATTTATCACAGAACTACTTGTATGTGTAAACAATTCCGATGAACCATTACCTATTCATAACACATAAAACAAGAATAATGGATGGATAAAATTTCCACATATCAATCAAAAAATATCATTAAAATATATTGAAATAGAAAATACATTATCAAAACCATTTTCAATGCCAAAATACATAAAATAATATATTGTATTCATTTTTCTTTTAAAATCATTACAACATGTTAAAGAAGCCATAGATCAAAAAATACTCATGGCAGTGGAAAAGTAATTGTCATTGCTTATGATAAAAAGAAACATTCATTTTTGTCATTTAGTAAATCTCCTCATAGAATAATTTCCCTTTAATGAAATGAAATGTCATAGGTTTTTTACACTGTATAAAAGAAAGTCGTCTATAAAACAAAATATGCCACAATGAAAGGAGATTGAGAAGAAGTACTATACCTCATGTCTGACATGAAACATTGGTCCTTTATATCCAAAATAATAAACTAATGTCAATTTATATTTTCTTAAGAACTTTTTGAAGTTTATTATTCTTTTTATATCACTTATTACCATGTTATAATCATTATTTAATCATTTAAGTTAATAATGGTCGTTTTGTCGATATTTGGTACTTGAGTCAAGAATGAATATCTTATATTTACAAGTTGTCCATGTGGTCAAAACTTCATTATATCCAAAATTATATTCATGATTTAGATATCATATTTATCATATATATCCAATATATCTATGTATTTATAATAGTACATAACATTTGAAGTTTAGAAATGAAATGCACCGTTCATGGAGACGGTAAGTCGTACGTACGCATGAATGATACTTTCATTTCTATTTTGTATTTTTAATGGAATGAAAACATAATTATAAATAGTTATATTATAATTCCAGTATAATATCATATATAATTTCACTAACTCCATCTTTTATACGTTTCGCGTGTGTCATGAACGAGTCATATCACATTGAGGGGGCGGTAGTCCGCACTTCCTTGAATAAAATTATTGCGTTTACAAATTACAAAAACCCTAAAGGTATACTATAATGAAAAATAAAAAAGCATAGAGAAAATATAAATAAAATATATATCACATATATATACAGTTCCATCACAATGTCCACTATAAGCAGTTGTAGGATAAGATTGAACAATTATTGTTTCATGAGGTAGTAGTTCACTATCCACAAAAATAGTATGTTCTTTACCCATTAGATAGAGGTGTGTGTATGTGTAGTTTAAATCCTTCTCACAAAAAAACTAGTTTACTTAGGATAATGTTTTTTTTAAAATACAAGGAATTAATATTGTTTAGGGGGTTAGAGAAGTAAAATAAAAGAAAATAACTTAAAAGAAGACATTACCTATAAATCAGGTAACTCCCTTCTGTCTGAACCCAAAGGGTTTCATGAAGATTATTATTCCTATATTAATAATTATTAGTGGAAAATATGGATCTTGAGTTCATAATTGATCATAGGCTAGATGAGACAAGGGGCTTGATAGGTGTGAGTAATGGGTTAGAGGTGAGGGATTTTTATAAGTGGGAGGAGGGGCTCTTTAGGAATGTTTGAAAATATTATTTTATAATATAATTATTTTCAGATTCTAAAGTTCAAAAACTTTATAAAGTTGAAGATAAGTTGACTCTTGTAAGAAATAAAATCATCCAATAAGAATTTGACAAGTTTTGGATAACTTTTTAATTTATATAATCTTATTTATTTAAATCATTCATTACCGATGTTAACACTACATCATTATTGTGTTATTAATAATTTTATTTATTTGATGTCTAAAATTTATAAATAAAATACCATGATATAAGAACTATTTTATTATTTCTAATGAATATTTATAGTCAAATAGATCAAATATATAACCCCATATTAAAATTTCTTTTTCAAAACAATACATGTTTTTGATCTTTTTATTTCTACTTTAAATAAAAAGTTATTAATATCATTATCTTACCCAAGTGGAATTCAAAGGCCAAAAGTCTCACCCAATATTTTTCTTGGTTTTAAATTACTCATCCAACAAGCCTAGGAGAAGTGTTAATGAAATTTTTTATTTTTATAATATTTTTTTTAACTTGAATTATCATATTTACCTTTAACCTCGATAAATAAAAGTAAAAATGTACTATTCACCAAAAATTATTTTCATCCTATTGAACCAAATTTTTATTACTAATAACAACCATGTATGTCAGATTTTATAAATTCAATTTTCAAAACCACAAAAATATCATTTAAATGAAAAATTCGGTTTTTTAACTACAACTCATGGGTTTCACCATTAATCCAAAATAGATTTTTTTCCAAAAAATAACCAAAATTCATCCTAATCTATATTTAATATTCCAAATTCAAAAATGATGTATATTTTACAAATGTCAAAACATAGATGTTGGATTAATTAATTTAAAATTAATTTATGTTATCAAATTAAAAATCGTGTTTTTAAGAAATAAAAACTATCAAATGATTGACAATTGTTTATGTCTAATTTCAAAGTGAAATTACATCCAATGACCAAAATTTGATTAAATGGTAAAAATATAATCTAATTAAACATTAAATACAATTAAAAAGATGATCTAACCATATTAAAAAATTATATTAGAATGCGGTTTTGAATTTAATTATAGTGTTTTAAATATTCATTAAAAAATGGATTTTATCAGAAAAATACAAAAAATTTACCCAATGTAAATTTTGATGTCACTAATCTAAAGAAGAATTTTAATTTTTCAAATAGAACATATATAGGTGACCAAAACTAGATTTGATGAGTGTTCTCTATTAACATGCATTAAATCAACCTTTTAAAGAATATTAGAGTATTTATGCTCAAAATTAGATTCATTAACATTTTAAGCATCTAAATTTTATTGGATAAATGTAAAAACATTTAACAAACATGTTTAATAATATTGTAGTTAGTTCTGTTAAGTCCCAACATTACAATGGTTAGGTGTTAACTTCCATTTAAAATAATATTATATTATTATTTTTCAGTATGACTCATCATTGTGTGTAACATTAGACTTCAAAAAAACCATTTTTTGCGTATCAAGTACACCATATAACAAAGAATCCCCTTTAATGTAAAATTAATATTTAATTCACAAATATTAATAAATAGAAAATTTTATTATTCTTTATTTACTTGGGATGTTACAATTTGATATTCTAAAAAAATATTTCAGAATAAGTTATGACTATTACTAATATCATACAATGCCTTTTGTGTTTACAAATGCATATATTGTTTCTGAGGTTTTTATGAATTAGATATTCAACCATTTTATTGAAACCATTTTCATAATTTTTATTGATGATATTTTGATTCTTTAAGGATCTGAGTGTGTGCATGAGATCCAAATTTATCCAATTTTGGGAAACCTGAGGCATCAATACCTTTATAGAATATGTTAAGGTACAATTTATGGATTTAACAACTAAAGATCATGGGAGAAATGATTTATGATCATAGTCTGTTAGTATATCATTAGAGTGTGAAGGTTGTCTTGTCATGAGAGGAGCCACTGAATGTCTTTAATACATGTTTTTTCTTAGGTCTAGCAAGATAATATCATCTATTGATCAATGATCTCTCACAACTAGCATCACCATTTACTATACTTACCAATAATAAGGGGAATGTTCATATTTGATAAAAAATTTCATACTTATTTTGATGAGTTGAAAATGATCATAACATAAAGTTGTATTATGATGTTACCTAAGACCAGTAATGGGTATTTTGTATACTATGATTCTTCATGACCTGTTCTAGGTTGTGTTATTATGTAATATGACCATGTAATGTTCTTTGTCCCTCATCATCTTCATGATCATAAGGAAAATTACAAGACAAATGATTTGGGGCTTGTCGCGGTAATTCATGCAATTAAATGATTATATCATTAAAAAATTTCAGATATGTTCCTGATCTTTGTTAATCAAAAGATATTAATATATATACTCTATTAGAAGGACATGAGTATTAAGAAGAGATTATGGGTGGAATACCTCAATATGTTTTAATTTTATGTCACAAACATCCCGATGAAGGGAAATGTTTTCACAGACTCTCTCTGTAGTATTGGTCCACTATTGGATATTCTAGTATTGAAATGGGAGTAGAACCCTAGGGGTATTTTTTCCAATTGCCTATAGATGTGTTGGATGATATTTTAGGCATGATTATGACTAGTTTTTAGTTATCATAATATCTCTATAAGTCTATTCAACCAAATCATTGTTAAGATGATGTGTTCATAGTAATTTTGGAAACTAGTTATTGTTGGGAGTTAGTTTCTAGTTGGACTATCCCTTATGATGGTATTATTATTTTTATTAACTATATTTCTATAACATTATCTATGAGGGGATCAATATATCATAATATTCATATTTATTAATGTTACATTGAAAATGGTGCTAAAAATGTATTATTATATGAGATAACATTTTTGGTGGTCATGTGTGAAGAGAAAAATTGATGATTATGTGTCTCATTGTGACACCTAATATTAGATAAAGGTAGAGTACCTGAATCCTTTTGGTATACTCCATCCACTTTTAGTGGTGGTCTGAAAATGGGATGAGATGTCCATGGTTTTCAATGTATATTTCCATGGATTCCATGAACATTGAGTAAAATCTAGGTGGTGCTTCATAAGTAGATAAAATTTATTCAATTTATTCCGATTATCTACAAAAATAATGTTGATGATTTGGGTGAGATGTACATGTATAATATTTTTATGTTTCATGGGGATACATATTCCAAGAATTAGATAAGGATCCTAGGATCCGTTCCATATTTTGGAAGTGTCTCTTGGAGGAGATGGGGATATAGGTTCTGTTGAGTAAAACATACCATGTAAAAGAAGATGCTATGATAGGACTAGATATTCCGATCCTAGTGGATATGATATATGGTTATGTTGTGGATATTTATGGATTATGGGATAAAAATATGAGACTTTTTAAGTGTACATATAATAATATCCACATGTAATTGGTTTGAATGAAACTCTTTAAGCCTTTATATGGTCATATATACTGGTAAACTATATGTTAGTAAGAGATATTAAAATCCTATCTTGTGGGATAGATTTTTTTTGGTATAAATCATCTAGGATCTAGAATATAAATTGATTAGTTATTATTTCATGGAGTTGGAAAAAAATTATACAAATTGAAGGCTTCATGCTTTGGAGTTTTCATTTTGTGACATAATTTTAATGAATGTTTTCAACAGATTTCATCATCATATAATTGGGAGTCACATGATGATAGATCTATGATATGTTGTCCCATTTATGGTCACAAAAAATCATGTGTATGTTTCCCATTGATTGGAATTATAGGAATAGTTCTCAGGTATGAATGATATTTTCCAAATATCATAGCTCGTAATATACCATCTTGATCCTTCCCATGTTATGTGATTAGTATATATTACGTCGAAGCTAGATATTTCTACTTTGGTGACATTATTAGAGATCATTGGTACTTGGATGAATGTTTTGTATCTGAATTATATTCCATTGTTCAATTTTTTATGGAATCAAGGACCATATTCTCATTATACATGGGATCACACATCCTTAATGATAGAGAAATGACTGAACATATTTCTATAGAATTATTCCTCTATATGAAATCTCAGAGAAAGAATGTCCAATGGTGGAAAGATTATAAAATCATAGTAAGATGTTATGCTCCATGTTATGTTTAAGGGGATGTTTTTTGGGTTCTGATGATTTGGGATAGGATTTCCAAATTTCTAGAGAACATGGGTTGGGGGTAGAATAAAGGATACATGCACACCATGAATAAGATTCATGACATAAATCTGTCACTAAGATCAATCCATGAAATTGTTTTAATGAGTTAAAATAATTCATGATGTGAATTATGTTAATGTCAGGAGAACCCCATTCATTCTTTTTAATTCAATGAAATGTATTCATTGGCATACATGAAACGTGAGGGATTGATGCCATGAATATGTGATTTACAACATGAATTATTATTTTCCAGTTTGTTTTTATGCATTTAAATATTTAATCATAATTTTTTTTCATAAACTCCATCCTCAGACCCTATGTTTTTCTTATGTAATATTGAATGATTCTATTACTTCTGAATAAGTTTGGTTTTAGTGCCTTTATATTTGGTTTGGTTGGTTTTTTCTAATTTATCCTTTCTGTTTATTTATTTACATTGTTTGTGGTATTGGTTTTGGGATATGTTTATGGGATATTTTGATCTTGTGATGATGATTCTTATGTCCCTTAAATATATGTTTTTTAGTCATATTTTTATGGGTATTCTATATATTGGTTTTGTTGAGACACATGGGTTTCTTAAGGTGTATTTCCATCTAACCCCTCCATGAACTATTTTTTATTTAGAATTTAATTCTAAGTAGAGAGAAACATTGTAAGGGACTCCTTTTAGTTTTTTTATTTCCTTATTATGTGTGGATTTCTTTATAGTGGTGTGTGGCCCATGTTTAAGGGAAGTGGTTCTATCTCTAGCCTATGAAATTTGAACAATTATTTCACTTGGTTTATAAATTATTTTATAATTATATTATAAGGAATGATTAATTTTTGTGTGTAAATTATTTTTGAGAAATGATGATTCCACCATGATTTGGAAAAATTAAAGGTGTTATTCCTTGAATCATGATATTATTAAAAATAATAATTTTAATGAATGTTTTGATGTATTTTTTTTAGAAACTAGTTAAAAAATTCAACAAGACCTTTTAAATGGTATTACTTGATGAGCATATAGGATCCATTGCTACATATGAAGGGTTTTCGTAATAGGACTAATCCTTTTCTATATCAAGGGATTTAAACAGGAAAAGTTCCTCTACTTCCTAGGCCAGGTGTCCTTGGGTCATGATTATATGACACCGTATAGGGGTTCACACATTGGGTGTTTCTATATTCCATAGGACATGTGATATATTTAAATGTTTACTCAACTAGAAATTTGATTATTATTGTGGTATGAGTGACTTAGCAAACCATGTATTATCATATCATATGGGTGATCTCCATTGTGCACTATTTTTTACAATTATGGATTTGATATTAAATGTTTTATTCTTCTATAAATTTTTATCTAAATTATTTATTGAATCTATTTACCATTATTACGTCAGAATAGTCTATAAATGGAATAATTTTCTATGAATGTGATGTAGAAATATTTAACAGCTTATCATAAAAAATATTTATGTAATTTTGTCATTTTGAAATTATTATAGATAAATTTGATATGAAATACTTATGTTGGATCATAATATGATTTTTTATTTCACACCATTCACATACACTTAGGAATGTGTATACTTTTTATTTTATTTTGATGAAATAAAATGAAATGGGACATGATATGTTGGAATTTTATATATCAGTTGGGTATGGGTAATTTGTGATGAGATAGTGTGGTGTTTCCCATATATCAAACAAAGTTGTTATTTCAAGTGTTGGTTGTTTGTTATGGTTGTTATACTTGAACCTTTGTTTTTGTTTTATTTCTTTTTAGTCATATAAATATCATTATCATCCAAAATTTATGATAGATATCACTCTGCACTACTCGAAATAAGATCTATACCAACGGTTTTTCCAAAACTATTGGTATAGGTCCCAAAATCAAATGATCTATACAAAATGTTCTCAAAACCATTTCTATAGACCTATACCAATGGTTTTGAGAACCATTGGTATAGTTACACGTATTTTTTATGGAATATTATTATAGAGAACATCAAATAAATCAAAATTTAAAATATTTATGATAATAAATATATATATTTATGAAATTATGATCACAAAATTCATGTTAGGTTAGTGGTTAGGTCTTTCAATCATAAACTAGAGGCATTGGGATCAAACCCCATTGAATGCTTCTTTTTTGAAATACATATACCAATAGTTTTATAGAACCGTTGGTATATATTTTTCATGTTACATATACCAACGATTTTGAAAACCGATTGTATATGTGTATACCAAAGGTTTTGGGAAACTGTTGGTATAGCCCTATCCATACGGCTTACATGGCCACAGTTCTCCAAACCGTTGGTATAGGATATACCAATGGTTTGGAGGCCTATACCAACTATTTAAAACCGTTTGTATATGGTATTTTTCTACATGTTCTGGATGTTATTTCCAATCTATATTTATACTATGTATATGTATCGAGTATCTTTTATCAGGTTAAGATATATATTTCCACTACATTCGATTCGAATCTCATCTACTAGCAGTCAACCAATGGGGATCATGATTTCCATTCGAGTCTGTAGCGGACTAGTTCACGTATCGGTGGAGGGTATTCTTTTTCAGAATGTTACATTTGTTAAATATATTATTTCATGGGTAAATAATGTATTTAATATGTATTTAAATCCCTTTTTTTCTTTACAACTAGATAATGAGATATTTGTACTATGGTAAAAAGGTAATTATGTCCACATTGTTATTTTTGTAAGAATGTTCTTTTTAGGTTTAAAAAGTGATCAAATGATATGGTAGGATGATTTTTGGTTTCATGAGATGATTTTGTCTTATCATGAGTGATATTGATTAGCTTCACATGTGATTTAAGGATTATAATGACTGATATGGTTCAGTCCCATTATGATGATGGATTCCATTGCGAGTGAATCAATCTAGTCGGGTGTGGTTTTGTGATTTTGAATTTCATATTTCAGTATTTTGATTCATGTTGATGCTTGTGTTTTCTAATAGTGATTAATCTATACATATTCTGTAGGGATGGGTTTATATATTGATTTAGCCCTCCCCTGTGTTTGAATGGTTCGCTCCATGTGTCTTTTTTCACATGTCGAGAGTCTGCAAGGATGAATCTATGTTATTGAATTTGACTTCCTTAGAGTCCATTGGAATTAGTTGGTGGGATTATTTTGACCACCCCTATTCCCAAAAAGATGGGTTAGTGTGACTGGATATGAACTTTTATGGGATAAGGGATGGTTCATGGTGCTTGATGAGGCCAAGATATAAGAGAAAGGTGTGATCCATGTGTTTTATTTGATAATGTGTTTGCAAAGAAAATTATTTATAGAAATGATCCATTGAATGTAAGATCTGGTATCATGTAATATTGGATTTCACAAAATTACCTAGTGGGTTGTATTTTTGTTTATGTATTTATTTTCTTTGACTGCATACAATTTTTTATGATTGTTATGCTTATTTTGAGGATGCAATAGTGGTGATTAAATGGGGTTTTAATCACACCCTACATAAAAATATAGTGTGTTTTGTAATCATTGGATAGGGATTAAGATGATGGAATGGTCCCCATATAGAGATTTTTTGTAGGAGGAGAATGTTGGTAACAAAAATCCCATTATAGACTCAGTGATTAATCATAAATATTCCTCTATAATTATTTTTTCTTTTGGTAATTGTATATAGATTTGCATTATATAGGGATATCCATCTCTATGATATGATTTAATAGTTATTTAATTCCATTTCTTATAGAATGTTTGGATATTTATGTTGATATTGATTCTTTATTTTAGTTCTTCTATTTAATTTTTTTATTTCTTCCATGATTTTGTACACTAATGGTTTATATGTAACATGGTGTATAGACTCCCCATAGTGTTTATTATCTCCCCACCATTAGTTATAACCAAATTGAGTATGGGGATGTGAATAGGTTTTTATATGGTGTCCCCTCAGTCACGACTAGGTGATTTTGGCTGGTGCATTAGATGCTCACTGAGATTTGTTTTAAGTAATTTTTTATATAAAATTCAATATTAAGGATGGGTTAAAACAATATTGATCATATTTTCAATACAAAATTAGAAAATTCACACATAGTATATAAAAATAACTAATAGAATTTTTTCTTTTTAAATCACTACCTATGAATGTAAAAAAAAATTGGTTCAATATTAATAGGGTATTAATGAATTCCTTAATAATACAAAAAATGTTTAAAAATTATGTCATTATTATTTTATTAAGATAAAAGGCATGGAATACCATAATTATTAGTTTTCAATGCAAAAAAATCTATATATTTGACTACAGGTAAAAACCCAATTTCTTTCAAAATGATTATCATCAAGGTGTAATATTTTCCAATTATGTTATTAGAAAATTCATAGAACTATATTAATTACATATAGTTGGGAATAAATCATTCAGTATAATACTTCAATAATCAACATCATTCCTCCATTATTTTTTAATATCATAATATTTTTAATGTATATTTGGTGTAATAAATAAAGTAAAATAGATCCACATATTTAGCAAAATTTTATCCTCCTAAATTAGATGTTATAATTTTGAATAGATAATTTATAAATCAATATAGACCAGAGGCCAATAATATTGTAAATCATATATCAATGGACATTGTTTACTTTTTATGAAATGCATAACTAAAATGAATCATGGAAGCCTGTATAAATCTCAGCACATGGGAGTCACTATTAGAGGATTGGGGATCTTTGTATTAATTAAAAATTAAAAACTAAAATATAAAATAATTAAGGGTAGATTATAAAATATGAATTGAACAAGTGATATTCAACCGTATATAACATGAAATATTAATTAAAAAAATGACATTTGGCGAGTAAAAATATAAGAGCAAATAAATAGATTAAAATTAAAATTGATTCCTGGTTTAAAAAATGTGATTAATTATATATATTTCTTGTAAACGGTGTGGTGGTTTGTTGAATGACCATATACAAATGTTATAATATACTTCACATATGATATTAATGGATATTAATTTTATACATAATTATAAGAAAACAAAATTATATATCAAATTAGTTCTGTAATGGCTTTGACTAAAAAAATTTATTTTTCATGTGTAAAGTATAGAAACATGATGTCTTATAAATTTCACAGTTTTGAGTTTTTTCAGAAATATATGACATTATTAACATTATTTTTCAAGTAACTATATTCATTTTTAGCTAGTTTGATGATAAAATTGGTAATAATAAGGATAAATTGAAATAATGAATAGTATATTTAAAAAATTAGATATAAATATTACACTTTTATAACAGAATCTCATGAAAAAATATATTTTTATGTTATAAATTTAGAAGTAAATGTTTTATTATATTTTAAGTAACATAAATAGGGATTTGTTAAGAATATTTATTTTATTATTGACTTATTTTCTGTTTCTCTAACAATGAAATGATTATTGATGGATAAAGATAATCATAACCTACACATAGCTAATGTGATATGAAATGACTACAATGATGGTATATGGGAAACTAACACATCATCAATCTCTGAGTACATTAGGTATATTTTTATTATATTAATTTTACATGTTATCTTATGAATCCTTAAAAATATAATTTTTTTTGGTAAATGTTATTTAAATTAACTATTTTTTGAAATATGAATTTTTGATATTATAAATATTAGAATTTGAATTTTTATTAATATGATTTTAAAAATTAAATTATTTATCAAATTTAATTTCACATATATATTGTTTTTATTTTTTTAATTTATCCCTTTTATTTTGTTGTTATAATAATTAAATGATTTATTGATAGTAATTTTAACACATAATTTTTATCAAAAAAATAATAATTTTTTATCCTAGTTACATAATATTACTATTGTGAACCGACCCAAATACCATAAAAATCATAACCCAAACGTATCCATTACTTAAATGAATGTATTTACATATTCCCATTTGAGGCTGACTCAAATTTAGTCATCAGCCAAAAATAGAGTGAATTATTTTTCAAATATACAATCAGACGACATGAAATATACCTATAAAAACTAGAATAAATAGAATAATAATAAAATAAGAAATATATATCATCGTGAAAGGGAATCAGCAGAAGTGATAAAAATCCATAGTATTTTAAACATATCCAAGGTAAATGTCCAAAAAAAGTAAAACTAATGTTGAAACAAAAATAACATGTGATAGCATTGTAAAACTCCCACCATCTCACCACTAACTACATGACACATCTGATAGAAACCGTGCTACCCTACTATAGTTCCTTGACATTCATTTCACAAAAAAAATATGAGATTTTCTAAAAACCACAAAAGTTATAGGTATGGTGTTAGATAAATAGTCTCATTAGGTCCCACTCAGGTGTTCCCTTAAAAAACAGTAGACAACAATCCAAACCATGCTAAAAATTACAAAAAAGAATCCATTAAAATATGATACACATTTTTATATTTAATGAATTTTAAATAAATAAGTCCCCTTTTACACATTTCCAAATAATCAATTTTAAAAACATTTGAAAAATTTCACAAAAATAAAAGAAGTCAATACATGAATCACATATAATATAAAATCTAATATAGAACAATCAAAACATATGTAAATCATGAAAAGGATAAAAAAACGTCTAGGATATACAAAAAATTAAAACAAATATATAAACAATCACATGAATCAATTATCTTTACATATTTATCAAATATATATATTTGAGGTACACTTCAGCAACTGAAACTCCCAACAGGCTTAAAAATTCCATAGAACAATTACTCTAGAGTGTAAAGGAACACCCCACGAGTGAGCCCCTGTCAATATCAACAGATGGTGCTTATTACTACGTCATCCATGTAAGTACCAAATTCATCCCATGTTCTAAATTTTCCATATACCTTTATAAAAAACATTCATTTAAAAACATTCATAAATCTTTTTAACAATTATTTGAAAAAACATTTCACATTTACTAAAAAAAGGGAAAGCCCATCTTTAAAAAAACCCTATCCACATTGACACAAATAAATAAATCAATTACACCATTTTATTTAAAAAAAAATTATTAAAACTATATAATTCCATGTTAATACAATATATGAATGAGACAAAAGAAAATACCTTATACTCGGTTCACACATACCTATAATGGGATCCACCAACACAGATGATTGAAATGACAAAAATAGAGGCTGTAGAATTAATCCATATATCATAGAATAAATTCAACAAGAATATAGATCAGTATGTATAATAAAACAATAAATTACTCAAGAAATTCACACATCTCACCCCTACAAAAAAATTTAGCCACCAGAGGAATACGAATTAATAAATCATGAAGTTTTCGATAATAATCAACACCATAGACTAACATATATGAAAATGGAGTTCAAAAACACTTCGGCAACCAATAACAATGAAAAATAAAAATTATCACATTCCTAAAGATATTTAGTAAAACTATAATGAGGATAAATCTCAGAGATAAATGATCCCGAATGAGGGATGATGTATCAACCTTGACCCAAGTATACCTAGAGTTGGTGCCTACTACATTACATTGGAATAATATATAATGAATTTCATCCAAGATGACCAAATATTTTAGTAGTCTTGGTAAACTAGATACATACATGATTCCCATATTATATTTTAATACTTGAATTAAATGATAAATTTTTACATGCATCATTTTCTATCTAGCATGTCCAGGCATTTTGTTTATTGTAAAATTAATGAATCTAAGGGAATGGGAAAAATAAGGATGAACTAAAATGATTATTAAGGGTTGTGAACAAATAATTTAATAATTAATCAATGTGAATTATTAATATTTTTAGGAAAATAACATAGAAAACATTACAAAAATATTAATATTGAAATGAAAATAACTGGTCGTGCATGAAATTTTAAAATCTAGATACGGAAAATCAATTTGGAATTTTAAATTACATAAAGGACATGATTTTTAAATATATGATAATTAAATGCATCCATAGATAATGTTATTCAAAAAAATCATGGATACGAATGATATTTTAATTCTTGGTGAATGAAATTCTTAATTTTTATACATCATGTTTTTCAGTTACAAGAAGCCTTTACCATCTAAACCAATCACAAGACTATTTAAAAAACTAGGTAAAACCCCATTTAGAAATTTAAATTTAACTATTTCATCCCATGAGACTACCTATTCATTAAGGGAATTACTTTAACCAGTCTCCAACATATGTCATACTTTTCCAAATAATTCATCATATCTCGAATAATTCATTTTTTTTATAAACAATGTTCATTATCAAATATTTGTATTGAGTGCCAAGTATAGATTTATCAATATATCCACAGATAATATAATAATGTTAAACATGATCACTATATATAAAACTGGTATATGGATTAAGTAATAATTATATTCATGATAAAAAATGTGGATATTTTGGTGAAATTTAATTTATAATGATCATATGAGAGTTAAAATTTCAAGGGAAAGATATTCACTAAAACAAATTAGTTATGAATGTGAATGTGAATACCTTCCTAAGTTATAATGATCATAAACCATCCATTGAATGAATAAGTATGGTATCAGTATATCATATTCCTCTTTATGTAATAATAATGTGTTGTTTTTGTTTAATAGAAAAAAATTTAGAAGTTATTTAAATAATTTCATAATTAAAATATAAATTTTAATTTTGGGAAAATTTATTAAAATTATTTTCTTTTATATTTTCATTTTAAATAATTTTATTTAAAATATTATTGAAAAAATGCAATGGAATCTTAAAAGAAATTTGGTCATTTTGATGGGAAAATCCTTGTAGGTCATAGATAATATTTCGGTTTCACTATAAAAATGTTGGAAAAGTGCCTCATTTTAGATTCCATCAATTTTTCAAACAAATAAAATTTAGGAAAAAATTTATTTTAATAAGTCATTTTTAAAATGATTAAAAAATAATTTTAGATAACATGGCATAGTAAGAAAATAGATTTCTGAATGAAGAGAGAAATGATGTCATAATTTTTTAAAAAAATTTATCATTAATTTGAAGTACCAATGTTTATAAAAATTTAACTATAACATGAAAACATTCAAGAATTTTCAATAAGGGAATAAAATTATAGATTTTATCATAAAATTATCATTTAATTTCCTTTAATAAAAATTCAAAAATAAACATTCGTTTTTAGGATAATATTGTGAAATAAATCCATAAACGATCTTAATGTTTATGTGAGAATTAGTTAATGAATATATTATACGTATCAATTGTAAATTTAAAAAAACAAGTGGAAATAAATAAAATAGATAGTGAAAATATAATATACACATAATAAATAAATATAGATAACGATAAATGAGTAATATAAACCCAAGAAACGTAATTATTTTATGAAATTTATTTACCACTTGGTAATTTTATGTTTAATTCCCCTTAGATTAAATAATTACAATTTAAACTTAAAATAACATGAATAATGAATTAATATGGATATTACATGTCAAATGCATAATATATATACTCTATAAAATTAATTAGGTTCATATAACTACAATAATCCTCAATTAAATGAAATTGAAATGAAATCCCTTACCATTTGCTTAATTCTGGTTTAACATGATTTAAATTCTTATATAGTGGTTTTGATCATGATATTAAATTATTATAGAACCATATCAATATTTATAATATCGTATATTATACATTAATAACATCTTATTACCATTTTATTAGTAATTTTTCATTATTTTCATTGAATATGGTGTTCATTACATTGTTTTATCATTTTTATTTTATCATGAAATATTTAAATCTTTCCCAAACTTTGTAGTTATATTTTTCACAGAAGAAACAAAAATTAAATAATTATCATATTTTTACATCCCTTGCACATTGAAAATTAATCTGGAATGATGGTAATGAAAAATGAATTCTGCTACAATCATGGAGATGGTAGGTCATAGGTATGCATGGATAATATTTCAATTTTTTCTCCAATCATAATGGAAAGGAGGTAAGTAATATATTATCTTTTAAAATTTTTATCAATATCATATTTATAATATTTTAAAGTGAAATATGTTATCTATTTTATTGGGTTATGGAAATAGTTTTACATCTCTTTGGAAAGGCGGTAGTCCACAAAAACAATTATGTCATCGTAATTACTTGAGTGAAAATGATAGAAGGAAAATGATATATATTATCATTAAAAAATAAAAAATAATTCAAAAATATTATAATTATATCATCTAAATCACATGTAATAATTAAAATTATATTTATCACATTCCTTATGAGGCATCAGTGAAAGGTGAATCACATCCCTTTATGAGGCGGTAGTCCAACAAATAGACGAGTGACTTCTCATGTCTCATATAGAAATGAAGTTAAAAATATATATGTGATATATTTACTCCATAGTTATAAATATGTAAAAAATATAAGATATATAGTTTATAATCATCATCAAACCCAACCTTGGGTGCATAAAATAAAAAAAGAACAATATCTCTTCGCGGTGTGATATTTCTCTCAACACACAAACGATGATTTCATAACCCATTTAATGGAAGTGGAGACAGTTGAATTTCCTAAAAATATTATAACATAATATAATTATATTTAATATACTGATGTAATATATCATAATTCTATAATAAATATTGATGGAGGTGGAGAAATAAGTAAAATAAAGATTATTATTGAAGAACATTAGCACTTCTTTGAGTATCCTCCATAGGATTGCAATAAATCCTTCATAGGTCGGATTTAAACCCAAAATAAAAATTCTATGATGATGGGAGGTAATTTTAGATTTTAACTAGGATGTAATTTTATGAAAAAACTTGTTTTTAGGTGTAAGGTGGAGAGGAGAGTGGTTGACCTTTTATTAGTTGTTTGATTGGAAATCTTATAATATTTTGAATGTGTGGATTCAAAAAACCATTTTCTCAATTGAACAGGGAACAATAATTTTCAATTCCCTATAATGTAAGGTATTAGGTATACATTAGGCCATAAAATTGCTTTTGGATGTGTTTTAGTTCATTTTAATACCTTATATTCTACGGTTTACCACTTAGTAAAATATTTTTTTCTTAATCATTATAGTTATTTTTGATTTCTTTTAATAATAAGTAAGGTAAAAAATTAAGATGAACACACTATAAATTATCAATTATTCTTATTCTTTATATGATGTAATTTTTTCCAAATTCAGTTCACAAAATTGGTACAATTCAATTTATAATTAATCATGTATATGGGATGAGAATTTATGGTTTTAAAGATAAAATGGTCAAATGTTTACAATGTTTTTATATTTAAATTCCATTTGAAAATTAATAAATTGAATTAAAATGTATTAATAAATGTATAATTGAAGTATTTTTACTTTTAAAAATAATTTAAAATATAACTTAACATTATAAATAATTTTAATTAAAATACAGTTTCTTATTTAAATACAACATTTCTCAATATTCCTAAAAAATATAAATTCTTAGAAAAATTCCATAAAATAACCCTTATCTAATTTTTCAAATATTATATAAAAAATGATGTTTATTTTTTCATACATATTTTTTAATATATAAAAATTTATTTTAAATTAAGGGTACCAAGAAAGATTAAATAGTATTTTGGAGAAAACAAATTCAGAAAAAATAATTTTCATTTCAACGTTTCCTATTTTATTTATAATAAATAAATATTCAATAAAAATATGAAAACAATATATTTTCATAATTTAATTAATCTTATTGTTACC
Organism: Viscum album; assembly: GCA_963277665.1. Lineage (NCBI taxonomy): Eukaryota > Viridiplantae > Streptophyta > Magnoliopsida > Santalales > Viscaceae > Viscum > Viscum album. The sequence goes on along the minus strand of OY728123.1, from coordinate 105,903,064 downwards.
CTCCATCCTAATATCTAGGTGATTATTTTGATATTAAATAATAATATTAATATAATATTTTTGTTCAGTAAAACTTGTCAGTGTGTGTAACACAAGATTTTAGAGAAACTCATTATTTCATGATTAGTAGGCTATCAACAAAATTAAATTTATTCTAAATTAAATATATTTTAAATTTTATTGATCTTATATTCTCTTAAAATTTATTTTTTCATTTATCATATGATATTAAATTAAATATATTATTTTAGAATTTTAGGGTGCAACATTTGACCCACCATAAATAAATTACATCCTCAGAATTTAATTTTCATATAGGTACTCAAAGGTATGATATGTGGTAATAAAATTGTTGAAAAATTTAAATTTTAAAAATAGTAAACCAAATATCCTCTTAATAAGAGAGAAAAAGGAATTACATGGATCATATGGAATAAAACATAACAAGGATTATATGCAAGAGAACATTGATAGAAAGTAAAAATATGAACATAAATGATATGAAGAAATATTTATAAAGTGTGATAGAGGTAATTTATCATAAGAATTTAAATTATAAATCAAACATTGGGGGCCTCAAATCCATAAATCTTATAGATGTGAAAAAAATCATTGATATCATTAGAAATTATGGTAATAGAATTGAATTTTATTTGAAGATCATTTTTCTAATGTTTTGGAATTATTTTACACATTATCTAAAAAATAAATTATCATAACATTATGATTTTATATTATATATGAATATTTTAATGCTTTAGTTTATCTTTGTTGAATTTTTAATTTATCACTTATTATAAGAAATAAATATCACAAAATGAATTATTATTCCGAAAGTAATTAAATTTATTTTTAACAGATTATAAGATCTATAAAATAATGAAAGTCATTTATTCTATATCTAATTATTTTAAAAAATATGGTAAATAGATTAATCAATAAACCTAAAATTTAATACAACTAGTTAAATATTAATATTTATTCATTAATTGTTTTAACTAAAAACATTGAAATATTTTTAAACAGTTTTTATAGGCTGATAGTAGTCGATAAACCCTTACCATCCTTTGGTAATGTGTTTATTCCCCCACAACATTTCTGGATGTGATGGGTTGTCACCCTATATGTGGTTTATCCTTTTTATAAACTATATTAATCAAGTCCCAATAAGGTTTCTAACACCATTATGGAAATCGATGAAATTAAATATCCTTTCCACCAATTCTTTCAACAAAATTTATTTATTTGTTTTTTAAAAATTTGAATAATATTATTTTACTATTTTGATAATGTCATTAATGATCATATAAAATCCAATAGTTATAATTATATTTACTATTATTCCAATATAAAGGCATAATTACTTAAATAACATTTCACAAAACATATTCTTTCTATAAATTTCTCCCAGTATATCCTTAATCATTGATGTCTCCCATCACATAAAACTAAAAATTATCTATTTTAGAATTTGAACTAATGATAAAATTTAAAATCAATAGATCATGATTGTAACCATATATTATATGTTCTGGAAGAAATATATAATTACAACACAAACCAATAATGCTTAAATATTTTTGTTACAAAAATTCAAATGGTAACAATACTTCTAAAATTTATTTTTATGATTACCAATGCTTAAATACTCATTCTTATTTATTTACACATATGTTACTATTTATTATAAGTAATATACTAGGTCACTAATTTCCATTATCAATTCAAACACTTCATAATGATTTGAAAATAAAATGTGAATTAACCAATGAATATCCCCTGATAGTGTCAAACTAGGTGCACCATAAGGACCATTGTTGTATACCAGGTAATGCTCAAGTCAAGAGTAACACAGAAATTTTAGAGCTATTACAATTAGGCACATCTATGCCAGAACCACGTCCATTTTACTGTCTATATAGGGATGTATTTATAGGAAACCCCTCATAAACTCTACCATACAAAAATGATAAGTTATTTTTCTATACATTACTGGAAATTCACTATTATGTTTATATACCTTGATTTATTTTATCCAAAACTAAGTTCCAAAGGTTGATACTTATATTTCATTAATTCCAACTATAGTGACCCTGAACATAGTATCCCAAATTCATTGCATATATTAATACGTGGTCATATGATACCAGTTATTTTACTCTAAAAGACTATGTAGTTTAGTAGTCTTGGTAGACCAGATACATCCATGATTCCCATATTGTATTTTAATAAACAAATTAAAACTTCTTTTTTTAAGTAACATTATCCCATCTAGTGTATCCCTATATATCAATCTTAGTATGCTTTCTGGAATCCTATGGGAAAAACATAATAGTAGTAAGATAAAATTCTCAATAATGGGAATTATATTTGATGTAATAGTGAATAAATGATCATAATTAATATGGAATGGTACATAAGTATGAACCAGATTCGTTTAAACAAGTAGATATTGAAAATTAAATACGTGAAGGTAAAAAACCTAGCACAAATTCGATGTAAAAAATTGTATAAGGAAAAATTAATATTGAATGGTAAATAACTAAAATTTCATTCCATTGGAATAAATGATAATGAAATTATTCCATATATAATGTCATAGGGAAAATTACAAGGATACTAATAGTAACTCAATTCTCAATGAATTAAATGATTAATTTTTGATGTCATGATTCACAGGTACATGAGCCCTTTACCATGAGGACATTTCAAAATATGGTTAAAAAAATACTACATAAAACCCAATTTAACTTAGGATATCCAATTCATTATTCCCACAACACTACTATTTCATCGAGGGGATTACATTTACCATTCCTCAACCAATAGGATAAAATTCCATTTAGTCTATCATAAATTGAATAATCTGTTTAATTCATAACTAATGTGCCTTATCCAATTTTGATATTGAGTGAAGAAAATAGATTTATGAAATATTACCTATAAAATAAAAAAACCTTAAAATAAAAAAAAATTATATAAAAATTGTATAAATTCTAGGAAATAATCATATATGTGATAAAATATATAGATATTTATGAGAAATTTAATGTATAATTACCATTGAGAAGTGACCTTCTTAGTGGAATATTATTGACTAAAAAAAATAAATTATGAAAGTGAATGTAAATACTTTCCCTACTGAGAATGGAATAATCCATCCTTAGGATGAATAAGTATGGTTTAAATATTACATATATCTCTTTATATAAGAAAAAAAGGTTTTTTGTCATTGATGAATAGAAATAACATAAAAAGTTTATTAGAACCATTCTTGAGGAAAATATCTTTTTTCATATAGAATAACATTTGGAAAAAAATTTACTTTGAAAAAAACATTAAAATAATTTTCCTTAAAAATATCATTGTAAAAATTCAAATTAAGAATCAAATAAATTAAGCTCATGTCTATAGGTAATTATATATTTGTCATAATGAACATTCCTCTTGTGATTTAAAATGGTTAGAAAATATCCTTGTTTGTAATGCAATGAGAAGATTGCTATGATTTTTTGTAAAAAGATAAATTGGATAAAAATTTATTTAAATAAATAATTTTTTAAAATGATAAATATTTTTATAAATTAATTCATATAAATATTTTTTTTAAGATAAAAGATATTAGGCTGTAGAGGTAAATGAATTCATATTTTGTTAATATATTTTCTCAATAAAATTGAGTACCAAATGGTGAAAATTTTGACAAAAACATGAAAACGTATATTAATGAATAAAGGAGAAAAAAGTTTTTCTTGAATAATATTCATATTATTTACTTTAATGAAATTTAATAATAAATAATCTCGATTAGAATGAGATTGTCTAATAAAACCTTATTATTATCATAACATTAACGTGAGAGTTAATCAATGAACTGATTATTTGTATCGATTATATATACACAAAAAAATTGGAAATAATAAATAGATAGAAAAAATATATTACACGCAAAATAAATGAATATCAGTGGTGATGAAGATGTAATATAACTGAATGAAAAGAAATAGAGTTATTAAATACCGTTACCAAATGGAAAATTTAATTTTAAATACACTTTCCGGAAAAATTTTTTTATTAAAATATAAAATAACCTTCAAATTTATGTAATAATAATATTACATCTCAAAAGGGATGCATATAAACTATATAAAATTATTTACATTTATATTTTTATAGTATGCCACAATAAAATGAAATTGTGGAAAATCTTTTATTATATTCTTCTTTTTGGTTCAAAGTAATTTAAACTATTGTATAGTGGTTCTAAACATTTTATTAACATGTTATATGACTATATTTATAATTATAATATCATATAATATCCTTTAATAGTATATTATTAACAGTTCATTAAAAATAATTCATTATTTTTATTGTTTGTTGTGTTAATTTTATTTCACTTGTATGTTTTGTTATTAATGTTAAAATTAATTACCATATATTATTTTAATTATTTACAGATTAATTATCTTGTAATAATTTTCATATTTTTACATCATTTTTTTAAATAATTAATGATGGTTGTGAAATTTGAAATATGTTTCAATCTTCAATATGATATGTCATACTTGTATACGAGTAACGATTCCATTTTTCACTGATCATTATGTAGAGGATGTATGTAATACATTAACATTATAGAATGAAAATGATATTATATATTCCATATTTTATACTTATCTATTTCATTTTTTCGGTGTGGTGATAAAAATAGGGTCAGATCACTTCGTAAATGTGGTAGTCCTTACGTACATGATCATTATTATCATCATTACTTTAGTGAAAAGGAAAGAAAGAAAATGTAATATGATAACAATAAATAATGTAAAATATGTAATTAATATTTTAAAATTTTCATTTATATCAAATATAATCATTGAAATTATATTTTTCACTGTTATTTTCAAGAATTATGGAATGAGGAATCACATCGATTCTTGTGGTGGTAGTCCATCTTACAAAAGAGCGATGTTATTGTGTCTCATATGGAATGGAAATTAAAAAAATATATTTTATATATTGAATCCATAGTTAAAAATATTTTATAAATTTCACATATATATATATATACTTTATATTCATCATTAAACTCTACCAATGGAAATTTAAATGAAAAAACAGATGGCATCAGTTCATGAGGTGGTGGTCTGACGTACAAATGAATAAATATATGATAACCTATTTGACTTAAGTGTATAAGTTAATGGGTAATTTTAATATCATAAGAGACAACCTTCTATATGGAATATACTAAGATAATTATATCTACATGTTATAATAAAAATTTAACAGGTTAGAGAATGAAGTAAAATGAAGACCATCATTGAAGAACATTACATCTTCTTCAGGTATCCTCCTTAGGTTTTCATTAAATCCTTACTAGGGTATCTTTTTGAATAATATAAGGATCATATGATGAGTGTAGGGAATTTTGGATGTTATTTGGTATGGTCCTGGATGAAACAAAGTGGTTATAAGGTGTGAATTAGAGAGGATAGTATGTGGCCTTTTATATGTGGGGTGAGTGGCACTATGATTATATTTTGAATATGTTATTTCCAACCAAATATATTTCATGTAGTTATGAAATTATAACTAAAATTCTAGATAATAGAATCCATAAGATTTAAATATGTCTATAAAATGGGTCTTGGATAATTTTTGGGTCATTTTCATATCTTATACTCTATCTTTAACAACTAAGTAAACTAATTTTTTTCCTTCATAATTGTAATTAATTTAAATTTTTTTCACTTATAATGATTGTAAAATATTTTGTAACACTCATTTGAAATTAAAAATTACTCTGATTAAAAATATGGAATCCATATTTATAAATTATATTCATATATGTGAAAAAATTTAATTTAATATTAATCCTCCAGATGTGACGTGAAAAAAGGGTTTTAAAGATAAAATGTTCCAATGTTTACATACTTTTTATATCTAAATTCATAATGAAAATGAATCCAATGGCCTAAATTATATTAGTAGATATATTTTATAATTATTTTTACTATAAAACCATTACTAAATAAAATTTATCATTATTAATTATTTAAATGAAAATGCAGTTTTCAATTAAAATCCAGTATTTTTTAGTTTTCATTAAAAATTAAAACTTCTCAATGAAATACTAAAAATTCACCATAATATAATTTTTAGATTCCAATTTGATAATTCATGTTTATATTTCCATAAGAAATTTCTTAAATTTTTAAAAAAATAATTTTAAATTATGTGCACCAGGTTGGATTAAACCATATTCTTGGAAAAATACTATTTTTTAGAAAAAATTTCTTTTTCATTTAAATGAATATTTTTCATTTATAATAAATAAAAAAAAATTGAAAATGTTTAAAATATATTTTTTAATATTTTATTTAATAAAATTATTATCCTTCCTTCTAATGTCTCGGTGATAAGTTTCAAATTAAATAATATTTTGAATAATATATTGTTGTTCTGTAAATCTCATCCTTTCTTGTGACACAAGCATTCAAAGAAAATCATTGTTTTGTATGTAAAAATATATAGAATAAATTATATTTATTCTAAAATAAATATTCTTTAATGTATATGGTTTTTATATTATCTTCTAATAATGGTTTTTCTTTTCATATACACAATGGAATAAAATGTTATTGTTTTAGAATTTTGTGGTGTTACATTCTCTCCACCATACATAAATTGAAACCTTTCAATTTCCAAAAGATATTAGTAGTAAATGGTTTAATATTTTTAAATACAATTTTCAAAAAAACAAATCCTAAAAATAGTGGAGAAAATATCAACTTAATATGATATAAAAATGACTTAAAATGGTCTTATATAATAACACATAACTTTGTTTCTACGTAATATAACACTGGTGGAAGTTGAAGATATGAACTTTTGGTAATGTATAAATATTTATATGACTGATTGAATTCATTGATAATTATAATTTTAATCATTAATGAATCTTTGAGGGCCTCAAATCCATAAGTCTAATTTATATAAAAATTTCCTCGATATCATCATAAATTATTGTAAAAAGATTTAATTTTATTTGAGGATCTTTGTATCAATGTTGAGAAATTATTTTACTTTCGAAGTATATAAGGAATTATACTTTATACATTTCTATTTCATAAGAACATTTTCATCCCTAGGTTTTACTTTGATCATATTTCCAATTCATCTTTTATTTCATGAAATAAATATCAAAAAATGATTTTTTTATTCTGGAAGCACTAAAATTTTGTGACGGCATGGACTCAGGTACAACTCGGAGGTTCCCCAAGCTGGGTTGGTCACATGGACATTAGCTTATCTCCCCAAATACCAGAGGATGCCGAAAAATAGAAATGTGTTATGGTGTGTATGTGGGGAGATTATGCCCTCATTACTAGAGTGGATCACAAAAGATATGTCACGATATAGTTAAATAGTGGAAGAATAGATAAACAGATGGAACAAAAGAAACAAACACTATAATTACATGACCTTTTACCCTACATTGAGGATGAAGATTTAGAAACCAAGAAATAATAATAAATAGAAAACAAGAAACATATTCATATATAAAATGATGATAATTTATGTCATGTATCTATAATGAAGGAATGAACTGATACAAATTATTGGAAGAAGTACAATACATGATATAAAAAAGTCCAGATAGGGAACAATCTATCCGACCAACATAATCCCCAACCTAGTCATCTTCTACCACGATCCCATCCTCCATTATGTAAGCGTTCATGAATCCATAAGTGGGATCTTCACCTTATCTACACCTCCATGAATATAGTATGTCTAGGTTCCATGGGAATCCTTATAGGGTGTGATATAAAACACAATATTCCACTAGCAATGGTATTTATAAATATCCAGTGTATGTGTATAACATGTAATAGTACTAATATAGTAATGTAAAACAGGTAATACTAAATATAAAATGGTTTTATTTGGTTATATAATGGAACTAGACAAACAATACATTTTCCAACTCATACCGGAGTAACACAGAAAAAATATCACTGGACACAATTCCAGATATCACACACACACACACACACACACATATATATGGTCCTCTAGGCATAATATCATAGTATTAATGGGGGTGTCATTCCCAATGTCAAAATTATAAGGGACACCTTCCATGGTATCAAAGTACGGGATACCATGCCCATATAGTGGCACGGTAAGGGACATGATGGCCGTATAATATCACAAGTGACATCATGATCATATAATATTACAAGTGATTCAATGCTGATATAGTATCACAAATATATCAGGGTTCTCATTACCTTAATATATCACATTTATATAAGGGTATCCAAGACCATATAAAAATAACATGTTCAAGGGTATTCATGCCCATTTAGTGTAAAACAGAAAGGAAACCATGCCCATTTATAGAAATTATTCATTAGGTTCACTGTTACCATTTACCTCATCATCTAGTGTCTTTATTACCACACATCATTAGCAATAATATCTATTGTCTTTAATATGAACCAATGAAATATTCATATCTCATGCACATTTATTAATGAAATGGGTCTAACCATTTTCCATTTAAATAGGTGACGTGGGATTACCACTCACCTATAATCAATTAAATACATTATAATTGTCAAGGGAATGGGCTATGCCATGTATCTCCATTTATTCTACATCAAAATGAAATCACAATTTAGAAGAACTTACAAACACACCATTAGGTGTTTCGGGTCAAAATGATTGGATGCTGAGTATGAATAAGGATGGAACATATAATGGGACGTCTCACTACAAGGATGTAGAACATCATATTATTTGGGTTATAAGAAGTCATTTAAGTCAAGAAATAATAAATTAAATGAAAATCATAATGAAATTATCATGCGGCACAACAAAACACATTATAAAACATCAAGACATGGGGGATAAATTATTGACCACGTACCTCATTCTTATACTATTATCTCACCATGTATTAACCTTTAGTTTGGACCATATTAGAAGAAAGATGATGAATGTATGAATAACGTAAAAATAAGGAATATGATCATACACCTCAATAAATCCATCGAGATAAATAAAATCAAATAACAATGAAAATGAAATGAAGGTATTATTAGTACCTATCCAATGAGATACACAACACATGAATTGGACTATAGATGATCATTGGGGATCAAGATATATCAAATGATGATTTTGGGAGATAAAACAAGTGGACAAGGAGTTATACTTTTAATTGGAGGAGAATTGATAAAATATGTAATGCTTAACTTGATTTAATGGAATTTGAGATTTTTAACCCAAGAATTTTAGGGGTGAATAGTTAGGAAACACAGTTTTCCAAATCTGGAACCAACCAAGAACCCTTCCCAATTTCAATGGGAACCTCCATTGGTTAATGCTAACATGTTTAATAACCATGAAAAAAAATTTAATATACATATAATAAAATTTATAGGTTCTCTTGCATGGTCATGAACCCCATGATGATTGGTTTCTTAAATAGTTCCCCACTAGATAGAGGTATGGACCACCACACATGGTTCTTCTAAGCAATGAGGCTTGGGTGGTATTGTTTTACTAATCGTTCATCCCGACTATATTTCTCTTAAAGTTTGGTTTGAGGAATAGAACAAGCCTCGAACACCACTGAAACTTCCAAGAAGTCATATAGAAATCCTTATTAGGTCCAAAAACAATAATTAAATTGAATATAAAATGTTGTGTACCAAGTATAAAGACTAGGTTCTTACAATCTCTCCATATGAGGAACACAGCCTAATGTTCATGTTCCATGGGTGAAAAAATATCATCTGTGAATAATTTTGGCCACTCATCACATACATCGGTCGTCACCCAGTTTCATTCTATACCAAGCCATGTTAACACATCACTCATACTAAAGGGAGATACTAGCCTCAAAGAGAAATTGTACTCTAATCATGTATGTGTATTGTATATTTCTCAAAATAAGAAACAATATATAAGTAAACATCTTTTAGATCTAATGTATAAAATGTGAACACATTCTAGTATTGAAGCTGTGGAATGTGGAAGACACGATGAGTGGAATGGTAACTATGATGTAATAGAAACCAATAAGATATTGTCCTAGCTCCCTCTATAATATCATATGTCTTGAAAAGGTATGGGGATATCTTCTCTTGCCTATTTTTTCTTCAATTCCCATATATAGAAGATACACACAATAAAACACAATACCCGACATCGAACTCTCAGAGTCTTCAAGGGAGATTGGAATATGATATCTATATTAATTGAGTAGTTGGAATACACTTCATGATCTGCTTAACCTAGTTTGATGAATCATGAATGAGATGAGAGCATAGTGGCATTTTATCTCCTACCTTAGACCAAAATAGATGTGAAAAAAATGGCATGTCTTATAGGGCCACAAAGGGATCTGACTTAATAGTCACATGATAATTATTAATATAGGTGAACTCAAAAAGAGGGTTATTATATTCCAAATATCTTCCAAAATCATGGATTCCTGAATATATGATTTTCTCTAACACGTGTATAGTCTGTTATGAAAGGGAATTGGTTTGAGGGTGAAAGAATATTCTTAGAATCACCTATTTACAGATACCCTTCTACAACCCTTTTCAGAACGTCGATGTGAATTGAGAATTTCTATATGAAATGATAGTGTAAGGGACCCCTAAAGACTATTTATCTCATGGTTTTACAATCATACCATAACTTCAATAGATAAATCATCCCTGATAGGATGGATTTTATCTAATTTCATTTCTTAATCCATGACTACCCAAAAAATTATTCCTACCATGAGGGAATCAATGTTTGCCAACTATAAAATCCATTAAAACGTCCTTCCGTTTCCATTCCCAGACAAGTAAAATCTAGTGAAATCATGCCAAAATATATTTCACTATCTTTACCTACTGATATGTTTAAAACCTATGAAAAAAACACATATCTGATAGTTCATCTATAGAAAAAAATACTATCATCCCATGTAATGAGACATCTTTGAGATACCTTGGTAAACCAACCAACGAGAATCATGTTTCATTTATCATGTCCTCTATCTTATCTATAGAACCTAACCACTCTAATTTATATCTATATGATACATTCATCTTTGACATTCCAATCCATAGGTGAGTCCTCAACAAAAATACTCTATCTAATGACCAAGCCAAAAGGGTATGAAAACTAACTCATTTTCACCGTATTCAGAAGTGAATTGGTCACCAATTGTGAAGCATGTAAAGTCTTTCCATGATAGTCAGACACCTCTCTATAGATCTAATAAAACAAATCCTTAAGTTTCCATTGTCTATGGGCCCCACACACCATTTTCATCTGATTCCTCCTAATCATATCATCTACAACAGAATTTCACATTCCAAGTGTATATGCTACACTAGAGTTAAGGGAATATAGATATCCAAACCATATTCAATTCCAACTATTCATCTCTCATGTTGTAAAAATTTACCAGATGGTATTTTTTTATGTGAGTAGAAAATTTTTATCTCCCAATATTTAATGCCTCCAATAATGAAAGGAATATAAAATAGATTCTAACTCAATATTGTGCATCAAGTAATTTCTTTCATAAGGCCTCAACTATTGTGAACCATACACAAAGAGTATATCTTCCTCAATTAGAACTGTACCCATCCTAATACCAGATGTGTCATAATAGATTGTATATATCCTGCCTAGATTTGGAATAATTAGGATTGAAAATGAATTCAATCTCCCATTCAACTCTTTAAGGGTTTTCTCACAGTATTCATACCTTAAAACATCCAAAACTTCTTATTAAATCCCACCTTAAGAGGTTATCCTAAGCATGATAAGTCTTTCATAAAGCACCCATAGTGACTAGCAATTCCCAAGATGATTTTTGTGTCAAATACATTCATTTGATTTTACCAAGTAACCACAACACTCACCTTATCTGGGGAAACTAATAATCATGACATTGAGATAATATGACCCCTCAAGTAAACCTTATCAATCAATAAAAGACATTTACTGATCTTATCATACTTGTGATATTATCTCAAAGTATTCAAAATGATCTCAAGAGGAGTGGCATGGTCTCTTCGAGTATGAAAATACAATAATATATCATCTACAATGAACATGAAAGTAGAATCTAGATAGGGATGGAAAACCCTATTCATTAAATACCCACTGGGCCTATGTGCTATGTAATGGGTCTCCCTATACCTAGTTAAAGAGGTCTTTGCTTTTCATTAATAATAAAAATGCGGCTTCTGCCCCAGCATTTAAAAAAAATAAAAAAGGTGTGCTCGTAAGACCAGATGAAATAATAAGATAATAATGTACGATATACTGAATATGATAAGGAATACATGTAATATATGAAGGTCATAATCGATCCTGATGATAGCCTGACCTCAGGTGGACCATGGAGAATACACTTTCTCTTCTAAGATGTTCATAAATATCCAAAATATTAGGTAAAGGATACTTATTTCACTGTCAGATGATTGAACTTCAATTATTCAATGTAGAGCCTAAGGGTTCCATATCCCTTATTGAAAACAAGTACCGGTGAACCCCAGGGAGATGTACTGGTCCAATTAAAAACATTTTCATCAACATCATATATCTTCCTCTTGAGATCTTGTTAATCAGTTGTATAAATATTGTACAGAGTAATGGATAATGGTATATATATAGGAACTATCATTATAGTAATATCCACCTCCATTTCACATGGTCGTCCTAAAAATTAAATAGGGAAACAATTTTGGAATCAATCAACAACAATAGGAAATTTAGAATGATGTAATTCCTGATAATTTTTGTAAAATCTAGAAATATGGTTATTTACTGCATCCAGACCATGATGCACTTGTCCAAATCTACTATCATAGACATCCCACTCACCTTTTCAAATGAATGTTCCAACCTATGGTGATAAAACTGACACCCTTCAATCTTAATAATCCAAATAATGAATGACTGGGAACTAAATCTACCATATCAAGAATGAAATCAGATCATTTCATCTCGATGATAAAAGGGTTACATAATAATCATCACCTACCTACCTCATGAATAAATTAACCTCACTAGCATCTGCTATCTAATATTATACCCAAAGGCATATCTAGTTTCCTCATTCCACAAGAGTACTCAATATGAAGTTCAAGGATATCCATAATAGGAACATATAAAAATAAATGTGATTCACATTTATCGAATATGGAATAAATGATAGTAGAGGTTATTATAATAGTTCCTATAATAGTTTAGGAAAAAACTTCATACTCCTTCTATTGTATAGGTTGCAATGAATCAATATGGCCTAATCCACAACTATGTGATAGAACTTGACCACAATGATTAGATTTTCCTTTACTGAAAATGTGTATTTAAAACATGGATTCAATGACCATTACCTCATCCACTGAATATATTCCCATTAGTATAATATCTTCTTTAATGTAAATTTATTAATTAGACTACTACAAAATGTGTTGTTGGCGCATAACCTCTCCTACATGGTACAGATTTTATTTCCCTAGAGAATCATTATAGATGCCCAAATATCCAATAGCCTTAGAGTACGATGGGGTATCTAGGGAACTAGGGATTGTTATGGCTCGGATTCATACACTAGTGTAATATAATGTAACTTTATATGGGTGTCAAAAATCTGATGCTTCTCACATGAGAGATCTCAAATAATTGTCTCTAACCGAAAATTATACCAATAATCTGTCTAGGCTCTGAACCACCTTGGATCACACTATCTTCTTCCATCGTGTTAGAATTTATGATATGGGCATGGAACATTGTGTCATATACAACAGTCAATAATAAACATTTTACCTAAGAACATATTTTTTCCTCAGATCACCCTCAAAACATCTTGTTGTCATTGGTTCAGCATCAATGTAGATAGTAATGAATCACTAAAGAATTGTAAAATGACCTTAATAGTCCATAAATGTCATTTAACCCTATTGTGGGTTTTATGAACACCCTAGAATGACCGATCATCAGGGTATTAGGGAATAAATAATCAAAGAAACATGACTAGAAATCCCACAACATAGCTTATCGAAACTGACCATCGTGATATATAATATTCCACCAACATTTTGTAGTATCATGAAGAGTATATATAGTGAGTTGATCTCTCCTCTTAGGGTGTGTCTCTAGAATCATGAATATATATATATATCTATATTGATCCACAACTATATATCCCAAGGTCTTCCATGCCTAAAAAACATGGGAAAATTCTATTGTTGTAACAGCAGAGTCAAATCACTTATAGAAGGGGAAAGTAGAGATATTCTTGTAAGGTACACATAAGTCGTAGAAAGTATCCTTGAAACTAGGCATCATAAACCACATCTAAAATTATAATAGGTTACACATGAAGTAATATAGGAGGTATAATTAACATCTTTGGTCCCACCACCTCCAATTCATGGTAATCTCTATCCTCCTAAGGTATGATCGAAGGATGTAAAAGTTAAATTGTTATACTATTTCAAAAAAACACCACTAATTGGATTTGATAACAGAATTAGCCAAAAAATAGAACTTGAATAGGTAAAAATAATTTCTATGTAATATTCACACCCCTCTACTAGTTAAATTACTTGGGTCAAGTTGATTAAAACATTTATATATATCAAAAAATATTCTCCTTACATTCAACTATATAGGCTAGGACTAGGTCAAGATTTTTGTTTTGCAATTTTCAATTTCATTTTATGTTACTAATTTAATTTAAATCCTACTTAAATGGTTGAACTAAGGGGTTCACATATTCAGAATCATATGGTTCCATAGACCATATGAGTAGATGTGCGACATCTAGTTAACATGTTCCAGTGCATGTGATGAATGCTCCCTGACATAACATTTCATAGTAGACTAATTAGGTTGTCTACTATAGCTTATTAAGAAAAAAAATTTAGTCTATGACAGAGAATATAATTACCAATAGTGTTTTCTGAATTTCATTATAGTGTCAACAGTTTATAAATAATTATTTATAACAGTCAATCCTTTCATTGAAATCACATGTAATGAAAACGACATGTGGCACCTATATGGAATAGAATTTTCCTAACATGTGAATTTCCTAAAAGATACCAAATATGATACATGATCAACTCTACCTTCCCTTAAACTCATTGTTCCACATATAAGTGATAAGTCAAAATTATATCATTTGTAACATCATAATTCATGAGTATTACTAATTGGTAGAATCATAACCACTATAATATGAAAAAATATATAAAATAGAAATTTCAATTCAAGGAAATTTATCTTTTCTATATACATGGGTAAGATACTCCAATTCACAATTGATTACCAAATATCATAGTGTTCCAAATTTCATATCTATTGCCTCTAAATAGTAAGGCATGAAAAGTGTAAAGACTCGAATCAGGATCCACCCAACTGGTGCCTCATACCCGGTTTGCCACATGATATCAATCGCATTTCCCCAAACGCCAGAGGCTCTCAACTAGTAGTTAGGGCCTTGGTGATTCATTGGGGAAACTATGCCCTCATTTGGTAATGAATACAAGGGAAAAGAAAATAATAGTCAATAGAAGGGGTAGTAAACAACATAAAATAACTGGAACTAAAGAACGGAAATAATGAATACATATAGTAATGATTATAATGATGCAGTAGGTACAAGTATCTGAGGAATTTAGTAAACACAACAACATGCTGAAATACAATTGAGAAACAAAGTACGAAAAGTAAATAGCAACTCTAGTAGCATCACAAGACTAACCTCGGTCCTATGCTCTCCATCTCTAACCAGCAATCATGTGCCTAAAATAGAAGGGCCACAGTCCCTATCCACACATGCATCCATCTAACTTGTTAGGGATGAAAAGCAGGACCCAAACTGTGTGTGAGACTAATCATAGTATGAAACCACCACAAGATATGTGCCCTACTATCAGTGAGAAACATAGTAATTGTAAAGGAAATAAATGCAGTAGAGAAACAAGAGTACACTAATGTAAACAATCCTACCATATCTATTTACATTTATTTATTAATTTAATTCAATCATTTAATTATAAACCAAGGAATCTTGCAAACAGCTCTATATTCCCAAGTCATAGCGAGTAACACAAAAGGTATCACAGCAGACTATATAAACAAAAAGTAGTACAAAACCCAAGCTTGTTCATTGGCTTGGTGGACTTGTCACAACAAACCAAAAAATATTCACACTGGCTCTATGGGTGGATCATACTGGTAGAACCCACTAGTCAAATAATCCTAAAAGGGAACAAACACTCTGGAAAGCTCTCACTGTCAATTCCCCTGCGGTCTTGCAACAATAGCTATAGACACTCTGAGGAAGCACTTACGTGTAATTCCTCACGTGGTCATGATACATGCGTAAAGTAAGGACACTCTTAGGAAGTGAAAATTCCAATTCCTGTAGGTCCTTCATATGAAACTAATTTATAACGGACACTCTAGGGAAGCCCTTAATCTTCAATTCCCTCTTTAGTCTACCGCACCATGTTCACACAGCCCTGAGCAGTCAAGTCGTTCATAATCGATTGTCAGCAGCCCAAAGTATGTTCAACAAACTACTTGGCTAATAGCCACAAAGAATCAAAAGCATATAAACAGTAGAAAATACTTGCAATCAATTATATCAATGCAGGAAAACAATGCAACAAGGTCTACCTCACAGGAAACCTAAGACAAATTGAAATAAACATCCAAAACAAGGGAAACAACCATGGGGTGATCCTTAAACATGCTAACAAGAAATAATTATTCATTTAATAGACTCAATCATACATGCTGTCTAAGGAAGATAAAAAATACATGATCAAAACTCAAACCCAAGATACCCGATACATGGGAATCCGACACATTTCCACAAAAACTCAAAGACATTAAATGTAAGGCAACAAGCAACCTACCTCAATCCTAGGAGATCGATATACTTGAACCTCATCCCATAGATCTTCAAAAACGTCTTAAATGTTCAACCTACGACAACTCACATAAGATAAAGAATCATGAAATGTGGCGAAGAAGAACCAAGAACTCACCGTTGTGATTATATTACCACCGATGGTGTTCAATTAAGATAACTTGTGATGAATTGGTGGATCATAGAAGATCTACAGTTGTACCCTCGCTCTCGTTCGAAGAAGCTGGAGAAGAAGATGTTTTTGGGGTAAAGACGCGATTATGGTCCATTTAACGAAAAAAGAATGTACACGGAGTCTACTTTTGGAGTACACGACATGTACTAGGCTTTTCTATACTCCGCAATAAGCGGCCTCCACATCACCCCTACATGGTCGTGTTTGTGGCCATGACATGGCCATCACACGGCCTCGAGCAGCATAAAAGTACATGGCATGTACTTATAAAGTACATGGCATGTACTTAGAAAATTTCTAAATTCTCCTATTTTTCCCAAAAATTACCAGAAAAGGAAAAACAAACCAGAAAAGAAGGTCTGGGTTCTTACAAACTTCCCCCCATAAAGAATTTTGTCCCTGAATTTACCTAACAAGGTGGGGAAGAAGAAACCTTGAACAGATTTGGCTACTATGATCGCATATCGGCCTCCCTCTCCCAAGTCTCATCCTATACACGACCTTGCTTCCATAGCACCTGTACCAGAGGAACAGAATGTCCACAGATTACCTTTGCACTACGATTAACAATCCCGATAGGATGCTCCTCGAATGATGCATCTTGCTCCAGCTAAACCTACTCAGGTTGAAAAACATGAGACATGTCTGAGAAATAGCGTCTAAGCTGAGAGACATAGAAGACTTCATGCATAGCTTGGTACCTCGGTGGTAACTGAAACATATAAGCAAGAATCCCGACTCTCTCCAGAACCTCAAATGGCCCAACGTATCTCAGTGAATGCTTACCCTCACTCCTGATCCTCTTGTGTCCCAACCTCGGGGTAACACATAGAAAGACATGATCTCTAACCATGAACTCCAATGGTCATCTCCGATGATCAACATTAGATTTCTGCTGAGACTGTGTAGTATCCATCCTTTTCTAAATCAACTCCACATGTTCTATGGTCTCCTGAACAAGACACGGTCCCAGCATAGCTGCCTCTCCCACCTCTAGCCAACACAAGGGTGATTGGAACATCCTACCATACAAAGCCTCATAAGGTGCCATCTAAATAGTATCTTGAAAACTATTATTGTAGGAAAACTCCACTAGAGGTATATGTCTCTCCCAAGAACCTCCAAAATCATGGACGCATGATCATACCATGTCCTCTAGCACTTGAATCATGAGCTCTGACTGGACCTCTGTCTTGGGATGGTAAGTTGTACTCAGAAGTACCTATATACCCAAATCCTTCTGTTTCCCTTTCTAGAAATGTGACGTGAAGCGGGCATCCCTATCTGAAATGATAGTACTTCTAACCCCATGCAAGCGCACAATCTCATGGATGTACAACTGTCCAAGCTCATCAACACCGAAAGTCTCCTTAATCGGCCAGAAGAAAGAATCCTTCATGATCATGTCAATGACCTCCCATATCGCGTCATTCCCTTGAGGAAATCTCAATATCCTTGTAATGAATTCCATCGAGATATCATTCCACTTCCACTCAGGAATGGGTAGCTACTGCAAAAGCCCTGTTGGTCACTAGTGCTCCACCTTCACCTGCTAATAGGTGGAACAACTCCTGACAAAATTAGAAACATCCTTCTTCATACTTGGCCACTAATACTTGTGGTGTAGATCAGGATATATCTTGTTGATTCCAGGATGAAATACCCAAAACAAGGAATGAAAGTCTCACATTAGCTCCTCGCGTATAACTGTTGGCACCCATACACGTTCCTGGAAATGCAAGATCTCACCCTCACCTTCGGTCCATCCGGGAAGAGGGTCCTCACCGGACACGCTTTCCCATATGACTAGGCCTTCAGAATATGATAGCTACCTCATTCGAACTATGTGAGGAAGGTTAAAGATAACAGCTACAAAAGAAATAAAATTCTGACCCTTTCTGTCATGCACGTCCAAATGCATTTCAGAGAACATAACCATAAGCTTCCACTCGCTCCTGTCCTCCTGAAATTCATGTATCTTTGTCCTCCTTCTCAGTTCCACTACTAGAAATGGGAGTTTTCCCAATATTTTTTACCAACGGTTCAAAGAAACTGTTGGTATATTAAGTCTTTTCCAACGGTTTATATAAACCGTTGGTAAATACCTTTTAGAAGAGACGTTTCCCAACGGTTTTATGAAACCGTTGGGAAAAGTGGAAAAAAATCAGTCTTTCCCAACGGTTTTATAAAACCATTGGGAAAAGATGAGAAAAAACTTATTTTTCCCAATGGTTTTATGGAACCATTGGGAAAGACAGGTTTTTCCCAACAGTTTTTATGAACCATTGGGAAAAAAACCCACAAATACCCCAATGCTAACAGCGGCCTCCCCACGATTCAGAAGTGGATCTAGAGCCTTCTGCTCGTCTCCAGAAGCTCGTCCAGAAGCGATTCCTCGGCAAAATCACTTCCCAATCCCCACATCTTCCATCGGATCACCACCCACCAGGTTAGATTCCTATATTTTTGTTCCACCTGTTATAAAGAATATACTTCTATGAATGATTTCTTAATTCCCAAATTTTAGGGTTTCTGTAAAAATTTATGATTGTTCCACAAATTGTGTAGTCAAATACCTATATTGGTGTATGTCCAATTAATGTTTTCATTACACATTTACATTTATAAGGGCACGATGTCTCTTTATTGTGTTCTAATTTTGAAGATTCATAGTTTTGGTTGTGTGGTGGTTTTGGTTGTGCGGTGGTTTGTGATGTGCAATATTTTTGTTGTGATATGTGGTTGTTTTGGTGAGATGGTTGGTCGATGTAACATGGCGTCGATGGTTATTGTGAGATGGTGAGTTATTGTGTGGTGGTTTTATTAGTTTCCTGGTTATCTATGGAATAAATTATGCTATTAAAACCAAAAAACAAGATATTAAATAAATGAGATGGAATATAAATAGATGTGTGGTAAATGGATTTAATTAATTTAACATTAAATGAATGGACAATGTAAGTGTGAATGAAGTGGCTTATAAATGAAAGTGAGAAATGCTATGCGTCTTGTGTGGTGGTGGTGTGGTTTATGTGTTTTATGGTAGTAGTGAAGTGTGTGATTATGTAGTTAATGTGAACACGTAGGTTTTGTATTTTGTGCTATCTATATATCATGTATTTTCTTTTTTATTTCTAAACATTCCCAACCTGAGTTGGATAAACTTACCAACGATCAGATGTTTTGAGTTATGGGTATTTTTTCTAATATCTAGGATGGTGGTTATATGGTTGGATAGCTACCATGTCTTCGCTACTCTTCCTTCAAAAGTGATTGACCATGTGTTTTTAGGCATGATGCGATGTGATTGTCCATGTGTCTTCAGGTGAGATGTACTATGATTTCCCTAGTGTTTTCTGGTGAGGTGTGATGTGATAAGGCTATAATAAGATGTGGCATGTGGTTGGGGTCATGTAGGGTAGGAGTATGGAACATGGTTGATGTTATTCATGTTCATGATACCCTACTAATATGGTTATGGGATGAGGCATGTTGTGATGTGATATAACACATTAATTTCTTGTTGGTTTTACATTTTTTCAATAACACATGTGTATGTTTTTTTCACATGTGTAGTTGATACCTTGACTATTTTCTTCATTTATCGTTTACTTAAATGTATTTTCTATTAAAGTTCAATCCTATTGAATTTTTTATGACAAAATGAGTTATATAAATTCTTTTTAAAAAATGGACAGAAGTTGGATGTATGAAACCGATCGGATCTCAAGTTATTTTAAAAAAAATTGGACAGCTTTATAGATTTTACATTTCACAATGCTTCAGATAGTGGTCGCATACACTGCACATGTTCCAATTGTGTTGGTAGACCTTGGTTGAGCCGTGAAGAAGTCAGGTACCACATAACCAAAAATGGTATTCAAGAAAACTACTTTGTGTGGTATCACAATGGGGAGAAAATGAAATCTCAAATAGGTGATGATCGAAATGAAAGGACTGGAATGGAGAATTTGTTAGATGATCAGTTTCCGTTTATTCATCATCATGAAAAAGAAAGGATTTCGACTCAAGAAGACATCGATATGAGGACAGCTGATGCATCTAGTGAAAATGATGATATTGATAGGGTGAAAAAATTGAATGATGCTACCACGAATCCAGTATATCGACAATGTGATAAAATGAAAAAGCTGGAATTTTTAATCCGATTGTTTCATGGGAAAACTATGTATGGAATTTCTAATACAACAATCGATTACATTCTTACCCTCTTGAAGGATTTACTTCCAGATGATGCAGATATTCCCTCAAACCACTATATGGCATGGAAGTTAGTTGAGGAACTTGGATTTTCATGAAACAAAATTCATGCTTGCCCGAAATATTGCAGTTTATTCTGGGAGGAAACCACTGAACGAAATGATTGTATAAAATGTGGCACATCCCGCTAGAAGACAAAATCTGATGGAACACCATCCTGCATTCCACAAAAAGTAATGTGGCACTTTCCATTGATCCCTAGACTTCAGAATCTTTTTATGTCTGATGAAATATAAATAAAAATGAGATGGCATGATACCGAGAGAAATAAGACTAATGATGAATTGGTTCATCCTACAGATGGATTTACATGGCAGAGATTTGATGCTCGACATCCTGATTTTGTAGCTGACGTGCGTAATGTGAGGCTGGGTCTTTCATGTGATGGTTTTAATCCTTTTGGGCAGATTCTTACTTCGCACAGAACATGGCAAGTTTTTATACACATTTATAATCTTCCCCCATGGTTGTGTATGAAAAAACATTTCACATTCATGAGTATACTCATATATGGTCCTTCTGATCCCGACATTGATATTGATGTATACATGAAACCTTTAATAAAAGAGTTGAAACTTCTTTGGGATGTGGGTGTGCGCACATATGATGCATGTTTGAAAGACATATTTCAGATGCGTGTTGCGCTTATGTGGACGATCAATGATTTTCTAGATTATGCAATGATGTCTGGATAGAGCACGAAGGGAAAACTGTCATGTCCAGTTTGTATGAAGAATACATGATCTAGAAGACTGAAACATCACTGTAGTTTCAGTTTTATGGTACATCGATGATTCTTACCAAAGGATCATCCATATAGAATGAATCGTCAAAGATTTGATAATACCATAGACACCGATGATCCACCTCAGCGTATGTCTGGAACTGATGTCTTTAATGAATTGAAAGATTTCAGTTTTTCATTTGGGAAGGGTCAAATGAAATCTGGAAAGAGAAAGAATGTTTCCACTGAAACCTGTAACAATTGGAGGAAGAAGAGTATCTTTTTTGATTTGCCTTATTGGTCAACCAATTTGTTACATCATTTCTTATTCGTAATGCATATTGAAAAGAATATATGCGAAATGTTGCTTTCGGTTCTTCTAAATGTCAAGGGGAAGACAAAAGATGATTTATGATCTCGGCGTGACTTGGTGGATTGGGGCATCAGACCAGAATTGCATCCTGTACGTATCATTGAAAATAAATGGAAACTTCCAAGTGCTTCTTATGTGATGACACCTGTGGAAAAAAACAATTTTTGGAAGTATTAGAGACTATTAGAGTTCCTGATGGCTATTCAAGCAACATATCTAAACGGGTCAACAGAAGAGAGTTGAAGCTAAAATATTTGAAGACTCGTGATTATCACGTTCTACTGCAAGAGTTACTTCCAATAGCAATCTGTCATCTTTTTTCCAATAATGTAAGGGTGGTTGTTATTCAGCTGTGCCATTTTTTTAGAGATCTTTGTGCTAAAAATTTGTCCAAGTATTTCTTGCAAAAAATGTTGACAGATTCCCCATTAATTTTGTGTGAGTTGGAGAAAATATTTCCTCCATCTTTTTTCACATGCATGTTGCATCTGACTATCCATATTCCCACTGAAATACTTCTCGGAGGACCTGTTTCTTTTCGTTGGATGTATCCAACTGAAAGAAATATGCTCACATTAAAGTCTTATGTCCGAAACAGAAATCATCTTGAAGGTTCTATCGTGAACGGTTACTTGGCACAAGAATGTATGGATTTCTGCTCGATGTATTTGTCTGATCTTAATACAAGATTGAAAAGACCAATGAGAAATGAAGAAAAACAGTATGAGAAAATTGAACCGAGTTTTCCATCACTTCCTCAAACAGGAGGAATTCCTAGATCATATACTTTGAAGAAATTAAGCCATGAAGAGCGGGAGATGGCACATCGCACAGTTTTGTTCAACTGTGATTTGTTCGATGACTATATCATGTAACTAAATTGATTATGTATATCTTAAATATATATTTGTTAAACTATTAATATTTTTTATCTACAGGGAACATAAAACAATGATATATAGGATGCATCGTTCTTTATCTTTGAGAAGGAGAGAGACTTTGCATAGCAATGAGTTTTCTGCTTGGTTAAAATTGAAGGTATAAAAAAATTAATGCTTAAAATAATTATATCAATATTTAATTAACTTTAATAGTCATTTATATTGCAGGTATTTAGTTTGTCTGCTGACTCTATCTCTTAGGAAATAATAGCTTTGGCATGTGGTCCTAATACCGTGGTTCATAACTGTAAATCAATTGTTATCAATGGCTACAAATTTATTGTCACTGAACGAGAAAAAAACATGAAAACACAACATGATGGTGTTATGGTTACTGCCACAACAGATTGTTATGCCAGTGCATCCGATAGTAGACCGCGATTTGAAAATGTGGGTTATTATGGAGTTGTTGAGAAAATAATAATATTGGATTATTCCTCTTATGGACGAGTCACAATGATGAAATGCGATTGGTTTGATTCGATGACGAGACATGGAACATTCATTGATGATTGTGGATTTCGAGTAATTAATATGACTCAAACTCTTGCTACCGAAGAACCATATGTGTTGGCATCAATGGATAAATAAGTTTTTTATGTCAAAGACCAAATTTGACCTGAATTTAGTGTCATAGTTGAAGTAATTCCAAGAAATATTTTTGATGATGGTGATGATGGAATTGACACTATCCCTAGTTCCTTTGGAACCAATCCATTTATTTATTTTGATGACTCAAATAGCTCAATTGTTAGAGTTTATTGTGAACCTGAAGTTGTGGTTGAAAATATATAGAATCATTCATCCATGTTCTCAATTCATTTGGTTTACCTCGAGTTGGGTTGTTAAGGTTGGTAATATTCAAATTGATTTAGTATTGATCACAAATATGTTTTATCTGACTTGACCGTTATGTGAATTTTCAATGTTTATTGGTTGCAGTTTTATTTGAATTGCATTTTCTAATTTGGAAATGAAATGTATTCAAACATAGTCAAACATATTTCAATCTTGGTGAACATTACCACTTGTATGATTTATTAAATCCATTGAAGCTCTTCTAGAACAATTGATAGCTAACTTGACCGTTATGTGAATTTTCAATGTTTATTGGTTGCAGTTTTATTTGAATTTAATTTTCTAATTTGTAATTGAACTGTATTCAAACATAGTCAAACAATATTTCTAACATGGTGAACATTACAACTTGTATGATTTATTAAATCCATTCAAGATCTTCTAAAATAATTGATAGCTTAATTGACCATTATGTGAATTTTCAATGTTTATTGGTTGCAATTTTATTTGAATTGCATTTTTGGGGTTACACATTAGTTTTCTTTTTCTAATTAATTACATATTTGTTTTCAAAAGCAGGAAATGAAGCCAATTGAAGAGAGACGAAGGAAAAAAATGATGGAGAACAATCGTCAAATGACAGATATGGGTGTTCCACCATTATTGCCTACAGTGAGTACTTTATTTCAAATTGATATATTTAAAGAATATATAATGTCATGTGATTAATTGTTTTGTAAACCTTTTTATAGGATCCACCTATACATTGACAGTTATTCGATGAGGAGCCTAGTACTAGTCCTAGTACTCAGGACGGTGGTACGAGGAGGGTTCGTACCATAGGTGGATGAGTAGCTGCGCGTACCCGACTAGACCCTGCCCCTCCCAGTGACATGTCATCCTTCCCACATTCTGATCCCGGTGTGTCGTTAGAGACACATGGGATATTTAGGCCTCCCATGTTTTTGCTACCTTCTGCATCTTCTAGCCCATCATTTTCACATACCATGATGATTCCCACTCCTCAGTCAGCATCTGGTCAGACAGCTGTCCCATCTTCTTTTCCTTCTACTTCTGTCTCTCCGAGCTTCTATATTCCATCGTCTTCGAATCCTATTCCACCACAGGGTGTTCCATCATTTTCTATGGATCCAGCGGCACTCAGCGATTAGACCGGCGCAGGTATATTTATAGAACCCTAACAAATTTTAATAGAAATATTTATTTTCATTATAACATGTTCTGATAAAATAATTGTTTTTCTTTCATGACAGATACATCTACTGAAAGGAGGTGTGGTCAGGGGCATACACGCATGTTTTCGGTGTGCAACCCCCGCACACAGGTTATGGTGGATTATAATGAATACAACCAAATGGTTGAGAAAACAGGGCAGCAATGTCGGAGTTTTTTGGCGACGCTTGCCAAATACTCCGACATCATTCCCGTCAGCCCGCTATCGTGGAGACATTTGCCGCATGAGGTAAAGGATAGAGCTTAGGCAGAGATATGGGTAAAAAAAATCTGTTCTATTTAATTCCATGAATTATTTTTGTATTTATATGAATTAATATTTTGATTTCAGCTTCGATTTAATTTTCCCGATGGTGAGGGTGCACGATTGGAACGTCTAAAGGATTTAGGCGAGCTTTGGAGAGCCTACAAGCATGAGTTGTATATGGGCTGGCATGCTAGAGTTGGAACTAAGTTAGAGGCGGTACCAGTTGTGGATGATTTTCCTATAGAGTAGTATCATCAGATGATTACTCATTGGACAAGTACCCAGTTTAAGGTATTAAAAAAATTTGAGGTATTTAAATAATAACTTTTATGTTTTTCATTAATACTATCTATTGCATTTTCGAATTTTATTTAGGAATCATCTGGAGAAAATAAAAAGAACATTGATGAAAAAAAATACCTCCACACACTGGGACGCACTACGATGCCTGATCATGAGAGGAATCAGGTATAACAATTTTTTATAAGTTTTCTTTACGACTTACACTTTCTTTTGTTTCTTCAATTATTTAATAGTTTGTTAAAGTTTTCATATAACTTTAGTTTTTAATGTCATTTTAGAGGAAAATAAAAAATATTGAAGGACGCGTGCCTCAAGAAAAACTGTTTTTCTCGAGTAGACGAAAAAATGATGGAAGTGCCGTCAACGAAGCGACTCAGCAGCAGATTGTAAGTTTTAATCTGTTGAATTTATTTTTTAATATCTATTTTGTAACTTAATGATATATTTATATTTGTAAAAGGCTACTTTAGAGGCCCTTGATGCCCAAGAACCAGACAATTTTGGGCCAACAGATCACTTACATCAGGTGTTGGGAGAGGATCATTCTGGCAGAGTACGCTGCCGACCTAGGATAGCCCCAACGAGGTATTGGCCCTCCTCAGGTATGAGCTGTAGTGCCACCGAGCTGCAGCAAGTTAGGGAACAGGTATAAAAGGCTGAGAAAAGGGCCAAAGAGATGGCAGAACAGTCTGCTAGGGAAAATAGTGCGTTTATGAAATTTATTGAAGTTCTACGTCCTACACTTCCAGCAGAGGCCAGCCCAGCATTTGATGAGTATATGTCATCGATACGTTCTATATACGGTGCACTAGGTGGAAGTTCTAGTGGTGTTCAGGACGATGTACAGCTTGACGATGATGATGGAGAGGATTATGACGCGGAAGAGGAGGGATAGGAGGAGGGCGAGGCGGGTGGCGAGGGCGAGGAGGTGGGTGAGGACGAGGAGGAGGGCGAGGGTGAGGACGATGATGGGGACGAGGATGAGGGTGATGATGATGATGATGGTGGTGGTGGTGATGGTGATGTGGGACAAGTTGATCCATTACATTTTTGACTGATATTACTGATATTTGATATTTAATCTATTCTAGTTGTTGGTTTTATCTAGACTCGTAGTATAGTATTGGAGTTGAGTTATTTTTATATATTATCTATTTTTATGGATGTTGTTGTCTTTTAGTGGTTTTGTGTTTGGGAACCCCCCTCCTTCCTGGACCCTGGACAACCCACCACCCTCCTCCCTGGACCCCGGACAACCCCGCCAGACAGCCCCCGAGACAGCCCCCCGGACAGCCCCCCACCCTCCACCCTGGACCCCGGACAACCCCCCGGATAGCCCCACAGACAGCCCCCCGGACAGCCCCCCACCCTCTTCCTTGGACCCCGGACAACCCCCCAAACAGCCGCAGATAGCCCCCGGATAGCCCCCGAACAGCTCCCCAGACAGCCCCCGGACAGCCACCCAGACAGCCCCCCACCCTCCTCCTTGGACCCTAGACAACCCCCCGAACACCCCCCGGACAGCCCCCCGGACAGCCCCCCAGACATCCCCCCTGACAGCCCCCACCCTCTTCCTTGGACCCCAAAGTGTCTGTCTTTGGCTTAAAATGGACAACAATTTAAGTACATACGGAAAACCGACCAAACACATTCGGATTCCATTGAAACTTTAGGAGAACGATCCATGTGTCATATGTGACGTGTACGAGTCAACCCCGCCTCAATCCGAGGCGCGGTGTGGCCGCCACCACTCAAAGTGTCTATCTTCTGTTTCAAAAGGACGTCATTTGAAGTGAAATACATCAAATGGCATACGGAAAACCTACAAAATGCATTCAGATTGTGTCGATACTTTTTCACAACGATCCATGGGTCATATGTGACGTGTATGAGTCAACCTCGCCTCAATCTGAGGTGCGGTGTGGCCGCTACCTCTCAAAGTGTCTGTCTTTTGCTTAAAATGGACAACAATTTAAGTACATACGGAAAACCGATCAACCGCCTTCGGTTTCCATTGAAACTTTAGGATAACGATCCATGGGTCATATGTGACATGTACCAGTCAACACCGCCTCAATCCGAGGCGCGGTGTGGCCGCCACCACTCAAAGTGTCTGTCTTCTGTTTCAAAAGGACATCATTTAATGTGAAATACATCAACTGTCATATAGCAAACCAACCAAACGCATTCGGATTGTGTCGATACTTTAGCACAATGATCCATGGGTCATATGTGACGTGTACGAGTCAACCTCGCCTCAATCCGAGGTGCGGTGTGGCCGCCACCACTCAAAGTGTCTGTCTTTAGCTTAAAATGGATAACAATTTATGTACATACGGAAAACCAACCAAATGCATTCGGTTTCCATTGAAACTTTAGGAGAACGATCCATGGGTCATATGTGATTGTATAAGTCAACCCCGCCTCAATCTGAGGCGTGGTGTGGCCGCCACCAATCAAAGTGTCTGTCTTCTGTTTCAAAAGGACGTCATTTGAAGTGAAATACATCAACCGGCATACAGAAAACTGACCAAACGCATTCGGATAGTGTCGATACTTTAGCACAACGATCCATGGGTCATATATGACATGTACGAGTCAACCTCGCCTCAATCGGAGGTGTGGTATGGCCGCCACCACTCAAAGTATATGTCTTTTTCTTAAATTGGACAACAATTTAAGTACATACGGAAAACCGAACAAACACATTCGGATTCCATTGAAACATTAGTAGAATGATCCATGGGTCATATGTGACGTGTACGAGTCAACCCTGCCTCAATCCGAGGTGCGGTGTGGTCTCCACCACTCAATGTGTCTATCTTCTGTTTCAAAAGGACATCATTTGAAGTGAAATACATCAACTGGCATAAGGAAAACCGACCAAACTCATTCGCATTGTTTCAATACTTTAGCACAACGATCCATGGGTCATATGTGACGTGTACGAGTCAATCCCACCTCAATCCAAGGCGCAGTGTGGCCGCCACCACTCAAAGTGTCTGTCTTTTGCTTAAATTGGACAACAATTTAAGTACATACGGAAAACCGACCAAATGCATTCTGTTTCCATTGAAACTTTAGAAGAACAATCCATGGGTCATATGTGACGTGTACGAGTCAACCCCTCCTCAATCTGAGGCACGTTGTGGCCGCCAGCACTCAAAGTGTATGTCTTCTGTTTCAAAAGGGCGTCATTTGAAGTGAAATAAATCAACTGGCATATGGAAAACCTACCAAACGCATTCGGATTATGTCGATACTTTAGCACAACAATCCATGGGTCATATGTGACGGGTACGAGTCAACCCCACCTCAATCCAAGTCACGGTGTGGCCGCCACCACTCAAAGTGTCTGTCTTTTACTTAAAATAGACAACAATTTAAGTACATACGGAAAACCGACCAAACGCATTAGGATTACATTGAAACTTTAGGATAACGATCCATGGGTCATATGTGATGTGTACGTGTCAACCCCGCCTCAATCCGAGGTGTGGTGTGGCTGCCACCACTCAAAGTGTCTGTCTTTTGTTTCAAAAGGATGTCATTTGAAGTGAAATACATCAACTGACATACGGAAAACCGACCAAAAGCATTCGGATTGTGTTGATACATTAGCACAACGATCCATGGGTCATATGTGACGTGTAAGAGTCAACCCCGCCTCAATCCGAGGCGCGGTGTGGCTTCCACCACTCAAAGTGTCTGTCTTTTGCTTAAAATGGAAAACAATTCATGTACATACGGAAAACCAACCAAACGCATTCGGTTTCCATTGAAACATTAGGAGAACGATCCATGGGTCATATGTGATGTGTACGAGTCAACCCCGCCTCAATCTGAGGCACGGTGTGGCCGCCACCACTCAAAGTGTTTGTCTTCTGTTTCAAAAGGACTTCATTTGAAGTGAAATACATCAACTAGCATACAGAAAACCGACCAAATGCATTCAGATTGTGTCAATACTTTAGAAAAACGATACATGGGTCATATGTGATGTGTACGAGTCATCCCCGCCTCAATCCGAGGTGCGGTGTGGCCTCCACCACTCAAAGTGTCTGTATTTTGCTTAAAATGGACAACAATTTAAGTACATATGGAAAACCGACCAAACGCATTCGGATTGTGTTGATACATTAGCACAATGATCCATGGGTCATATGTGACGTGTACAAGACAACCCCACCTCAATCTGAGGCGCGGTGTGGCCGGCACCACTCAAAGTGTATGTCTTTTGTTTCAAAAGTACATCATTTGAATTGAAAAACATCAACTGGCATACGAAAAACTGAACAAACGCATTCAGATTGTGTCGATACATTAGCACAACGATCCACGGGTCATATGTGATGTGTACGAGTCAACCCCGCCTCAATCTGAGGCGTGGTGTGGCTGCCACCAATCAAAGTGTATGTCTTCTATTTCAAAAGTACGTCATTTGAAGTGAAAAACATCAACTGGCATACGGAAAACCGACCAAACGCATTCAGATTGTGTCGATACTTTAGAAAAACGATCCATGGGTCATATTTAATGTGTACGAGTCAACCCCGACTCAATACGAGGTGCGTTGTGGTCGCCACCACTCAATGTATCTGTCTTTTTCTTAAAATGGACAACAATTTAAGTACATACGGAAAACCAACCAAAGGCATTCTGACTCCATTGAAACTTTAGGAGAATGATCCATGGGTCATATGTGATGTGTACGAGTAAACGCTGCCTCAATCCGAGGTGCATTGTGGCTGACACCACTCAAAGTGTCTGCCTTTTGTTTCAAAAGTACGTAATTTTAATTGAAAAACATCAACTGACATACGAAAAACCTACCAAACGCATTCGGATTGTGTCAATACATTAACACAACGATCCATGGGTCATATGTGACGTGTACAAGTCAACCCCGCCTCAATCTGAGGCGTGGTGTGGTTGGTAGGTCACCAGGTGTATGTATTATGTTTAAAATGTACATTATTTCATGTAAAAATATATGGTATACAAAAAACAGATCAAATTATGAATTGACTTCGGATTCCACATATAATTGTCATCTAAATTATAATTACATTATGAATTCTAATTTAATTATGGATGTGTATAGTTCCACCATTATATATTAAATGTGTATGAATTTGTTCTCTATATGTAATTGTTAGTTGGTAATTTCAGGTACAATAACTGTATATGTATGTGTTAGTTTATTGCAGGTACAATAATTGGATTGAAAATGAGAGGGAACCACAAAATGAGACCTGGTGGGAAAATTGGATATCTGCTGGGAAATTGCAGAGCTGCTGGGCAATTTGGCCAGCAGAGGCTATGCCAATGGTTTTGAACCGTTGGCATAGAATGTGTAGGCCTTGCTTTACCAACGGTTCTATGAACCGTTGGTAAAACACTTTTCCCAACGATTCTAA
The DNA here is from genome assembly GCA_963277665.1 of Viscum album. NCBI lineage: Eukaryota > Viridiplantae > Streptophyta > Magnoliopsida > Santalales > Viscaceae > Viscum > Viscum album. Next base: position 105,871,564 of record OY728123.1, on the reverse strand, counting down.
ACCATTGGGAAAGAGAATATATTGGGTTTTTCCCAACGGTTCATAGAACCATTGGGAAAAACATGATAAATTTGTGCACTATTTCCCAACGGTTCTTGAAAACCGTTGGGATTGGGTAATTTTTCAGCACCCTATCCCAACGGTTCACTATAAACCGTTGGGAAAAAGTTTTCCCAACGGCTTACTTCCCTACGGGTTGCAGAACCGTTGGTATAACATATACCAACGGTTCTACAGCCTTTCCCAACGGTTCTAAACCGTTGGGAAATCCTGCATTTCCAGTAGTGTGCATATGTCATAGCATTGCCTTTCCCAAGTGTATAAGAAAACTCGAAATCAAAATACCGTAGGTACTCAACCAACCTCCGCCATCCCAAATTCAAGTAACGCTGCGTTAAGATATACTTGAGGCTCCTGTGTCAGTATATACCACAAAATGCTCTCCCATAAGATAATGTCTCTAACAACTCAAGGCATTAACAACTGTAGCCAACTCCAGGTCATGCTTAGGATAGTTCCGACCTCGGTAGGACAAAAGCCCAACCAAACCTGGCCACGTCTGAGCCCAGCCCCCTGGCAGATAGCATACCCCCAACCCACAGGCAGATAACAGGCCCCCACCTCCGACTAACCCAGAAAAAATGTGGCAGTAACTGTTCCCTTCATCAAGAGGATTTAAATCAACTCCCTAGAAACACGAATAGGAAATCACATTCTTAACAGCCTACTGGGAGTGTTAAAGAGAACCACATAATTCTCCTGGTTGGATATTAAGCTTGTGGTCGCCTGTTCGAGCTGCGAGGGAGGCGATTTAAATCATCGTCAAGTAGGGGACAGTTCCTACCACGTTTTATCTAGGACAGTCGGAGGTGGGGGCCTGTTATCTACCCATGGGGTGGGGGTTTTCTATCTTCCATGGGGCTGGGCTCAGACGTGGCTAAGTTTGGTTAGGCTTTAGGCATGTAAGGTTCGTTACTTAAGCCTCTGATACCACTTTGTAACAACCCGAATCCGGAGCCACCCAACTGGTGCACCGTACCCGGTTCTCCACATGACCTCAAGTGCATTTCCCCAAACACCAGAGGTTGCCGACTAACAGCGAGGGACTTGGTTAGTCATTGGGGAAACTATTCCCTCATTTGGTAAGGTATACATGGGAAAGGAAATAACAGTCAATAGCAGATGCTGTAAACAAAATACAATAACTAGAACTAAACAGTGGAGGTAATAAATATATATAGAAATAATGATGATGATGCAGTAAGTACAAGTATCTAAGGAAAGCAGTAAAAACAACAATGTTCTGAAATACAACTGAGAAATGAAGTATGAAAACTAAAAAACAACTCCAACAGCATAGAAATCCTAAGCTCGGTCCTATGCTCTCCATCTCCAACAAGCAATCATGTACCTGATGTAGAAGGGCCACATTCCCTATCCACACCTGCAACCATATAACCTGTTTGGGCTGAAAAGCAGGACCCAAATAGTGTGTGAGACTAATCCCAGTAGGCAACCACCACAAGATCTGTGCCCTACTATTAGTAAGCAATATAGCAAAAGTAAATGAAATAAATGGAGCAGAGAAACATGAGTACACTAAAGTAAAAAATCCTACCAATCTCCATTTACATTTAATTATTAATTTAATTAAATCATTTAATTATCATCCAAGGAATATAGAAAACGTCTCTATATTCCCAAGGCAGAGCAAGTAACATAATAGGTATCTCAGCAGACTACCTAAACAACAAGAAGTACAAAACACAAGCTTGTTCTTTGTCTTGGTGGACTCATCACAACCAACCAAACAATATTCACACTGACTCTCCGAGTGCCTCATAATGGCAGACCCTTCTAGTCATGTAATCCTACAAAGGCACAGACACTCTGGGAAGCTCTCACCATCAATTCCCCTGCAGTCTTGCAATGATAGCTATAGACTCTCTAAGGAAGCACTTACGTCTAATTCTTCATGTGGTCTTGATAAGTGCGTAAAATAAGGACACTCTTAGGAAGCGCAATGTCCAATTCATGTAGGTCATGTGTACTAAACTAATTTATAACAGACTCTCTCGGGAATCCCTTAATTGTTAATTCCCTCTTTAGTCTACCGCACCAAGTTCACACAGCCCTGAGCAGTCAGGTCATGAATAATCGACTGTCAGCAGCCCTAAGTAAGTTCAATAAAATACTTGGCTAATAACTACAAATAATTAAAAGTATATAAATAGTATGCAATACATGCAATCAATTATATCAATGCAGGCAAACAATTTAACAAGGTCTGCCTCACAGGTAACCTAAGCCAAATGGCGATAAACAACCAAAACAAGGGAAACACCCAAGGGGTGATCCTCAAACATGCTAACAAGAAATCATTATTCATCTAATAGCCTCAAGAATACAAGCAGTCTAAGGCAGATAAAAAATAAAGGATAAAAACTGTAACCCGATATACCCGATACATGGGAATCCGAAACTTCTACACAAAAACTCATAGACATTCAACGTAATGTAGCAAACCACCAATCTCGATCCTAGGAGATCAATATTCTTGAGCCTCGGCCCATCAATCAGCCTAGAACGGAGTAGATATGTAAAAATACCTTAAATGTTCAACCTATGATAACTCTCATAAGAAAAAGAATCCGGAAACATGGCCAAAGAAGAACCAAGAACTCACCGCTGCGATGTTATTGCAACTGACGGTGTTCAATTCGGATAACTGGTGATGGTTCGGTGGCTTGGATAAGATCTGCGGTCGTACCCTCGCTCTCGGTCCAAGATGATGGAGAAGAAGATGTTATCAAGGTTAAGACGCAACCCCGGTCTGTTTATCAAAAAAAAGAAAGTACATGGCGTGTACTAGGCATTTCTGTACTCCACATTAAGCGGCCTCCACATCACCCCTACATGGCCGTGTGTGTGGCCATGACACGACCAGCACATGGCCTCAAGTGGAATCAAAGTACAGGGCGTGTAATTATAATGTACACGGCGTGTAGTTAGAAAATTTCCAAATTCTCCACTTTTTCCCAAAAAATGACCAGAAAAGGAAAAACATACCTAGAAAAAAGGTTCGGGTTCTTACAAAAAGAATCCACAAATACCACTTTGTGACGTCTCGATCCTGGATGTACTGAGCCCAAAGATCCATATGGCCTCAAGCGTATCTCCGCAAACACTAGATGCTTCTGAATTTATTTTAGGACCATGGGTGAGTCCATGGGTAGAATATTACCTCATTACCATAGTTCATAATACTAGATAAATATTGGAATAGGAATGTAGAGGAAACACATAAAAATAGACATCACAACTGAAACATATGCTATAATGACTAGACCAGTCACCCACTGCAGTGGAAGCAGATATAAAGAAATAAAAATTAACAATAAACTGAAAACTAGAAACTGAATATTATAAAAAATTATGATAATATATGTCATGTATATATGAAGTAGGAAAACATGGATTCAAAAAACAAGAAGAAGTACATACATGCTATAAAAAACAATCCAAAAATGGAAAAACATATCCAAGCTTCCTGAGCTCCAACCTGGTTACCTACTACTAAGATCTCATCCTATGTAATCGAAGAATTCATGTATCCATAAGAGGATAATTCCCCTTAACTACAAATGCAAGAATATATTCAATTTTGGTGCCATAGGTGGACCATATGGGGTTTCATATGAATCTCAATAGGCCACCACCACTGAAATCTCTAAATAATTAGTTTTTGTGTATAACTAAAATGTTTGAAGATATAGTAATGTAATGTTGTAGTAATAACTATAAAAGGGTCATCCCTAGTTCCTGATGGAAATTAGAATTCCAATGACTTCTTCTGATCATTCTTAAAATAACACTAAATAAGTATAATGGCACACAATGTTTGTTATCAAATTTATAAGGGACATTGTTCACATTATTATATTATTAATGGGGGAACCATTCCCAGTATCAAATTTTTGAGTGACATGATGTCTTGTATCACAATAAGGGATTCCATACACATATTGTATTACATAAAGGGATGTCATTACCCTATAGTATCCCAAGGTACATCATTCCCATATAGTATCACAAGGTATTCCATTATAATATTGTATCAAAATTATATCAGGGTCATCATGCACATTTCGCATCACACTTATATAAGGTTCTGCATGCCTGTATCGATATAACAAGTTCAAGGTTATTCATTGTAATTCATTTTAAAATATGAGGTATTCCATTCCTATTTATATACATTATTCGTAATACTCACCATTCCAATTTACCATATTCATGAAGTTTCATCATGACCATACAACTATAGTAACAAAATCCATTGATTTTAATATAAAACAAAGAAATGTTCATATTTTATTTACCTTTATTGGTTATATGGGATTATCCTTTTTTTCATTTAAATATGTGGTGTTGGATTAACACTAACATCTATTGAATTCAATTCATTTCATTGTTAAGGGAACTAGCCAATACATGACAGCACATTTATTCTCTATCAAAATGGAATCAAAATTTATATGTAAATCCATAATAAAAATTAGTTTTTTTGGTGTAAAATCATCGAGTCCAAGTAGTCATATGGTGGGGAAACAAAAATGGATGACTCACTCCATGGTTTTAGACCATGATATGATATATGTTATAATAATTCCACCATCTCAATGAAGAGTAAATTTATGGAAATGAACAACGAAACTAATGTGTGTCACAACGACTCATTCTATAAACTATAAACATATGACTATAAAATTATAGACCACTTACCTGATACTTGAAAAATACTCTTCATCTAGTTAGGACATTTAGTTCATCATGTATATTAATAAATATGACGATCATAATAATTCCATTGAAATGGTTCCTAAGATCCCAAATCTCAATAACTCCATTAAGGGAATGAAAATATAAAAAATGATAAATCAGTGAATATCTTACATGGGACTATCTAATGAGACTAGTGGTACTTGAATCAAACATTAGATGAAGAGTTGAGATCAAAATCTATCAAAGGGGGATCTTGGGAGCTCAAATGAATGGATGAGGAGGTCTCATATCCATTGGAGGAGAAATGAATGTAGGGGTGTGGTTTAATTAAATTTAAGGGAATTTTGATATTTTTACCCATGAATATATGTGTAGTAGGGTTTGGTAGCATAGTTGGTCAAACCATGCACTAACTGTCCACCCTTCCTTACTTGAAGGGGAACCTAGCATGGTTCATGCTCATAGTTTGAATAAAAAAATATAATCCATGTGATATTCTATAGCTAAAAAGTGATGGTACACCCACATGGGTGGGCACCCTTTGCTGAATTATTTCATAAACCATGATCTTCAAGATATAGGCCCATTCCGCTTCACACTGATCTACCAAACATTACATCATGGTTCACTTTAATTATACAAACATTGTAGCCCAGGTTCTTTTATCGAAAGGGTTTTGGGCTCTGAACAACCCCTGAAACATCCATGAAGTCATTTGGGAATCCATATTAGGTCTGAAGTAAATGATTACACCAAAAATAAATGTTTTATCACCTTGTATAATAATTGGGTTCCTACAAATTTACTTCTAATGAATCCTATGATCTATAAAAGATTGAAACTCTTTCAATCTATCTGTAATTATTTTCCAAACCCCAAGTAGTTAATACATTGATCTGCAAACCTAAATGTTAATCCTACATGTTTAACACTAATATTAATTATTTTAATTGTTTAACTAAATAGAATAACATATTAACCCAAACATCACATATGATAATCATGGGTGCTAAACCCTTATAATCATTTATCCATGGGTTCAACCCCATCTACCTTTCAAGATATGATGGTCTGTCACCCAAAATTTAGGTTATAATTTTTATGCACAATATTAATACAAATCCTATAATGTTACCAAAAAATTGATGAACTTCCTTTTAAATAATAACATTCTTAATAAATATTTAATCAATATTTATTTATAAATTTTTAATAACTATAATAACGTTATTTAACAATTATTATAATGTCACTAATGATCATCTATACACTAAATGTTATCAATAAATTTAAAATAATGTCAATGTAATGGCATTATTCCTTAAATAACTTTTCGACTAAAACATGTTTCTTCCAAAAATGTCTTCCAAGATATCCTTAATATTAGTGGATTACCATCACATGAAAAATGTAACCAGTTTTTAAGACTTTAAACATGTAATCAATATTAAACAATGAAACCCTTGACGATATCCATAACTATTATGTAAATGAATAAATATAATATTATAACATAATCCAAATATGTTTCAACATAAAGGTAAACAAAATAAAATTGTTAAAAATTATTCAAATATTTTATAATTTAATTCCACAAGAATATATACTTAATCCATTTTATTTTGAACATAGGTCCTTCATTAGTCAAGGGTTTATACCATGTATTTAATTATAATTATCTATCTAAAAAATTTATAATGGTTTGTAATGAAAATTTTCATTATCCTAAGAATATCTCATTAGTGTTCATACCAGGTTCACAGTAAGTCCCATTGTCATATACCATTGAACGCTTGAGTAATTCCTGATGTCACCTTTTTAGGCTTATTACCCTAGGTACATCTCTTACGGAACCACTTCTATTTATAGTATTTAGATATGTATATATTCCTAGAAAAAACCACATAATCTCTACCTTACCAATCCTTTAGGATTCTCTTTTATAATTATTCACTAATTCAATCTTAGTGTTATGTCCTCTAAATTATGATTTCTAAAATCTAGTTACTGGGGTTTCTACAAAACATTCTATTATACCAACTCTTGTGAACCCGAGCCTAGTATACCCCAATCTAGTTCCTGATTTATTTTATTGGAATAAGATACAATTAATTTCCTCCCAATGAACCAAATAGTTTATTATTCATGGTCAACCAAATACATACAAGATTCCCATATTTAATTTCAATACAAAAATAACAATTTTTTGGGAAAAAGTAACGTTATTCCATCTTTCATATCCATGAATATCAGTCATAGTAAAAATTATTGAATCATGGGAAAAGAACATGAAATAAGGGTAGATCGAATTCTCAGTATAGATCATGTACAATGAAAGAAATAATGAATCAATGATCATAATTAATTTGTTATGGTAAATAACCAGGATAACATTCTATTTAAATAACTAGATAAATGAAAATCAATATAAAAAGAATACAAATGATCGCAAATTCCATTTAATTAACTGTATAAGGAAACATTATCGTGAAAAAGTAAATAACTAAAAATAAATTCTATTTTAATAACTAATAATTTAACAAATATATAGATAATTTCATTGTAAAAGTATCATGGGTAATAAAAATAAAAGAAATATCAATAATGTTTTTAATTTTTGAATGTTATATTTCCTCAAAACATGAAACCATTACTTTCCTGATATTTTATAAGATGGTTTAAAACATAAACGGTAAAAAATATTTTAAATAGGGATATCCAACTAATTCGTTCCACGAGACTACCGATGCATTAGGGGGATTAAATTAATTGGACTTTGACCCATTTCATACTAGTCAAAATCATTTCTCATATAATGAATAATCAATTTACATCATAAATTACATGCCTTGTCAAATTTTTGTATCGAGTAAATAATATTGATTTGTAAATATTTCCCCAGATAATCAAATCACATCCAATGTGAAACAAATATGTAAAAATTGTATGGAGTTGGGGAAATAATAATATCCAGGGAAAATTAGAATATGCAGTGGAATGTTACTATCAAATCATGACATGAAAGTGAATATATTATGGGAATGTTATTAACTAAAAAATGAGTTAATAAGTTGAGGGTCAATACTTTACTTTGTAACAATAATCATAAACCATACATAGAAATATAATGATCATATAAATAAAATATATACCTATTGAGGTTAGAATAAAGGGTTGTTTTTATTGTTATATATAAATAACATATAGTGTTCCATAATTTCAATCTGGAAGAAAATATCCATTTTCATTTTGATTTTCTTTTTCAGAATCAATTTATTTTAAAATAAAATTTTAAAAAAATTATTTATAGATATCATTGTAAACATGGAAAGGAATATTCAAAGACATAATGTCCTTGTCGGAGTTTAATTTAATACATGTCGTAAAGAACATTCTTTTTTCCTGGTATTATGGTTATAAAAGTTCCTTTTTCTAAAATATATAACTGGATTCCTTCGATATTTTTGAAGAAATTATTTTTTTAATAATATCTATAAATAAATCAATATTAAAATTTTATTGAAATATTTTTCAGATAACATATTTTTTTTAAGAAAATTGATTTCTGACCAAAGAGAGATATGAATTCATATTTTTCTATAATATCTTCTTAGTATGTTTATGCATCAATGAGTGAAAAAATGGTACTGTCACATGAAAATGACAATGAATAACCATAGAATAAAAATATGAAAGGGGTTATTAAACAATTATCATATAATTTCCTTTAATGGAAATCCATGAAAAAACGATATCAATTAGAATGAAATTTTCAAATAAACCCATAACATGATCATATAATTGATGTGAAAAATTATTAATAAATGTTTTTTATGAACTATAGATCCACATAAAACTGTGGATATAAAACAATAGATATTCAAAAACCATTGTAAACATAATAAATAAATATCAATGAAAACAAAAACAATAATATAACCAAATGAAAAGGAATTGAGCTCTAGAATGTAATTACAACATGGTAAGTTTATGTTTAAATCCTATAAGATGATATATTTTAAATTGAATCATAAAATAAAATAAAAAAAATATTTTTTTTCATGATATAACATGTCAATATAGCAGTATATACATCATATGTAGGTAAATTGGTGAATAACATTATAGTATCCTTGAATGAAATAAAATTGAGTCGAAATATCTTACATTATTCTTCCTTTGGGTTGAATATTATTTAACATAAATTATATTGATTGTAAAAAATTATTAATATATTGATGATCCATATTAATATTATAATATTATATATACACCATTTATAACTTCTTATTACCATTCATTAATAATGTACAGTTATTTTCATTATTCTTCGTCTTAATTGCCTTGTTTTTTAATGCATGTTTTGTTATTAATGTTATGATTTATTCCAATTTTATATAGTTCAATTATGACCCCAATAATAAAATAACCTAATAAAAGTGTTTATTGATGTATTTTACTTTTAGAACAAATAATTAATGTTTTTAATGTAAACAAGGTGTGTTACCATCATAGAGACGATATACCATATGTATACATGGGTAATGCTTCCATTTTCCACTAATCATTATGGGAAAAATGCATGTAATATGTAAATATTAATGTTTAATGTAGATATCATATATAAAAAATATTTTAATTATATATGTCATATATGTTTTGTGGTGATGGATAGAGTTTCACATTTCTTGATGATGACAGAAGTCTACACGTACATGAATGATGTTATCATCATTATGTGAGTGCAAAAGAACAAAACAAAATGATAAATATTATTTATATATATAATGATAAAAATTTAATTAATATCATAATGATTTTATTTATATCACATAAAATCATTATCATCATCATTATCACATTCCATGTGTAGATTTAGTGAAATACTAATGAAATCGCTTCGTGAGGCGACATTCTTCCTTACAAATGAGTGATGTTATCATGGATAAAACATAATGGAAGGTAAAAAGATATTTGTCATATAGTTACACAATATTTAAAATATTTTTAAAATATCATATATATATATATAAATTATATCCATCATCTAATCCAACATTTATAGGGGGGAAATGGAGAAATAAATGATATTGGTTCGCAATGAGATTATCTGCCGTACAGACTAATGATGATTTCATAAACCATTTAATGCAAGTGTAGATGGTATCTGGTCCTAAAAATATTATAAAACAAATTCCCAAAATATTTGAGGTAATTATTTTATTTACATCACATGTTATCATTGTAAGGAATTTGTGGTGACCAATTAATATATCTCATAAAAGATAAAGTGAGACGAGAAAAAATGTTTTTACTTTGGAAAGAATAGTTCTTTTGGAAAAAAAAATTTATTTGTCATGAAATAAGATTTGTAAACATGTATATACCAAAAAATTGGAGTTATAAACCTTAAAATTATATTTTAGGCATTAATGATGTCCCACATATGTGAAATCACGTAAATGTGATTTTAAAGATGCTTTAGAAGTAAAATATTTGAGTGAAAAATTAGGAAAATATGAGAGAATTTAAAATGGAAAAGTGTGTTTGATTTCATAAAAACAAAAATAAACCAAGATTTTTTTTTCAAGATAAAATCTTTGAATACAAAAAAATGTATTAAAATTGATTACATAGTGCACATGAAAATGTGTAATAATTTGAGAAGTTCCCTTGAACTGGAGTTGTTTATCCGGAAGTGTTTTTGAAAGATCGTGTTAAAACATATAACCCCCATAAATGATAGAAGAATTATGGTGGATAAAAATAAATATTCATTCACATATATGTTATGATGAGTAAATATGAATAAATAATAATTTAATTGATATACGTATAGATTAAGAGCAACACATATGAAAGTGGAGGCTCGGATAGAAAACACATACCACTTTGTAATCAATCATATCATATTACCAAAAAATAATAATAAAAAAATGACAGATTTAATATGATGAAAATAATGTGATTCATGATATGATATATCAATGGGATGTATACATACACCATTCATAGGAAATAGTGTTAGATAAAAAATATCTCACAAAAATGGAAGTGAGATGAGGAAACCCTAACATTAAGTACGAAGGTGGTCCTCAATTGATCATAATGAAATGAGTAAAAATATTTATGCTCAAAAATTTATGATTAAATAACGTACTATACTTATAAATTATTTATTTTAACCTTCTTAGGTTCATTCATGTCCTTTTAATGGGTTAATAGATTCGATTTCATTGTTTTGGAGTGTTTTGTTCCTTGGTTTTGTTGATCAGTTTACTTATATTCAAGTACGGATAAACATGTAAAATGATAATGGTTGTCTAGAATATAAGTTGAATGTTATTAGTGATCAAAAATAATATTACACGGTTATAAAATTCATTTGGTAATTATTAATGATGACGAATCATTATATAAAACATTAATGAAAATTGCTTGGGTTAATTGGTGGTTTTTGTTCAAAATGAACTCATTTAGATTTATAAATTTTTATCATATGTAAAAAATGATTATAGAAAATTAAATATGTTATAATAAATATATTATAGTCTGGTTCAACCATCAAAATGGTTTCATGACCAGTAGTATATATGGTAATAGAAATTGAAAACCCATCGTCCTTGAATGTGATAAATTAACTCATCTCAGATGGTTATTTCATTTCAAGTATAAAATAAAGGGAAAAGAGAGATGATGAAGAATTATTCTTTATAATAACAACATTAAATTACATGTAAGTTACTAGAGTCATCAAAACATTCTAATGAAAGGAGGTGAGGAAAGAAAAAGAAAAGAAGAATATTAAATAAATGAAAAGAAAAGAGGAATTTACCTCTTGAAATAATCTTCTTTGAGAGCATGTTTAAGGATGAGGTTTTGGAATTTTTATGAGACCTAGGGCTTCTAGAAGTGGGGGAGGATGTTGGGAAGATATTTTAGTAGGATTTGGAAAATTTACAAGGCTTTATAGGAGTGAAGAGAAGACGGAGTGAGGGGATTTTCATAGCGGAGGAGGGGAGGGGTTTCCAATTATTTTACTCTATTTAATAATTTTTCCTAATACAACAAATAGTATTTATTATTCTGACCAGGAAAATTAATATGTTCATTTGAGTTTGAACCATGTTTTCTTACATCATCCATGATTCTATGAATAGTGAATGTAACTAATAATGTATATATATGGTAAATTACCGTAATTTACAATTCAAAAAAAATTCGAGTATTTCCAAAAAATCATAAAAATTCAACCTAACCATTTTTGAATGTGTAGAATTTAAATATAGAGTCAATTTTTAAAATTTATTTTCTAAATATTATTAATTTAATTTTCATATAAAATAATAATTTTTTCAAAAAATAACAATTTTAGAACTATAATTCATTTTATTTCACCTTATAAAATTAATCATGATCTCATTATCTTATAACCTTAAGAAAATAAAATAATAATATTATTTTTTGTTCACAATGGTCATATTAAAATTCAAATTACTATTCATATGGGTGTGTTACTATTCACTAAAAATTATGTTTCTCATATTTGACACTAAATATCCTACTGAACACAGTCGTGTTTGTCAGTTTTTTGAAATTCAAATCACAATGGTGGTAAAATTATGATTACTGGATAGGTTATAAATAATTTAGTTTTGTAGAGACTCGTTGTTTCGTGCATTAAATGTTAACTTTATTTTCAAAACCTTGGTTTATTATATTATCCCCTGCTTAAAAAAATTCTTCCTCGAAATTAGAAGAATGTTACCTCACAAAAACAATTGTGTAGTTATTCATTATAAGTTTCTTAGGCTCCCATGTTGCCTCTTCTATTGTATGATTTTTCAAAGTATATTAACTATTTGATTCGTCTGATTCCTTAACACATGTTTTTTATTGTCCAGAATCTTGAATGGTTCTTCATAGTATGATATGTCAGGTTCCAATTATATACCTTCATAAGAGAGGTCATGTGTTGGGTATGGAAATTACAATCTTAATAATGAGACATGTAACACATTTTGGACTTTCGACATTCTATGTGGTGTATCCAAATCATATGAAATAGATCTAATTATCTCTATAATCTCATAGGGGCCTATGTACCTAGGTCATAGTTTCCATTTCTTCACAAATCTTATAACAACCTCCTTAGAGATACTTTTAAGAAATCACGATCTCCTATATCAAACTCCAAAACCTTCCAACGACTATCAATTTATCTTTTTTTCTGCTTTGTGCTACATTGATATGGCCTTGAATAATCTTTTAACTTCACTATTATTTCCTCGAAAAGCTTCTGGGCCCTGATGATTCCTTTATCTATCTTCATACCAACAATTTAGTGTACGAAATTTCCTTTTGTACAATGATTCATATGGTGCCATTTGAATAATTGAATGGAAACTATTATTGTAGAAAAAGTTCACTATTGGGAAATACTCATCCCACATACCTTTAATGTTAATAGAACATGATCTCAACATGTCCTCTAAGGTTTGTATTATCCTTTTTATTGCATTTTATCTTGTGGGTGGTATGTAATACTCAAATGATGCTCAGTATCCAAAGCTGTCTAGGGACATTTCCAGAATTTTCATTTAAATCGTAGATCACGATTAGACACAAGCAAGAGAGGTGCTCCATTATGTCTCACAACATCATTTATATAGAGTCGTTATAGGAATTCCGGTTTAAATTCATCCCTTATAGTAAGGGAATTTGAATATTGTGTAAGTTGATCAGGAATTACCCACATCACATCATTCTTACTTGGTGTTTTGGCTAATCTAGTAACAAAATCCATGGTGATGTCATCCCATTTCCATGTATGAATAGGTATAGGTTTCATGACTCGTCTTACATGTTTTCATTCTGCTTTCACTTTTTTAGAGACTAAACATCTTGATTAATAATTCGCAATGTCCCACTTCATGTTGTCCCCCATGAAATATTCATTCAAATCTCTATTGATTTTAGTGCTACCTGGGTGTATAGAGAAATTCGAGCAATGGGTATCATCCAATAACTCTATTTTTATATCAGTTATAGATGGAACACCCAACCTCTTTCAAAATTTCAGAATTCCATCTTCACTTATGTTGTCATCCAACTTCCCTCTTCCACAACATTACATTAGTTTTGATGTTTCTCATCATCAGAATGAGAGATTTTAATCCTTTATAATAAAGATGGGGAGGAAACCAAATGAAAAAGTAGTGATGTTTCACCTTCTTTGATAATTACCATATTCATCTTTACTAGATTCATAATTATATGATCCCTTTAAATCCTAATTTTGTGAATAACTATAGGATTATTTCTGCTCAATGAATCAATGGCCTTTTTTCCTTTCCCAGGAGGTAGTGTATGGAAAAATCAGAATTTGTGAGTAGTTAAATCCCTCACCTTTTCCTTATGTTGAGTTCGATCAATGAGAAGATATATTTCCATCTCTTATGATCTGTATATATCTCAAATTTTCCTCCATAGATATAATCCAACCATATATTAAGATCCAATATTATAGGATCTAACTAAATCTCATTATTATGATATTTTTATTCACTAATTTTTAATTTCCTAGATTCATAGGCAACAAATCTATTAGTATTCAAAATAACACAACAATGTACATTCTTTGATGTGTCACTGTAGATCCCAAATCCACCATTACCCAATTGTAGAGTCTAGAACAGATCATTTACTAATCTCCTCTTCAATTCCTCAAAAAAATCCTCACATTCATTATTCCATACAAAAATAACCCCTTTACTTGTATGATTTGTCATTGGGTTGGCTAAACAAGTGAAGTTTTAAACAAAAGGCAGATAATAACCTACCAAACCAATAAAACTACATACCTCTATAATGTACATTGGAGTAGGCCATTCATTAAAAACATTATTCATCATAGGATCAACAGATATTCCATCCTTAGTGAAGTTTTGGCTAATAATGGAAGCTAATTGAATCCAAAATTCACACTTTCGAAACTTCCCATATAATTCATTTATTCAACGTACCTTTTGAATAGTGCACAAGTGATTTTCATGATCTTCATATCTTTTGAATTTTACCAAGATATCATCAAAAAATACCACCAAAAAGTCATCAAGATATTCCTTAAAAACTATATTAGTTAGATCCCTGAAAATAGAGGGTGTATTATTTAGTTCAAAAGGAATTACTTTAAAATCATGATGCCCATACCTGGTTCAAAATACAGGTTTTGGAATGTCTTCCTTACTCATAAGCGATTGATTATGTCCAGATCAAACCTCAATCAATGAAAAATGTTGATCTCTATGATTTTTATACAATACATAATCAATTCCCGGTAGTGTATACTTGTTCATTATTTTTATAGCCTTGATCTCCAAGTAGTCAGTGCACGTCCTCATAGATCCATCATTCTTCTTAACGAAAAGAACATGGGCTCCCCATAGAGATACACTAGGGTGAATAAATCCTTTATTGCTCAATTACTCAATTATTTTATTTATTTCCACTAATTCCACAGTTTCTATTCTATATAAGGTCTTTTATATAGGTCTTGAATCAAGAATAATGTCAATTGAAAACTCAATTTCTTGTTCTAGAGGATATTCTGGTAAATCCTATGGAAACACATCAACACATTCTTGCACAATAGGTACATCCTATATTTTAACATTCATTACCTAACCTATAGTTATTTCATTCCCTTCCTCCCCAATAATTTAATTTAGTAGATCTTTTAGTGTGGATCTAGATGAGAATAATATGGTGATTTTTATTCGCTAAGGATAAGGGATTACACATTGTCCTAAAAAAATTTAACCTCCTTCTTTTTGCAATAAATTTTCGCACCATGGATCAAAATCATATCCATACTGAGGATTATATCAAATTGAATAATGGGTAGGATAACAAAATAAATAATAAAATCATGTTTATATTCTATAATGGGGACATCCTGACAAAACATTGTTGTAATGATACTTCCCTTAGTTGTATTGACTAACATCATGCTTATAAAATAAAATTGGAAAAATCTAATTTTCATGGAAAATTGGTAAGATATTAAATAATTGAATGATCCAAAATAAAATAATACATTGGATATGTTTGTGGAAACAATTAAAGTACTATCCACCATGTCATTACGATCCTCAATATCTGCAGTTGTGATTGCATAATCATGTCCCTAATCCCTAGGCCTTTGCAGAGGCTTGTTTTCGTGATGCTTTGGACAATCATTAGCATAGTTTCCCATATACCATAAATTATAGAACTTAACATCAATAGATTCTTTCTTCCCCTTATAATCAATAGCATTATGGACTACTTTTTTCACACATGTAGTAGACCCCTTTTCCTTTTAAGTAGGCACAATGCTGTTTCCATCCAGAATTATCATAAGTGGAAAGCCAACTCTTACCTTTTTACCAATTTCTTTATTTCCTTTTCCAGAGTATTTAAAAAACCTATTCTTCTATTGCTTTCTATTAAAGTCATAATACGTAAAGAACTCTTTTATATATTGATAGCACATGAAACTATATCATCACATGATCAGAATGTTTTACAGACCATCACCCATTGGAGGAATGGACTTAGGATATCAATGAATCGATCAATCTTTCTCCTTGAAATACGTATATATTCCACATATGGATTTTCAAACCTTGTGAAGTTAGCATTATACATTTCAACACTATCATCTTCCTTTTACCTCAAATTCCAAAACTTCCTTTCCATATCTTCGCGTTGTTCACGTGGAAAGACTATATCTAAGAAAAGTTATTCATATTCATTATATTCCTTGTTTTCTATCTCTTCCTCATCCTTTATGTTTTGAATTATTAAACACTATTTATCATAATCTCCCAATAGATGATAAACTATAATGAAAACATTCTACCTTTAATTACTTCTTAAGGTGAGAAATATCTTCTCTAATAAACTTATCCACTTATCCGCTACGAATGGGTTTGTAGTCACATTAAAGGATGGGGGATATTTTCACATAAAGTGATTGAACATATCCCCTCCATTTTATGGATCGGGATGCTTCATATGGGTAAGGGTATTGTTCATAACCTGATAAAGTTGTCTTAGTATAGTTATAAGTTGATCCTCACCAGTCGAAGCCCCATATCCAATAACATTATCTAGTATATGAGGAAAATCCCAACATGGGATACAAGAATTCATGCGGTTTCCATTCCTTCCACTAGTTTCTAGTCCTAAATAAAGGTATACCCAAGATTATTTTATGAATCATATTTGTATAATATCAACCTGGGAAAATAATTTGAATAAATTGAAATACTGTGCATGGATAATCCCATAATCACAAACATAGTTTCTATGAGGAAAGTTTTATATTTAAATCCTTCAAAATGTCTTGTAATAAAGACTTGAATTATCTTCACCATATCCCCTAGGAGTGTCAAACCAAGTGTGTAGTAAGGCCTGTTGTCTGGTACCAGGATACCCCATGTTAAACACGAACCACCATATTAGATTTTTCACTCCTAGATACATTTGTTGCAGAACCACATCCACATGTAGTATCTAGACATGGATTTATTTTCTGGAAATATAAACATAAAATTTTCCTTACCAAGATTCTAAGATGTTCTTGTATGTTTATCTTGAAAGACTATCCTAGGGTTTTGTTCCCTAATCTACACTGAAAAAATCTAGTTTCCTTGTTTTCTACTAAAATTCCCCTCATAACAACTATATGGAATAACTATTGAATAAGGCATATATCTCCTAAAAGATAATTTGAGATGAGAATAATGTTTTTTACTTTGGAAAGAAGATTTATTTTGGGAAAATAATTTGTATTTTTCATGAAATAAGATTTCTAAACATGTATATCACAGAAAATAATATGGTAGATCAATGAAATTATATTTGAGTCATAAATGATGTCCAATGGAAGTTAAATCATGTAAAAATATCTTTTAATGATTCTTTAGATGTAAAACATTTTAGTGCAGTTTTAGGAAAATATTAGTGATTTAAAAATCGAAATCGGTGGTTTTAATCATAAACCCATAAATAAACCAAGATTCTTTTTTCATGATAAAATCTGTGATTATAAAAAAAATGGCATAAAATAAATTACATAGATAACTTGAAAATAGGTAGGAATTCGAGAAGATCCCTTTAAACGAGGTTGTTTGTCGGCAATGATTTTTTAATGTTCCTTTTAAAACATATAAACCTCATTAATTAAAGTAGAATTGTGGTGGGTACAAATATAAATACATTCATAGAGGATTTATGAGGATTAAATATTAATAAATATGAATTTAATTGAGGTATGTGCAAAATAAGAGTAACCCAAATGAAAAAGGAGGTTCATGTTGAAAACCCTTACCACTTTGCAATTAATCGAATCGCAAGCCCCAAAACTTATGATCATTAAATGATATATTTAATAGCATGAAAATAAATTGATTCATGATATGATAAATAAATTGAAACTACTAATACACTATGTATAAGAAATAATGGTGGACAAGGAATATATAACAAAAAATGGATGTGAGTTGAGGAAACCCTTACCTTAAGTTTGAAGGTGATCCTCATGTGATATTAATGACCAGAATCATAAAATTTATGTTAATAAATTTTTGGTTCAATAACCTCATATACATTTAATTAATTTATTATAACCTTATTGGGTTCATTCATGGCCTTTTTAAGGGTTAATAGATTCAATTTCATTTTTTGGGAGTGTTTGGTTCCTTGGTTTCCATGATCGATTTAATTATATTCATGTATGGATAAACATGTAGAATGAGAATAGTTATCCAGAATAGAAGTTTTATGTTTTTGTTGAACAGACATAATAATACATGCTAATAAAATTAATTTTTTTTTATTAAAGAAGAATCATTATATAAAACATTAATGACAATTGTTTGGATTAATTGGCAGTTTTTTTCACTAAAAACTCGTTTTGATTTATAAATTATTTTCATGTGTAAAAAAGGATTCCAGAAACATAAATAAGTTATAATATATATATTTTTCCTATTCCAACCATAAATATGGTTTCATGACTTTAATTTAAGATGGTAATAGAAATTGGAAACTCTTTATCCTTGAATGTGATAAATTAACAGATCTTGGAAGGTGTTTACATTTTAAGACAAAAAGAAAGGGAAAGGAGATATGATGAAGAATTATTACTTTGTAATAACACCATTATTTTACATTAATGGTGATATATTCATAACAACATTTGTATAAAAGGAGTTGTGGAAAGAAAAAGAAAATAATGGAACTTGAAATAAAAGAAATGAAAAGTAGAATTTACCTCTTGAAGTATTCTCCCTTGAGAGCCTCTTTAGGTTATATGTTTTGGTATTTTTGTGAGACCAAGGTCTTATGAACATGGGGTAGGATATTTGGATGATATTTTATCAAAATTTAGAAAATTAACATGGAATGAGAGTAGTGAAGAGAATAGGGAGTGAGAGGGGTTTATAATGGATGAGAGGAGGGTTTTCCCATTATTTTAGTCTTTATTTTACTATTTTTCAAAAGATGACCAATAGTATTGATTCTTGTGACCAATAATAGAAATATGTGCATGTGAGTTTGAATAAAGTGTTCTTACATTATCCATGATATTAGTAGTAGTTATTTTTTGGAAAATTTATATATATAGTAAATTGCGGTATTTTATAAGTCATAAAAAATTCGAGTATTTTAGAAAAATCCAAAATATTAACCCTAACCATTTTTTGACTTGTAGAAGTTAAAAATGAAATTCATTAATTGGAAATAATTTTATAAATATTATTAATTTATGTTTTAAGTAAAATCATAATTTATTCGAAAAATAACAATCTTGAAACAATATTTCATTTTATTTCACTTTGAAAAATTAATCAATATGTCATTATCTTATAAACATAAGACAATATAATAATAAAATGATTTAAAATTAATAATGGTAACATTTATATTCTTATTACTATTCATATTGGTTTGTTACTATTCAATAACAATTATTTTTGTCTTGTTAGACTCTAAATATCATACTGAATGTAACTGTGTATGTCAGTTTTTTGAAATTCAAATCATAGTGGTGGCCAAATTATGCTTACTAGATAGGTTATAAAAAAATGGTGCTTTGTAGAGACTTATTGTTTCATGCATTCAATATTAACTTTATTTTGAAAAATCTTGGGGTGTTACAATAATAAAAATTTAAGGAGGTGGAGAAAGAATAAAATAAGGATGATCATTGATGAACATTTCTTCATATATATCTATCCTCCTTAGGTTTTCACAAAGTCCATTTTTGGATGGATCTCTGAAAAAAATACTTCTATGATGAGGGGTGGAGTGTTTTGAATGGACTTGGTCTAGTATTTTTTGAACCAGATTTTTTTTAAAATGTGAGGTAGAGATAAGACTTGGTGGCCTTTTATAAGTTAGGTGGGTGGCACAATTTTAGTATTTTGAAGGAGTGGATTCCACCCATTGTTTTTAAAGACATAATACCTCAATAATGGCCATTACTGATCCTATAAATATTTTGTTTGAAATAATTCCATCCAATTGGTTTTATTATATTTTTTGGGTCATTTCTATAACCTATAGTATTAGTTTAACCACAATGTAAAATCATTTTTCATTAATCTTTATAAATAATGTTAACTCTTTTCACTAATAATTATTTTAAAAAACTATGTTAAAATCATTATAAATTATAAATTTTTCTGATTCCAAATATGGAATCCATTTTTGAAATTAAATTCATATATTTTTCAAAATTCACTTTAACATTAACCTTGTTTAAGGGGTGAAAAGTGGGGTATTAATGATATTATGTTCAAAATATTTTAATTTTTTTATCTTAATTAAGATAGAAAATAAATCCAATGAAATGAATATTTTTTATATATTTATAATAGAACTACTGTGACTATAAATCCACTTTAAAATATAATGTAACATTGCAAATTATTTAGATGAAAAGGTGGTTTTCAGTTAAATTATAGTATTTTTCACTATTCATAAAACAATTATACATCTCTGAAAAATGAAAAACCCTCAACTAATTTTGGTATTGTTATTGTAATTTTTTTTAATTTCACTGCATAAATTTTATTAATGTGTTAAAAATTATGTCTAAATTATGTGTTCCATGCATGATTAAAATGCATCTTATAAAAATACTTTTTTTAAATCATTTATTTTTCAATTAAATGATTCTGATATAATTTTTAATCAATAAACATATGTGATATATATATTTTCATAATTTATTTAATTCTATTATTAACCTCTATTCCATCATCTAGGTGACAAGTTTCTTCTTAAATAATATTATTAATAATATATTTGTGTTCAGTAATACAGGGGCTTTTGTGTAAGAGAAGCTTTCAGAGAAACTCAATGTTGATTATATCGTAAGCTATTGAAGAAATTAAACTAATTTTAAAATAAATATATCTAAAAGATTTTTGGTGTTATATTCTATTCTAATATAGGTAATTTAGTTCACATACCAAATTGAATAAAATGGTATTTTTATTGAATTTCAACTTGTTACAGAAGACCCCCAAAATCACATAAGAGAGATTGACGCACGCCTGTCGTGGGGCATGGAAAAACAATATTTTATTTACCTAAGTATAGTATAGCAGTTGATCCTAGTTAGTCTTCTGATGTGTAGTGCACACAAAACAAGGTTTTCACTTTTTGTTGGCTTTCTTAAAAAGATTGGTTTTAACAAATAATAAAGACGATGATCAATTTGGGTTCGGATAGACATAGTGTTGTGTCATCATGGTTTCCTGATTTTATCTCTTCTTATTCCTTAAACTGGTAAGAGATAGATTCATCTACCGAGTCCTCTCTCTCCCTTAGTCAGATAAATGTGATGAGAATTTTCCTTTCCAAAACCTTAGATTGGTCTATCCTCCTTCCAATGTGCTTAGGGTTGTAGAAGGTCTCTTGATTAATTAGAGAAATCCTAGACCTGAAATTGTTGTTCCCTAACAAAAAATGATTTAAACATACAATCCTACACACGTGCTTGACAACCGCTGAGCAATCACCACCCAACCCTAATCTTGTTCCACCGTATACAGATTAGAATTGGGTGGAGAGAGATGTGATCATCGACCAAAGAAATTTATAATTTCAGAATAAAAAACATAACACTAATGCATTCATAATTTAATACTGAATTAATAATTGAAATCATAATAAGAAATAAGAATAAATTTTATTAATTTCATGAACAAAAACTCAAACACAACACATAGGTCCAGCCTCCCCTCCTTCCGATCACTCAAATGAAACTACCCCTCCATAAATGGGGTAAGCGAGATGATGCGGGAGGGGAGATACATTTTAAAGTAAATAAAAATAAAAGAAAGAAACAAAATGATGCTGAAGAATAATTTCCCCGAGTGTCCCTTGGCTTCCTCCCGTCTCCGATTGTGGTGTCCCAGAAGGAATGGGATGGAATATGGGATGTTTTGAGGAGGAGGAGCTCTCCTCCTTTTATATCCAGATTTCCTTCCTCCGAATGTTGTCGCGTTTTTGGCCAAATAAATGACCTCTTCACGCGTTGATCCCTTATTCAATGTTGTTTATAATTGTCTTGGACGTGTCCCCTCAAAATCTAATTGGATTTGGATATGTATTACGAGAGTTATGGCCCTTTTACTCTGATCATTTATTCTGTCCAGTCAGACTCTCCAAAACGCCAACCCCCAAATTAGGAAGCTTTAATGAACCCTAAAACGGCTGAATACAGTGGCCTTTCCTTCATAAAAGATGTTATAAATCATCTTTTGCATATACATACCGAATATCACAACATTTGGACCCACCATGAATGCGTTATGGATCCCACACCAAAACAAGGCAGAACTGAAAACAATTTTCTTTCTCCCACTTTTGATCTTCTTTTGAGCTTCCATATGGCCGATTCAGCTTTTTTGTCCAAAAATAGTAAATGAAGCCTTGGATGTTTAGAATCTGGAAAAGAAAGATTTTTTCAATTTGGATTAGTGTATATAATGTTATGGCCAAAATACAGAAGTAATTTAAAACTGTTAAAAATCCAAAATGTTCAATTTTTACTATTCAGCTCAAAATAACACCATTATCATAAAAATGAAACAATTAATCTTAGAGGAACACTTTTGTGGGTTTAAAACAAGGATATTCAATATAAATTAATTGAAAATATTTTCTCTATCAATTCTCCCACACTTAGCACTTGGACTCCTGGACAAGTAAAAATCAAATCAAATCAAATCCAAAACACATATCAATGAGATCTATCAAATCAATTTTAAGAAACAAAAAGATATAATGCCTCAACAAAAACAATTATTTCAAGTTCTCCATTTTAGATTTTAATATATTTACACTTCATTTATTATCCCATGCACACAAAACACCTACCTCATATGAATTTTCTCTCATCTCAAAATGTAAATGTTGAACAAGGATTTTCTCATCCAAACTCACACGATAGTCACCATAGGCTTGATAAATTCCTAATTCTCCACCGGATGTGAGTCAAGGACATGTGTTTCTCATGAGGACTTTTTAGGGTTGTTCTATGGCTTCCGGTTGGTAGGATTTAGATTTTAATAGTTCTGAGCCCGAAAAAGGAAGGCTTGGCTCTTATTGAAGAAAAATTGAATGATTATAATCTTCACTCAAATATGGTATCCATCACTTCCCCTCTATTGAAAATAGGCTCCATCATCATTCAATCAGCTCAGCAAAAAAAATTCAATCTTTTCAAACATGATTTTTTTAAAGCTCCAGATATGCACAGCTTTCTTTTTTACATTGGAAGCTCCAGAAAGGCACAAATTCTCTTGTCATAAAAGATCCAGAAAAGGAACAGCTTTCAACAGAATAATTTTTCAGCATCACACACATCTCTTCAACAATTTATTTTCCTCCCAATGTATCACCAAATGAGGCAGTACACCACAGTACATCTTCCCCCACACTTATGTTCAACTAGATCATGCAATTTCACTTCAAGAAATGGTAGGATATGGAAAATTGGCTTGTAATGTGGCTAACCTAACAGGAAATTCATGGCTACTAGGGGATACAATGAAGGATAAATGTAAAGGTGGGCCATAATGAAAAGGATTATTTTGAAAATGGGGCTTCAAACCAAATAAATGCATCAATCATTTAAAACACACGTACTCCAAACCCTCAAATTTTGAAAGGAATAAATCAAATTCTGGTTAAAGAAATCATGGTATGGTTTTCTCAAGAAATGAGGTGAATGAAAAGAATACGACAAAAATGGTTCAGATACCTCACAGGAAAGTGATTTCAAAGATATAGACAGTGAAATATGGCATGGGATTCAAATATCAGTGTACTTTTCATGAAATTCCAAAAAAAATGAACTAGAAGAAAATTCATTCTAGCATTCATTTAAGCACTGTTTCATGAAATAGATTGGTTCACTCATTGACATGGGTTTCAAAAATGGTATTGATAATCTTTTCAGCTCAGAATATTCAGAAACACGCCAAAAAAAATAAACATAGGAAAATTTGAAAACACACAATTTTTTAATTTTTTTATTAATTGTTTTTCAAAAACAAAAACAAAATGAAAATACTAAACTACAAAGGTTCCCTCCCCCACACATAAATGATGCAGTTTCCTCAATGAATTCAAGTTTATTTATCATGTAATGCAATTTAAAAATGAATCACAACATCAAGAAAGTGTGAAGGTGAGGTACAACCTGATTTATTCACAGTGCACCATTGATTTATCCTCATAAGTGTAGCACTCTGAAAACCTACAAATAAAAGGACAAAATAAAACATAAGATATTTATTGAAAGAAATTAAAATAGAAAGAGGATTATAATAGAAGGATAAGACTTGGTTTAATCCCCCAAGTGTGCCCTGGGTTTTGACTGCCTCCAGCGGGGCAGTTCTAATCAGTTATCCTCTATCTGATGGTGGGTGAAGTTTATTTCTCATGAACCAACAAAAACTTTTCTTTCCAGGATGAAATTATTCCTTTTTCTTGAGGACTCCATCAATAAAATTCACCAAGTACACACTCATTGTAATGAGATAAAACATGCATGGTGGGGTTAGGACAATGAATGAGTCCTCCTCTTTCTTGGCTTCCACATGAACAACAACTTCTTTATTATCCAGTGGTTGCTGAAGGTATGATACATCTGGGGAAAAATCAAATGGAATGTCATAGTTTAATTCTATTTGAAAAAAATAAAGAACGAAGAATCAATATCAAATTCTTCCCTTTCAAAGTAAATAGATTCTGTCTCATTTTCCTCCATAAAATCCACTTTGATCTTCTCTTGTACTCCCTCCATTAAATGTTCAACAGGTTTGGGGAGCACTAGATGTTCCTCCATGGATGAATATCCTTTTTCATCATCTTCCTCCAAATAAATACAAGTGTTGGCTGAATCTGAAAAATTAAATGAAGGGGAGGTAATACTAAATTTAGTTTCAGCAAAATATAAAGATAATGAGTTTATGAAATGATTGACTCCCTGATCTTGTTTGGTTTAAATTTATTCTTTAATGGGAGGTGCTTCTTGGAGTTGAATTTCCCTAGATAGAGGTAGACAGTCAGACTCCTCTCTCTTCTCTTCAAATTCCAATACTTGGTTGATTTCTTCCTTCAATGTTTTTGAATCATCAACATTATGAGGAATAGTTGGCTCAAGAAGTTCCTCACACTCATTACAGAAGTTATCCAGATCTTTTTGATCTCCCATATGCATTTTAATTGCTAAATCTTTTTCACCAATCTTCTCCAACATTGATTGAGATGGGCTCAATGGATATTATTTTAATTTCATGAAGGACTCCATGGGTTCTTCAACTTGAAGGATTTGTGGGGATACTTCTTCCATCAATTTTTCGGATTCTGGTTCTTGTTCGGGCTCCATTTGTTGATCCTGGGATGCATGTACTTGTTTCGCAACCAACATTATTGACGTCTCCAGGTTTTGAACCATTTGACTAATTCTTTCAAATCGGGCTTCAAGATCCTTATGAAGTTCTTCTTCTTGGTGTTTCACTTTGATCATTTCTTGATAATATTCTAGAAAATACTCCTGAAGTTCAATTAATTCGCTGGAAAATCCCTCCAGCACTGGGTATTCGAGGTTCTTTTTAAGGTTTTCAATAAGATCATTGAATTCATCCTCTCTGATGATTTGGATTTGAGCTCCCCGAATTTTTTTAGCCAAGAAAGAAAATTTATACTCTATAGACCAAGGTGATTCAATAATTGGTTCTCGCACTGGTGGGTAATTTTTCCATTAATTAAAGAAATAATCATTTGAAAAGAACATGGAAAAAGATTTTTTTAAAAAAAATTTAAATTGAAAAAGTAAAATATTTACAATTAGTTTGTGGCACTACCTCCCTGACAATGGTGCCAAGTTTGAAGCACGCCTGTCGTGGGGCATGGCAAAACAATATTTTATTTACCTAATTACAGTATAACAGTTGATCCTAGGTTGTCTCCCAAAGAGGAGTTCACACAAAACAAGGTTGTCACTTTTTGTTGGTTTTCTTAAAAAGATTGGTTTTAACAAATGATAAAGAAAATGATCAGATTGGGTTCGGCTAGACATAGTGTTCTGCCATCATGGTTTCCAAATTTTATCTCTTATTCTTCCTTAAACTGGTAAGAGATAGATTCCATTACCGAGTCCTCTCTCTCCCTTAGTCAGATAAATGTGATGAGAATTTTCCTTTCTAAAACCTTAGATTAGTCTATCCTCCTTCCAATGTGCTTAGGGTTGTAGATGGTCTCTTGATTAATTAGAGAAATCCTAGACCTGTAATTATTGTTCCCTAATAAACCAAGATTAATACATACAATCCTAGACACGTGCTTGACAACCGCCGAGCAATCACCACCCAAACCTAATCTTGTTCCACCGTATACAGATTAGAATTGGGTGGAGGGAGATGTGATCATCGACCAAAGCAATTTATAATTTCAGAATAAAAAACATAAGACTACCGCATTCAGAATTTAATACTGAATTAATAATTGAATCCATTATAATAAAGTATAAGAAATTTTATTCATTTCAAGCACAAAAACTCAAACACAACACATAGGTCCAACCTCCCCTCTTTCCGATCACTCAAATGAAACTACCCCTCCATAGATGGGGTAAGCGAGATGATGAGGGAGAGGAGAGAAATTTTAAAGTAAAGAATAAAAAAGAAAGAAACAAAATGATTTTGAATAAGAATTTCCCCGAGTGTCCCTTGGCTTCCTCCCGTCTCCGATTGTGGAGTCCCAGAAGGAATGGGATGGAATATGGGATGTTTTGAGGAGGAGCTCTCCTCCTTTTATAGCCATATTTCCGTTTTCCAAATGTTGTCGCATTTTTGACCCAATAAATGACCTCTTCACGCATTGAGCTCTTATTAAATGTTGTTTATAATTGTCTTGGCCATCTTCCCTCAACATCTCATCTTATTTGGACAGGTATTCCGAGGGTTATGGCCCTTTTACTCTGATAATTTATTCTGTCCAGTCAGACTCTCCAAAACACCAACCCGCAGATTAGGAAGCTTTAATGGACCCTCAAACGGCTGCATCCAGCGGCCCTTCCTTCATAAAATATGTTCTAAAACCCCTTGCGCGTCCACGTACCTAATATAAAAACATTTCGATCCACCATGAATGAGTTATGGATCCTACACAAAAACAAGGTAGAACTGAAAACAATTTTCTTTCTCCAAATTTTGAGCTTCTTTTGATCTTCCACATGGCTGATTCAACTTTTTGTCCAAAAATAGTAAATGAATCCCTATATGTTTAGAATCTGGAAAAGATAGAATTTTTCAATTTGGATTAGTGTAGATAATGTTATGGCCAAAATAGTGAAATAATTTAAAACTATTAAAAATCCAAAATGGACAATTTTTACTATTCATCTCAAAATAACACCATTATCATAACAATGAAAGAATTCATCATAGAGGAACACTTTTATGGGTTTAAAACAAGGATATTAAATATAAATTAATTGAAAATATTTTCTCTATCAATTCCCCCACACTTAGCACTTGCACTCCTGGTCAAGTAAAAATCAAATCCAATCCAATCCAAAACACATATCAATGAGATCTATCAAATCAATTCTAAGAAACAAAAAGATATCATGCCTCATCAAAACAATTATTTTATGTTCTTTATTTTAGATTTTAATATATTTACACTTCATTTATTATCCCATGCACACAAAAAACCTACCTCGCATGAATTTTCTCTCATCTCACAAATGTAAATGTTGAACAAGGCTTTTCTCATTCAAACTCACATAAGGGTCACCATAGGCTTGATAAATTCCTAATTTGCCACCTGATGTGAGTCAAGGACATGTGTTTCTCATGAGGACTTTTCAGGGTTGTTCTGTGGCTTTCGATTGGTAGGATTTAGATGTTAAAAGTTCGGACCCCGAAAAAGGAAGGCTTGGCTCTTATTGAAGAAAAATTCCAAGATTCTATTTTTCACTCAAATATGGTCTCCTTCACTTCCCCTTTGTTGAAAATAGGCTCCATCATCATTCAATCAGCTCAGCAGAAAAAATTTCAATCTTTTCAAACATGATTTTTTTAAAGCTCCAGATAGGCACAACATTCTTTTTTACATTGGAAGCTCTAGAAAGGCACAACTTCTCTTGTCATAAAATCTCCAGGAAAGTCACAACTTTCAACCGAATAATTTTTCAACATCACACACATCTCTTCCACAATTTATTTTCCACCCAATGAATCACCAAATGAGGCAGTACACCACAGGACATCTTCCCCCACACTTAAGTTCAACTATATCATGCAATTTCACTTCAAGAAATGGTAGGATAGTGAAAATTAGCTTGTAATGTGGCTAACCTAACAGGAAATTCATGGGTACTAGGGGCTACAATGAAGGATTAATGTAAAGGTGGGCCATAATGAAAAGGATTATTTTGAAAAGGGGGCTTCAAACCAAATAAATGCCTCAATCATTTAAAACACACGTACCCCAAACCCTCAAGTTTTGAATGGAATAAATCAAATTATAGTTAAAGAAATAATGGTATGGTTCTCTCAATTAATGAGGTGAATGAAAATAATATGAAAAAAATGGTTCAGAAGCCTCACAGGAAAGTGATTTCAATGATATAGATAGTGAAATATGGCATGGGATTCAAAAAACAGTGTACTTTTCATGAAATTCCAAAAACATTGAACATGAAACAAATTCATTTCAGCATTTATTTAAGCTCAGTTTCATGAAATAGATTGGTTAATTCATTGACATGGGTTTCAAAAATGGTATTGATAATCTTTTCAGCTCAAAATTTTGAGAAACACACCAAAAAATAAAAAAATAAACACCAAAAAATTTGAAAACACAAAATTTTTAATTTTTTTATTAATTTTTTTTCAAAAACAAAAAAAAACAAAATGAAAATACTAAAATACAAAGGTTCCCTCCCCCACACATATATGATGAATTTTCCTCAATGAATTCAAGTTTATTTATCATGTAAGGAAATTTTAAAATGAATCACAACATCAAGAAAGTGTGAAGGATAGGTACAACCTGATTTATTCATAGTGCACCATTGAGTTATCCTCATAAGTTTTTCACTCTGAAAACCTACAAATAAAAGAACAAAAGAAAACATAAGATATTTATTGAAAGAAATGAAAATATAAATATGATGATAATAGAAGGATAAGACATGTTTTAATCCCCCAAGTGGGCCCTGGGTTTTGACTGCCTCCAGAGGGGAAGTTCTAATCATTTATCCCCAATCTGACGGTGGGTGAAGTTTCTTGCTCATGAAGCAACAAAAACTTTTCTTTTCAGGATGAAATTCTTCCTTTTCCTTGAGGACTCCATCGATAAAATTCACCAAGTCTGCCATCATTGTAATAAGATATAACATGCATGGTGGGGTTAGGAAAATGAATGAGTCCTCCTCTTTCTTGGGTTCTGCATGAACAACATCTTCTTTATTATCCAGTGGTTGCTGAAGGCATGATACATCTGGGGAAAATTCAAAGGGAATGTCAGAGTTTAATTCTATTTGAAAAAAATTAAAACATGAAGAATCAATATCAAATTCTCCCCTTTCAAAGTAAGTAGCTTGTGTCTCATTTTCTTCTAGAAAATTCACTTTCATCTTCTCTTGTACTCCCTCCATTAAATGTTCAACAGGTTTGGGGAGCACTAGATGTTCCTCCGTGGATGAATATACTTTTACATCGTCTTCCTCCAAAGAAATACATGTGTTGTCTGAATCTGAAAAATTAAAAGAAAGGGAGGTAATAATCAATTTAGTTTCAACAAAATCAAAAGATAATGAGTTTATGAAAATATTGACTCCCTGATATTGTTTGGCTTTAATTGCTTCTTTAATGGGAGGTGCATCTTGGAGTTGAATTTCCCTATATAGAGGTAGACAGTCAGATTCCTCTCTCTTCTCTTCAAATTCCACTACATGGTTGATTTCTTCCTTCAATTTTGTTAAATCATTTACATTATGAGGAATAGTTGTCTCAAGAAGTTCCTCACACCCATTCCAGAAGTTATCCAGATCTTTTTGATCTCCCATATGTATTTTAATTGCTAAATATTATTCATCAATCTCCTCCAACATTGATTGAGATGGGCTCAATGGATCTTCTTTTAATTTTATCAAGGAATCCATGGGTTATTCAACTTGAAGGATTTTTTGGGATACTTCTTCCATCAGTATTTTGGGTTCCGGTTCTTGTTCAGGATTCCATTTGTTGATCATGGGATGCATGTACTTGTTCCGCAACCCACTTTATTGATGTCTCCAGGTTTTGAACCATTTGACTAATTCTTTCAAATTGGGCTTCAAGATCCTTATGAACTTCTTGTTCTTGGTGTTTCACTTTGATCATTTCTTGATAAAATTCTGGAAAATACTCCTGATGTTAAATTAATTCTCTGGACAATCCCTCCAACACTGGGTATTCGAGGTTCTCTTTAAGGTTTTCAATGAGATCCTTAAATTCATTCTCTGTGATGATTTGGATTCGAGCTCCCCGAATTTTTTTAGCTAAGAAAGAAACATTATACACTATAGACCAAGGTGATTC
Source organism: Viscum album (assembly GCA_963277665.1). Classification (NCBI taxonomy): domain Eukaryota; kingdom Viridiplantae; phylum Streptophyta; class Magnoliopsida; order Santalales; family Viscaceae; genus Viscum; species Viscum album. Next base: position 105,840,611 of record OY728123.1, on the reverse strand, counting down.
AGTAATTGGTTCTCGCACTGGTGGGTAATTATTCCATGAATTAAAGAAATAATCATTTGAAACAAAATGGAAAAATATTTTTTTTTAATTTTTTTAAATTCAAAAAGTCAAATATTTACAATTAGTTTGTGGCACTACCTCCCTGGAAACGGCGCCAAGTTTGACGCACACCTGTCATGGGGCATGGAAAACAATATTTTATTTACCTAAGTATAGTATAGAAGTTGATCCTAGGTAGTCTCCCGAAGAGGAGTGCACAGAAAACAAGGTTGTCACTTTTTATGGCTTTCTTAAAAAGATTGGTTTTAACAAATGATAAAGACGGTGATCAGATTGGGTTCGGCTAGACCTAGTGTTGTGCCATCATGGTTTCAAAATTTTATCTCTTCTTCTTCCTTAAACTGGTAAGAGATAGATTAACGTACCGAGTCCTCTCTCTCCCTTAGTCAGATAAATGTGATGAGAATTTTCCTTTCTAAAACCTTAGATTTGTCTATCCTCCTTCCAATGTGCTTAGGGTTGTAGAAGGTCTCTTGATTAATTAGAGAAATCCTAGACCTGAAATTGTTGTTCCCTAAAAAACCAAGATTTATATATACAATCCTACACACATTCTTGACAATCGCAGAGCAATCACCACCCAACCCTAATCTTGTTCCACCATATACAGATTAGAATTGGGTGGAGAGAGATGCGATCATCGACCAAAGAAATTTATAATTTCATAATCAAAAACATAACACTACCGCATTCGGAATTTAATACTGAATTAATAATTTAATCCATTATAAGAAAGAAGAAGAAATTTTATTCATTTCAAGCACAAAAACTCAAACACAACACATAGGTCCAGCCTCCCCTCTTTCCGATCACTCAAATGAAACTACCCCTCCATATATTGGTTAAGCGAGATGATGCGGGAGAGGAGAGACATTTTAATGTAAATAAAAATAAAAGAAAGAAAAAAATGATGCTGAACAAGAATTTCCCCGAGTGTCCCTTAGATTCCTCCCGTCTCCGATTGTGGTGTCCCGAAGAAATGGGATGGAATATGGGATGTTTAGAGGAGGAGGAGCTCTCCTCCTTTTATAGCCATATTTCCGTCCTCCGAATGTTGTCGCGTTTTGGACATAATAAATGACCTCTTCACGCGTTTATCATTTCTTCAATGTTGTTTATAATTGTCTTTCCTATGTCCCCTCAAAATCTTATCAGATTTGGAAAGGTATTCCGAGAGTTATGGCCTTTTTACTCTGATCATTTATTCTATCCAGTCAGACTCTCCAAAACGTCAACCCCCGGATTAGAATGCTTTAATGGACCCTCAAACGGCTGAATCCAGCGGCCTTACCTTCATAATAGATGTGCTAAAACCCCTTTCTCGTCTACCCACCAAATATCAAAACATTTGGACCCACCATGAATGAGTTATGGATCCCACACCAAAACAAAGCAGAACTGAAAATAGTTTTCTTTCTCCCAATTTTGAGCTTCTTTTGAGCTTCCATATGGCAGATTCAACTCTTTGTTCAAAAATAGTAAATGAATCTCTGGATGTGTAGAATCTTTAAAAGAAAGATTTTTTCAATTTGGATTAGTGTAGATAATATTATGGCCAAAATACAGAAATAATTTAAAACTGTTAAAAATCCAAAATGGCCAATTTTTACTATTCAACTCAAAAGAACACCATTATCATAAAAATGAAACATTTCATCTTTGAGGAACGATTTTATGGGATAAAAACAAGGATATTCAATATAAAGTAATTGAAAATATTTGCTCTATCAATTACCCCACACTCAGCACTTGGACTCCTGGACAAGTAAAAATTAAATCAAATCAAATCCAAAACACATATCAATGAGATCAATCAAATCAATTCCAAGAAACAAAATGATATAATGCCTCATCAAAAACAATTATTTCAAGTTCTCCATTTTAGATTTTAATATATTTACACTTCATTTCTTATCCCATGCACACAAAACACCTACCTCACATGAATTTTCTCTCATCTCACAAATGTAAATGATGAACAAGGATTTTCTCATCCAAACTCACACAAGAGTCACCATAGGCTTGATAAATTCCTAATTCTCCACCCAATGTGAGTCAAGGACATGTGTTTCTCATGAGGACTTTTCTGGGTTGTTCTGTGGCTTCCGGTTGGTAGGATTTAGATGTTAAAAGTTCTAAGGCCGAAAAAGGAAGGCTTGGCTCTTATTGAAGAAAAATTGGAAGATTATAATTTTCACTCAAATATGGTCTCCTTCACTTCCCCTTTCTTGAAAATAGGCCCCATCATAATTAAATCTCCTCAGCAGAAAAAATTTCAATCTTTTCAAACATGATTTTTTAAAGCTTCAGATAGGCACAACTTTCTTTTTACATTGGAAGCTCCAGAAAGGCACAGCTTCTCTTGTCATAAAAGCTCCAGAAAAGGCACAGCATTCAACAAAATAATTTTTCAGCATCACACACATCTCTTCCAAAATTTATTTTCCACCCAAAGTATCACCAAATGAGGCAGTACACCACATGACATCTCCCCCCCACACATAAGTTCAACTAGATCATGCAATTTCACAACAAGAAATGGTAGGATAGGGAAAATTGTCTTGTAATGTGGCTAACCTAACCGGAAATTCATGGCCACGAGGGGACACAATGAAGGATAAATGTAATGGTGGACCATAATAAAAAGGATTATTTTGAAAAGGGGACTTCAAACCAAATAAATGCCTCAATAATTTAAAACACACGTACCCCAAACCCTCAAGTTTTGTAACAAATAAATCAAATTCTGGTTAAAGAAAGCATGGTATGGTTCTCTCAATAAATGAGGTTAATGAAAATAATATGACAAAAATGGTTCAGAAGCCTCACAAGAAAGTGATTTAAACGATATAGACAGTGAAATATGGCATGGGATTCAAAAATCAGTGTACTTTCATGAAATTCAAAAAAAAATTGAACTTGAAACAAATTCATTTCAGCATTCATTTAAGCTCAGTTTCATGAAATATATTGGTTCACTCATTGACATGGGTTTCAAAAATGGTATTGATAATCTTTTCTGCTCAAAAGTTTCAGAAACATGTCAAAAAATAAAAAGAATAAACACAGAAAAATTTTAAAACACACAATTTTTTAATTTTTTTTAATTTTTTTTCAAAAACAAAAACAAAATGAAAATACTAAACTACAAAGGTTTCCTCTCCCACACTTAAATGATGCAGTGTCATCAATTAATTCAAGTTTATTTATCATGTAACGGAATTTTAAAATGAATCACAACATCAAGACAGTGTGAAGGAGAGGTACAACCTGATTTATTCGCAGTGCACCATTGAGTTATCCTCATAAGTGTCGCACTCTAAAAACCTACAAATAAAAGAACAAAAGAAAACATAAGATATTTATTGAAAGAAATGAAAATATAAATAGGATGATAATAAAAGGTTAAGACTTGGTTTAATCCCCCAAGTGGGCCCTGGGTTTTGAATGCCTCTAGAGGGGTAGTTCCAATCAGTTATCCCCAGTCTGATGGTGGGTGAAGTTTCTTGTTCACGAACCAACAAAAACTTTTCTTTCCAAGATGAAATTCTTCATTTTTATTGAGGAATCCATCGATCAAATTCACCAAGTCCACCCTCATTGTAATGAGATAAAACATGCATGGTGGGGTTAGGACAATGAATGAGTCGTCCTCTTTCTTGGGTTCCGCATGAACAACATCTTCTTTATTATCCAGTCGTTGCTGAAGGTATGATACATCTGGGGAAAATAAAAGGGAATGTTAGAGTTTAATTCTATTTGAAAAAAAAATAAAGCACGAAGAATCAATATCAAATTCTTCCCTTTAAAATTAAGTAGCTTGTGTCTCATTTTCCTCCAGAAAATCCACTTTGATCTTCTCTTTTACTACCTCTATTAAATGTTCAACAGGTTCAGGGAGCAGTAAATGTTCCTCCATGGATGAATATCCTTTTTCATCGTCTTCCTCCAAAGAAATACATGTCTTGTATGAATCTGAAAAATTAAAATAAGGGGAGATAATACTCAATTTAGTTTCAACAAAATCAAAAGATAATGAGTTTATGAAAAGACTGACTCCTTGATCTTGTTTGGCCTCAATTGCTTCTTTAATAGGAGGTGCTTCTTGGAGTTGAATTTCCCTAGATAGAGGTAGACAGTCAAACTCCTCTCTCTTCTCTTCCAATTCCACTACTTGGTTGATTTCTTCCTTCAATGTTGTGGAATCATCTACATTATGAGGAATAGTAGGCTCAAGAAGTTCCTCACACTCATTCCAGAAGTTATCCAGATCTTTTTGATCTCCCATATGTATTTTAATTGCTAAATCTTCTTCATCAATATCCTCCAACATTGATTGATATGGGCTCAATGGATCTTCTTTTAATTTCATCAAGGACTCCATGGGTTCTTTAACTTGAAGGATTTGTGGGGATACTTCTTACATCAATTTTTTGGGTTCTGGTTCTTGTTCGGGCTCCATTTGTTGATCCGTGGATGCATGTACTTGTTCCGCAACACAATTTATTGACATCTCCAGGTTTTGAACCATTTGACTAATTCTTTCAAATCGGGCTTCAAGATCCTTATGAACTTCTTCGTCTTGGTGTTGCACTTTGATAATTTCTTGATAAAATTCTGGAAAATACTCCTGAAGTTCAATTATTTCTCTGGACAATCCCTCCAGCACTGGGTATTCGAGGTTCTCTTTAAGGTTTTCAATGAGATCCTTGAATTCATCCTCTATAATGATTTGGATTCGAGCTCCCCGAATTGTTTTAGCCAAGAAAGAAACATTATACGCTCTAGACCAAGGTGATTCGATAATTGGTTCTCACACTGGTGGGTAATTATTCCATGAATTAAAGAAATAATCATTTGAAAACAACATGGAAAAAGATTTTTTTTAATTTTTTTTTAAATTGAAAAAGTCAAATATTTACAATTAGTTTTTGGCACTACCTCCCTGGCAACGGCGCCAAGTTTGACGCACGCCTGACGTGGGGCGTGGCAAAACAATATTTTATTTACCTATGTATAGTATATCAGTTGATCCCAGGCAGTCTCCTGAAGAGGTGTTCACACAAAACAAGGTTCTCACTTTTTGTTGGTTTTCTTAAAAAGATTTGTCTTAAAAAAATGATGAAAACGGTGATCAAATTGGGTTTGGCTAGACGTAGTATTTTGCCATCATGGTTTCCAAATTTTATCACTTCTTCTTCCATAAACTGGTAAGATATAGATTCATCTACCGAGTCCTCTCTATCCCTTAGTCAGATAAATGTGATGAGAATTTTCCTTCCTAAAACCTTAGATTGGTCTATCCTCCTTCCAATGTGCTTAGGGTTGTAGAAGGTCTCTGGATTAATTAGAGCAATCCTAGACCTGGAATTATTGTTCCCTAATAAACCAAGATTTATGAATACAATCCTACACACGTTCTTGACAACCATCGAGAAATCACCACCCAACCCTAATCTGGTTCCACCGTAGACAGATTAGAATTGGGTGGAGAGAGATGTGATCATCCTCCAAAGCAATTTATAATTTCAGAATCAAAAACATAACACTACCGCATTAGGAATTTAATACTGAAATAATAATTGAAACTATTATAAGAAAGAATAAGAAATTTTATTCATTTCAAGCACAAAAACTCAAACACAACACATAGGTCCATCCTCCCCTCTTTCCGATCACTCAAATGAAACTAACCCTCCATAGATGGGGTAAGCGAGATGATGCGGGAGAGGAGAGGCATTTTAAAGTAAATAAAAATAAAAGAAAGAAACAAAATGATGCTGAATAATAATTTCCCGGAGTGTCCCTTGGCTTCCTCCCATCTCTGATTGTGGTGTCCTAGAAGGAATGGGATGGAATATGGAATGTTTTGAGGAGGAGGAGCTCTCCTCCTTTTATAGCCATATTTCCGTTCTCCGAATGTTGTCACATTTTGGACCCAATAAATGACCTCTTCACACATTGAGATCTTATTCAATGTTGTTTATAATTGTCTCGGACGTCTCCCCTCAAAATCTCATTGGATTTGGACAGGTATTCCGAGTGTTATGGCCATTTTACTCTAATCATTTATTCTGTCCAGTCAGACTCTCCAAAACGCCATCCCCCGGATTAGGAAGATTTAATGGACCCTCCAATGGCCGAATCCAGTGGCCCTTCCTTCTTAAAAGACGTTATAAAGACCCTAGCGCATCCACCTACCGAATATCACAACATATGAATCCACCATGAATGAGTTATGGATCCTACACCAAAACAAGGCAGAACTGAAATAGTTTTCTTTCTCCCAGTGTTGAGCTTCTTTTGAGCTTCCATATGGCCGATTCAACTTTTTTTCCAAAAATAGTAAATGAATCCCTGGGTGTTTAGAATCTGGAAAAAAATAAAGTTTTCAATTTTTATTAGTGTAGATAATGTTATGGCCAAAATACACAAATAATTTAAAACTGTTAAAAATCCAAAATGGCTAATTTTTACTATTCAGCTCAAAATAACACCATTATCATAAAAATGAAACAATTCATCTTAGAGGAACACTTTTGTGGCTTTAAAACAAATATATTAAATATAAATTAATTGAAAATATTTTCTCTATCAATTCCCCCACACTTATCACTTGGACTCCTGGACAAGTAAAAATCAAATCAAATCAAATCTAAAACACATCTCAATGAGATCTGTCAAATCAATTCCACGAAACAAAAAGATATCATGCCTCATCAAAAACAATTATTTAAAGTTCTCCATTTTATATTTTAATATATTTACACTTCATTTATTATCCCATGCACACAAAACACCTACCTCACATGAATTTTTTCTCATCTCACAAATGTAAATGCAAACAAGGATTTTTCTCATCCAAACTCACACAAGAGTCACCATAGGCTTGATAAATTCCTACGTCTCCACCCAAAGTGAGTCAAGGACATGTGTTTCTCATGAGGACTTTTTAGGGTTGTTCTGTGGCTTCCGGTTGGTAAGATTTAGATGTTAAAAGTTCTGAGGCCGAAAAAGGAAGGCTTGGCTCTTATTGAAGCAAAATTGAAAGATTATAATTTTCACTCAAATACGGTCTCCTTCACTTCCCCTTTGTTGAAAATAGGATCCATCATCATTAAATCGTCTGAGAAGCAAAAATTTCAATCTTTTCAAACATGATTTTTTTAAAGCTCCAGATAGGCACATCTTTCCTTTTTTTACTTTGGAAGCTCCAGAAAGGCACAACTTCTTTTGTCATAAAAGCTCCAGAAAAGGCACAGCTTTAAAGAGAATAAATTTTCAACATCACACACATCTCTTCCAAAATTTATTTTCCACCCAAAGTATCACCAAATGAAGCAGTACACCACAGGACATCTTCCCCAACACTTAAGTTCAACTAGATAATGCAATTTCACTTCAAGAAATGGTAGGATAGGGAAAATTGGCTTGTAATGTGGCTAACCTAATAGTAAATTCATGGATACTAGGGGCTACAATCAAGGATAAATGTAAAGGTGGGCCATAATGAAAAGGATTATTTTGAAAAGGGGGATTCAAACCAAATAAATTCCTTAATCATTTAAAACACACGTACCCCAAACCCTCAAGTTTTGAAAGGAATAAATCAAATTCTGGTTAAAGCAAGCATGGAATGGTTCTCTAAAGAAATGAGGTGAATGAAAAGAATATGAAAAAAATGGTTCAGAAGCCTCACAGGAAAGTGATTTCAATGATATAGATAGTGAAATATGGCATGGGATTCAAAAATAAGTGTACTTTTCATGAAATTCCAAAAAAATTAAACTTGAAGAAAATTCATTTCAGTATTCATTTAAGCTCAGTTTCATGAAATAGATAGGTTCACTCATTGACATGGGTTTCAAAAATGGTATTAATAATATTTTCAGCTCAAAAATTTCAGAAACATGCAAAAAACTAAAAAAACACCGAAAAATTTGAAAACACACAATTTTTTAATTTTTTTTTTAATTTTTTTTCAAAAACAAAAACAAAATGAAAATAATAAAGTACAAAGGTTCCCTCCCCCACACAAAAATGATGCAGTGTACTCAATTAATTCAAGTTTATTTATCATGTAAGGCAATTTTAAAATGAATCACATCATCAAGAAAGTGTGAAGGAGAGGTACAACCTGATTTATTCGCAGTGCACCATTGAGTTATCCCCATAAATGTTGTACTCTGAAAACCTACAAAGAAAAGAACAAAATAAAACATAAGATATTTATTGAAAGAAATGAAAATATAAATAGGATGATAATAGAAGGATAAGTCTTGGTTTAATCCCTCAAGTGGGACCTAGGTTTTGACTGCCTCCAGAGGGGAAGTTCTAATCAGTTATCCCCAATATGATGGTGGGTGAAGTTTCTTGCTCATGAACCAACAAAAACATTTCTTTCCAAGATGAAATTCTTCCTTTTTCATAAGGACTCCATTGATAAAATTCACCATGTCCACCCTCATTGTAATGAGATAAAACATGCATGGTGGGGGGGGGGGTTAGGACAATGAATGAGTCCTCCTCTTTCTTGGGTTCTTCATGAACAACATCTTCTTTATTATCCAGTGGTTGCTGAAGGTACGATACATCTGTGGAAAAATCAAAGGGAATGTCAGAGTTTAATTCTATTTGAAAAAAATTAAAGCACGAAGAATCAATTTCAAATTCTTTCCTTTCAAAGTAAGTAGCTTGTGTCTCATTTTCCTCCAGAAAATCCACTTTGATCTTCTCTTGTACTCCCTCCATTAAATGTTCAACAGGTTTGGGGAGCACTAGATGTTCCTCCATGGATGAATATACCTTTTCATCGTATTCCTCCAAAGAAATAAATGTGTTTGCTGAATCTGAAAAATTAAAACAAGGGCAGGTAATACTCAATTTAGTTTCAACAAAATCAAAAGATACCGAGTTTATGAAAATATCGACTCCCTGATCTTGTTTGGCTTCAATTACTTCTTTAATGGGAGTTGCTTCTTGGAGTTGAATTTCCCTAGATAAAGGTAGATAGTCAGACTCCTCTCTCTTCTCTTCAAATTCCACTACTTGGTTGATTTCTTCCTTCAATGTTGTTGAATAATCTACATTATGAGGACTAGTTGGATCAAGAAGTTCTGCACACTCATTCCAGAAGTTATCCAGATCTTTTTGATCTCCCGTATTTATTTTAATTTATAAATATTCTTCATCAATCTCCTCCAAAATTGATTGACATGGGCTCAATGGATATTTTTTAATTTCATCAAGGACTCCATGGGTTCTTCAACTTGAAGGACTTGTGGGGATACTTCTTCAATAAATATTTCGGGTTTTGGTTCTTGTTCGGGCTCCATTTGTTGATCCTGGGATGCATGTACTTGTTCCGCAACCCACTTTATTGACGTCTCCATGTTTTGAACCATTTGACTAAATATTTCAAATCGGGCTTCAAGATCCTTATGAACTTCTTCTTCTTGGTGTTGCACTTTGATACTTTCTTGATAAAATTCTGGAAAATACTCCTGAAGTTCAATTAATTCTCTGGAAAATCCCTCCAGAACTGGGTATTCGAGGTTCTCTTTAAGGTTTTCAATGAGATCCTTGAATTTATCCTCTGTGATGATTTGGATTCGAGCTCCTCGAATTTTTTTAGCCAAGAAAGAAACATTATACTCTATAGACAAAGGTGATTCAATAATTGGTTCTCACACTGGTGGGTAATTGTTCCATTAATTAAAGAAATAATCATTTCAAAACAACATGGAAAAAGATTTTTTTTTAATTTTTTTTAAATTGAGAATGTCAAATATTTACAACTAGTTTGTGCCACTACCTCCCAGGAAATGGTGCCAAGTTTGATGCACGCCTGTCGTGGGGCGTGGAAAAACAATATTTTATTTACCTAAGTATATTATAGCAGTTGATCCAAGGTAGTCTCCCAAAGTGGAGTGCACACAAAAAAAGTTTGTCACTTTTTGTTGGTTTTCTTAAAAATATTGGTTTTAACAAATGATAAAGACGATGATCAGATTGGGTTCGGCTAGACATAGTGTTGTGCTATCATGGTTTCCAAATATTATATGTTCTTCTTCCTTAAACTAGTAAGAGATAGATTCATCTACCGAGTCCTCTCTCTCCCTTAGTCAGATAAATGTGATGAGAATATTCCTTTCTAAAACCTTAGATTGGCATATCCTCCTTCCAATGTGCTTAGGGTTGTAGAAGGTCTCTTGATTAATTAGAGAAATCCTAGACCTGGAATTGTTGTTCCCTAATAAACCAAGATTTATACATACAATTCTACCCACGTGCTTGACAATCGCCGAGCAATCACCACCCAACCCTAATCTTGTTCCACAGTATACAGATTAGAATTGAGTGGAGGGAGATGTGATCATCGACCAAAGCAATTTATAATTTCAGAATAAACAACTTAACACTACCACATTCGGAATTTAATTATGAATTAATAATTGAAACCATTATTAGAATGAAGAAAAAAATTTATTCATTTC